>JAMWYP010000009.1:4318802-4935774 GCA_025563575.1 Acacia pycnantha
ATATAGATATATATATAGGTATGAGCACTTAAGAAGCACATAATTATGTGCACATAACGTGGACTCTTCTCGTCACCATTAAAATTTTTAATGGGGGACTTTTCTTCAATTTTCCCTTCCATAGTGGTATGCAACTGCCATCTGAATCAATTTTCATTGCTTGTGTTTTCAGGATAGGGAAGCACATCGAACTAAAACCCACAGATCTAAAGGCATTGGGGTGAAAGAGCATTAATGGTTGCTCCTTAATTGCTATGGCTAAAAACATTACTTCAACAGGTTGATTCAGCGAAAGGCAGCTCTGAAGCTAATATTTTCAAGAGTTAGCTGATTATTATTTGAGTTGTTGAGGTATGAATCCCAGTGTCTTTCTGGAAACTGTTTTGGGAATAGGACTGACCAAACTGCTTCTCTCTGAAGTGTTTGATATCTCATACTGTGCTGCTGATGAGATGCTCTTACAACAAGGATATCTATGAAGAAGAGATTAGAGAAGATTTTGGGCTGAGAAATGATGTGGCCTATCTGTAAATTTGAATTCATGGGGACGGTGTTAATTTACTGAAGATACCATAAATTATGAGCTTAGTTTAGTGGTTGTATCCATAATGCTTAACCCAGAACTATAGTATTTGAATGTTGGGAACTGTAGTGATAGCATCACAAATTATTCTTGTACGTCGCGGCCTTTGAATAAAGGAAAAGAAAATTTTGATATTATGCAACGGTCAATTATGAATTTATGATTGATTGGTCTAATAATTATGATTAAAATAAATTAGAGGATCAAAATAAATAATTAACAAATTCAAAATAATTTAATTTGAAAATGAATAAGTTTTATTTGAATATCATATTAATAAAAAATTTAAATTGCGGCATTAAAATAAATAATTTATTTTTTCAGCCTTGAAATCCATAATCAAATGAGATTAATCCCTTTTGAAGGGGATAGGATATTGTTACTACTCATTTTGGTTACTACAAATGTTACTACTACTTTTTTACTTTTAGATCAGAATCTCATCTACCTTTTTCATTTCTCTCTCTTATTGAGATTCTGATCTAACGGTGGAAAAGTGATAGTGACCAAAATTGGTAGTGACAATATCCTATCCCAAGCAACAAATGCTTTCTGAAATTTAAAATGTGAGGCCACCTTCCATCTGGTGAGTGTATGGGTAACACTCTAATCGTGATTTCAGAAGTCTTTTTTTGTAAGTGGAGACAAAACTTCTTTTACATGTTTACCTCGCACTCCCTCTGATCTTTATTATAAGGCACCAACTAACAATTCTCATAAACCCCATAAAAACAGTCAAAGTCAATAAAGTTGTCCACTTCCAATATTACCTCTACTAATTGCAATAAATTCTAATATTATATTGATTACAATATTACTCTCACCCACTACCCTTATTAATTATGAGCATACTTGAAAAAAACAATTAATATGCTTTGGAAATAAGCAAGTGTCTTATAAAAGGATCAAATACAATTGCTAGTTAGTGCTTTATAATAAGGATCGGAGGCAGTAAATCGTAAAAGTTATTTCTCTCTATATATGTACACATATTAATTCTTTTATTATTATTATTATTATTACTATTATTATTATTATTATTATTTTAATCAGGGGTATTACAGATAAACACAAATAAATTCACAAATTATTAAATGGTATTTTCTATCGTACCTAGTATGGCCTCAGAAATAATTTCAGAATCAAGTTGTTTGTGATCTTAGGAGAGAATTTTGCTCACACAACTATGATTTCCAACCTATTTAGTTACCACCCAAGTGTCGCTATTCTTCGGTTTAATTGCTCTTACTCGCCAATCGCAACGTTGTTCATGATTCCGACATTTCATTGAGAACTTGGTTGTAGTACTCTCAACCACTACAGCTTCATGATGTTCCTTCATGCAATAATGTTTTATTGCGGCTTGCACATCATTCTTGGACCCGAACTCTTGTTTCGGATATAATCCATCTCCTCTTGCCCACAAACCCCCCGGCCCAAGCCTCCCACATCCAGTATATCCTCATGCAGGTAATCTTCATCAACAACCTCATAATGTGGAATCTCATTCCAAAACGGTGTAATATCTTCATATTCACACATAATACAATTTATGCGAAAACATGGTAACTAATAAAAAAAATATAATATTAGAACTCCGTAACTAACCTGATGATTATAACATACGAGTCTGCCGTGACATGAAATTACCATGATATTCGTCATCTGCATCATTATCAATCATCATGGTCATTAACCAATAAAGTGTCTTCATCTTCTTCCTCTTGCTCCTCCTCATTGTCAGGTTCATCTCCCATATAGTCGTTTTCTTCTCCATGCGCAATGGTTGATTGTGTTGGCTGAGATGTACCACAATGAGCCATATAATGTGACTGATGGAGTCCATGAGTCGGTATGGGTACACCCTGTTCTGACGTCTCAATATCCACATATAACTCAGTAAATTGGGACGTAGGGTTTTCGTCGAATGTTTGAACAAAAACATCCACATCCTCATCATCAGATATCTGAAAACCCGCATATTTGCGGTTTCCACAAGGAACTTTACCTGTCACTGAATATATTACCTGATTTTTATTTAGTTTTAACTTTCGACGGATCTTTTCATTTAAATCTTCAGCGGACATACCCCAAACAATATACATTGCAACTAAGAAGAACAATATATATTTAGCTTTGTCACCTTCAAAGCTCAATCCGTTTGCACCTATATTTTTAGAACCATTATAATATACAAATGAACGAATTTGATTCATTTTTTTCTTATTTTATGTTATGAAAAAGAAGAACAAATTACAGATAAAACAAAAATAACAACAACACAAATTGCAACTGAGCAGAACAAGAAACACAATATGGAATTAAAAATAATAATAATGAAGAAACAAAATGAAGAAGATGGAGGACAGAGGGAGTTTCTAGATGAAGGAAAAGGAGTGAATGGTGAGAGGAGAGGAAAGGATTCACGGATGAAGGAAAGTGAAAGAGTGAAATGGAGAGGGAACGAGTGTGAGCATATATTTGTTGGGGGAGGGGGGCGCAGGAGGGGGGCCAGGGCGTCAGGCTCTGACGCCTTAAAGGCGTTAGAAAGTATGACGCCATTTCTTAGAATGGCATCAGGATTTATGACGTCATTCTGTGGAATGGCGTCAGTAGTTCTGACGCCATTGTGCAAAATGGCATCAGAAATTCTGACACCACACTAATGGTGTGAATTTCTGACGCCACTTACACGTGGCGCCACCTGGACTGACGCCACCAGCACGTGGTGCTAGCTGTTCTGACGCCACTGGTGGCGTCAGTCTAGGTGGCGCCTTTGACTGCATTACATTGATAAATATTTTCGAAATTGCTTTAATTAGGTATAATTTTTGGTAAAAGTTGCTACATTTGTGCTTTTCCCCATTAAAGACCCATCATATGGAGTGTTGGAAGGTTTTACTCAGGCTAGAGACGTGAGACCACTTGACTGCTAAATTATGGGGCTGTTTAGTCGGCCTATAGCGAGCTTAGGATGGAGGTTTCCAAGACATTCTAATGAAATGCGACTCAACTGAGGTGATCCACCTTTTACAGGACGAAGCTTCTGAAATGCATGAGGACTACCAGCTGACCATGAAGATGAAAGGCAAGCTTGAAAGAAGTTGGAAAGTTGAATTTCAGCAAATTGACAGAGATGACAACAAAGTGGCGGATCTTCTTGCTAAATGTGTATAGCCTACAGGTCCGGCTGCTAGATTTGATGCAGCGGGAGGATCCCGATTGGTTTCCTTTCTTTTGTTTTGTTTGATTGTATTTTCCTACATTAAAAAAAAAAAAAAAAACTAAAGTTGGCAAAAAAAGCAAGAAACAAAATTTTCCCTTGAAATCTACTACTCAAAACGCATGGCAGCATGCCTTGGAAGAGAAGGAGGTTGGGCATTGGAGCTGTAAGCCTGTAACAACTCCTGAATTAAAATGGGCCATGAAGATGTAGTAATTCTGAATCACAAGCTCCCGGGAGGCCGGAGCACGCGCTAGTTTGTAGAATAACGTTAACAGATTCTGAAAGCCGACTCTTGTATCAAATGATTGGCGAATACAAGATGCTTCAGGTTTACTCTGCATCCCCACCCATAGTTCCTTCTCACCCACAAATTCCAGAAATTCTCAAAACCAATCTTCTCAGAAACTTCAATTCGCCATTTGAGCTCAAACAAGTTCACGCCCTTCTCATTAAAACCCACACTCCTCTCTCTTCTCTCCCACTCACTCGCGTCGGCCTCGTTTGTGCCCTCAATCCCAGTTTTGCTTACGCCCAACGGATTTTCCAAACCCTCGAAAAGCCAGAAATTGTTGTTTGGAATTCGTGCCTCAAGATCTTCGCTGAAGGAGATTCGCCCCAAGACGCCATCTTCCTTTTCTATCGCCTGCGTCAGGTCGATGTTCTACCTGATGATTTCACGTTTTCATTTGTTCTCAAGGCGTGTGCGAACTTATTGGACGTTTTCAATTGCAGAATCGTTCATGGTTATGTGGAGAAACTTGGTCTTCAGAGTAATTTGATTCTACAGAACATGATTGTTCATCTTTACGCTTTGTGCGGTGCTATGAGTGATGCTCGGCTTCTGTTTGTGAAAATGCCTCAAAGAGATGTTGTTACCTATAACATAATGATAAGCCAATGGATCAAGGCAGGGAATCTTAACATGGCTTATGGTTTGTTTTCTAAAATGTCAGAGAGAAATGTAAGATCATGGACATCAATGATTTCTGGGTTTGTCCAATTTGGGAGATCAAAGGACGCAATTCGTTTATTCTTGGAGATGGAGAGTGAAGGTCAGAGGCCAAACGAAGTGACACTAGTGGCTGTTCTTTCAGCTTGTGCTGATTTGGGCGCATTGGATCTTGGCAAAAGGGTCCATGAATACTCAAATCAAAGCGGGTTTCATGAAAATCTCCATATTTCCAACACACTGATTGATATGTACGTGAAATGTGGGTGCTTGGAGGACAGTTATAGAGTTTTTGAAGCCATGCGAGAAAGAACTATTGTGTCATGGTCAGCTATGATTGCTGGGTTTGCAATGCACGGAGAAGGAGAGAAAGCTTTGGAACTATACGATGAAATGATTAGATCAGGAATGAAACCCAACGATGTAACTTTTGTTGCACTACTTCATGCTTGTAGTCACTTGGGATTAGTAGACAAAGGTCGTGAGTTTTTTACCATGATGACTAGAGATTATGGGATAGAACCCAAAATTGAGCATTTTGGTTGTATGGTTGATTTGTTTAGTCGTGCTGGCCTAATGAAAGATGCTCACGAGTTCATTGTGAACATGCCAATGGCACCCAATGGGGTCATTTGGGGTGCTCTTCTTGGAGGATGCAGAGTTCATAAGAACATTGAATTGGCTGAGGAGGCAATTAGACACATTTCTGAATTGGACCCACTTAATGATGGGTATCATGTTGTTTTGTCAAATGTTTATGCCGAAGCCGGACAATGGGAAAAAGTGGCGAGAATCAGGAAGCTGATGAAACATAAAGGCGTGAAGAAAACTCCGGGATGGAGTTCAATCACCATTAATGGGGCTGTTCATGAGTTTGTAGCCGGAGACGAGAGTCATCCTCAAGCTGAAGAGATATTTGAAATGTGGGAAAAGTTACTTGTTAAGATGAAGCTAAAGGGATACGTACCAAATACCTCAGTTGTTCTTCTTGATGTGGAAGATAAAGAGAAGGAGAAGTTCCTTTTTCGCCATAGTGAAAAATTGGCTCTTGTTTTCGGGTTGATGAAATTGCCACCTGGTATGTCAATTAGGATAATGAAGAACCTTCGGATGTGTGAGGATTGTCATGCTACTTTTAAACTAATATCAGCAATTGAGAATCGAGATATTGTGGTGCGTGATCGTAATAGATTTCATTGTTTCAAAAATGGGGCTTGTACATGCAGGGATTATTGGTAATTAAAGCACCACTTTAAAGTGAAGTATCCATGTAAGAAGTTGAAGACGTATTTAATCCTTCACTCCAAGGGTTCGTTTTATGCCCTACAATTTTTGTTACTTCACAAGAACCCCTCAAAAAAAATTGTTTAGAGGTTATGTAAAACTATCGAATTTGTTACTTAGCAACGATCAAATTATGTTCGTTTTTAGAATATCATTGTCAAAGACGTTCTTAAACTTTGGATGAACCTAAGTAGATAGACATATGAACCAAGTTTATTGAGAAATGCCATCTTATATATCATAGCAACTCATACGCATTTCATTTGAACCAAATATTGACAACATTCTCCTTAAACATAGTCAAGTAGTTACAGGAAGGAAATAGAGTTAGCTAGAACATGAAGAGATGCTCAACCCAAAAGTAAAGCAGAGGCATCAAAAATTGAGATTTCTCATTAAAATTACATTACATTACAAACAAATGATGGAAAACAATGGAACAACTATCATCAAGAACAAAAGCACGGTCAACTCTTAAACAGTGGGAGGCGATATCAACTTGTGGCTTCAAAGGGACAAAAATGACATATACACTCACTTGGCATCAGACTGAGAGATGGGATCAGAAATTCATTTGACGCCAGAACCTATCAAGTCCCAAAATAAACTCTGGAATATAAACAGATGAATGCATATACTACAGTGATAAAATTTCGGATACACGATATTGTGCATCAGGTTGAATCTCCCTCCCTGGGACCTGGACCTTTAAAAGGTTACCATACCTGTAGAAACAATGCCATCATAATTGAAGTCAGTCAGATCCTTAAGGGAAAACAAGGGGGCCAGAAAAAAATGACACGAACAATTACAGTTAGCGTCAACTTACTCGATGGTGGTAAATAAGTCCCTATGTTCTTTAATGAAGGCAAGCAAGGCCTGCAACATGTAAATTAATAATTAATGAAATGAGATGGCATAACGAGAATTGCTACAACATGAAGCCAATAGTTCAGTGGGCTTGCCTCAACTGGCATGTTTAACAGTTCGTAGTAGGTGCGGACTCTATCCAATCTCTGCTGAACAACTTCACTACTAATTGATGGTATAGCTGACAGTGCCTGTAATAACAATATCCCATATTGCATATGAGAAGGCTGTCAACAATAATCAGATTAAGGAAAACCCCAACAATTAGCATCCTTTCAAGTGGCTATTGACTTCATCAATTGAATTGACATATTTTTCAAATAAATGACTTGCCCACAACCTGGCTATCATCAATAGTGTGAATGAAACACAGATTACATAGAAAGATGACTAGGCAGCTTTAGATTAACCAAGCAGATTTCCCAAAGAATCACTGCTTTACATCATATAGTGTAAAACTTCAATCTCAAAGAACGTAAAGTTTCCATAAATAATGGGTAATTCCAGATCTCTAAAGAAGCAAGGATATCAAGCTTAAACAGAAATTTTAATATTCTAGACACCTCAAACGATATTCCTACTTTTGGGTACAATAAGCCTTATCCCACTAACGAAGGTTGGCAACATGAATTCCTTTGTCTCGCCTCCTGGTGTTCTCACACTAGTAGTTGCCCCCTCATACATATCCTTTTATAGCTTTGATATGTGTTTCATCATTGATTGACATCGTTTACATGTCCAAAATCTAGTTAAATGAGCATAACCAAAAAAAAAATTAAGAGTTCAACAGCCAGGTAATTTCGTAAAGAATTACTTCTATCACTAGGTCAGCACCGGGGGGAAACAGAACGTGCACACCCATGGTAAGCTGAGCCCCTAAACTTCTCTGTTTTAATATACAGAGTGTCTAAGATAATTAAGAGAAAATAATGGAAACACAAGTCACCTGCTCCAGAGCAATAGAGTCTCGACATATTTGCTGAACCCCAAAAAGGTTAATAGACTTCATATCTGTCAAAGCCTAATAAATGCATCCTCTCATTAGCAGTGCAGAAAATGGAAACAATCCTAACTGACAATATATCCAAAAATATAGGAAATGCAAAACTCTGACATAAAAACTATTGTAGAAAAACACTCATCTGTACCTTGAGGAATGCATTCGCTGCAATACTACAAATTCCCCCAAATATGTAATTCCGCTTTGCATTTGAAACAAAAGGAGCCATTTTCTCATCTCGTTGTGTTATCTGAGGATACCATAAATAAGATAAATTGGTTTGAGTTGTGTAACCATGAAATATCTTTGGATCAACTAGACTTTCTAAGACTGATCAGCACGCTGCACTTAATGTCATGTCCAACAGTTTACATTGCTAACTACTTTCGATACATAAATAATCTTAGAGATCAAGTCATTTCTGCGATTTAGTTTTGTTTTGGTACTGGAGTTCATTTTAATCTCAAAATTGCATGAGACTTTTTTGCAATAAATTTCAGTTGTCAAACGCACCTGGACTTGTCAGTGGACGCCTCTAGACTTGTCAGTGGATGCCCTTGGACTTGTCAGTGGAATTGGAATTTATGAGATTTCAAGGGATCATTTTGCGTATTTTCTCTTGCTTAGGACCTAAAATCAATTTTCCCTTTATTTTATATTTCATTTTGTGCTAAATCAGAATGCTTAGAATGTTTTAGACATTTAAATGTAGCAAAATTTAAGAGCTTCTATAAGTGCTAACTTAGACAACTTTAATCAGGATTGTCAGAACCGGACTAGCTAGTTCGACCAAATATCAGCCTATGGTTCAGTTTGGACATCTACCAGAACCAAGGGGGAAGCGAACTGATCAAGAACCAGTGAAAACCGGTTTTTCTTTTAAAAAAAAAAATTCTACGAGCAAAACTTTTTGTTATTTTGGGTTTTTGGTTTATTTTACTTAGTGTTATATTTATTTGATGATTTATTGGTAGTTCTGGTTAATCATGGAAGCTTGTACTAGTTTAGTTGGACAATTAATCTGGCATATTTGAAGATTTGTGTGATCTGTAGTAGATACAATAATTAAATTGGGCATGTATCAAATTATTAGTTTGACACGTATGAGACTTTTGGCCAAAAAAAGAGGCATTTATGAGACTGACATGTGCAAATATTACAGGACATATTTGGGCAAGCATGACAATATATGAAGAAAAAAATATTGCGAGACCAGTCCAACCACAGTTTAGTGAACTAGTGCCCTGACTGGTCCAGTGCACGGCCCGGTTCCAACAACATTGACTTTAATTGCTGACCAGGGATGATGACATTTTGATTATGGAATAAAAAATAGTTTCATCAAGGGATTGATTATTATTATTTCAATTCAAGCTAGTTATATTTGTTGCATTTACAGGTTTGCAATAGTGAAAGAAATAGGAGTCTAGTTAACTTCTAATAGATGGACAGTTCAAAATACAAGCCAATCAGAGTTAAGGCTGGTATGGGACAGCATGTATCTTATGACTCATTTTAATTGGATATTAAAATTATAGATGTTTGTGTCTAATTTCCTTAAAGATAACCAGTTCAACAGGCAGATTTCTCCATAGGAAGCCTGTTGCATTGAAAACTCCTTAGACACTGTTAGGACCCTCTGCCAAACACAACTAAAGACTAACTAGAAATAAAGCTTGAAACTGGTAATAATATTGCTGCCAAAACTAAACCAGATTACAAGGGATAAGTTGACTACTTGACTTAATACAGCACCAACACTGAGTTACATGAACAACAGTTAAAGTAATGATTACAAACTAAAAGAAATTGAACATATAAGAACCAAAGCTACAAAACCCACATGAAGATACAACTCTCACAGCAGGACATACTCTAGCACAAACCAACAAGTTGCCAATCTTTCGAGAGGAATGGCACTCTCCACCCTAAGGGCCAAGACCAATTCCAAATTCTTGACTCCCTTTTCTCTGGATCAGTATGAGAATTTAAAGACCCCAAAAGTGACTCACAAAGCCCTCTTCTCATAGGCTTAGACCATAGCAACCTTATAGCCACCCTACTTCTCTATTTCTTTCTCCTAATTAGCAAATCATAGTCTTGACCAACAAAAGGTGCCCCTTTCCATTATCATGTATCTTCCTAGGTATTGAAAAGTGGTCCTAACAGATACCAATGATAATTGGGACTGTAGAGAACGAAACAAGTTCACTGCAAGAATTTAATTCAATTTCGATTTTGGGGGATGCAAAAAACAGAAATCGGAAATAGGCAATTAAATGAGAAGATGAACAAACATCTGCAAATCATCAACTACTTCTAGTATTGATTATTGGGCAATACGTCGACAGTCGAAGGCTTATGTGATTATCCCCTTAAACGACTTACACATACTTGGAGCACAAACCCATTAAAATTCCAAGTAGAAGCAGATGATATAAAGGCACACCTGTGCTATGAGTGAAATGATGAAGTCATCTGGTTCTTCAGCATCTTGGTCATCCAAGTATTCTCTATTTGTCATTCCCTGTTCGCAAAAGTAAGACTCAGTTCAATTGGAGACAATTAGAGACAATCAAATCAAAAAATACCAACCTGCAAATGAAATATTGTTTCCATCTGCATCTCTATACGTAAAACTTTAAGACAATCAATAGCCAATTTCCTATACTCGTGAGCAAATGATGCCAAATTCTTTGAGTTGTCTGTTTGAGCGGGATTGCCTTTTCCATTCACTACTTGATTTGGTGCTCTTAGTGTAGCCTGTCCAAGTCTGCAAATTCCACAAGGATCCAATGTACCATTAAAAACAATGCCACACGGCTTAAAAGAGGAATGTTTGTGAGTATCCAATACCTTGAATTGATACTACAGCACTTTAAGAATGTTAAGAAACAAAAGAAAATCACATCCATACCATGTAGCATCAATAGAATTTCATAGACAAAGAAACAGATTTGACCTAAAGCCGCACACCATGCCCCCCAAAACAACCGGCCACCACACAAAAAAAAAAAAAAAAAAAAATATATATATATATATATATATATATATTATAGGTCTGTGAACTTTTTCCCACCCGAACAAATAACATTAATCAAACAACACGGCCCCTTAACCAATCATCAGAAGTTGCAGAACAGACCCACCCGCCCCCAACCCAAAAAAAAAAGAGTAAACAATCTACCCCACAAACTCAGTCCAACAGGTAGAGACAAAAAACAACATACTATTTTCAAAATGATGATCGGATCTCAAAATACTTATGTACAAGGCCCCTGTATGATATTTATTTCGTTCAAGTTCAAACTTGAAAATAAACTCCTCAGTTCCTCTTGGTATAGCATAATGCACACAGTTACCATGAATTTCCTACTAGCCCATGTAAGCTTCCTTTGAACAAGACAGAAAATTTCTGTCAGGATTGCAGAGGATAGTAAACTCACCTTTCAATAGAGTCTGCAACATACTCCAATGAATCGCTAAGAGATGCCAATAAAATAAGTTTGTTATCATCATGGATTAGATTTTCCTGAAGCAAAGAGACTGTCAGCAAAGTTTCTTTTGTCTTGGTGATAGAAGTTTGTCCATAACAGCAAAAGAACAGAGAGACTGATTTTTAGATAAGAAAATAAAATTAATAAACAATGCTGATATTATATTTCCGATCACTTCCATGCAAAAGGAAACACAGAATGGAATCTGGCAGCTAATTGACTTGTATATGCACCCTTGGAGTCAAAGAAATCTGACTATTCAGCAAAAATAAAAGTACTATCAGAGCATTTGTATAGATCACTTCTCTTCTATCTAATTCAGCCAAAAGAGGGGCCTCACTGCCAAGACTCATTATGTCTAGGGTGGCTGCCTCCACAATCACCAGTCATTTCTCACCACTTCTCATCCTCCACCACATTCTCTACCATCCCCTTTTTATAATAGTACCCTATTGTCATTGCAGGCCATATGCTCAAAGGAGACAACTATTGACAAGCGCTGTGTTGTTCATCAAGGGGAGATGAAAATAGAGGCAGCGTGTACATTAGGGAATAATGCATCCTAAAGAGCTTTTTTTTTTTTTTTGGGGGAAGGCCTGTTTGGGAAGGCGGTGGGGAGTTGAAAAAGCACGGTAGGAAGGGAAAAAACATGGTGGGAGTAAAATGAGGTATTTGGGTTCACATTTTTTCAAATGGGCTTTTAGGCCGAAAGCTACTTTTAAGAAGAAGCCACTAAGACATGCTTTTCACAGTGTAGATAGACTTCTACCATTGTTAATCCAAACATAAATCACATTTACAATCTGATTTTTATCCTAAGTTTGCAAAAGTCATATTGAAAAAAAGCCACTTTTGCCACCGCTAATCCAAAAGGGCCCTAAGTTTAGCCATAACCAAGACTTGGCGAGTTCACAAAGGCTATTAGAGGCGATGGTTATAACCAAGGAAAGTCTTATCTCACTCTATTTAACAAGTAATCCCCTAAAGATAAAATTGTTGTTTTGATTGTCCATCTGGATGCTATGATGATTTTAGAAGAAATAAAGTGGCTAAAATGAACTCTAGAAAATTAGTTGGGAATCAAGTTGCTCGACCTAAAGTATTTCCTATGTATGGAACTTACTAGTTCAAAAAATGGAATTGTGACAACATAGAAAATATACCCTGAATCTATTGGAAGAGACTAACATGCTGGCTTGTAAGCCAATAGAGACTCCAACCAAACTTGTGCATGAGACATGGTTCAAAGAAGATAGTCTACTTGAGGAAACTAACACATACCAAATACATGCAAGGAAACTAATGAACATGGGCCATTGTTTACTTATTATGGGAGAAAGCCCAATAACTAGGTATTGTGGTGTATAGAACATGTGAGTGAGGGCAATAGAGGAAATTACTTGTGACAATTAGAGGCACGAGAGGTTTATATGTCAAGAAGTCTATTAGTAGGAGGCATGGAAAGTATTGAGTGATTGTGAGGAGAGTAGAGTGCCTCTCGAATGCACCAGTGTGGATATCTATCCTTTTCTTTTGCTTTCACCTCTGCATTTCTCCATTAGAACCATACTCTGTGCAACAATTTTCATTCTGAATACAACTATATCAAAAACCTTTCTCATCAAAGGTATCAGAGCACTCAATTTTGGGCATGGTCAACACACGAAAGGAGGCGAGAGTGGATGGACATGATTCCAGGATAGCAATCGCAAAGCAACACATCAATCATCTGAGTAACAACATGGCTTCAGTCAAATGCGACCTCGTGACGCTAAAATATGAGACTTTGTTGCAAAATTTCGAGAGGGAAAAACATTGCCGGAAAAGGGACATACAGTGGAAGTATCCTTGACCAAACCACTTATCGAGACTGTCACTCGCGAATTGGTGAAGATAGAACAACCCAGCAGCGACATTCCTGTAGTGTTGACTTATAGGAATCTCGAGATTCCTTTGTTTTCAGGAGATGACCTTTTGGGATGGATTTTCCAAGCTGAACGATATTTCAAGGTCAATCGGGTTGTCGAGGCTGACAAACTGGATGCAGTGGTGCTCTGCTTTGAGGGACGAGCCCTCAATTGGTTCCAATAGAAGGAAGTCCGATCCCTTGTTTAAAGTTTGGATAACCTCAAATTCCCAACATGGGAGTACCTACGATATGCCAATGGCCCTTCGCCAAACGCAAGGTGTTGCGAATTATATTGAGTGATTTCAATGGCTCTCTACTACATTAGGGAATTGCAACGAGAACTTGTTAATTGTGGCTTTCTTGAACATGTTGCGTCTCAAAATTAAAGCTGATCTACGTTTACTTGAGCTTAACGAGCTTTCTAAGGTTATGGATATGGCATTCCGTTTGGAAGAACGCTATTGGCTTCTGACCCATTCTTTGGGCCCTAAGACAGATGGGCTCCAAGAATATTGAACCGATAGCAAAGGATTCGGGTATTGTACCACCACTACCTGCAATTCCTCGGGCCCCGTGGATCATACCACCTCCATGAAATCAACATCGTCTGGTTCTGCTACTACTCCAGCATCTTCCATAGAGGTGAAGAAAACCGATGAGGCCGAGGGAACATCTATACCTGTTACTTACCCAAGTCACACCATTCCACGAAAGTACACAGATGCTGGGATCGCCGTGAGCAAGGCTTTGTTTCAAATTCGATGAGAAATATCACCCAGGGCATCGCTGTAAGAAAAAGCAGCTACAAGTGCTTATCCTGTCCGAAGATACCCCGGAGGTTGAGGAGCCGAGTGACCAACTAACACAAGGTTGACACTGAGATTACTATGGAAACAAAAACTCCTAAAGGACATCTCATGTCTCTTCCACTAAATGCTTTAGCTGGTTTCATAGGTGGTAAAACTATTAAACTCACGAGCTCACTTATCGGTAACGATGTTTGATTTTGATTGATTGTGGCGCTATGCATCGCTTTATTCACCATGACTTAGTTCACTCTCTTTCTCCTCCACTGGAAGTTAATGTTGCTTTTACTATGCAAGTGGGTGACTCAAGAAAATATATAGGGACAAGGGGTGTGTCGTGCTGTACCATTATTTGTGCAAGGCCTCCATATTACTCACTAATTGCATTCTTTCAAGCTGGGTGGTTCTGATATAATCTTGGGTGCCAATTGGCTAGCCACATTGGATGAGGTGTTGGTTAGTTGGAAGCATTCTACATTAAAGATTGACATTGGGGGTGAATGGATATGTTTGTAAGGTAACCCCTCTCTTAGTAAAACACCCATGTCATTCAATGCCTTATGCCACACCACATGATTTAATGAGGAAGTTATCTTTGTCAAATTTGCTGCTAAGTTAAAGATGACAACACTATCGTACTCTCCACCTGAAACAGCTATTAGGGGAGTTCCCTGCAATTCAAACACCTTTGAAAGGTCTTCCTCTTGCTCGGTCAATTGATCATACTATTGATTTACAGCAGGGAGTTTTACCTCCCAATTCGGCCTTACCAATACCCCCACTATCAGAAAACTGAGATTGAAAGTTTGGTGAAGGAAATGCTAGAAGCTGGTATCATACATCCAAGTAAAAGTCCATTTTCTAGTCCTGTTTTACTGGTTTGAAAGAAAGACAATAGCTAGCATTTTTGTGTTGATTATAGGGCACTCAATAAGATAACCATTCAAGATAAATTCCCTATTCCTGCAATTGAAGAGCTCTTGGATGAATTAGGGGGTGCTCAAATTTTCTTGAAACTCGATCTCAAGTCGGGTTACCATCAAATCCGGATGAAACAAGAGGTAGAGCACAAGACTGCATTTCGCATTCACGATGGCCATTATGAATTTTTGGTCATGCCTTTTGGCCTCAAGAATACTCCACCAACATTCCAATCCGGGATGAATGACATATTTCACCAGCACCTTTGTAAGTTCATTCTCGTCTTCTTCGACGATGGTCTATAGTGACAGTCGTGATTCCCACCTAGAGCATCTTTGAGTGACTTTTCAAATATTGTAGCGACATTCCTTGGTTCGTAATGTCAAGAAATGCGTTTTTGCCCAACCATAGCTCAAATATTTGGGTCACATTATTTTGAAGAATGGTGTATACACTGACCCAAATAAAATTCAGAGCATGACCACATGGCCGACTCCTACTACTATCAAGGAATTATGAGGGTTCCTTGGATTGACCCTTTTGTTCGACATTATGGCTTGATTGCTGCACCACTCACTCATCTCCTCAAGAAGAATGCTTTTTGTTGGAACGATGATGCACAAGACGCTTTTGATGAATTGAAAACCGCTATGTCCACTACTCCAGTTTTGGCCTTACCAGATTTTTCACTACTTTTTATATTGGAAACAGATGCTTCAGGTTCTGGTTTAGGGGCTGTGTTAATGCAATCTGGGTGTCCCATTGCTTACTATAGCCACTCATTATCTTCTAGGAAACGACAATGTTCTATATATGAGAGAGAATTAATGGCCATAGCGTTTGCTGTGCGAAAATGGCGTTATTACCTATTGGGCAGACCTTTTATTATCAGAACAGATCAACGAGCACTCAAGTTTTTGCTTGAACAGTGCATTCTTGATGATTCTCAACAAAGTTGGGTTACTAGACTCATGGGATATACCTTCTAAATCCAGTACAAACCAGGCAGAACTAATTCTGCCACTGATGTTCTACGAAGAAGAGAGGAGAACATGGAACTTCAGGCCATTTCTCTCCATCAACCGACAGGGATTGACAGATGGGATGAAGAAGTGCAACAAGATGAATCCTTATCCTCCATCTTACAGTCACTAATGCTCGGCCAACCAGCACCTGCAGGTTACACAATCAAGGGCGGACACTTGTTCTTTAAAGAGCGTTAGTACTTCCCAAATCCTCAGCTCAGATTTCTCTTTTATTACGAGAGTTTCATGATTCTCCTATAGGAGGACATTCAGGTTACCTTCGGACCTACAAGTGTCTCTCTTCTCTATTCTATTGGGATGGTATGCGCAAGGATGTTCAGAAATATGTCTCAGCATGTGATGTGTGTCAAAGAAATAAACATTCAGCTTTAAGTCCAGCTGGTTTACTCCAGCCATTACCAATTCCTGAGAGTTTTTGGACTAATCTCTATGGACTTCATTTTGGGTTTACCTAAATCCCAACAGTTTGACACCATCTTTGTTGTAGTGGACCGTTTTACCAAGTTTGCCCATTTTATTACACTTGAACACCCATATACCACCCTTTCAATGGCTGAGGTTTTTGTAAAAGAGGTGGTGCAACTTCATGGTTATCCTAGATCAATTGTTTCTGATCGGGATAAATTGTTCATGAGTAATTGTGTTACAGTTCCAGCCATCACCCTCTGAGTGATGGACAAACCAAAGTTGTTAATTGCAGCTTGGAGACATATTTACGATGCTTTTGCAGTGATATACCTTCTGCTTGGTCTAAATGGCTTTGGTGGGCTGAATACTGGTTTAATACTAATTTCAACGGCTCTACTGGCATGTCCCCCTTCCGTGCCTTATATGGACAAGATCCACCAAGCTTGTTTTGATTCCAAGAGCCTTTGTCTGCCTTTGACGCTGTCAATGTTCAAATACAGACCAGGAACGCTATCTTAGATGAACTTAAACTGATAGGATTTAAAGAATTTGGAAGAAGATGAGGGAAAAGAGAGATAATCTAGAGTCAGAATCTAACTCCAGCCAACACAACACAATTCTGAAATATCATATCTTCATTCATAATTTCTGTCATTCACTTACATGATATATATAGATAACAGATATAACACAGATATCATAACTGATAATAACTTACTTCCCTATAACTACCTAAAAGATAAGATACACTTAACTTCCTAAAGATAAGATATAACTTCCTAACTACCCTTCCTAACTAGAGGACACATGGAATACATGGAACCCTAACAATACCCTCCCCTTGAAATTCAGCCTTGTCCTCAAGGCGGGAATAAAGAAATCTCAGCCAAATTTGCGTTGGCCAGCTGCTCAGATTCCGAGAATTCAGGTGTCTTCACTGTATCATCGGTAAGCTCCATTATTTGCAAAGTCGATGATCTACAACGATGTCCAGGTGTAAATTTTTCTCCACAACGGAAACAAAGACCATTATCGCGTCTATGTTGTTTTTCGCTTTCTGAAAGCCTGGGGCCTTGCGAGTTTGTCGGGAAATATCGAGAGTTGGTCGACTGAATCTGTTTTGGAAAATTCGAATTATGGAGATTCAAATTTTGCTGATAAACCGACGATTCAAGTTGGGAAGCGCCGATTGTTGTGAAAAAATAGGAGAATAATGGGAAGTTGCTGAATTTGAGGGAGTCGGTTGTTGGAAATTCAAATTTTGTTGATTAACCGCAGATGCCGCACCGACTGGGTGAGTTGAAGTCGAGTTCAGATTGGGTCCCTGATTATGTGCGCGAATGAATTAACGGACGCCTGATTTCCTGGATTTGTGGAATTATAATTTCCGAACGGAATGGGTGCGGGAGTTTTGTAATCGCGGCTGTGATATTCGATGCCACGTGTATTAGTGTAGTGGTAATTGGAGCGCTGGGCACCCTGGGTTTGTATTTTCGCTTCAAACTCTAGCGCAAGACTCACCGCCTTATAAACAGTCCGCGGCTTTTGAATTTTGACATCCGATTGCAACTCGTCTTTGAGGCCATTGATGAAAACTCCTAGAAGACAATGCTCCGGCCATCCTTGCACTTGGGCTTGACGGCGTACAAACTCTTGTTTATAATCTCCAACAGAACCTATTTGCTTGATGTTGCACAAATGTACATCTGGATTTTGAAACTCTGTAGGCCCAAATTGTTCTTGAAAGACTTGTGTTAATTCTTCCCAATATCTTATTGTTCGTCCAGATGAAACCCATGTAAAAGTGTCAAGCGCATCTCCTTCCAGATTTATTGCTGCAATATCCACCTTTAAATCTTCCGATGTTTGGTAATATCTGAAGTACTTTTCAGCCTTTAAAATCCACCCTCGTGGATTCCCTCCCTCATACTTCGGGAATTCGACTTTTGAGTATGGTCTTTTGTTTGAATTTCTGTTCCATGAAAGATTGTCCATATCGATCTCCTCTTGTTCACCAAAGGGGTCTCTATACTGATGACTCATTCCTCCAGGGATCATTACTGGCGCCTTTGCTTTCTTGATGTATTGATTTCAGAATTCATAAAATTCAATTGCGCAAGGATAGCCGCCAATTGTTGCTTGGTTAGAATCGGGGTGTGTATGCGGGATGGTTGCTGCACTAAAATTACAGCAGGATCATTTTGAGGATGGGAATTGGATGGGTTTTCTGGGTTCTGATTTGGGTGTAAGGGTGATTCATTCTCATAGGAAGAATGTCGTGTGTTAACCATGGTTTCAAACAGGCCTAAAGGATCAACCGCTC
This sequence comes from Acacia pycnantha, assembly GCA_025563575.1. NCBI lineage: Eukaryota > Viridiplantae > Streptophyta > Magnoliopsida > Fabales > Fabaceae > Acacia > Acacia pycnantha. The sequence goes on from JAMWYP010000009.1 coordinate 4,337,625, forward strand.
TGATACCAATTGATAGGATTTAAAGAATTTGGAAGAAGATGAGGGAAAAGAGAGATAATCTAGAGTCAGAATCTAACTCCAGCCAACACAACACAATTCTGAAATATCATATCTTCATTCATAATTTCTGTCATTCACTTACATGATATATATAGATAATGAGATATAACACGAGATATCATAACTGATAATAACTTACTTCCCTATAACTACCTAAAAGATAAGATACACTTAACTTCCTAAAGATAAGATATAACTTCCTAACTACCCTTCCTAACTAGAGGACACATGGAATACATGGAACCCTAACAAACAGAACATATCTTGTTCTCAGCAACTTATGAAACATTATGCTGATCTAAAACGCCGAGATATCCATTTTGAGGTGGGAGATCAAGTTTATTTAAAGGTGCAACCATATCGCCATAAATCCTTAGCTCAGCATCCTATTGAGAAGCTGAGCCCTCGTTTTTATGGTCCTTTTCGGGTGCTTGAAAGGATTGGTAATGTTGCCTATCGTATCCAGCTACCACAGGAGGCACAAATCCACCATCTTCCATATGTCTCAGCTCAAAAAGTCAATGTCTTCCTCTGAACAGTCTCATCCGTTACCTCCTATGTTGATGGCTGATATGGAACTGCAGGTTACTCCAGAGGCAATTTTGAAACATCGCAGAATGACTGACGGCCACATTGAGCTACTAATCAAATGGGGGCTTCTTTGTATGACTTGGACAATACATGGGAAGATTATGATATGATTCATAAACTTTTTTGATAGCTAGGTTGTAGAAGAAGAAATTAGAGAAGAAGAAACATAGTCGAAACAAGTGCTGTTGCACTGTTCATTCCATTCATACACAATATTCAGTTTAGACATGCTTGCATTAGCCTAATGGCTAGGTATATATAGCCTAATGCTAGACTTAGACTCAAGGCCCAAAGGCCCAATAGCTAACTAATCCTAATCCTAAGTGTTATACTAATACTAACCGCCGGCCTCATAGACTTAATATAGTGCTGCGGTTCCTATTTACTAAGTGGCTGCCTCATAGGATTAGTGTGGCTGCCACTTACCTATATAGCTAGAATTAATACATGAATTACATATCAATACTCCCCCTTTAAAGACACTTGTCCTCAAGGGTTAGGAATGACAAACGCTGGAAACGTCGCTGAAATGTGTATAGCGGCGTCCATGAAGCTTCCTCCTCCGGTAGGTGCTTCCATTGAACCAACACTTCGATTACAATGCGTCCTTTTCTTCTACCCCGCCCGGTGCAGTAAAATCTTCTCTGGTTCCTTCAAAGTGGGAGGTTCCGGCCAGTCAAGGGGTGGATGCCGGGCCCGTACAGTTGGATCTGGACATAATTTCAACAAGGAAATGTGAAAAACATTATGAATCCTTGTTACCTCCGGTAGCTCTAACTTATAAGCGACTGCCCCAATGCGTTGCTGCACCTTATAGGGCCCAAAAAATCTAGGAGCTAACTTTTGGTTGCTCCTAGAGGCAGCTGAAATTTGACGATAAGGCTGGAGCTTCACAAAAACCCATTGACCTTCCTGAAATTCTCTATCCGTGCGATGGGAATCCGCATTCTGCTTCATCAGGTTCACAGCCCTATGTAAATGGTGTTTAGCTACCATAACAGCCCCCTCCCTTGCCACAAAAGACCTGTCAACAGCCTCAACGATGGCTGACCTAGGCAAATAAGGCACATAAACAGCTGGTTTTTGCCCATATAGTAACTCATGAGGGGTCATGTGAGTAGAAGAGTGGTAGGTAGTGTTATACCACCATTACGCAAGTGGTAAAAATTTAAACCAGTCCTTAGGGAACTCCCAACACATGCATCTTAAGTAAGTTTCCAAACAGCGATTCAAAACCTCAGTTTGCCCATCAGTTTGGGGACGGTAAGATGAAGACAACTTCGCTCTACCTTAATGACCTTTAGGAACTCTTGCCAAAAGTTGCTGATAAAAATCGAGTCCCTATCCGATATAATTTCAGTAGGAGCTCCATGTAGTTTATAAACCCCATCTAGGAATTGTTGAGCCAAACTAGATGCTGAAAATGGATGGGAGAGTGCAATAAAATGGCCATATTTGCTCAAACGGTCCACAATAACCCATATAGTGTCTTTGCCATGGGACTTAGGCAACCCTTCAATAAAATCCATAGATATACTCTCCCAAACCCTACTAGGAATTGGTAAGGGTTGAAGTAATCCCGGAGATGCCACAGTCTCGTATTTACATCTAGCACACACATCACAGTGACGAATGAACTCCTTAATCTCCTCGAATAGATGTCTCCACCAGAATAGGGCTTTTACTCGTTGATAGGTAGCATGAATCCCTGAATGCCCCCCTTGAGGCGACGAATGCAACCACTCAAGTATCTTTACTCTGATTGTTGGTTCATTCCCCACTACCAGACGCGTCCCTTTTCGCAATAACTCTCCATCCCACGTAAACTTACCCACTGTTTTCGTATTTTGCTTCAGCTGATCAATAAGTGTCACCATTTCAGGATCTACAGTCCAGCTGTTCTGAATTTCCAGCAACAACTCATCAGAACAAGTAGACAAGGTGATCTGAAAAACCTGATTTTTCGGCATTCTAGAGAGGGCATCTGCCACATTGTTGTTAGCCCCCTTCTTGTATTGAATTTCATAGTCGTATCCCATTAGTTTCGAAATCCAATACATCTGGAAAGAAGTCTTCAATTTCTGATCCAGCAAATACTTAAGGCTTTGCTGATCCGTTCTGATCACAAAGTGTCGTCCCTCTAGATACTGATGCCAATGCTCAACCCCTTGGACCACAGCAAGTAATTCTTTCTCATAGGTAGATAGGCTATGATGTCTTGGAGCCAACCCTTTGCTGAAAAAGGCTAGGGGCTGTCCTCCTTGCATTAGGACAGCACCAATTCCGTAGCACATGCATCTGTTTCAATGACAAAAGGTTTTGCAAAATCAGGCAAAACCAACACTGGGCTGTACTAAGGGCATTTTGCAACTCTTGAAAGGCTTTTGTTGCATCTTGTGACCATTTGAACTGATCCTTACGTAATAGGTTTGTCAAGGGTCTTGCAATCACACCATAATTCTTAATAAACCTCCGATAGTAACCAGCCAACCCAAGAAATGAGTGTAATTGTTTTACCGTCGATGGTTCAGGCCATTCAACCACTGCCTTAATTTTCTGCGGATCTGTAGAGACCCCACCACCTTGTATAATATGACCTAAGTACTCAACTTTCGTAGCGGCAAATGTACATTTAGATTCCTTAACAAAGTACTGATGTTGCCTTAGAATTTCCAAAACTGTTCTCAAGTGTTCTAAGTGTGAAGACATGCTAGAGCTATAAACAAGGATATCATCGAAAAAAACCAGAACAAACCTCCTCAAATGTTCTCTGAAGATAGTATTCATAGCTCCTTGAAATGTAGCTGGAGCATTAGTGAGTCCAAAGGGCATGACCAGCCACTCGAAATGGCCCGAATGAGTCCTAAAAGCAGTCTTGTATGAATCACCTGGTTCCATTCTGATCTGGTGGTATCCGGCCCTCAGATCTAGTTTTGTAAACCATTTTGCATCCTTTAATTCATCTAGCAACTCATCTACAAGAGGAATAGGATATTTATTTTTCACTGTTAATTTGTTTAATTCCCGGTAGTCGATACACATGCGCCACGAACCGTCCTTCTTTTTGACTAGGACAATAGGAGACGCGAATGGTGACGAACTTTCTTGTAATACCCCTGATTCAAGCAACCCCTTAACTTGCCCCTCAATCTCATCTTTCTGAATAGAAGGGTACCGGTAAGGTCTTAAGTTCACCGGATCAGCTCCCGTTCTGAAAAACATCTGCAAAAGCTCTAAGAACCCCTTCAACATTGCTGGTTGCTTCCTCATTACCATCAGAGAGTGTATAAGTGGTCACGGTTGTGTCATCAATGGAGTGCAATAGGAAAAGTTGGCTGCCTTCATGTTTAGGTTGCTGGATTTTGCTGACTATCCTGCTAGTATGCGGCTGGTTTGGGCTTACAGTACACTCAGACCCCTTATATTTAAATGTCATTGATAGATCCTCATAATTCCAAGTAGCATGATGGACTACCTCTCGTAACCAATGCAGCCCCAACACAATGTCATATGTCTTGATCTCCATAACCCTCAAATCAAAGACAAACTCCTGCCCTTGCATCTTCCACTTGAACCCCTTCCAGATACCATAAAGTTTCAATTTAGCTCCACCGGCGACCTCTACTTCACCGCCCCCGGTAGAATCTCCTTTCCACCCTAGTTTTTTAGCCAAGGCACAGTCTAGATACCCGTGCGAAGCTCCATTATCAATGAGAATTTGAACTGGCCGCCTACCTACATACCCTTGAATGCGCATAGAAATCACACCTACACCACCTTGAATTGCATGCAAAGATATTTGTAAGCATTGGTTAGGTTCTGATTCTGAATTATCTTCTCGGTTGCAACTCTATTTCAGCCATTTGTGGTGCTTCTTCCTTCGAATTATCAGCCCCCAATTCAATGAATTGCAGCTGTAACCGTTGGCGTTGAGGGCACGTATGGCCCCTTGAGAAAGGGTTCTTGCAATAAAAGCAAAGATTTCGGGCTCTTAACTCATCAAAATCATCCCCAGTATACGTAGTCGCCTTCTTGGTAGTAACATCCGCTGTTCGGCCAGATGAGACCACTGATGACCCTGAGTTCAAATTCGTGGTTGATTTTCCAGAATACCACGAATTTTTGGCTGGTATTGAAGACTTAGCAGTTGTCGTTTGTGGTCCCGTAGAAAGGGATGAATTTATGTTAGGCTTCCACCCGGTTTGAGTACCCGTTGTGTTAGGCTTCCACCCGGTTTGAGTACTCGTTACATTACCATATGGCTTTCGTGAGGTTGACTTGGAACCTGACTCCTCATTCATATTAAATTCTGTATCTCGTGCAATCCGCCTAGCATCTGACAAGGAACGTGGTTGCTGTAATCTCACTTGTCGAGCACAATCACCTCGGAGACCTTCGATAAATGCCTGGATCGCATGATCTTCACTCAGCTTTAGTTTACAACGCAAAACATCGAAATCGTCATTGTATTGCTCCAAAGACCCCGTTTGGTACAGCCTCTTCAATTCAGCCATCGGAGACTCATATGGGACCCCAAACCGTGCCTTGAGTGCCCTCTTGTACTCGTGCCACGTGATAGCTCGGCCTTGGTCTTCATCCATAAGGGCTTGGTGCCATATGTACCCCTTATCATCCAAGTTAACGCCGGCCAAACGCATCTTCCGCTTTTGGTGTGCCATCAATTTCAAAGTACTGTCGCAGTTGTACAGCCAGCCCTCTATGTCATGGCGTTGAAATTTAGGGAAATCAAATTTAGTTTGCCGAGTTGGAGGGGTATATTCAGCCCCTTGTCTTTGGCGATGAGGACCTCTGAAATTATCCCCATTATTTTCATGGTAATCTTCGGTCAAGCGACGGCGTTCATGTGCCGCATTGACGGTTGCCATTTGGGTGGCAATAGCTGTTTGAATAGCATTGGGAATGTCCGCTAATTGGTTGGTGATGGCTGCCTGAATTGTGTTTGGGAGGTCTGCAATAGTCGCCTCCAAGGCCTGTATACGTTCATTGACTTCATTCGACATTGTTCTTGTGGCTGTCTGGGAGCGTGTTCTCATGCATACACCAAATTGCTAATGCTATGTAAATCGCAAGAATTTGAGAATTTCAAATCCCACAAAGCCTGCGATAATCGGACCCTTGAACGAATTCGATGACGCCTTCAATATTCAGGTCCTATGGGCACCGAACGAGACCTCAAACATATGGGCAATGACGCTGGTAGTCGGAATCGAGTCTTCGAAGTCGTGGCCCGACGTGGCAATACCATGCAATGACTTAAAGAAACAGGGCGTGCCGACACCTCACTGAACCGCAAGAATTGGAGAGTCTCAAATCCCACAATGCATGCAATAATGGGACCTTGAACGAAATCGCTGACACCTGTGATACCCCTAAAGGCCGACACCTGTCAAGGAACAGAAGACACTCGGTGATGCCACGCACAAATGCAGGACCCGTCGACGCTGGGATTTCTGGAAACAGAGTGTAATCGGTGCTGTCGACTCTAATGCAGGACCCGTCGACACCTGCCTGACCCCGAATTCACGACCCAGTTGACCGAAATAACCAAGAACACCACAGCCCACTGGAATCAATCACGAATCCGCGAACCCGACGACAATCACCAGAGTCACGTCGACCTCGTCGAGTTTCTGAAAAACAGAGTGTCGACACGCAAGGAGCCGACGTGGAGCAAGGAGACAGAAACGAAGTTGACGACGCAAGTCTACACTCCCGCACCTGTTGACACTTGACGAATAGCCATACAAAGCCGACGAAGCTGACTGATAAACCAAGAACGACGTTTCGAACCCAATCCCAGTTACCGAACCGACGGATGACGCGATTCGGGACTCGCTATACCAGAATTGACGAAACAGTAACGCCCAAGAGATGCGATGCCGAACCCAATATCCCAGAAATGACGATACCGCGTTGCCCAACTACTGAAAACCCATCGGTATGATCTTGACTGTTGCAAGAAACGCTGCTCCTGATTGAGAAAATTTGCCTTATCGATTCTTTATTGATCTTTTTCTTTGAGTTTTCTTGGTTTATGTCTCAAATGCCAATTCAAATCAGGCAGAGAATGACTCTGACTGCATTAAAATCGACACTTGCTTCTTGATTGGGATTCTTGACTATCAGCCTTGCCGGGGAAAGAATGGCTATGGTCGATGCAAGAAAATCAGAATTCACAGCGGAGGAGCCGAGGATGACTCGCTCGATACCACCGATAGCTAGGTTGTAGAAGAAGAAATTAGAGAAGAAGAAACATAGTCGAAACAAGTGTCTGTTGTAATCGTTCATTCCATTCATACACAATATTCAGTTTAGACATGCTTGCATTAGCCTAATGGCTAGGTATATATAGCCTAATGCTAGACTTAGACTCAAGGCCCAAAGGCCCAATAGCTAACTAATCCTAATCCTAAGTGTTATACTAATACTAACCGCTGGCCTCATAGACTTAATATAGTGCTGCGGTTCCTATTTACTAAGTGGCTGCCTCATAGGATTAGTGTGGCTGCCACTTACCTATATAGCTAGAATTAATACATGAATTACATATCATTTTTCCTTGAGGACAAGGCTACCCTTTTTTTGGGGGGTGGGGGTAGGGGTTATTGATGAACATAGGCCATTGTTTACTTATTATAGGAGAAAGCCCAATAACTAGGTATTGTGGTGCAGAACATGTAGTGAGGCCAGTAGTGGAAATTACTAGAGACAGTTAGAGGCATGAGAGGTTTATATGTGAAGAAGTCTGTTAGTAGGAGGCATGGAAAGTATTGAGTGATTGTGAAGAGAGTGGAGTGCCTCTCGAATGCACCAGTGTGGATCTCTATCTTTTTCTTTTGCTTTCACCTCTGTATTTCTCCATTAGAACCATACTCTGTGGAGCTATTTTCATTCTGAATACAACTATATCAGAGGCCATTCTCATCAGAAACTAATATACTTGTCTAATATTAGGTGAGACGTCAATTTATCAATAGAGCCCATAGAGGAGCAAACTTTTGATGTTGTCAGAATTTTATGGTACTTGAAGATACACCAGAAAAAGTGACTTCCTAGTGAAGCACCTATGAAGCTATCAATGTGAAAACATGGCCCCAACTGATATACTGAATAACTCTATATCACGACTGAACAAAACATGTGATTCCCAAACTACCTTTTTACCCTTAATTACCCTTGCTATTCCTAATTCCTACGTATCATGGAGCTCAACAAAAAATTTAATCAAGAAAAAGCTTGAAAATGAACGTTTTAAACTTCTTCACACTTGATAATTCCTGGTAGCAGACCTGTTGGCCAAAGTTGTGCTAGAAGTTAAATTTGAGAACATGACAAGCAAACTGGAAATGCAAAATCTCCACTTTCCAGATAGGAGCGAGTGTTGGTTGTTGTACTTATCTGTCCAGCCAATCATGTGTTTTTATTGTGTTTTCTTATATGTTTCTTTATTTAATCGGCTGTTTGCCTGTGTTTTATAACTTCCTTTGTTTCTTTTTGGGCTGAGCTAGGCATTTATGCAACTAGCCTTCATACCCTAATTTCATGGCATAAAGTCAGAGAATACAGAACCCTGATTGGTCCAGATCAAGAAGTGAGTTGGTGTAATTATGAGACATAGACCCCATACACAGCTATATTCTCTTGTATCACTCTCTGAATGCATCGATGGAGAAGATCCAAAGGCAATTCTGATAATTCAACCAAAATACACAAAATTAAAAAAGAAAAATAATTAACTTGTAATTTCAGACAGCTCCACACAAACCTGCTTAATGGGCCGCAAATTCAGTAGTAAATCACTTAACTCTGATTCAACCTCAATTGTTTCAGCATCAGGCAAATTACTTTCTGTGTCAAACTGACTAAGCGGATTTGGCAAATATGCGCTTGAGGGGTCAATCCTCATCAGTTTCTCAACATCATGCCTCCCAATGAGCATATAACTCTGCTTCTCAAGGACAGCCTGAAAAATCATTGTCAAAGCTGTAAGGAAACTGTACTAGAAAGAACATAGAATACAAGACAACAGTGTTTAATCATCCGATGAGCCAAATAGATTAAAAGCCAAAAGTCAGATTTATTAGCAATGCAAATAAGAAATAACTGGCTTAATAGTATACCAAAAATACTGAAGTTTACTTTTACATGGCTCCCAAACGTTCCAGTTATATAGCAAATTAAATTGTAAATTCTGATATTTCTTCTAACAGAAAAACTTCATTGCAAAGATTCAAAAATACAGTGACATAGGCATCCTTCTGAAAAACCACAAACAACAATAAATAAAGACAAATGAGAAGACTTCACCAAAAAAACAAAAAAGAGATAAAGGGTAATATAAAAACTACAAAGCCCACCAGTCTGCTAATCTGCCTGTCCAATTAAGAAACCCCCTCCCTGAATAACCATGAGGTTGACCCCAAAAAGAGGCAAGCAATAAAGACGACAGTAAACTGGACACCATACAATCTAGTAAATGTCATAGCTGCATAAAATTTTTCCCTCCTTGCTCCTCCCCAGAACCCTTAATTTCACCAATAAAAATTCCTTGAAATTCTGTAAAGCGATCCAAGATTCAAAAAAAAAAAAAAAGTTTCAGAGAACTGAAGATCAAATTTAGAAATTAGAAACAGACAAGCAAACTATGACCTAACAACAAAGACGACAACAACAAGCTTTATCCTATTGGGTGGGATTGGCTACATAGATCGAACGACACCATTGTGCTCCATTGACAACCAAATCTTTAAATAAATTGTTAACCAAAAGCTCACGTTCAATGACTTCATTGAGTACTATCTTCAATCTTCCTCTACCACTTTTTAGAAGACTCCATACTGTCAAATCTACCCTCATCACCTTTTTTATACATGTCCAAACCACCTTAAATGATTTTCTATTATTTTTTCTTCAATAGGCGCCAATCCGCCTACGTTTCATAGCCAGTCCTAAGCCCAGATAAAGGAGGATCATGTTACACCCTCGACAGCCAACGTAAAACTTTGTTGAAATTATATGAAACTATGCCCTAAATGGGGGGAAAAAAATCACTTCCATTCGAAAATTAAAATTCCCATAAGGAACAATTCAACATGACAAAGAAAAAACATAAACAATCAATATTAAATTAAGGGGGCAAAATATGGGTAAAGAAAAAACTAAATTGAGTATATGAACACCAGAAGCACAATGCTAAAACTTTTATGCAGTCTATATTCAATGGTGTTGCTCTGTGCAAAATCACGAGTTACTGTGAGTCTGTGAATGCCTTTTTAACAATGCCGCTTTACTTTTTTTAGATTCCTTTTGCAGATTTCTTATCCTTTATTGTTGTGCCTTCCTACTTTACTTCTACTGAATATTTTTTATTCAGAAAAGAACAAAAAGATACCTCCATGTATGAAGTTCGACATCTTTCATAGGTCCGCTCCAAGAAAGTTTGCACATACTTTACAAGGTCACTAGCAAATTTGGGCATTGCTTGTGCCCAACCAAGAACCTACACATTAATTAGATGTCATAATCTAGAAGACAGAACATCCACAATACCAGATTCTCTCTACCTAAGGATGTAATTCAATTTCAACTGACTCAATAAAAAGAAGTCTAACCCTCATGAGAGCAGTGTTTATATCTCCAAAATATAACTGAGAAATCAAAATAAAAAAGGAAAGAAAATATAATATGTCTTCTACAACGTAACGTTAATTAAACTTGCCTCCTTTGTCAGGAAATCTATAGCCAATAGTCCTTGTAATACAGGTCGTCCGTTCTCAATTGATGGAGTGTACGTGGTAATTAAATGTGCCCTTGGGCGAAATGCAGCTGGACCTAAAAGATAATATGCAAATATCAAATATTTAATATATCTACGCCAGAGTAAAAATTAACAAAACTGTCCAAGGACTTTACAAAATGCAGAGTTTTTTCCCCTTAAAAAAATCACATGCAGAAAGAATTAGTAAAATATATCAATGAACTATAACATCATAACCTTATAACCCTATGTCATCATGTTAAGTTATTTGCAACTTCTGTAGCTTCATATTTATTTTTGATTGCTAACATCAGATATCAAATTACCAACTACACAGCATGCAAGCATAACAGCCATTTAAACTACACACTAGCAACTTATAGATATCTATAACCATAGTATGAAAACTTGCATGTTGGTGCCTACACGGAAGCTAGTGCAGGATATAATTTATTCTTACAATCTCACACTCATAGTAAGATAGTTACCATCAAGCTTTTCAATTGAAAAAAGCCTTCCCCTCTTAGAAAACCAACAGCTTACACATAATACAGTATGACCAAAGATATTTCAAGATATGAGATGTAAAAATGAAAATATTAGTTGTCAAGCTCAAATAATATCATCATAAAAGGATCTCAATAGCGAGGAGACTTGCTTGATATGGCTTGCTGTACACATTTTCTGTAGTCCACGAACATAGTAGGTAAGAAGTGGTCCTTTACAAAGTTCTCCACAAAAGCTAACAACCCATCATTCCGTCTTCTGCTCAGGAAGTTGAAAAAACATTATTTCCACACAATTGGAAACCAATAATGCTTGAGCACAAGTTTTCCATAATTTGACTAAAGCAAACCAACAAGAACAATATATGCATACCATGTATGATAAGTAAAATAACACAAAAAAGTATGCAAAATTCAGTAAGAATGGTATAGTGAAAAAAATTATTTGGCTTTTCTGATGTTAGTGAATTCATAATCAAAGAAGCAATAATGATCTGTATGCATGAGTGTTTGCGTGCCTATGCAAATGGGGGACAGTTGCTTCAAGGCCCCACCTCCTCAATTATCGCACACAAGGCAACGTTTTCTAATTCACATATACGGAATAAAATGATAAACTCAGCTTCTTAAACAAGAAGTATTACAATGGTTTGTGACTCACCCAAGCTGGGAATATTTTGTAGGCAGCATTGAAGCTATTTTATCTGCAAACTGCATAATGAGTCAGGTCAACAAGAAAAAATGTAGAAGGAACTTAATATATACTTTACAAGAAGCGTTGATCTTTATGTTTTAGTTTAAACAGGGACTTGGTGATGAGGAAGGATCCTTCACCTTTGCATCCCTTTTCCAAGTTCAAACTCTTAGGGGCTGTTTCATATGAGAGGAGAGGAGGGAAAGTGAGCACAGCGGGAAAAAATTGAGATGGATCTAAGAAACTTAGAGAACGGGGGTTAAAAGTTTCTAATTTTTTGTTCTTACATCTTCTCTTTATTAAAATTTTATAACCCCACTTCACCAATTTTTTAAAATCCAATTCAATAAAATTTTCCCTCCCCTCCAAATCCTTCATACCAAACAGGCCCTTAGATAAGATAGCAAAAAACAAGGAAAAAAATAAGATAATCTAGAAGAAAAATAATCAATCCTTCAGAAAAAGGTAAACGGATCTACTGCTAAGCCTTAAATAGAAGATAAGAGATAACTTAGAGGCTTCTAATTTCTAAATCCTTGATACTTATTGACAGGAAAGAATGTAACAATCCAATGTATAATACCTGAAGCACAGGTCGGTATAAAGAAGCTGCTAGATATATGCCTTGCTCAGGCAAAACTGCTGCAGATCCATAACCTTCCGGCAACACATTTGGACCCCTTCTACTCCATCCTTGTCGGATAAGATCAACTCCTGGACATTTATACAACCAGCCATAGGCGTTGAGAAATAATAAAATAAACTAGCAGCTAAGCAAGCAGCAAAAAATAAATAATACAGAAAATCCACACACAAAATACTCAGACGAAGTTGCCATACAAACTATATAATAAAAAGTAATTCACCCAGAAAAAACTCAGGTGAAAAAGAAATTCAAAAGTAACAACTTGACCAATAATTATAGAAAAACAACAAAAGGTCAACATGTTGTTACAATAAACTCCCCTGACCAGTCTATCATCATAAATATAAAAGACTTTAGTAGGATAAAAAAAAAATCAAAATGGAATGTCAGCTATACTAAAATAAGAGAACCTACAAAGGCAGAGAGAGAACAAAGTACAAAGTGTTGAGGAAAAGAGATCCTCAAATCAGAAAATAAACAAAATAAAAGGCAGACACGGACCAATGAAACAAAAAGGTTGAAGATAATTAGTATAGCAGAGCAGTCCAATCTCTTTGTAAACTTCACCGGATTCTTTACAAATTATGCAAGCTTCGCTTTATGTATATATTACTGGAGAGTTTATCCAGAGTAATAAAAGAATTACAAAAATAGAGGATATTAAGAAATTCTCCCATAACTAACACCAAAAAACACCCCCAAAAAATTCTCCAACCCGGCATAACAATAATCCATAAAAGAAGAGAAGAAATTGAACTTAACTACACTCACCTATAATTCTTTCATAATAATAAGTAACAATATTTATTTTCCTCGCTTAACTAAATTCAGCATACCCTGATTAGGAACAGACACAGTAGCATCAGTGAAGCGGAATGCAAAGGTAAGACCATCATCTGATCCATCCCTGCAATCAATTGAAAATAGTAAGCAAACATGATAAAATATTCATATTATTGACTATCAATACATTTGACTGGCCAAAAAAAAACTCAATACATTTGACATCACATCTTTGCAAATGTGAATTGTAATGAACAACCATAAGTTCCTCAATCATGACAGATTACTAATGGAGCTGAAAAATAATTTTTTACAATGATGGTTTGCTTGAAATACATGGAGAAGTAAGAAAGAACCAATTGTGATATGATCTAGTGCAAAAATAGAGTTTTAGACAACAGCACTAGGCTTTTGGGAGTTGTTGTGACTAGCCTAACTTGTATCTCTTATATACCCACAGGAGAGCAATCTATTATGGGGAAAATCTTATTTTTATTCATCTCTTTCATCTTTGCATTTATTGTAAGTATTTCTTCTTGAATAAACTTATGTGTATTAATTGTAAATAGTCGTATTGTAGAATCCCGAAACTTAAGGAGTCTGAACAGAAACTTAGGGAGCAAGTTCAAATCCAAAATTATAGGGAGTGATTAGGATAATTAATCTTGATTATTTCCTGATTTGCATAGTCTCATATCGGGATCTAATTAATGCCCGATTCTGTTATATGTGTATATATATGTAATCTGCCAGTGTGAATAATATATCAAACAATTCAGTCCTATAATCTCTTCATGGTATTACAGCAAAGAAGACGTTAATCCAAATTTCTTGGCCCACCGTTAGTTCTCGACGAGTTCCGAACCTGAGCATTCCATTCTCAGCTTGAAGTCTCGGCAATTTCCTCTCGCCATCTCGACTCATCTATGCAGGCAGTGTTGTAAAATCGTGTTGAAACGGATGTAGGAACGGATTTTGAGTTGACACGGTTGAAACGTCGTGTCAACTCGGTAAAATCGGTTGACACGACGTGTCAACTCGCGGCGCTCTGTATCTCCAGATCTGTTTCTCGCATTCGCCCTTGGCTGCAGTTCTCGCCCCTCTGTTTCAGGTCGCCGGCGGCGATGGTGGTGAGGGTGGAGGCTGCCGGCGACTTAGAGGAATGTGGAGGAAGGAAGGATCGAAGGTCGAAGCTCGCCCCTCTCTCGCCTCTCACCTTGCGGCGCTCTGTGATCTTCGGGTCTGTCTCAGGTCCCCTCTTGAATGAAGATGACGACCTAATTAATCCCTTGGTCAAAACATGTGTTTTGACCAAGGGACTAAAATGCAAGAATTCAAAGTTCTGAGGAGGGACTAAACTGAAATAGTTTGAAATATTTTTGGGGCATAACTACACTTTCCAAGAAAATGTATTAAGAATCCCAATTTAATTAAGAAAAATCGCATAAAAATTTGGTTCAATCAGTGGGGGAGAGGATGAAGAAGATGATATTGACTTTGACTCCAATGACTTAAATTAGAGATGTTGATCTCTTTTATAATTTTATTGCCTTGGTGTTTTGATTTTAATATGTATTACAATGACTGAGTTTGAACTTAATTATTTCCTTGAGTATTTGGACTTAAATTTGTGATGACTTTAATGTATTGGTGTGTTTTGGTTTTATATATGTTGGATTTTATTTTTTTTGTAGTACGTAGTAAACTCTTACGTTTCATTTACGTTTTCCGATTTTACGTTTTTGCTCACCCTTACCGTTTCTACGTAGACTCTACGTTTTAACAACACTGCGCAGGTCATCAGTCTCGGCGAGCATTCTCTGAATTCTCACTCTTTGCCAAAATCAATATCAACACTCTCTGGGTTCTCTGTCTTAGTCAAAACCAGCATCAGCGCCCTCTGAGTACTCCTACCCCGTCCACGGCACTCTCAATCTCGACGTCCTCTATTTTTCTGACGTCAACATCTCCAACGTCCTCTATCTCTGTCTCAAGATCTGTCTTGGTCTTGGCGTCCTCCACCCTCAATGTCGACCTACTTGCACATCTCAAGCGCTCTCTGTCTTGGTCTTCGCGTTGCACATTTGTGGCGCTCTCTGTCTGAAGTCTCAGCGTTGCACATCCGCCTCTTTGATTCAACTCTTGGAAGATTGATTACACAATCAGTATGTCTACAAATTCTGATGCCTCTTCCTCTGTACCACGATCTAGATCTAATGACATCTCTACCGTTCTTATTGTTTTTGAGAAACTTACCAAAGACACACAATTATCGGGAATGGTCTCAATCCATGATCCTTGCTCTCAATGGAAGGGATAAACTTGAATATATAACTGGCGAAGCAAAAAAAACCCCAACATCGGAAGCCAAGGAGTTTCGAAAAATGGAAATCTAAGAATGCATTGGTATCCTCTTGGTTGATCAATGCAATGTCATCCTCACTTAAGAAGAGTTTGATGTACCTTCCTATAGCAAGGGAAATCTGGGAAGCTCTCCGTGAGACTTAGTACTATAGGGAATAAGTCCCGCATATTTGATGTTAAGAAAAAATTGTGGCAACTGAAACAGGACCACATGTCCCTTAATGATTACTATCTTGAAAAATCAGCACTTTGGCAAGAATTTGATGCCCTAAAGAATAAAATTCACCATTGCAAGGCTGACGCCTCTAAAGATCGCAAAGGGAAAGAAGAAAAGGGAGTATATGAATTGCTGGCTGGTCTTAACGTGATTTACGATGATGTTCAAGCTTGGATTCTCAGTCAAGAACATTTGCCTTCTATGTGAGAAGTCTACTCTATTTTGTGTAATGAAAAGGATAGGCACAAATCAATGCTTTAGAATCATTCTGTTGCTGCCGCTACTCCTATACCTCCTGAGGTCTCAGCTCTTGCCGTTCAATCCACATACCCAAAAGGCTTCAAAGGTCGACCATTTTGTGAGACAAGGGCACACAAAGGATACCTGCTAGGACCTTCATGGTAAACCTGCAGATGGGAAGCCAAGGAAAAGGAAAGGAAGAGGCAAAGGGGCTGAAGTTTCCAAAGATAGTAGGATCTCTCAGAGTGATCAGCTGAGTAAAATCATGAGATGCTAGCCACACCTTAGACTACAAAGCAGCCTACTGCCACAGTAGTAAGAAGAGGTAAATTCTTTCAAGCCTTGGCTGTAAAAAAATGTCTATGTACAAGCAATTGTTGGATTGTTAACTTAGGTGCCTCAGATCACATGACTGACAATAAGACTCTCTCCTCATCCTATATGCCCATCACCAACGGAATAACTGTGCGGATTGTTGATGACTCTGAATCCGTTGTGACTGAAATTGGCACTGTTAAAATCTATATTTACTCTTCACTTTGTATAACATGTTTCAAAGTTGAAGTGTAACTTACTATCAGTTAGTCAATTAGCGAAGGATGAAAGGCGTTAGGCTAACTTCTATGCTACTTACTGTCTTTTTCATGATCTACTGACAGAGACGACGATTGGGAGTGCAAAAAAAATTGATAGTCTCTATTACCTTGATGAAAGTGATAATCATAGGATTTAGTCTTGCAATAAAGTGTCTCTCCCTAGGATTAGTGATGGGGAGTTATGGCACGAACGTTTAAATCATCCCAATTTCCATAACATGTCTCAAATGTTTCCCCCTATCATCTCAAATAAAAATGCATCTAATTTTCATTGTGATTCATGTGAAAAGGCTAAACATCATCATACTTCATTTCCAAAAAAATCCATACTAAGCATCTAAACCCTTTTCCACGATTCACAGTGATTTATGGGGACCTTCATGCACACTAAACATATCAAAATCAAAGTAGATCATCACATTTATCGGTGACCATACCCATATCAGTTGGGGGTTTACCTATTGAAAGATAAAATAGAGCAGTATCAAACCTTCCTTAACTTCCACAATATGAACTGAACCCAGTTCCGAACCCAAATCCAGATCCTGCACACTGATAACGGGACTGAATACTTCAATCAGGCCTTGTCCACCTTCCTAACTTCCAATGGCATTGTTCACGAAAACACTTATCCCAATACACCCCAACAAAATGGCATTGCCGAACGAAAAAATCGTCATATTCTAGAAACTACCAGAGCCATTATGTTCATTGGCAATGTTCTTAAATATCATTGGGATGATGTTGTCCTTATTGCAACCTTTCTCATTAACCAAATGCCAAATCAACCACGGTCTTATAAAACACCATTCCAGCTCCTGCATACATACTTTAACCTTCCATACCTCGAACACACCCTGCCAGTCAGGGCATTTGGATGCACATCATATGTCCACCTTCATCACACCAACAAACTTGACCCCAAAGTCCTCCGGTGTATCTTCCTTGGCTATTCTCACTACCAAAAAGGTTACAAATGTTATGACCCGATCTCCAAACGTCTCTGTGACTTGCGATGTTACCTTCCATGAAAATATTCCCTATTACTCCCTGTCTGCAATTCAGGGGGAGAGTGATGGTGAATTCCAGAAAACAAAAGAGACACTAGAAGATGACCACACCGTTTCAGTTTATATACCTAGTCCAACTCCTAATATTTCTAACACTCTTGATACCTCTGATAATCCTGATACTCCTTATAACCCTAATACTCCTGATAATGTGCCATTTCCGAGTGGAGACACAAACAAGTGGGGTAATACCTACATACGACGACGTAAGAGAGGCAATGAGCCACAGATTATTAGCACACACCAGGAGTCAAAGCTGGAGGCAAGTCCAGAAGAAACGGTGGTAAAACAGAGTTCTGACCTTGACCTTCCCATTGCAATGAGAAGGAAGCCCAAATCGTGTACTCGACATCCCATTGAAAGATTTGTTTCCTATAAGGCCCTTTCCTCTAAATATAAGGCATTGGTCTCTCATCTTAAGAACGTCATGGTACCAGATACAATTAATGAAGCCATGGTTATACATGCGTAGAGGCAAGCTGTCTTGGAAGAGATGGAGGCCCTCAAGCGAAATAAAACATAGGATGTAGTAGATCTACCTCAAGGAAAGAAGCCCGTTGAGTGCAAGTGGGTAAACACTCCTAAGTATAGAGCAAATGGAACACTTGAGAAATACAAAACTAAACTGGTTGAAAAAGGTTTCACGCAAATATATGGAGAAGATTACACATAAACATTTGCACTGGTAGCCAAGCTAAACACAATCAGAAACCTCTTATCTATTGCAGTAAATTTAGAATGGGGTCTACACCAACTCGATATAAAGAATGTCTCCTCAACTGAGAACTCAACGAAGAGGTGTATATGAAGTTACCTCCAAGGTTCCCAAGAAAAAAGGCTAATCATGTCTACAAGCTAAAGAAGTCATTATATGGGTTGAAGCAATCTCCACGTGCTTGGTTTGACAGATTTACTCGGGTCCAGAAGAGATATGGATATACTCGAGGGCAGAGCGACCATACTTTGTTGGTTAAACATCACAAGGGCAACATGGACATTATAGCTGTGTATGTTGATGATATAATCCTTCTAGGAAATGATGAGGTAGAAATCAATCAAATCAAGGCCGCCTTGGCACGAGAATTCCAAATCAAAGATCTTGGAGAAATGACATATTTTCTAGAGATGGAAGTTGCTTGATCAAAAGGAGGAATCTATATCTCCCAAAGAAAGTATGTACTAGACCTTCTAAAAGAAACAAGGATGACAGGTTGTAGACCCAGTGACGCACCTATACGGGTTGATAAAATAGATGAAGAAGAAGATCTCGGTAAAGCTATAGACATAGGGAACTATCAATGGATGGTAGGCAAATTGATATACGTGTCTCATACTAGACCAGACATTGCATTTGCAGTCAATGTGGTCAGCCAGCGTTCCCATGACCCTAAACAGAAACAATTAAATGAAGTCTACATGATCCTTTGTTGTTTGAAGGGATCTCCAGGACGTGGTTTGCTGTTCAAGAAAACTGACAAACAGAATGTAGAGCTATTTATAGATGCTGATTGGGCAGGTGATCAAAATGACAGGAAATCCACATCTGGATACGGTACTTATGAGTAGGGTAACCCAGTCACATGGAGGAGCAAAGTGTAGTTGCAAGAAGCAGTGCTGAAGCTTAATACAAGGCTGTATCACTGGGAATTTGTGATGGTATATGGATAAAGCGGGTCCTTGAAGACTTAAGAAAGTGCATAAATCTGCCGACCAAAGTCTATTGCGATAACATGGATGCGATTAACATTGCTCATAATTCGGTTCAGCATGATAGAACCAAGCATGTCGAGATAGACAAACATTTTATGAGAAAAAGTTGATTAGGGTATCGTTGATCTAAGGTATATACCTTCTAAAGAGCATACCGCAGACATCCTCACTAAAGGACTACCCAAGGACAGGTTTGAGTACCAGATTGGCAAGTTGAACTTGATTGATATCTACAGTCCAACTTGAGGGGAAGTGTAGAATCTCGAAACTTAAAGAGTCAGATCAGAAACTTAGGGAGCAAGTTCAAATCCAAAATTATAGGGAGTGATTAGGATAATTAATCTTGATTATTTCCTGATTTGTATAGTATCATATCGGGACCTAATTAATGCCCGATTCCGTCATATGTGTATATATATGTAATCTGCCAGTGTGAATAATATATCGAACAATTCAGTCATATAATCTCTTCACATATTGACCGTGATTCCTTAACTTTAAGGATTTACACATTAAGTTAATCATCTATGAAGAGCATCCTTGTAATACATACTCTTGGTTTAGAGGATTGATGAGATAAGAATATGCCTCAATAGCTTCTTCGGTCAATTGCTAGATTCTATGTGTATTAGTTCTTATGTTGCCAAACAACCCTATTCAGTATTTCTAAATAATCCTAAGTTTGAACAGAAGAGAGTAATATTAAATCTTGGATTGAAAAGAGCAACATGAATTGAGGACACTTGCCTCTTCTCTTTGGAAGGGGCTTTGCTTGCAAGCCTGGCAGTTTGCACAGCAGCATCTGCTGATGCTGCTTCAGGAGTAGCCCGCAGAATCTCACATATTAGTTGTTGACATTCACTCTAAAAGAAAATTAGAAAAGAAATATAAGTTGAAATATAAAATAAGAAAAGGTATTCATCCAACATGTACAGTCAAGTCAACCATTCATTTTAAGGTATTTAGACTCCCCAGGTTAGATCCTCTTCTATCTTAGTTCTATACATATTAACTACTACTACAACAACAACAAGCCTTATCTGTTATAGTTTTGCAATCTTGACAAGAAAGAAAAAGAGAGAAGAGAAAGGGAAAACAGAGAGAAAGGGGCTAGAAATCAGAGAGAGAAACAAAGGAGAAGAGAAACAAGGAGGAAGAGAGGAAACAAGAGAAAGGAAACTCAAATCTTATTCAATAAATCCATACCACATATTATAATGACCCCTTATTCTCTTTTTATGGGCAATAATCAACTAATTATTCTAACTAACACCTCTTGGTTATTATAATATCATACCATTATCCCACTAGGTAGGGTCAGGCTGCACATATTGCCTGATATCATTATGCTCTATTAACAACCAAAACTTTAGATATATAGTCAACTAGGAAGTCCCATTCAATAACTTCATTGAGTATTCTCTTTGGTCTCCCTCTAACCCTCTTCAAAAGACACAAAATTGTTTGTTCTATCCTTCTCACTGGCGTCTCCAGCAGCCTTTGTTGTACATCAGTATGCCCCTTGGCTATAAGCTAAAAAGAGAAACTTAGTCTTTCTTCCACAAACGACAAATCAGCACTTGAAAGCATAGGACAAACCATTTTGCATTTCACACTCAAAAACAGTTTCCACAAATGACAAAACAGCACTTGATAGCATACAACAAAACATTTGCATTTCACACTCAATAACAGCTTCATCAGGTACATTAATCAAATGAGACATAGTGAGAGCCACATGCGAGAAAAATGCGAGCTGCAGAGAAAATACCAAAAACAGGTTGCATTCAAAATGAATCTCTCAAATACAATTAACCAAAGCAAAATAAAAGCACATTTAGAAATAACACATCAAAAACCCAGAACCTAGTGGTCAAAAATATCCTAAATTAGACATTCCGCTACTTTTGTGGACACCTTAGGAAGCAAGTTTTCCTTTTCAACCATCCAAATCCCATACCATATCACAATAGCTCACAGTAATTTCATCTACTTTCCTCTTGCACCTACTATTACAAGGTAGTTAAGAGACACTTCATTGCATATGAAGAGAAACATGGTTTGACTGCAGATAATATTCAAGATCATAAATATGTAATATTACCAACACTCCAAAATATATTAATATATGGCAACTAAAATGCTCATGTAGACTACCTGAAAAACTGACAGGGAGAAGCCTACACTATAACCTCCAGTGGCTTGAGATGCTTCAGAATCAATGTTCCAATTCACATCTGCTGGCATTGATTTTGGTGTGTTCATATCAGCATGCTGGCTCACTTTTGATTCCAAAAGCTCCCCGACAACAACATGATTCTCTGGATACACGAGATAATAATTACTGGATTGACAATTGATTGAGGAAGGAGGAAATAAATAAATAATAATAGTATGATGTCTAACCAAATATTCGAACAACAGCATCCAAAATTGAATCAAGAAGCTCCTTAGCAGCAACCTGAGCTTTCCCACCAGGAGACATAACAGGCGATACAGGGCTTACAGTCACTAGAGTCCCAGCAATAGATATCCCATTCTGATGTTTCTGCTTTGGCAACTGATAGACTTCAAGTTGACCCTTTATGAAGTGTAGCCCTCCCGTACCAGTTCGTGAACCCTGGCCAATGCTGGACCTTGACAAACTCTGATGTTCTGCATGAGCTTTAATCTTGGATGTAATAATCTCATGAGTTGTTGGCCGCAATCTTTGGCTGGTACACAGCAAAAGTAGAACAGTTTATACAAAAATAAAGGATTGTTAGTGTTATTGTTTCAGTCAAAACACCAATTTTTGTTCCCTCCCAAATTGAGATAATGAGAGGGCAGATCAACCTTTATTATGATTGACAAAAATCATGCATAATAACACTAAATGTTCTATCAAGACAACTGTGGACTATTAGAACAACAACATCTGATTTCCAGCAAGGTGATTGTAGACCAATATACCATGCAGTAACAGTGAGCGCTAGATGGCACATATGGTTTAACATAAAGCAAAACAATACAGATGTTCACAAAATACTATACAGATTAGAATTTCAGTTTCACAACTCTGTCAGGGAGTATAGGAGATCATTCAATAAACAAAGTCCAACCCTTTTATAAATTAAGCACTTCTAAGAAACACATGTAGAGAAATTAAATTCGCAAATAGTTTCTAGCAAAAAGAATAAATCATCAGAAAGAAAACAAACCTTATTATAGCACCAGCAGCTGCTACTTTGCCAAGCTTGCAAAGGCACTCAACCATTGTCTGAAGATACTTCACGTGAAGTGGAGCATCACTTTTTCTGATGAATTCCTAAGCACAAGAATTAAATCCGGAACTTAAGTTAATGGACTAGATATCAAAACTCAGCTCAAGAAGCAAAGTGGATATGTTGAAGTGGATATTACAAGAAACTCATCAGGTGTCGAATTTGAAAGCCATATTGGCATTTGTGAAAGAGCAGTCTTTGCATCCTTTGTTACATCACCATTGATCTTCAATGTTGACATATGCCCATCTAAGGTAGCTTCTTCATTTGTTTCTAGAGAACCTTCTTCTTCATGACCATCAAAAGATCTGAAACATTCGAGCATATATATGTACGCAAGTACAATACGCAATGAAAAACACAAGTAAACAGATAAATGTACATATTGAATAGAAAACAGTAGATAATCGCTTAGAAGAATAATATGCACTTAAAATTATTAATAGAGATGAAGAAGGCATGGCATAACGTGGACGACACATTAGATACAGAATGTTACACCACACCAAAATAATTTAATAAAATGGCTAAAAAATTTCCCATTCCTTTAATGAGCAACTAAAATATTCAGAACAGTTGCTTGAAACCTTGTAAAGTGTTGGAGAACAGCGTTGCGCCTTCAAATGATTAGTGTTTTTTCCCCAACTGCCAGCACATGTGATATGTAAAGATAATAATATGCATTTAGGGACCTAAGTGTAATATGAACCTAGGGACCTAAGTGTAAACTAGATAAGTAGTAGGGTAATTAGTTATTAACCCATTAGTTAGACTTGAGGGAGGCTATAGTGTTATAAATAGCCTACTCCTCCATTTTGTATCATTTAGATCAGTTTTGCTAGGAGTGTGAATACATTGTGAGAGCCATAGTTAACTCTCTTCTCTATCTCTTCTAGTCTCCTTCTTGTGTCTCTTCTACTCTATTTCTCAATTCTTGATCAATAAGCATATCAACATGTATCTCACGTGCCTCAATTAGTTTTATTGTCCTGTTTTAAATTTTATTTATTTAGAATTAGAATATACTATCTAACTATCATTGATTTTATCAAGGAGAAAATGGTAGAAACTCATTTAAGATGGTTCAGAAATATGGAAAGAAGGCAATAGAGGCACCAGTTAGGATAATTGCGGTGACTCATCATTTTCTAGAAAAACAAGCAAGAAAACAGAAACAGTGACGAGTTGAATTTATCAGTATTACCCTCCATCCATGGATCGTGACTTGTATGATCCATCATTGTCACCTTTGAGTAACCTTGTTCTTCGTGACAAAGGTGGTGAATTCTGTGTAGTAAGTGCAGCAGCTGTGGTCGTTGGTACTTCATCATCATTGTCTAGCAAGGTGGAGCCAGCAGAACTGTACAATAACAGTCCAAAGCCATATAAAATACACAAATCACAACTTGAGGAATATGGATTTAAACTGGCCTCTCAAAAAAATTGATAAACATTACATTTTCAGGAATACCATTCATTTGTTTAAGAGAAAGTTTACAAAAAGAGAGAGATTCTTGAACAGAGGTTGAGACATGCTCCAAAAGAAAAACAAAATCAAGACAAAAGAGGCCACAAACAAAAGCTCGTCACATAAGACATCCAGAGGCATCAAAGGCAGCACTGAAAAAGTAACTGCTCATGCTCGAAAGAAAAACTCCAAAGTGCAACGAAAAGAGTACATTGCCCTTAAGTCTAGCTATCCTTCGTTCATTTAAAGCCTCTAGATAAAAATGGAAAATGGAGAAACATGTTTTCCATGTACATCAAACAAAGAAAATGGAGAAAAGGAGAAAATAAGCTTCAACATCAGCTTGAGAATATCATGCCAGAACGAACAGGTACGTAGAACATGTAAGCAACAAATATAATGCATTTCCAGAGCACATTGTAAACAGCCTCATGCTCAATATTCAAATGCCTCAAAGCATGCTCAAAGTTAGGGAACACAGTGAAAAAAAGATACCTATATTGGCCTTTGTTGTATAAATGGGCATGCAAATCCTCCAAAACCTTATAAAAGAGGACTCCTCTTAACTTTGTTAACTCCGAACGGACATCTTGAAGTGCACCAACCTGAGCCACGTGTTAAAAATAAGCACCCCGCATGCAAACCACAACAAAATGCATCCAACAAAACTAAAAATATGTGAAATAATGGGCAATAGGGCAGTGCTTGGAAGCTCACATTTTTTATAGAATCCTTTCATAACTCTTAATTAAAATCTATGAAGGCAAACAAGGCAAACAAAAAAAAAAAAACTTGATAACCCAACTTTTGCGTGACAACAATGTGGACCTTCCATGTTTTGATTATAAAAAGAAATAATCACTTGGAAGACAGAAAGAAAAGAAACACAAAGGAGGAGCATAAAACTCATCAATGCAACAGAAGAAGTTATTCTAGTCTAGGTTACACATCACTTCTTTTTTATATCATAAAAGAAGAATCTATCAAAACAAGAGAAGAAAATACATGTACATGGGGATAAGGAATCCTTGTAAAAAGAAAAAGAAAAATACAGAAAAAATTGAAACTAAAATTTTTATAAAGCTACAACTTCGCTTCATCAGAAAATCAATTAAAATATGTTCAAGCTGAGAAAAAAGGTTGCTAATATGAGCTTAAGAAATGATTTACATTAAAAAGAACCACCGCATGAAATAGTTTGACGTGTGTAGGTTCACTTTGAAGTGCCAACTGTATCTAATATGACTGTGCAACATATGTAGGGCTCAAACATAACTCATTCATTATTTTTAATTTGTGTGCTTCATAGGTTTCAACCTATAACGATCTAGACAAGAGCTGCCCATCAAATACAATATAAGTTTGACACAAACAAAGAAGTAATGACCGCAGAAACAAATCAAACAGGATAGTGAGAAGAAGTTGAAATCCTACAGTTTGGAGACCTTCTCGTTCGAGCATCAACATTGACTGCAAATGCAATTGAACTGCAGCATAAAACTGCTTCTCTGCAATGAGCTTCTCTATACGAGCTGGTACCTGCACCAATTTTCACCAAAAAATTAGATCTTCAGAATCAAAAAGCAGATGACTTCAAACAGACAATTGACCAGAAGCAAGCAGTAAAATGGCGAGGCCCTACAAGGGTCAAGAACATAGGGATCTATAGACTTGAAAGAACCTTGTATAACCCCATCAGTCGAAGATATTTGACCGATATCAATAGTTTAGTGGTAACCATGCAAATATTCTTTTTCTCGTAATAAATTTCTTCACAACAGAAGAAAAAACTATAATCTACAATTGTCTCAAATCATAACACTAGAAGACAGACCTTAGCAATGCCTTCAATTTGATCCAACAAGGAGATTATGTGTCGCAGTGTCACTGACCGATACCATAACTGATGCAACTGCTTATTGCGCGCACTAAGGCACTTCTTTGCCTCTGCCAAATCATGCTTTAGGACAGCAATACTTTCAGTGGATTCACTGAACAGCCTCAAGATCTGTGGAGAAAGACAAGTAATCATCAAAAGGAAAATCACAGGGAGGGGCCAATCTTAAACTTGCTACTATAAAAAAAAATTGGAAAAGACTGAAACTGAGAAATTTAATGATGCGGGAAGAAATTTTGAAAACCAAAGGAAAGAAAAAGAAATGATAACACAAGAAAATGAAGCATAAACTTGAAAATCCAGTAGAACAGTACAATCATTGTTATAACTTATAACTAAAAGAGAAACTCCCTTGAAAAAAGACATGAGCCAAACACCAAACAGAAGCCACAAACAAAAACCAGAAGTTTAAGAGATGTATTTTAGGTCGTCATAGACAAATAGTCACATTTTTCTGCATGGCGAAGTGGCTTGGCAGGTTTGGAACAAGTTTTTTGGCATCTTGAATGAGAGTTGGATCTGTCCAGCTGATTTACATGTGTTCAAGGCAGCAAGCTTTTGCAGCAGGATAGTGGTGCATTTGGTAAGAAAAGAATGCAAGATTATGAATCAAACAGGTATTCCCTCTCATCATCTTTTTCATGTAAGGATTAATGTCATGGCTTCCAAGTGGATTTCAGTGAATGGCTTTTTTAGGGGGTTGTCCCTTATAAATTTAGAAAGGGATTGGAAAACACTTCAGTTAGTGTTTTCCCCCTTTTTGACTGAGGCAGATCTTCTTTTTTGACCTATTCTCTCCTCATCAATAAATATTCTTCTATCCCGTAAACAAGGCATCATAGGACAAGGAAACACTCCAGAAATATCACCGTTTTGCTCCAATGAGATATTTTAAATCGCACCAAAAACCAATAAATTCCAGTAGTTAAACAATGGAATGGGGGAATATGATCATGGACATCATGAAAATTTAGAAGTAAAAAAATGAGGAACCACAAACAGTTTCAGTTATAGCTATTAAGATATTGCTAGTTGCTAGTCAAATAAGATTAAAATTAAATGCTTTTCATTCCATGCACATCTAACCACAACTTACAATTTGGAGTTCATAAAATAAAAGAACACAGAGTGTATCATTTCTTTGTTTCCAAACCTGTCACTTTAAATCATATGAGAGGAAGATTCTTACGATTGTGATAAAGATTTTACAAAAGATTACATTAAATGCATATAAACATAGCAGGAAAAGGCAAGCATTAGGGCATTATAACTTGCAAATAAAGAAGAGATGTGAGAAAATATAGAATGGGTCAAAATAAGACAATACATAAAAAAAAATTGGTTAAAATGAAGCTCTCGTTGATGTGTGTGTGTGTGTCAAAATAATTACCGGCCCTTCCTGTAACATCTTTTGCTTTTGCATCAAAATCACTCTAATATGTTTTAAGAGCATTCACGTTCAAGCAATCAACAATTCAATCTTTGTCCCCCCCCCCCAGTTTTCTTATCAAATTTCAGTATAAGGAGAAATAAACTTGTGTTTTATCCTTGTTTCAAGCTTAAAGGGTATTCACATAAAGAGTGGATTAGAGATGCAGGTCAAAACCATTCATAGGCCTTCACCTAACTGTTTAAAATTTTGGTCAAAATGACTCTTGACAAAAACCAAATACAAAACTGAAACTGTAGTAATAAAAACAGGACTAAATAAATCATCAGGGATGCCGCAGGGACAACTTCATATGGTGGAATGTGCGGCAACTATCCAGGACCTAAGCTAAAAAGGCATAAAAACTGGAGAACATTTAAAAAAATAAAAATATTCGACTTTTCAAGACTACACATATTTTGTACTGCCAAAGTATACAACAACATCCGGTGCAATCAAAACAAACAATCCACATTGTTTTCAATGGAAAAGTGGCAATTTTCAGAAACCTGAGAATAGTTTTGGATAGCTTTGTTGAAGCCACTGTGATAAGAGTGCACTACTTCATCAACAACTTCTTCAATAACATCACTTTGCTCCTTCAAATATTGGACCTCGCCTTCACGATCTTTTGATGTCAAAATGTGGACAACATGAGGTAAAGAATCAAAACGAGCAGCTGTCCAAAGCTCATCAACTCGAGAAAGTTCCTCCCTCAAAAACTGCACTCAAAGGAAGCGCATAGGTCCATTATTCATCATACAATGTATAGTGTGCAAGACTAAATAGGAGGTTAGAAAGTAGAAAACCATTAATGAAAACTTCAGATTTATGTGTATTTGTAGTCAAAGCACTCTCAGTATGTAAAACAATATACTACCTCCAGTCTCAAATCTAAGAAACTTGTACCAGCCTCACACTGATTAATAAGGTCAGGCTAATTGAATTTGTAGCAGAACATAATTTTTTTCCAAATTTGCCCTCAATTAATGGTTGACATTTCTTATTATGAATTCCAAATTTCTCTCTCTCATGCTTTATTTAATAAGGGGTATTTCGGGAAAAACAAATTTAAAGACCCAGGAAGTGTCTCATATTTTGAACTACCAAAAACGCCCCAACAAATGACTTATATTAGAGACTGGAGGTAATACTGAATTTAGATTGCAACAAAGGAATGCATCTTCAAGCAATAGATGTAAGGCTACATTTCACACCATATTTTAGACCATATCAATACGCATCCTAACATGATTGATTGCAATAACATCAAAAGAAATAGCACTTTGTGGTCTGCAAACCTACAGCAGTCAATAGAATCAACTATATTGAATAACCCAGCCCAAACAAACAACTTGACCTTGAAAGAGGCTCATTTTAAATGGATTTCTTAAGAAGGAAAATATCACTATTAGAGAATGGGGAATAAATTAAAATATAGGCTAACGAGAGCAGGCACAGATGAATTAAATATCCAAATTCTACAATCTAGAATTAGAGAGTGATGAGTGGAACTTAAGAGAAGCTCAAGTAATTTAAGATCCTAAGTAATCCTCTATCTAAGGTTCCTAAGAAACTGAAAGTTGCAAGCTATATTTAAATCTAGAATATAAAGGAGGTAACCCCACCCAGATGTCCTCTCAAAATCTTACAAGACCAAGTAAGCAATTCGTACTTGGAATTTATGATCGCCCAAAGAAATAAATCTTCATGCCTATAGAAGATCGAGAGCATCAAGAAGGCATCCCATTTATTTTATGTAAATCAAACTCATTATAAATTACCTGCTGCTCTCAAGAAATACTTCTTAAGAGCAGTTTTTGGAAAATAGTTTTCTTGGCATTTACTTCTCCCTTTTTTAATGAAGTCTTCTTTTTATAAAAAAATCTCCATTGCCGATTGCAAGTTTCAAGCAGAATGTTGATAAGAAATATGTTCATTAATTCCATTAAATTTATTTCTCATCTAAATTATATCTTTTAATAGGTTGCAATCATTTTTGTCCTATAAGTATTAGAAATCTCCAGGTAACAAAGAACATCAACAGAAAATATTTCAAGTACAGCAACCAATAAAATCAGAAATAGCAGGAGTTGAACTAATATGACATGAAATGATCACCGAAATGTAAGTTGGGGAGGTCAAACAACAGACTAAGCCGGGTCACAAAAAGGGAAACACAAATAAGATAAAAGCAGCTGATAAAATTGAATTTAAATAGTAGCACATATTTTACAGATTACAACTATTGAAGTAAAAGGCCACCAAGAATGAGTGTTAGTAACCAACACTAGCATGTTAAATAACTGCCTAGAGGGTCCGCAACCCATATACACAATGTAAACAAATGATTACATCAAACCCAAGGCATAAAGAAAGAAGGGCTAATACCATCTTTAGTCCCTCAAGCTTGCCCTCATTTTGGTTTTGGTCCCTCAAGTTTCAAGTCATTGGTTTTAATCCTGTAAGGGCAAAATGGTCTAAATTTTTATTAAGTTATAGGGACCAATGTTTTAAACGAAATGAAACTTAAGAGACCGAAACTAAAATGAGGGCAAATTTGAGGGACCAAAGATTATATTAACCCAAGAAATAAAAATAACAAGATGATACATTTAAAGTACTCTGCATCTGCAATGACCCTTCTGACAAAACAAGATGATACATGCTAAGAGAGTAACGACAGAAACATCAAACTAAAAATTTACTCCGCCACATATCTTGAAACATAAGTTATTTTGTAAACAGGTGGAACAAGCAAGAGGAGCGAAATTTTACTCGACACTTGATAATCACTCAGCTGTAACCACAAAAGATCTAAACAACGAACCATATCAAAGAATTCTGCCACCAAGAAAGCTGTGAACCACCCTAAATACTAATCTCAAAAGTAACAAAGTAACGCTTACTTCTTTCTCTGGAGGAACTGGCAATTCATCAAAAAGTCCCATCTTGAGCCTTCAACGTCTCCCCGGACACCATAAAAATCTAAGATTAACTCATGGTAGCAAATCTACCATCCTAACTGCATTGAAAAAAACAAGAATATTCAACTTCTCTTACCAAAGTAAAGAATCTAATTAAAAATCTCAAATGCATCAAAACAAAAGAAAGGCACTACTGATTCCCAACACCAAAGAATTAAATTATACATATGTTTATGTAATATGCGCTTCCAGTTTAAAATTGCAATAGTATATGAGACCAAGTACAGTAATTCAATTCTACATCCCTTCCTCTCGTTAAAAAGGTTGGATCACCAACCAAGGAGTAATTTGGCCAGAGAAGAAAAGCAGCGTAAAGGTTCAAGATAATACCTCCCAAGTCCAGCTACAACAGCAACCAAGCGTTTTTTTTTCCCCCAAATTTCACTTCAATAATCTGAAACAAACAACATCAAGAGATAATTATAAAAGAAAGAACAGAAAATCGTTTACAATTTAAACAAGTAAAATAATTAAAAATCAGTACTAGATAAGATTATCAGATTAAGGGTCTTTTGACTCTTCTCTAAGTATCTTTTATAAAACATGAATAGACAAGAATGTCATCAGTTAATTTTTCACAATCATTTTGCGTACAACAAATTTTTTTTACAAATTTCAGCTTTATATATTAACATTACCATCAGCAGTTGCATGCATGATAATTTATTCATAGTCATATTTAACTTTTGACGAAATCTGATAAGGTGAATCGAAGATTCCAACAAGCAATGTATTATTAGGAAATATTGCCACGGGCCAAAAATCTTCTCCACTCTCAAAAGCAAAGATAGATTCCTGTTTCCTCTTCATCCGCATACTTGGTTGAGCTCTACGGTAATTCAGTTCATTCCCTACATTTCCTCCTCTACCCAGAATAACAAGTTACAAAACTGCTTCCTATGTGCACTCTTTCATAATTCCCGAAAAATTCATAGGCATTTGACAATTCATAACCGTACACAGCTAAAAAAATCCGATATACATTGCGTTTCAAAGATCGTGAGAATTGCACTTCATATCCGGATTCACCCAAAGACGCCCTTTTTATTTTGCACGTCAAATCGAACAATTGGTTGCGTAAATCAAATGCATTTATACAGCAAATGTAAACTTACTCGTGCAAGAAAGCTGGATGGTGCTGAAGCTCAAAAACCCAACGACACCGTCGTTGCTCACTGTGAAAGAAGTGCGGAATGAAGGGAAACTATGGATTTGAGTGTGGCGCTCGGAGCAGAATCGGAATTCAAAGTGGGGCAAGTGAAGTTGGCGATTGAAGCGAGATACAACGGAGAAAGGCGAGGATTTCAAAGTGATGGTGAAGCCACGGTTAACGACGGCCTGAGCGCAGGTTGGCGTCGTCGCGGGAGGGCGTGAGCGCGTGGGGAAGAATACGAGAGCTCAATTAAAGTTCCACAAATCTGAATTGACTGGTAATTAAACAGAGAAAGGAGACTGGTCCTCGAAGATGTTAAGCGCGTGTATTGGATCCAAAAGTCCCAAAAATTTTATAAAAAACCAATGTACCGTCATATTCAATGATCAATTCATGTTTAAAGTAAAAGCACGCAATAATTAAATTGATTACTGATAAATGATAATTGATAAAAATCTCGAACCTTTGAAATTTCGGCCTCGGGACTTTTCACGAGGAAAAAAAAAAAAATTCTGTTCGAAGAAAATGATACATGGCAATGTGAAATTAACTACATATATAGCTTGGTAGGCTTGTGATTAAAAAAGGATTGAATGACAAATTTTTTTAGAAGTTTTTGTGTTTGGGGAAGGGGGATGGGGTTTGGACATTTTTGCTCATCATGTCACCCATCTAATATAGATTGATTTTGAACGTTTCAAATTTAATATAAGTAATTTTTATATTATAGATAAATTTTTATTTTATCATATGCAAAATTACTAATAAAAATAAGGGAAAATTCCAAATAAATACATTTTGAAATTGTAAAACCCCCATAAGTCTGTTGAATTTGTAAAAAGACTGAGAGGTACCAAGGACCTATGAGGGATATGCAAATTCGTATGAAATTACCCTTTTACCCTTAGTTTTAAGTAAATAAATAAAAAATTAAAAAACCCCCAACCCCTACCACCACCACCGGCGGCGGCGGCCACCACCACCGGCGGCGGCCGGTGACCGGCGGCGGCGGCGGCCGGCCACCCACCACCACCACCTCCGGCCTGCCGCCGCCGGTGGTGGGGGTTTGTGGTTTTTTATTTATTTATTTAAAACTAAGGGTAATTTTATACGAATTTGCATATCCCTCATAGGTTCTTGGTACCTCTCAGCCTTTTTACAAATTCAACAGACTTCTGGGGGTTTTACAATTTTAAAATGTATTTATTTGAAATTCTCCCTAAAAATAATCTTATAACTATCACTTCTCTTAAAAATGAATTTATCATTTAAAAAAGGGAAAATTCCAAATAAATACCATTTGAATTTGCAAAACCCCAGTTGAATTTTTAAAAAGACTGAGAGGTACCAAGGACCTATGAGGGATATCCGGG
The DNA here is from genome assembly GCA_025563575.1 of Acacia pycnantha. Lineage (NCBI taxonomy): Eukaryota > Viridiplantae > Streptophyta > Magnoliopsida > Fabales > Fabaceae > Acacia > Acacia pycnantha. The sequence continues at coordinate 4,370,450 of JAMWYP010000009.1, forward strand.
CACCATTGGCGGTGGTGGTCGCCGGCGGCCAGCCAACGGTGGTGGGGGTTGGAGGGTTTTTTATTTATTTAAAACTAAGGGTAAAGGGGTAATTTCACCCAAATTTGCATATCCCTCATAGGTCTTTTGTACTTCTCAATCTTTTTACAAATTCAACAGACTTCTGGGGGTTTTGCAAATTCAAATGGTATTTATTTAGAATTTTCCCTATAAAAAAACAAATTTTAAATTTTAAATTCAAATCAAAGTTTAAACGGTTGAAAAATGAAATGTGGACCTAAGTTTTTGGTGGTAGTACAATTTGTATTACTGCCTTTTGTCCTTAATTAAGACCTCTTTTGTAATATAATATAAGATCTTACCTTAGTATTCCCTTATTCCCTAATATAAAATATAATTGACCTTTTTTGGAGAGATTAATGAAGATAAATTAGTTATTTAATCATATCATATGTTTCGTATCATTGTATTATATATCAGTTTATAATGGAAAAACAATTAGTTAAAATATTTTAAAGTAACTTTTTTAGCTTCTTTAATCTCTCTAAAAAAGTCAACTAGATATTATATTTATAACTAGAGGCAGTATTAACTTTTGATTGGTTCAATATTCTTTTGAAAGTTTTAATTAAAATGGTGAAGATGAAATTTTGTCCACAAGTAATCACTCAAAAGCATTGGATATCTAAAAGTTTTTGAAGAAGCAATTTCGCCCTTACCATTAAAAAACTAACATTGATCATAAAAAAATTGATATTAATTGTTATCATTTTTAACATCAAAGGGTGAAACTGCTAAGTTTTGGTTACTTACAGGGTAAAATTGCTCCTTAAAAAATTTTTGAATACCCAACACTCCTGAGTGGTTACTTTTGGAGCAAAAATTACACCTTAACCATTTTAAAATGGGTTAAGGTGCAGATTTGTCAACGAACTATTACCCGAGGAGCATCTGACACAAAAAATAATTGAGGGTACCATAATTACCAATCAGCAATTAAAAAATGAAAGAAAAGTATCAAATAACTATTAAAAAAACAATTATCACAATTACGTTAAAATATGAGGCACTGGCGTAGGACGGTGGCAGAGACGCTGGAGAAAAGAGCGGTTAAGCCTTCTTGTTGGATAAGGCAAACACCAACAAAGATGGGACCCATGCGAGCAGGCGTTGTGGCAGTGACAACTGCTACTTGTGACATCGGAGGGATGGAACCAAGGTGCAAGGCGCGTACTGGTCGAAAGCTGTGGACTGCTGGATTTGGTTTTGGTGCGTGATTCTCGCCTTGAAGCTGCATACGAGCCTTGATGAGTTCAAGAGGGTGAGTGAAACACCCAACAACAATGGAAGCTTTGGAGATGCCGACGTCGCTAATACTGTGACAGTCAATGGAAGACGGAGACACCAAGACAATGATGGGGTAATAAATTGTGTTTTTTTTTTCACTTTTTAATTGTTGATTGGTAATTATGGTACCCTCAATTGTTTTTTGTGCCAGATGCTCATCGGGTAAAGTTCGTTGGCAAATCTGCACCTTAAACATTTTAAAATACTACATTGTCTTATAGGAATGTTAACCCCTAGTGTAACAATTTTGAAGATTAAAGCTCAATTTTGATTTTAAGTATAATTGAAAGATTAATTGGTATTCTTTACTGTCTAAAGATTAGTTGATATTCTAAACTTGATGTTGTTATGCGATCAAATATCAATGTTTAAATTAGAAAAATAATTTAACAAGGTCAAGGAAAGTTTGTGCTAGCTCTAGAGCCCACGGGTTGGAACCGTTGGCCCGTCAAAAGTGGCATGATCGGGCTGACTAAATACCCCCAATTTAGCCTACAAGCTATGACGGGTCAGCTCGCTTAATTGTTAAATTTTTTTTCCAAGTTTCCTTAAACAAAATAAACAAAATGCCTTAATTGTTGTGTTTGACTACTTCCTCATACTTCTCATTTGACACTTTGTATTCACTTTTTTTATTATAGGGAAATTCCTTTAAAAGACAAGTTAATTATTCATATTTTAAATTGGGTTATTAAACTTAACAAATTCTAAATTCATATGTCTTAAAATATGATTTTATAATTGGATAATTTTACCTTACTACCCTCATTTGATTCCAGCTTAGTTTTCTCATTCCTCACCCACTTTAGGTTGTGTTTAGTTTGAGGGGAGGGGAGGGTATATTACTTGTTTGATTTATTCGAAGAATTGGGAGGGAAAAAGATTCTTTATTTGATTTAAGAGGGGAGATTTAAAATTTTGACTCCCCTCCCCTCCAAAATTTTAAACCGAAAGGGAGGGGGAGGGGGTCATTTTCCCTTTCCTCTCATCTCTTCTCTCAAACCTAACTCATCCTCCTCCTTTTTCTTTATTATCATCATCAGCATCTTTCATACTTGTCATTCACCTTTATGGACCCTAAACGTCTTTTCCACTCCAAGAAGGAGCGCTTCCCCATGTCCTGATCCAGAAGGGGTTGATCGGAAAGGGGATAGGTTTCAGTTAAACTAGTTCTCACCAAGATGTGGTTGCTTTTAATGGAGGAGGAGGTAGGGGTTTCGTGTGGCGGATCAGAGCTCTATTATTGCAGCGTAGGGTCTCTCTATTGACACTTCTCTAAATTTAGTCAAAATGCACAGTTTTATTTGTAAAACAAAATCTGGCCGTTCTCCTTCTTTTAATCATCATCCAACTCTATGTCCTTTATTTCGTTACTCTTCCATTTCAATCCTGAATTCTTCTTTTAACAACCAATATTATATTGGCATGTTGCTTTGCGTTGTTAATTCTTGTTTAATTTACAAAATCTTACTTTTGCTCTGAAGGATCTAGGGATTTTAAAGATTTCAAAAAATTTATCTGAACTTGGTCACACCAGAGAAAAAGGCCTCAGTAAAATTATGTTTTGTTTAGTTTTAGAATGATTTTTTTTTTTTCCTTACAGTTTTAGTCTGAATAATCACTAGCATCTGATTGATCTATCTTGTTGTTCCTTTGTTGCAACGTTGACCAAGATTGAAGATGGATGACTCACATGTAGGTGGACACATAGGATTATTTTTTATTTGAATCAAATGAGGGTAGTAAGATAAAATTACCAAATTCTAAAATCCTATTTTAAAACATATGACCTGATTTATAATTTGTTGAATTTAATGTCTCAATTTAGAATTTGAATTATCCAACTGTCTTTAAAGGGATTTTCCCTATATTATATTTATTTATTCCACTATTATTAAATTAAAAAGAGAAGTGTTTATATGTTTTTGTGATGTGAGTGGGTGAAAAAAAAAAGGGATGTGAGATTGAAAATAGCTACCTAACACAAACATATAAAGGAAAGGAAGTGTGATGTGAGTGAGTGTAAGAGAAAGTGAGTAAAAGAAAGGGTTAAGGTGCAAAAATAGACATGAGCTTTTCTCCGAGGAGCGCCCAGTAGCAAATGCTTTTTTCAGGTGCAAAAGTAACTATGTGGTTACAAATTAGGTGCAAAAATAGCGTTTGACCGTTAAATTTGACTTTTGACCGTTAAGTTTGACTTTTTTGCTGACTGGACGATGACGTGACTTTTTCAAGATCCTTTAGTACGGTCAATACCTGAAATATTTTTTCAAGATCCTAAAATAATTTTCCAAAATTATGAAATATTTTTTTTGTACCCGTCAGTATCCTGAAAATACTTTTCAGTACCAGTCAGTACCCTGAAATATTTTTTTCAGTATCCTTTTAGTACCGATCAATACCTGAAATATTTTTTCAAGATCCTAAAATTATTTTTGCACCTTTGAAATGCCACGTCATCGTCCAGTCAGCAACAAAAGTCAAACTTAACGGTCAGACGCTATTTTTGCACCTAATTTGTAACCACATAGTTACTTTGTTACTTTTGCACTTAAAAAAAAACATTTGCTACTGGGCGCTCCTCGGAAAAAAGCATATGTCTATTTTTGCACATTAACCCTAAAAGAAACATGAGGATATAATAGGTATTCATTAAATAAAAAAGGGTAAATGTGCAATTTTAACAACATTTTATACTAGAGGCATTTGACAGTTGACACCAGTTGCGGACCCAATATTTTAGGTTTGTGGGTGCACAATTAATGTTGGAATTTGGGGGTTCGGGGGCGCCGCCCCTGAAATTTTTTTAAAAGAAAAGTTTCAAACGCATTAAAAAAATAAAAGAATATAAATAATAAAAGAAAAGAAAACTTCAACTTAACATAAAAAAGTAATAATCAAGAGTCAACTAAATTAATATTCAAATGATGAAAAGACAGTATTTGTAATCAATAAATTATGGATAAGTAAATTAAATGAAATGTGTCTTTTTATATCTTTTTTCGTCTCCTCTCAATGAAAGGTCACATAGCTCAATGGTAGAGTGCATCTTTTTAGGATGTAGCACACTCACACATAGCGGGTTCAAAACCTCATGGGTGCAGTTTTTGTGTTTCACTGTTTTAAAAAAATATTATGAAACAAATGCACCGTGCAGGAATCGAACCGGGATCAGCCAATACACTACCTAAAACTTTAACCAACTAGGCTACCTATATAAGTTGATATTAACTTCCTTCATTATATATATATGTTATTAAGATTTTAGTGTGTGCACTTGCCCACACTGACACCAGTGTGGGTCCGCCAGTGGTTGACACCATTAATTATCGTCAATCGACATTACTTTTTTATTTTTAGTCTCACCTAGTCTTGCACGTGTCGAAACCCCCCCCCCCACGTTCTCTCTCATCGCTATCTTTTTTTTTTTGCTCAAGTCTCTCATCGCTATCAACTATCGCCCGTTACCCATCTTCTCCATATCTATCTTCTTCTCTCTATCTTCCGCCCTCTTATTATAGTGTTTTCAGAATGCTCAATAGGAAAGTCAAGAAGAGAGGAACTGATACCTGAAAAACATTCGTTCACAATTGCACACTGAAAGCTTCACACGTCGTGTTTTATTGTTTGAGCGAATCGTCTCTACCCTTTGGTCGCTTCCTTGCTTTGAGACAAACTCTGTTCATCTCATTTACTCTCAACCTCCTTTCAACTCTCCACAACTCAACCACCACTCTCACACATATTCTCTCTCTCTCTCTCTCTCTCTCTCTCTCTCTCTATATATATATATATATATATATATATATATATATATACATACTCATATGTAGCTTGACATACTCCATTAGGCTCCTACAATGTTTGGCGACTACTTGTCCCTCCATCAACCCTTGCTTCATTCTGGAAGATTCAGAACGATTTCACATCCCAAGTTGCTATTATTGGAGCGAATATCTGTCCCATTAACAACTTGGATTATGTTTTCCTTTAGTTTCTGCTAGTGACAGCCTTATAAAATGGATCCAGATGTCATATGAGTCGTCCTTCCTTTTTTTTTTCCTAGGTCGTGTTTCATCATCTGCTTTTCCTTCTTTGTTGGTTTGCCTCTCAACATAGGTGGGATGCTGTGTTGTTGCTGTTATGACTCCAATTTGATTTTCACTTTTCCCTACAACAGTTGCAGCTTGCTCTTGCACATTTCTAGTGGAATCAGTGCCTATGCCATGATATTTTGCCTTTTCACCTTGTCAAACAAATCACAAATTTGAAGATAAAAACACAATCAATATGTACTCTAGAATAGCAAAAAATATAGATAGAATAATTAATATCAACATGAGTGCGTGTGTTTTTGGACCGACAGAACAAAGCAATCTAAAATGACATATAGTATGAAACAAAAATCTGTGTTATATATATATATGGGGTTATCGTTTGTCATGTCACTTGACATAAGGTTATGTCAAGTCACTTCAAAACTACGTTGTTTTGTGTTACGGATTTATATAAGGCCCATTAGTGATGCGACCCAATAACAGGTAGATCTATCATGATCACCAACAGATCAGATAAGATCATAACCAACCTACAATCAAGGAGATAATCAAGGGAAATCTCTATCGCAAATAGAGGGTCCATGAGCCCAAAACCAACAGGTACACTCTATAAATAAGAGTTAAACCCTAAAGGTATACATCTTCTAAGCTCTCTCCTTTATTATACTGCCTACACAAAGCACACACACCACCCCCCTTTGGCTAAACGCCTCCAATATCTTCGAACTACGTGGACTTTGATCCCTCTTCAGGGTAGCCCTTTAGGGCTAGACATCTGTGTTCTACACCAGAACATTTTGGAATTAGGGGAATTAATAAACTCTCAAAACGACGTAGGTTTGGGTCAAGAGAATTAATGAATGATCTTTTAGTAAAACTCATATAATAAATTCTAAAACAAAAATACAAAAGCACCATTCATTAATTTCCTTAACTCCCAAAACGACGTAGTTTTGTTTTGGGCTCACTTGACATAATCTTATGTCAAGTGACATGACAAACGATAAACCCTATATATATATATATATGATAGCTTGAAATAAATTAAAATGTACAAGAAGTTCTCAAGCAAGAAACAAATTAAGTACTTAATGGTGAAGTTCAGAAGTCTTAACTATATATATTGTTCATATTCTCAATGAAGTTTAGAAAAAAAAAATGGCAATATTTTCAATAACTAACTTTCAGTATACAAAATGAACCTACCTATATATATTGTTCATATTCTCAATGTCAGTCCAAACGTCATGTAGCCTGCCAACTAAACATGACGTTTGGATTACCGTGTTACCGACTCTAGCCTAGCTCATGGCCAAGCATGTGCAAAGCCTATGTCTACTTGTAGACATGCATGAATTTGGCCCAGTAGCAAATCAAAGGCAAGTTTGGATTTTGTTCAAGAGCATGTTTGTGGAGCAAATATGAGAACGAAAGGAAGAAAAATTTCTCTTGATAGGGAGAATAAACAACGATGAACTTCTCTTTTGAATTCAACTGGCGAAGGGGTCGGACTTCCTTACCTCAAGGGAGGGGGTTCGATCCCTGCGTTGGTTAAGGCGCTGGAGGATACATCTTAGGGGTCTAGGAAGCAGTGAAAATGCTGGTAGAGGTTGACACATGTGTACTCTTTGGCCAGTATACCCTGTGAATTGGGCTCCAAGCGCCCTGCCCTTAGCTTGTGGGTGGGCCTAACCCCTTTCCTAAAATTCTCTTATATAAAAAAAAACTTCTCTTTTGAAGGAAAAAACGAGAATCAATTTAAACAAATCAAGCGTTTGTACCTCTCGTCCTTGGGTTCAACTGGTAAGGGGGTCGGACTTCATCACCTCAAGGGAGGGGGTTCGATCCCTGCGTTGGTCAAGGCGCTGGGGGAGGCATCCTAGGGGTCTGGGAAGCAGTTGAAACGCTGGTAGAGGTGGAGGCATGTGTACTCTCTGTCCAGTATGCCCTGCGGACTGAGCTCCAAGCGCCCTGCCCTTGGATTGTGGGTGAGCCCGACCCCTTTCTTAAATTTTTTTTATCAAAATAAAAAATCAAGCGTTTGTAGCTCACTGACAATTAGTAATTGATTTCTTTGTTGAGTCCCCTATTTTTATATTTGAACTCAACATTGTTTTCAGATATTTAATAATTATTAATTTTTAATCAGCCATTAACAAGTAATTAATTATATTTTGTACTTAATTATCGGTAATTAATAATTATTTTTCTGGTTAATTTTATGCTTAGTAAATAATATTTCATATCCCTTGGTTTATAAAAGTAATAATCTAATTATCATTACTTAATTATTTCCCCCTCATTGTTGTCAATCATTTGTTGTGTGTATCATTAGATTATTACCTAATCATTAATCTCAGCTTTAAAATGAATATCGAAGCATTATAGAAGGAATTTTATATTTATATTTTCAATTCAAGACTACCTCCATGCTAAAGCTTTCTTAAGCGTGTTTGGTTTGAGGGGGATAATTTTTTTTCCTCATCTTTATTAAATAGCCCATAATTTTTTTTCTTCAATATTACAGAAATACACTCTCAACAAAAAGAAATATATTTTTTATTAACCATAATTTAGTCAATATCATTCCTAGGGCTCTTCCCCTCCCTTCAAACCAAACAAGAAAAGTTAACTTTCATCGTATATATGATTCTAGAAGAAGCAATCCAATACAAAGCCCACTAAATATGAGCATATTTTTCAAGGAGGATTTGAATATTTCTATTAATATCTTAATAAAAAGTTGAACTAAAATTTAAACGTGTAAGAAATTATGGGAAAGTTGGGTCAAATAAAAAATATGCTAGTATTATAAAATAGGATTAAAGTGCCATTTTACCAGTGAAGTTTTTTCTCATGAACATCTTACACAAATGAGTTTTGGAAGATGAAATTTTACCAAGGTTATTAAAACCGGACCGGTTAGTGAACCGGTGGAGTACTGGGTCAAGGGTTAGTGGATCAGACCGGAGCTAAACCGGTAAGAAAGTAAAGATTTCAAAATTATTAATATAAAATTATATTAGAAATAATTTTCGATAATAGCCACTACCGGGTTAAAAAGATATCTGATACTAAATGTCCATTGAATAAAAGGGAGTGGGAGTGATCAGTGACACTTCTTCAACAAAGCCTGCAATCCACTCATATTTGTCCTTTTAACATTAAATTTCAATCACAATTTTCGAGCTGCAGAGAATCCTCCACTTTCCAACTTTAGATTTTCCATGTCTTCTTGTGAAATTACTCTTTCCTCCCTCAGATCTGCCTTATGTCTTCCTAAAGACAAATATGACAACTCCATTTGAATATTAGGTTGATTAGTTGTGGCTCTTTTGTGTTGCCTCCTTCCCTCTTTCTCTGTCTTTCCCTAAGCCTTTCTCTTCTCTCTCTCTCTCACCTTCAGGCGTTCAACCATGGCTTACCTTACACCCTAAACGTCATCGGTCAGAGCCTGAATTGTTCAAGGTGTTTCTTTCGGTTGGCAACAGTTTCTGTGGTGGTGAGGGTGGAGCTTGCCGGCGACGAAGATTTATGGTGACGGTAAAGCAAAGGTCACCGGTGAGAAAGGAAGAAGACAGCGAAGGTGGAGTGGAGAGTCCAAGGTTTGGAGATTGCTATCGGCCGCTCTATTTCTCGCGTCTCCTCTCTCCTTTGTTCTCTTCTTGGACCCCTCTTCCACAGTTAATTTTTATTTTTTTAAATACTGGGTTGGCTGACCCCGGTTTCTATGATCTTCCGGACCGGTTGCACGGCCGGTTCGCCGGTTTTTGGTCCGAACCGGCCGGTCTAGTCCGGGTTTAATAACCATGAATTTTACCAATAAAATTTTTCCTAATGAACGTATGGCATAAATAAATTTTGGAAGAGGTAAAAATACCAATAAATAATTTAAAATGGAGTAGATTTACTAAGGCCGTTAAATTTTATCAAGTAGTATTTTTTTTGTCATTTTTTCTTATTAATTTGGTTGGTTGATTTTTCTTTTCTAATTACTAAAAATTGATCTTTCCCTAAAAAATTGGTTAACAAAAAAAAGGAACAGAACAAAATAAAATAAAAATTAATTTCACCAATAAAAAATAAAAATCGCAACGGGAAAGGCACAAATGGTCAATTGGACCGTTCCATTATACGGTCGAGTTTGGATGCGTTCACCCTTGTGAGTCTTAATAGCGCTTCGTTCTCCTCGCAGGACTGTGTGAAGGTTCTTTCTGCGTTTCCATGGAGTTGGAAGTCAAGTTGGTAGGTAGCATAGACAACTGCTTCGTATCCCTTCCTCTTCCTCTTATCCAACTTCTGCATTCGTCGCGCTCAACTCAACTCCCTAATATTCTCACCCTCGAGCTTCGCTCTCGCTCTGGCGATCTCTGGGTCGTTGCTTGGTCTGGAGCTACTTCTGCTTCTAATGCCATAGAGGTATGCACCTTCGCTATTCTTTTCTTTCAATCTCCTTGTCAGTCCTGCCATCATTTTATTCATGAAATTGGGCTTTTCTGGAGATGACATTCTGTTGCGATACGGGGCTCTTTCCTGTAAGCTGACATGGTTGAAAATTCACTGGAGATGACGACTAAAATTTTATGTGTTTTGGATTGCTCAACAATTTACGAGCCCCCAACAAAAAAAAGAAAAGAGAAAGGGATGTTGAAAGAAGATAGGTGTTTTTTAGGCCAGAATTCCTTTTGCACATAGATTTTATTTTAAACGGCTAGCGTCTACATAAAATTTTGAAAATTTCCAACCTCAATGGAGGATACAAGGCTGTTTATTTCTCTATCTGTTGTCTTCTCCAGGGTGGCATTACATTAAAGGTTTTTTTTTTTTTAATATATATTTTTTTTTATGGTGTGCTGGACATATTGTCCATCTTCTTTACAAAACCCGAGGTTCTGTAAAAGACTCTAATTTGAGCCTTTTATCTATGTTGCATAAACATAGCTGTGCGTGAAAGGTTGAAACGGGGGTCTTACCTATAAGCTGACGTGGTGGGCAGTTCACCGGAGATACTACTGAAATCTTTGGTATTTTAAATTAAGTAACAATTCATGAGCTCTGAACAAAAAAAGAGAAAGGGATGTTGAAAGAAGAAAGGTGTTGTTTAGGCCAGAATTCCTTTTGCACATCGATTTTATTTTGAAAGGCTTGCGCCCACATAAAATTTAAAAATTTCCAACCTCAATGGAGAATAAAACGCTGTTTCTCTCTCTTTCTGTTGTCTTCTCCCGAGTGGCATTGTATTGTCCCTCTTTCCAGAACTGAGATTCTGTTAAATGACTATAATTTGAGCCTTTTATCTATGTTGCATAAACATAGCTGTACGTTAAAGGTTGAAACGTGGGTCTTACCTATAAGCTGACATGGTGGGCAATTCACAGGAGATGCAACTGAAATATTTGGTATTTTGAATTGCATAACAATTCATGAGCTCCCTACCAAAAAAGAAAAGAAAAGAAAAGAAAAGAGAGAAAGCACTGTGAAAAGAAGAAAGTTGGTTTTTAGGCCAGAGTTTCTTTTGCACATTGATTTTATTTTGAATGGCTAGGGTCGACATAAAATTTAAAAATTTACTACCTCTCCAGGGTGGCATCACATGAAAGTTTTTATTTTGATGGTGTGCTGGACATATTGCCCTTCTTCTTTACAAAACCTGAGATTCTGTTGAAGACTATACTTTAAGCCTTTTATTTATGTTGCATAAACATAGCTGTACGTGAAAGGTTGAATGGGTATGTGATCTGCAGGGTGTAAAATGTTTCTACTATTTTGCCTGACATCTCCATACTTCTAATTTTCCTACAGTTTCTTGACCAATTTTGTTCTGGTCAATTGTTGTCAGCATAATCTTTTCATACGAATTTCTTTAAGCACACTAATATAGAAAATTGTAGGTTGCCCAACATTTTGCAGAATGCATTTCCTTGCCAGATCATGCTAGAGTTCAAGTAAAAGCTGCTTCTAACGTGTCACATGCTTCTCGAATTACAATAGAACCCCATACAGAAGATGATTGGGAAATTTTGGAGCTGAACTCTGAGCAAGCTGAGGCAGCAATTTTAAACCAGGTGTGCAATTTAAGCCAGTGAGGTGTGGGGTTGTCGTTCTTAACTCCCCTCCTCTGTATTGTGCTTTACCTGTATTGGATCTGATTTGCGTACCTCATGGGGACTTAATAAAAGCTCTTCATTACTTTGTCCATGCAGGTCAGGATTGTCTATGAAGGAATGAGATTTCCTTTGTGGTTGCATGGTCACACAATGATTACCTTCATTGTTGCTTCTGTTGTTCCCAAGAAAGCGGTGGGTAAGATGATGACAAATGCTTTCTTGATCCTTTTTTCGTTATATTGCTAGACACATGGACACTGCTCAAAGCTAACTAATGATACTTTTGTTTGCTTTCTTTTTTAACATGGTGATATACTTCCCACTCCCACTTGAATTGTGATGGCAAATGTGCTATAGTTGTATCATTAGTAACAGTTATTAATAGAGCACAGCGTTGTGCAGGTTGCACTGAAATCCAGGGAACAATTGAGTAAAACCCCATTTTACATAATCAAAGCTACCCCTTGTGTGGGTTGACTCTAATTATTATTTTTATCACTTTAATGTTCAAAAGTTTAATTTTGTTCCAATCTTCATCGTTCCAGTGAAAGGGAATTCTAATATACAATCTATTAAAGAACAAATATTTTATTTGGTTGAAATAGAATCAAACTTTTAAGTGAAGTGATTAAAAAACCTTTGAAGAGGAATAGCTTGATATTCATTTGTTGATGCACTCAATATGTTTACTTTTATTTTGTTCATATATTCATGCATTTATGTGCTCACATGTGTGTAAAAGAAAGAATGTTGATTTGTTATTGGTTTAATTTTATTTTGATTGATGGAGCTCCTAATTCTAATGTACAAATTTTACATGACTGAGGCATAAAATTTTAAGCAATCTTATAAATTTATGGCCCAAATTTACTGTGATGCATGTACTCTATTAAATTGGTAGAATAAATATGTGAACATTATTTTTAAAGTCAGTTTTTCAGCCCAGAGGATGCTTGAATATGCTGTTTCAATATTATTATGAAAATGTGATTTTTGAACTCAGAAAGTTGTAGTACGCGGAAGGATGTTGTGTTTTAGGAAGGTGTTATACTGGCTTGTTATTTTATTCTTGGATGAATTTTTGTATGTGAGCACAAATAATTACGTTTATTGTTTTATCTAGTACTAATTCATGTTTCTTGTTACATCATATGATTTTTCCAGTGCAACTCATGCCAGGAACTGAGGTTGCAGTTGCCCCAAAAATACGTAAAAGGTTTTCAAATTCACTTGTGGACTTGGATCCAGATTCAAATGATAGAGAACACACTCCAAAGATGCTACTCCGTATACAGGATCCAGATAGGTTGTGTCACACAAGTGCCTGTGTCAAAGGAGTCGATCTTCATATGGAGCTTACCTCTGCTGCTTTTGTTCATCCAGAAACAAGCAAACGGTTCTCACTCAATAGGCTTCAATTGTTCTCCATAGTTCCAAGAATATCCAACAAGGCTAATGTTACTGCCAGAACGAATATTATGAAAACAAAAGGCAGTTCAACTACTAGGGAAGTTGACTCTGGAAATTTAACTGATGAGAAAGGGTGTCAACAAGCAATTGTTTATCTTCTCCTTTCAGAGTCAGTGGCCAAGGGACATGTGATGGTTGCTAAATCTCTTCGTCAGTATTTAAGAGTTGGTTTGCATTCATGTATGTCCAATTGTCTTACACTCATCTATTCTACATGCAAGCCCATGAAAGCCTTGTATCTTTCACATTGATGAAAGATTCTGTCTGATGTTGTAACTGAATGTTATTGAATTCATTGTGTTTATCATTTAATAGCTTGGTAGTTTGGAGCCTGGAATGTGGCATTTTTTACATTTTGATGTTGCATCATGCATCACAATAACAGAAAAAGCATTTTTCTATTTTGACGTACAGTGCACTTTCTGTGATATATTATTGGTCATGAATTTTCATGCTTTGACAGATTAGAATTGTGAAGTTTTGTTGAGGGATAGATTGAAAAAAAAAAAAGAAGCTTCTGGGCTGGGTTCTCCTTTTAGGGGTGTGATGTCTGTGGTTTGAACGCAATAAGAGTTTCATATACCAGATTCTTAGCCTTGTTACTTAAACGAGATATGATGAGTTTCCTTCCTTATGTTATTTGTTCTGTGGTATTATTACAGAAACTTAGATAGTATCATATTTTCACGGGTGTTTTTCTGTTAGATATTCTGAATGGATCACTGACAGCCTTTTCAGCTAATGCTGTTACGTCCCAATTTTGTTCTTAAAATTATCAGAAAAGCTTGTACTTGTTATTTTCTTTCTTGTCATATATGAAATGGTAACTCCCTGCATTCTAACAATTTATTGATGAGAAGCAATCAAATTTCTTTATGCACATGCATAGGCCAGAAACTGGAGCTCCTTTATTTCTTACATTGTTGAGTGACTATTTTCTTGTGGAATATTTTGTTCTGGATTTTTGGTCAGAATTGAGGTTGTCAGTGGGATTCAGAGTAGTTTCTCTGTGTACAGTTCAAAGATTTTTGGTTACAAAAAAAGATGGAAGAACTGTGGCAATTCGTAGCGTATCCAGTAATTTGGAATGCATGCCTTGAGTGGAAAGTTTGTATTTATGGGGTTGTTTCTTTTTCTCTTGATTGCTTATAGTATCCTGCAGTTTCATTTGTGGTGTTTGTCTCAAGGCTTGTTAATGGATCTGGGCTTTGGCAGCACTGTTGCATGTGTAACCTTTTTTTGTCAACTACTTTTTTTTTCCTTGTTCTGTAACTAGATGGTTCATATATAAGTCGCATTGTTCATAGCTTGCCAACAGTGTGGCTTTCTATAGATTTATTAGATATATAGATTTCTTTTTCTTTGGAGGGTGCCTATTCTTCTTTATTTGTTTGTCCTTCCAGTTTGGAGAAGTGATTTTCAAATATGATGTTTCTATTCTTCCAGGGGTCTATTTGAAGGCATGTGATGTTAATCTGGAAAAAGCTATTCCCTCCTCGCTTTCTCCTTGCCGCTTCAGAATGTTAAGGCAGGATAATGATGATGATAATCATATAGATAAGAACAAGCTCACAAGGACTGTATCAGGTGTCTTTGGGGATTTTGCGGATTGGTCTATCCATAATGGAGTTATTAACGTTTTTTCAGATGAATCCCATTCTGAAGAAGATGAAGAGGATGCAAATCAATCTGAGAATCAAAACGGACTACAGCATCTTCTAAGAGTATGGTGTATTGCACAACTTGATGCAGTTGCTTCCTTTACTGGTATGGAGGTTAATGCACTGGTATTGGGTTCTAAAACCTTACTTCATTTTGAAGTAAGTTACATAAAGCTTGGAACTAACGGAAAGGTTCAGTTAGCTTCTAATTCATTAGAAAACAGAAGTAAGACAGCTGAAATATTGTTTTTATTGACTATTGGAGAAGATTCTTTGCATCATGAAAAAATTACTGCATATGAAATTGCACTTGGTGAAAGAAACAAAATGAACAGTAATCCAGCAGATCAACAGCTGTTTAAAAGGCTGAAGTTCACTGATCCTGTCTCTATCCAATCTCTAGAAGATAAAATATCTGAAGAACATATTACTTCAGAAGTAACTAGCCTTGAGTGGATGAAGGAAGCTGCTTCTGATGTTATCAATAGTAGGTATTTTCTTTAAGGAGTTTCTACCTGCTCTTCAATTGATTCATTTTTCCCATCAGTTTTACTGCATATCCTTGAATGTTCTTTGCTTGTGGTGGTTCTATCATGCTTAGTTGTAGATGCATGGGCCAAAAAGGAAATCATCTAGAGTATATAAGAGTGTTCAATTTCCAAACATCACTATGGATGTGGTGTTTGTTTTTATGATGAAACAGAATCTTGACTCTGTAGGTCCATGGGTACATAGTTAAACAAAAAATTATATTTGTTTCGGATTTGAGGGTTTCTTATTCTCAACCCTTCGTCCTTTCTTTAATTTCTTATCAAGTTCCCTCCCATAAGAATAAAAACGTTGACTCTAGTTGTCATTCATTCTAGTTTCTCTTGTTAATTTTGTCACAAGTTGTACTTGAGGGAGTTGCAAGCTGTTTTTTTTATGCACCTTTGTATACATGCTAGTTGTTGCTTCTCATCATTCCTTAATGGGATAGGGGATGAAGGGGAGTACTATCTGTAAAATCCCGGTATCTTAGATATTTAGATCCTAATATCTTAGGGATAGATTAGATCCAATATTATCGGAGAATCATAGTGTTGAGAACTTGAGAGATAAATATTATTCTTAATCTCCAAATCAGAAAGAGTACATAAAGGCCTTTATATAGGCAAACCTAAACCTAACCCTAGAATCTCATAAAATCTAATCTAATCAAAATCAATCAAACTGATTGAGATATAATAGGAAATATCCTAAGATATAATATACCTATATCTAATCATAAGATATGATATGATATATCTACATCTAATATAATAATAAGATAATAACTACTCTAAATAATCCATAATAAATGCTTAATATTCTCACACTCCCCCTCAAGTTGGATCATGGATTTTAATCATGTCCAACTTGCTTATACAACTTTATACTACTGACACTCCCCCTTAAGCTTGTAATTCTTGAGTCTCAGAGGCCTATTTAGAGAGCAGCAGATACTCGACTATGTTGGGAGACGGGCAGTGGCTGTGACACTTCAATCTTCAAAAATATGTTGAGTTTAAGACACGGGAACAATCGTCGGACAAGTTGAGGATGACGAGACTAGTCATCAGACGAGTTGAGGAGCACGATGACAAAGGAACTACCACCAACAACGATGAAAGGCTCGACGACGATGACAGTGTCGAAGAGGAGATGGGTTGTTGATGAAGAACTGTGCTCACAAGTTGAGGACGATGGGACCAGTCGTCGGACGAGTTGAGGACGACGGGACCAGTTGCGGACGAGGTGAGAGGCACGATGACAGAGGAACTACCACCAACGATGATGTTGACAAAGAACTGTGCCGCAAACATTTCTGGGGTTGAATATTAGCTGTGCTCCATAATCAGAAAACGATGGTGTCGCCGGAATCTGGAAATTCTCATCGGAGATCTCGCCGGAAAATTTAAACAGTTACTAGAAGCTGAAAAACTCACGGATCAGGCCGTAAATGAGAAGAGAAGGCCGAAAAAGGAAGTCACCAACGAAACGGAGATCACACGCGCCTTCACGCGTGGCCACAAGACCGCTGCCGATGAGCGCGTCACACCACGCGTCGCCGTGGAGATGTCGGATGGTCACCAAATTTTGGGCGTTCACCTATATGGGGATGGGGATTCTGGTGGGGTGGCACGTGGTCCAATCAGACGTCGGGAACCGAATTCGAACTGTCCTCCCTCCCTCTCTCTGTTTCTGTTTCAGACGGACTTGACCAGAAAATGGGAACCAGACGCGAACTCAGGGAACCAGGGCAGAAACCCTAGCTCTGAACCATGTTGAGAACTTGAGAGATAAATATTATTCTTAATCTCTGAATCAGAAAGAGTACATAAAGGCTTTTATATAGGCAAACCTAAACCTAACCCTAGAATCTCATAAAATCTAATCTAATCAAAATCAATCAAACTGATTGAGATATAATAGGAAATATCCTAAGATATAATATACCTATATCTAATCATAAGATATGATATGATATATCTACATCTAATATAATAATAAGATAATAACTACTCTAAATAATCCATAATAAATGCTTAATATTCTCACACATAGGAAAAGATATTCATATATTATTATTAATTGTAAATAGCTAAAAATCAATATCTTAGTCAAAGACCTTCTTTGGCCTTCTTTGTGTATATATTTGTGGCATACTGATCGGGAAAAGATCATCGGAATACAGTTCTTCGTCTCTGAATTCTACATAGTATTAGAGCACGTCTGAGAATTTAGAGTCAACGTCCGATTGATTTGCTCCTGAGCGGTCTACACTCGACTATCCACCACTCGTTACGTTGCCTCTGTCAATGACGACGCTGAGAAACCAAGACGAGGAGGTCGACAAATCAGTTGGCGATCACATGGAGCAGCGAGGCGAGGAGATCAGCGATCAATGCTCGACAGGATTGGATGTTGAGCGGAAGTGACGAAATTTCCGGCAAGTCGGAGTTACCGGCGCCGGAAAAACAAAAAATATGATTATTTTCTTCAAAGCTATGATACCATGAAGATGATCAGATGAGGATAATTCTTGTGTGTATTATTCAGAGACAGAATGATTACATTTATACACAGAGAGAATTGGATCATTTAATGAGATCAAGATTTGATACCATACAATCACTATATAATCAAGAAAGAATCTGAAATAATAAACCTAATTATCTGCTATAATCTTGGATTTAATCAATCCCTATAATCATGGGATTCCTATACTTACGGGATTCTACATTTATTTATTTTGAAAGAAAGCATAAAAATCCATCAGCCATGCGAGATAAATCCTGTTTGAGTTTTGAATATTTGTCTCTTCTAACTAATGATATAACTTGCTGTTTCTTACTGATTGCAGGGATGAGAAATTTGTTATCTTCTGCCTCTGGTATGCCACTCCCAGGACATGTTCTCATATATGGACCTTCAGTAAGTAGAATTTTGTTTTTTCTACTATTTAATTAAGTCCAAGGTATTAGCAGGCAATAAGTCCTCATCATCACAATGTCAAGAGTTTGCAAGCACTTGTTTACTCTTTTCAACATATTGCACCTCCTTTATAATGTATTTTGCTTTTATAAAATGCATTATCAAACAAATGCCATGATGCCATGTATCTCTGCAATTTATAAACATATATTTAGTTTACCAAAAATTGTTTTACTTAGTTTTCAAGTCTATAGAAGACCTTATTGTCATTATGATTTTGACAAAAACTGGACGATTAATTTAAGCGGAAAAACAATTCTTACTTAGTGTAGCAGAAAATCTGGACGATTAATCCGCATAAAAGTCATGCAATAAAAGCTCATTCAAGCCTTCTTACTGACCCTTTCTTTTTGTTTACAAATTGTAAAATAACCTTAGTAACGTGATTCTGTGAAATATCTAAATTTTCTAGGCTTACCAATCTAGCAACATCATGGATTTTTTGATTTTTACCTTGGCGGCTAGGTCTATGATTGTATCCTGTGTGGAATATGATGGAAAGGAAATCATAAAACTAAACCAAACCCACACCAATGCTGCTTATTCACAGCTTCCCCTCACTTGATTTGCTCAATTTTCAAGTTCATTTGGAGAAGGCTGAGAATGAGATGTCATAGAACCAAATGTATTTGTCTAAAAAGATGCAATGGTTTAGTTGTAGCAATGAACTTTCAAATAGGGGAGGATGTCGTTTTGGTCGAGTAATTCTGATAGTATTATGCTTGCTTGTGACTTCTATTACATTTTAGTATGGATGCAAGATCTTATTGCAAACGTGATTTCTATTACATTTTTTAGTTTGGATGCAAGATCTTATTGTGAATGTGATTTTGCACTATAATCCTTAAAATTTAATCCCAGATCCTTCTCTTCGTGTTATGGGGGGTGCTTGTTATATTTGTTCAGGTTGCTTATCTGATATGGGTGAATAATCATTACGTTTGGCAAATTTAAAATCTTATTTTTCAGGGCTCTGGCAAAACTTTACTAGCAAGGACTGCTGCAAAATATTTTGAGAAACATGAAGACATCTTAGCACACATGTATTGATTCCAATTTATCATGTGTTTCTTTTTTCCTACTATTGTCTGTAATCAATTAATGTTGTTGGAATTTGAGGTTGAATTGGGCATATATTGCTGTGCAGAATTTCTGTTTCTTGTTCAAAACTAGCTTTGGAGAATGTCCCAATAATCCGGAAAGAAGTTACTAACAACATTATCGAAGCCTTAGATCATGCACCTTCTATTGTCATCTTTGATGATCTTGATAGCATAATTTCCACCTCTGACTCAGAAGGGACTCAAACTTCAACGGCTGCTGCTGGACTCGCAGACTTTCTGGTTGACATTATTGATGAATGTGGGGTAAGAATTTTTCTTTTTATTACAATTGATTTTTGAATATGCTATACACAGTGCAGTAATCTCATTGATACATGATTTTCATTGCCATTTTTTTGGATGAATTCATTGTAATTTGTTTGGGTGATTGTAGTGAGTGGGTGAGAAATAGAAGGAAATAAGGGTTATTTCAAAACAGAATTTGCATAGCTATAAATGATAATAGATGTTTAATATTTATCTCAGGAAAGTGAAATGTGATAAGGAAAATTTGTAGGGAGCCAAGTTGCATTCTCTATGACTTATGACTTACTAAAGAATAATATTAAGGTTAAAGAACTCCAGGTCACATAAAGTCTGGTTATTCATTTTTTTTCCTGGTTACATGATCATTCATTTTTTTTACTATTCTTTGGATAAGGAAAATTCTTGCTTACATTTGCCTGACTTGTCGATGCAACTAGGTTACAAAATAGTTTAGTAAAGTGTAAGAATAATTTACGAAGAGAAAGTGGAGGTTTATTTAGATCTGTCATTTTCAATAATTTTGTATTATGTGGAATAAAAGAGAGAAATTTAAATGGAAAGACGAGGGGAAGAGAGATGGGACAAATAACAATCTATATGGGAAGAGCTGAATATAAAATAATAGAAATGCATTTTGAAAGGCCTATGACATTGATGTAATGTCTTGTGAAGGTATTGTTTTCTGTTTTTGCGTTATTGATGTTGAGCTTTACTATGATGATTATGGTAGCATGTTGGTTTGTTGGCTTTGCTGTGAAGGAAGTTACTAATAAAGCTCCTGGTATGACCTTAGGAGTTGTATGTAGCAGCGATTCAAAGAATAGGGTATCAACTCTCGGGTTGGCAATTATTTGCTTTTTGGGGTCCTTGTGTGACCTGTTCGTTTGACAATTATTTGTTGTTTGGGGTCCTTGTGTGACTTGTTCGTTCTTTGCCTTTGGTGAGGTGTTTCGTTTGGTGTTTGTCTCTGGTGAGACGTTTGAAGTGTTGTTTGGTCTTTGGTGAGACCGTTTGGTGTTCGTCACGTTTGTTGTTGCTTGGGTCTCTTGTGAGACTGTTCATCGCAGCTTCTACTCTGATTTGATACTCTTTATTGTTCAAGCTCCTGGTGAAGCTGGTGGATTATTATCTCAGCCTTTGTTGTACGAGTTCTAGGCTATGGATCATTATCTTCTTAAAGATCAGTTGCTGCATATGCAAGCTGCTTCCAGCTTGAGGGGGAGTTTTGAGAATATCAAGTTTGGAAATATTAACATCATCTTCTTGAAGATCAGTTGCTGCATGTGCAAGCTGCTTCCAGCTTGAGGGGGAGTGTTGAGAATATCAAGTTTAGAAATATTAATTAATTATTATTATTAGGGATATCATTTAGTATTTATTACAATTAGATATTAATATTATATTTTGGGAATAGATATTTAAGATATTATGATTTGATTTGATTAGTTTCTAGGTTTAGGGTTAGTCTATTAGTTTGCCTAGATAAAGGCCTCATTGTACTCTCTTTTATTCTTAAGGATCAATAATATTTAGAGTATTTCTCCTGGGCTTTAATGTGCTCCTTCAATCTCAACAACTTTGATGCTGATACATATTAATGAATTTTCTCCCATAATTATTTGAGAAAATTATTGTCTTACTATTCCTTCAAACAGGAGAGAAGGCGGAAATCATGTGGATTTGGACCAATAGCTTTCATAACTTCTGTACAAGCTCTCGAGAAGATACCACAGACTTTAAGCTCTTCAGGTTTACTACTTTTTGCAATAAATTGATGACATAGTATAGTGAAACTCAATATGAACCAGGGCTCTAGTATTCTCTTGTCATTTGCATTTTGTTTCATGTTTTGGGTGCTAATTTCTTGGTTCTATTATTATCAGGGAGGTTTGACTTTCACATACAGCTTCCAACTCCTGCTGCTTCAGAGCGGGGGGCTATTTTGAGGCATGAAATAAAAAGGCGTCACTTGCAATGTGCTGACGACATCCTGCTTGATGTAGCTGTCAAATGTGATGGCTATGATGGTTATGATCTGGTATTCTGCTAATTCTAGATCTATTGATCAATAAGGGTTTACAGGTGTAGATGTTAGTGTATGTTTGTTTGTTATCCATCACTTTGTGATTCCTTTTGTCATGTGCACCCACATGTGTAGTTGTGTACGTATGTGGCTTGTAATGTGTAAAGAAACTGCAATAGTGAGAAGAAAAGAAAATGAGTTGCCAGGAATAACATTTCTTCCCTCACATTGTTTTTGGTTTCACCTTTTTTTTCCAGGGGAAGAGGGGATGATTTGTTTTGCATGTTTATTGAGTTACTTTGTCTTTTGTAACTATGCCTTTTCAACTATCTGAACAATTTGTTAGTATAATATTTCTAAGAAAATATTGAATTCTAGTTTTTAGAAAATATTTGAAGTATATTTCCAGATATCTTTTGTGTTATTATATCTCTAGCTTGCCCCTTCACGCTGATGCTCTTTGGTCCAAGCATAGGTCCACGCAATTCTATGATGAACGACTGAACTCCTGTCCTCTGTTAGAGGGTTAATACTGTGATATAAAACCACTCATTACAGAATTAATGAAGGATTGTTGTGAAATTTGCTGTTCTTCTTATGAAGCCCTTTTCCCTTTCTGTTTAATATACTGATTTTATGATCTTCACAGAGCTCATTTCATATTGGGATCAGAATTCATAAAGGATTTGTGAAATTTTCCTACCGAAAGTTTTCAGATAAATGGTCTGCTAGCGGCAGGGGATTTTATGATCTCCATAGAGCTCATTTCATATTGGGATCAGAGTTCATGAAGGATTTGTGAAATTTTCCTAATGAAAGTTTTCAAATAAATGGTCTGCTAGCGGCAGGGGATATTATGATCTTCATAGAGCTCATTTCATATTGGGATCAGAATTCATGAAGGATTTGTGAAATTTTCCTACTGTGTTTTCAAATAAATGGATAGTGGCAGGGGATGCGAAATTAATTGATTATAATTTGAAAGATATATATTTTGCTTGAATTTGAACAAGTTTTGAAGATGGCCTTGCCGTCTTGTTTCTTCCTAATTTAATTGCTTTATAAATGGCCATGATTGCTTTTTAACCATGTCCACTTAATCTCGTTGATGTTTGACTGTTAGTTTGTGGAAGTTGAATATTGTTTAATGCCAAAAATACTATGACCATGTCTGAGTTGTATGTTGGATTTTAATTTTAAATAATTTTACCCTTTCCAGGAAATATTGGTTGATAGAGCTGTCCACGCTGCTGTATCCCGCTTTCTCCCATCAAATGCTGCTCTTAATGAGCATGGGAGTCCTGCTTTACTTATTGAAGATTTCTCTCAGGCAATGCATGATTTTCTTCCAGTGTCAATGCGAGACATTACAAAAGCTGCTTCTGACGGTGGGCGCTCTGGATGGGATGATGTGGGAGGTCTTGTTGACATTCAAAACACTATTAAGGAGGTGATATACCTTTTACAATTCAATTTCTACTGTTTTGGAGTGTATTCTCTTTTCTTTTTCGTATATTTAAGTCTTATATTCTGATACGACATTCTTTTCCCTTCGACACTTCAATCACAGGAGTTTTTAAAATGCATGGGAAATGATGGAAAAATAGGGAGGGCATAAATTGGGATGAAAATAATTGAATATCATAATAAATATATATTATTGAAAGACTCAATGAGGGTTTTATATGCTCCGATGCTGTGACAATTTTAGAGAATTGTACCTCTGACATTGGGCGCGCTACAAATTGCTATAATCTAAGAACTTCATTCATTTCTTGATATTTCTTAATCCAGTGGTTCCTTTTTGAACTCTTTCTAAATTCCTTATATCTCCTAGCACATTCATTCTGGTTCGTGCTTGTAAATCTTGCAGCATGCTACAAATAAGCCTAATTGATGATAGAAAACGACCAGAATTTTCTCTAAGATGTCCTTGAATAATGAAGAACTCCTGGAGTTCTTCAACTTCCCATGAGTGGCCCCTTAACGTTCCCCTATCCTCTCTTTTTGGCCACATATAAAACGCAAACATTGCTCACAGAAATCTTTTACCTGTTTCTCATGAGCATCCCCTTGACTGTTCTCCACTATTTAGATTACTCAACCACAGAAATGCCGAATTCTTCTGCTATCAACTTTAGAATTTCTGCTCTTTGCTCATATTTCCATGAGATGTGTGCAACCTCCTTGGCAGCGAAATTAGCAAACCTAGTTTAGGTGAGATGTAATCCAGTATGGGTCTATCTCCCAACTTTTCTACTCCTTAATTTCTCGTATTTGATAAGATTAGGATTAGATTTGATTAGACTACATTTTTCCCCTTTTGATTGTACTTGATCTTCAGGCTAGCTGAAGAACAGCTTGGTGTTTCTCACCTAGTGTAAACCAAACTACCATGATCACCACAATAAAACTCAACATCAGCAGCAGTTGAACAATATATAATTCTTTTTCACATTTGAATACCATCGTCCAGCCAAAAAATGGATAATCTCAAAATATATGATTAATTTGCATTTAAACAGAGCTAAAGACTAAAGTCACTTATTTTTTGGGTATTTTATTAATTTCCTTTGTAAGTGGCAAAAGAAAAAATCTTCTTTGTAGAAACTAGTGCTTAAGTTCGAGGGAGACAACAAATAAGCTCTGATACTGTGTTGAGAAATTAAGGGACAGAAGTTGTTTGGGAAGGGAAGAAAAGGATGCCTAGAATATTTGCGTTATCAGAAGATTCTATTATAATGTGTGATTGATAGGAACCGTGATGCATTTTCAACCTCTATTTACTATGAATACAGAGGCATTTTTCTCGTGTTGTGCAACTAATAACTATTTTTATAACATATGCCGACCAAACTTGCGGCTTGCTGGTTAGAGCATGTTGGCTGTACTTTCATGGGTGTGATTCTGCATGCATCACCCAACTATTTTCTTTAACATACATGACTTTCCTAAATTTTTAACGCCTCTTTTAAGTGTTTAGAATAACTCTTCTCTTAACTGACACGACCCCTTAATTCTTATCTTAGCATCTTTGTGCATGAAAATGTATTCGATTTTCAAGTGTTATTTATTTATTTTTTATTTTGTAAATAATAATGTAACTGTTTTTATCACAAGCATGAAAGAAGATGAAGCATGACTAATTATCAGTATTTGAACAAAAACTTAATTCAGATTGCTTGCAATACTTGTTTACCCTATCTTTTGTGTTTGCATTTTATTATGTTACTGTTTCTCATGTTGTAGTTTTATTTCCAGATGATAGAGATGCCTTCTAAGTTTCCAAAAACTTTTGCGCAAGCTCCTTTGAGGTTAAGATCAAATGTCCTTTTATATGGGCCTCCTGGCTGTGGCAAAACTCACATAGTTGGTGCTGCTGCCGCTGCTTTTTCTCTACGTTTCATATCTGTGAAAGGGCCAGAACTGTTGAACAAATACATTGGTGCTTCTGAACAAGCTGTAAGGGGCCACATGGATTTCTTTAGCATTAGTTTCGCCTGCTATTCTGAACTTATTTGCTTGTTTATTAATCCATATACTCTGCTTAATATAGAAGTATGACATCCTACATCATAATACGCATGTCTTATAGTTTTCTTGAAGTTTATTGAGATTTCATTGAGCCAAAGTTTTTTATTTTTAGCTGTCTTTTTCTTTCTTTCTTTCTTTGTATGTCCATATGGAGACATGGCCAATGCTTCTGTTTGTAGAGGGTTTTCATTTGTGAGTAAACATATATACTTCCAACAGTAGCCTCTAGATGTAATTACAATGATTCTATCATAATGGATCATTATATTTCTAATCCCTATAATTAAGCTGGTTGTGATTACAAATATCTATGATACATGAAAGAATATCCTAAGACTGTTGTATCAAAGCTAATGGCTGCTTAGTTTATCAAAAAAAAAAAAAAAAGCTAATGGCTGCTTAGATAGAAGGCTTACATATCTCTGGAGTATGGTAGAAAACTATGGAGTTAAGCAACTAGAGCACAGTTAATGAGTCCTGAAGTATTTAACTGAATTTAACTTATTATAAGCTGGTCTAGTACAATGTGCTATGTTGAATGTTGCTTTCAGGTTAGGGATATTTTCTCTAAAGCAGCTGCAGCAGCACCATGTCTACTCTTTTTTGATGAATTTGATTCTATTGCCCCCAAGAGAGGACATGACAATACTGGAGTCACTGATCGTGTTGTGAATCAGGTTGGTGATTTTTTGATCACATCTTGTTTCATCTTTTATTGATTATAGTCTGATTTATATTTTCACTTTTCACAGTTTCTGACTGAGTTAGATGGCGTTGAGATTTTAACAGGTGTATTTGTGTTTGCTGCTACCAGGTTAGTTTTATCAGCACATATTTTTGCTTAAATTTTGGGTGAAACAGAAATGTGATGAATGAGAAGGCTTACACATGCAAACATTGTCGCAGTCCCCTCTTTAGTAATTCTTAATTATTTTTTAGAAATAGGGATTAATTACATGTTAAATTCCTGAAGATAATTGCAAGACTTCTAGGCCATAATAAGCTGACTCCTGAATAATGGTAAAATCCTATTTCTCTTTGGAGTTCCATTTCGATATTTTTCACTATTATGACATTTAAGCTGGAGTGAGTTCTTGATTCAACTTGTTGCAAAATTTGAGATAAAGGACAAAGTTATTGAGGTTTGAGTCACAAAGGAGCATACCAGCTATTACAAATCCTTACTCTATAAATACTAATATGACTCTAATGCAAGCAATTTTATACACTTTATTTTCATTTGAATTGGAAGCATGCGATCATTTGAGCCTCAAAGTTTGGTCTAGGTTTTGGATTCCAATTTGAATATGATATTCTTTTGTTATAGCTGGGTTTTTATGTAAGCAGTTCAAGTTGAACTTCGAATAAGCTTTGGCTTGAGCGTAGCTGTTAGAATAATGAGTTCTTGCGATTGTATTCTACTCTTTGTGCTTAATGTAGTTTATACTATTAATTGACGCATCAGGTGCCTTGCTAAGTAAATCAATATACCCATTCAGACTACTGCAAATATGAGTGAAAATTTCCCTTTCTCACGCCTTTGCAATTCTGACATATTTTTCATGTGAAGCAGTAGACCGGATTTGCTTGATGCAGCACTTTTGAGACCAGGCAGGTTAGATCGTCTTCTATTCTGCGACTTTCCATCTCAGCAAGAAAGGTTTGAAATTCTCACAGTACTTTCTAGAAAGGTATGTTAAACTACCTGATTATTCATTTCTTACTTGCCCATTGCTTATATATATACATGGCTTTTTTTCCCCACTGCTTAACGTCTTATCATTTCTTATTTGTATTTTGATAAATGTTTTCATTTAATGTGCAGTGTATTTATGAAATTGGGTTGTGGCTCTACTACTAACTTAAGCTTTTGACATTATGTTCAACGTTTCCTTTTTAAGATTTGGCATTAGAGCTTGTATGGATTTGAATCCCACTTCTATTGAACATAATCCTTTTTAGGGTCTAATTGGTACGAGGGATTTAGAGGGAGAGGGAGGGGAGAATGTGGACAATATGAGTGAAAAGTATTTTCTCTTATTTGAATCTCCTTAAGAATATTGAGATACTTTAGGGAAGAAGACAAGATAATAAAAGCTCACCTAACAACTACTAACTACTAACTACTCGTTAAAGGTGGAGGATATCTACAATAAATACACACTATTCCTACACTCTCCCTCAAGTTGGATTATGGATGTCAATCATGTCCAACTTGCTTACGCAACTTTCAAATAAGGGTTTTAGCAACCCTTTTGTCAATACATCAGCATCTTGAAGATTTGTAGGCAGATAAGTCAAACATATAATTCCTTCTTCCACTTTTTCCCTGATGAAATGTCCATCTATCTACACATGTTTTGATCTTTCATGCTGGATAGGATTCAGGGCCATGCTTATAGCGGTCTTGTTGTCGCAATAGTGTTTTTGTGGCAAATCCATGCTGACTTGTATCTCATTTAGGACCTGTTTCAGCCACAATTCTTCCATTATCCTTTGAGCCAATGCCCTTAACTTAGATTCGGCATTACTCTTAGATTTAACGAGGTTTTTGACTTTTCCATGTAACTAGATTTCCCCATACAAAGGAGCAATAATCGGAGGTTGATCTTCGATCAAGATGAGTTCCTCCCCAATCTGCCAGTGTATACTTCTACGATTCTTTGTTCCTGCTTTCGGAAGAACAATCCTCTACCAGGAGTACCTTTTAGATACCTTAGAATCCTGTAGGCTGCTTCCATGTTTTTTTTCTATGGCTCACTCATGTAATGACTAGCCCCAATTACTGCAAATGCTATATATATTAGATCTTGTATGAGAGTGATAAATTAGCTTCCCAACAAGTCTTTGATATCTTTCTTTGTCAACAGCCTCTTCTTTCTCATTGACTCCTCCTCTTCCTCTTCCTCCTCCATCACTAGAGTTATCTTCATTTGACTCTTTTTTATTTTTCTTCTTAGGTTTCTCTTTCCTCTTTTTTGGGACCACAATGGGAGTTTGCTCAGATTACAACCTAGTAGGCCTGTTTCTTTTAGAAGATCAAGTATATACTTCTTCTGAGATATGTAGATGCCACATTTTGATCTTGCAACTTCCATCCCAAGAAAGTATTTCAAGTTCCCGAGATCCTTGACTTCAAATTCTTTCTTTAGTGCAATTTTTATCCTTAAGATTTCATTAATGTCATATCTTGTGAGAATGATGTCATCAACATACACAATAAGGATAGACTTCTTTCCTTCCTTTGTTTTGACAAACATTGTATGATCTGATAACCTTTGTTTGTAGCCTTCTGACTTTAGGACTTTTGAAAACTTGTCTAACCATGCCTTGGGAGACTGTTTTAGGCCGTATAAAGATCTCTTCAACTTGCATCCTTGATTCTTCCTTTTTCAAATCCTGGAGGTAGGGTCATGTAGACCTCTTCTTTTAGCTCTCCATTCAGAAAAGCATTCTTGATGTCTAGTTGGTGAAGTGACCACTTGAGGTTGGCTACCACAGACAATAGAACTCTGATAGTGTTCAGCTTCGCCACTGGTGCAAACGTTTCTTGGTAGTCAAGACCATATGTTTGAGTGAACCCTCTTACTACCAAGCGGGCTTTTAACTTATCTAGAGTCTGATCAGCCATATACTTAGGGGTAAAGACCCACTTGCAACTAACAAATTTCTTTCCTCTAGGCTTTTCAACAATGTCCCATGTTCCATTTCTTTTTAGTGCTCTCATTTCCTCCATAACTGCATTTCTCCATTCAGGTATCTCCAATGCCTCTTGGATGTTGTTTGGAATGCATACTTTATCAAGATTAGTTACAAAAGCTCGATAACTAGGAGAAAGAGCCTTATAGGACATATGCTTCTTAATTGGATGCAGTGTGTAAGTTGGAGATTGTTTCCTGAGAGCAATAGGTAAATCAATGTCAGACTGTTCTCTAACTTGCTTTGGAGCCACCATACTTTTGACTCCTTTGATACATCAAGAGCTACCATAGGTTCTGACTCCTTTGGTGCTTCAGGTACAAGGAGTCTTCCTTCCTTAGATTTGTGCCTTCGTGAGTACACCGACATATCCTTGTTTTTCTGTTTTTCTACATTACCCTTTGTGATTGGCATGAGAGATGGTGAGGTCAAGGTAGCTAATGGCTCTATTGGTTTTGTCCATTGTTTGAGAAGAACATGCTCTCTGTTAGGTTATGGCTCCCAAGTATGAGATTCACTCACCATGCTAAGCGAGTCGCCCTGAAGGCCTAGCCTAGTTTATGCTTTTTGGCTCCTTATTGAGGAAGATTTAGGCTATTTCTGTTATGCTTCCGAAGCCTAGACCCACCTTGAACCATAAGGCTTTTAAAAGGTTCAAATCAATCCTTTTTTTCTGCGGAAAAAATGAATGCTTCAAGCCAAAGATGCTACTGCTGCTAAATCAGCCAATGGAATGCAACCTTACTAGGCCGGTTTTCAATCTTCCAAGACAAAGAAAGAGATAATAATATCGAATGTCATTACTTACGGAAAGAGAGAGAAAGAAGCGCTATGAACCTTCCCGTCATTCTTATCTTAAGCAAAGATGCACAAGCTGTCTCTATTATACGTCACCGAAAAGACATCCCGATCCCGCGGAACAACCAAATTCAGAAAGCCATTGATAATAGAGGTGCCTACGCGTCTTGATAGAGGGGCGATCATAGGTTCACCTAGACAAGAAGGTAGCAACGGGAAGCAAGGCAAAAGCTCAATCCAACATACCTTGCAGACTAAAAAAACAGGATGAGGGTTGGGTGGAACTGCCTTTCTTGAAGCAGTTCCCTGCCAATCGAAGACCTGAATGTAGTAGATTCGAAAGTTTTAGGTTAATATGTGGTACTGAGTTCACTTATACTCTTCCTCTTGTTGGTTAAAGATTTTGCTGTTGAAGTAAAATGGTGTTATGCAATCCATGTAGTTGATCCCACCTAGTAGGATAGGACTTGTGTTCCAATTTGTTGTTGGGCTTGATTAACATCTATGCTCCAATTTAAGGGGGAGTATTGGAAAAAATTATACTCCCTCCGGTCCTAATTATAGGAGCAATTTACCAGAATTTGGGGAGATTAAGGAGAGAAGTTAAATTAGTTAATTATAATTATTTTCCAAAAATACCCCTCTGATTTTCGTAAGGATTTTCCCCCCCTTTTTTTATCTCTCTATTCAAAGATTACACCGTTCTTTATTTAATTTTTACGTAACTTAATTATGTGTTGTGTCTCACTCACCCAATTTATGATTTATTTGTTTCATATAATTCTTATTTAGATTTGATATTCAAGTCACTACGTATTTTGTTTGAATTTGATATTAAATTTGACATAAAATAAAATAAATAGAAAAAATTAAAGCGTTTTTCAAAATCAATAATTTTCTATATTTTAAATTCATGAAGGATAAGTTTAAATTTTTAGTCTATTTTATCATATAAGAATTAAAATTCATGAGAACTGGAGTATATTAAAACTATCAAGTATTTAATTAAGTAAAAATTCATGAGGATGATATGAAGAATATATTAAAACGTAATCCAAAATTTCTCTGATTTCGTCAACTTTATCATATAGGTGTATTATTAAATTATTATTGTCTTTAATTATTATTAAGAAAGTATACATAGGGGTATTATAGGAAAAAAATGACAAAAGTTAAAACTTACTCTTATAATTAGGACTAAAACCAACTCTAAAATTTGCTCCTATAATTAGGACCGGAGGGAGTATAATTTAGTATAGGATTATCAAATGAAATATGATTTGTAAATACTTGCTTTTATTTTATAGGATTTAATAACATTGATTGTGTATAGGAGCCTTCTAATGTTATAAATAGAGGCTCACATGGCTAAGAATAATACAAGAATTCATTTTCCTACTCTGATTATCAGAAGCCTAGGATAAGAGCATACAAAACAATATACTTAAGCATAACATGTTGATATCCTAATGCAGTTGTTATTTGGTTATATGTTGCATTAGAAAGACACATAGATGATGTAAAATAAAAAAGGTTGAAAAGATAAATCTTGACAAATCATGATTTATGATTACCTGAAAATTTAGAAGGCTATATAAAATGACATTGACTTCAACCAGAGATCTTTACAATATGCCATCTTAGTTATTTACCCTTTACTAATTAGGTGACTCGGGAAGTTTCTCTATAAATGCATAAACCGGATCTTGCTTCATAATTACTATATCACATTGACACTTCCTCAAATACACGAACAATTACCAGTGGGGATGCACTAATTTCCTAGATTGTCTTTCAAACTCGATGGTTTATTAACTCAAAATGATTTGGTTTTAATTGATGCAGTTGCCCCTGGCCAGCGAGGTTGATTTGGCTGTGGTAGCTCATATGACTGAGGGATTTAGTGGAGCCGATCTCCAAGCTCTCCTTTCAGACGCGCAACTTGCAGCAGTTCATGAAGTCTTGGACGATGCAAACGCCTCTGGCCATGAGAAAAGGCCAGTTATTACAAACACTCTTCTCAAGGGTACAGCCTCCAGGGCTAGACCGTCTGTTTCAGATGAAGAAAAAAGAAGACTTTACAGTATTTACAGCCAGTTTCTTGATTCAAAGAGATCTGTTGCTTCTCAGGTTGATCTCCCTCCTTCCCTGTTTTTTGTTCATGTGTCTGTATTTTATACAATGTTTTGGGTTAAGGTGTAAATTTGCCTCGAACATTTTCGCTAAAGAGCAATGTTGCCCCGGATGTTTTTTTAAGTTCCATGTCATCTCGGAAGTTTCAAAACATAGTAATGTTGCCCATACCATTAAAAAACTAACGTTGACTGTTAAAAAAATGATGTTGACTGTTAACTTTTTAATGGTAAGAGGCAACAATACTCTATTTTAATACTTCTAGGACAACATTGAACCTTAAAAAACTTTTAGGGTAACATTCCTCCTCATCGGAAACTTACGAGGCAAATTTGAACTTTAAGCCCAATGTTTATGTTTGGAGATTTCACATTTTGCTATGCCATTTCTGATCTGGCTATCATATCACTGGTGCAGTCAAGAGATGCAAAAGGCAAGAGGGCAACTCTAGCGTGAAAGTGACGGAGTATAATTATTTTTTCATGAGGTGGAAATTGCTGTGTGTTATCTCTCCTGATGTTTTCTTTTTATTCATTTAAAGTAAATATGTGCCTACCCAAAATTAATTTTGGCTGCTTCCTTTGTCGTATCAGATGGTGCATGGTAATTTTTGGAATGTGAGGAGGAATTTGTAAAAATCGATGTATCTATAAGTTGATTACCAGGTGAGTTTTGCAATGAGCCTTGGTTCTCTAGTTGGGTTTTTATAACCAGGTTGGTTTTGGGCGGTTCATTTTGGTTGGATAACCAAAAAAATAAGGAAAAAGAAGTTCTATCTTCTTATAATGCTGTCTCACTACCTTCTTTGTTTATCCCTTTCATATGTATTGAGTAATTTCATTTTCCCTTCTTTGGTATCTGCTTGTACAAGACCTCTTAGCATATGATGAAGAAGGAATTTTTGATATTTTTCTTGTATATAGTCATTTTTGAATTTTGTTATGAGCACGTGTTTCTTTCAATCTTAGAAAGCAAATGTGATTGTGACAATTTTGAAATAAAATTTTGAAAACAGAACTTAACTTAGTGGAAGGTGGTGAATTGGGGAGGACAATTAATTGGTTGATTATATTAATTGAATTAAATAAAATCAATAGTAAAAGACAGTGAGAAGGGGAGACTGCAGGATCAGGATCAAGCTACTAATCTTAGAAAGCACTGAAAAATTACTCCAAACCAAATGTCTTCCACCATGAGACATCATCGTCGAACTTACAACCATGTCATCATTGTCTGATTGCTGTGGGGGAATTGTTTTAAGGTCCTAAAGAAGATACTTAACTGGCAAGAAATCGAAACATGCAATAACAAGTTTCAAAATAAAAAATGACAACATTTTACTAATTATTGAGATTTGTTGACAATTAAGTCTTCTTTTTTCTTAAGACCTTGAAGTAATTATCTTATTGCTATTTAACCCACAACGATTTTGAATGCACGAAGGAAGAAGATAAAGTACAAAAAACTAAACCCATAATTTTACTGGATGGTAAAGATTCATATACTAATGTGGTTTTGATTGCTGAGGACTCAGATGTTCACCTAGCCGATGTGTCAAATGCAGACACAAAACGCAGCATTTGGTGGCTCTCTTATTTTCAATTGCTATACTTGAACAAATATTGAACTATATATTTCTGTCTCCAAATTGATTATCTAGTCTATATAGTTTTTTTATCAATGTCGACGGTATCGACTAATGGTAAATTGTGAAATAAAAAAATAAAAGAAAATTTCGTGACATGTGTTAAAATACACTTTAGAAAAGAAAGCGATTTGTTTTTATGTCACTAGGCTAAAATGTTATTCATCTCACAATCATTTATAAAAAAGGAATGTGAAGTGAAACGGGTTGGGGGAAGGGGAGGAGAGAGGAACTAGAGGGGGGAGGATAACAAGAAGGAAGGGGAAATCAAACAGAAAGAGAAGAGAGAAAATTTAGAAGGAAAATGAATTCTTTATTAACCAATCAATCAAAGCTTCTTATAATTGAAACCCTGAGCTGAGTGAGCTCTATTTATAGGGCTATATAAATAATAACAAAATAACAATTCAAAATTCAAACATAAATCCTAAATTTAAATTTAAAATTCAAATTCAAATATTGATAGATGTCCTTATATGAATAACCCTAGATCTCCTAACTAAACCCTAGACATTCTTTATCCTATATCCCACCATTTCCCCCCGTTTGAAAGACTCAACTTGTAATACCCCTGATTAAAATAATAATAATAAAAGAATTAATATGTGTACATATATAGAGGGAAATAATCTAAAACTGATTCCTATAGTTTCTCCTAGAATTTAGGAACAATAATTTGAAATTTTAAAAAAATAAACAGTTAAGATCACATAATCGGATCTGATTAGACTAGGTCACATAATAAATTAGGGTTTAAATGATAAAGGTTCATAGTTGGCAGGCAAGACCCATTCCAACAAATAATAATAATAATAATAATAATAATAATAATAATATATCAAATCTAGAAATTAATAATGTTGGTAGTGTAATTTATTAATTGACAATAATTAAAGAGCCCAGCCCATAGCTAAAACCCTAAATGTTAATTATAAACTTAGGTTTAGCCGCCTAAACCTAGAAAACGCTCGACTCTTTTTTTCTCTTGACTCTTTTTCTTTGCTACGGCATTCTCCTCCCGCACTCTTATCAAAGCGTTTTTCTAGAAGGCTAGCAAAGACGGAGACCAGGTAATCCTAATTCCCATATAGCTTAGGTTAATTATATCATATATAATCATGATTCCTAGGTCAATAGAAATCAATTGTTGTTTGATTTCCGTACGTGTGTGTATATGTAGAAATCAATTGTTGATTGATTTCCGTACGTGTGTGTAAATATGCAATTGTTTTTGCTTCGATTCACGTGATTAACTTTTGAAAAGAAAAACAAAAACAAACAAAAACCAGTTACTGTTCATGTGAATATGCCTGTGCGTACAATGCTTCAATTTCCATTGATTCCCATATATAAATATGTATATTGACCTCCTCGGTTTTTGTGAATTGATTAACCATTATATCTGTATTGATTACCTTGGCTTTGGCGAATTGATTACCGATGGCATATATATATGGAGGGCATATGTATATGTGTAATAACGTTTGTCTCGGTACATATATGTCTGGGCACTACTGTGCACATAGTATGTATTTTTATTTCACTTATTGGAAATAATTTAGGAATTGTATTATGTGTGTGTTTAAAATAATTTAAAATCGTGGGAGGATAGCTTTGGGATGGTACCTCCCAAAGTGATGAACACAATTAGGCTTTATGTCTCCGATATGTATTTGATGTGAACCGATTATATCCGTTCTTCCTAAAGTGGTGTCGGGGGTTTCCCGGGACACTAGTAGCAACTTTGGGAAGAGGTGTGCACATTAGGACGAAATATTTTGATGGCCAATTTGATGATTTGGGCTGCGACGATCCTTCGGGGGAGCAGATTTTCAGTGAAGCAGGTTCTCGAGGTTGGGGCTAGTAGTGAGAAGTGAGGATGACGACGTAGAGATTTCTAGGATTATTTCTAGCTAGTTTTATTTTCTTTTTTTAAAACATTTTTATTTCAGTTGGATTTATGTTAATGCAATAAGTAGCCTTGTACTTGTCCAGGTACAAGTGCGGCGGCAACACTTCCCAACATTGTTTATTTTGGAATTCAGTATTTATTTATCAAAATCCTTGAAGGTTTATGTTAGCATAATTGTTAGAAATTGGGGGTGTTACACAACTCCTGACTAGTTAAAAGTGATAGACAAATCTGGGAGGAAGGGCGTGCTAATTCTTCAACACGATGCCTCCTAACATGTGAGGTACTAAAAGCGAACATGTTGTTCAGGATGAGCCGTTGAATTTTGGAGGGCATCTAAAAAACATTGCCAACATACAAAGTACTGGTAGACCTTAGGCAATAAGGTGACCTTAGGCAATGCCAACCGGTATGACGTTATTGACATGATCACCAAGCAGTAACTTCCATGAGAGTCTCCATTGAAGTCTGTATGACGAGTGTGAGTGGGGCCATAGTAATGTCCTAAATGGGCTCCACAGGAGGCATTACTTCAGAAGGTGAGGAAGGAGCTTTTAACACTATTGGATCACTTGTTTGGACTAATTTTTCCTCTAAATTCTTCAAATTATGAACTAGTTTCCTCTTCTCATATATCTTTTAAGAAGCTCATTGCTTCCACGTTTATGTTCTTCTTGAAAACGTTCAATTTTAATCATGATTTCTTCACACATATCACCTAGATCCTGTTGGTGATGATCTTCTTCCTCGTATTTAGGATATGTAGCTTACTCTTGCTAACGACAGTCGACGTATTCATGTTGATTCACATCGATATAATTATAGTGGTGAAAGCTATAGACTTCATACACATGGTGACCACCGATACAATTATTGGAGGCAGGTGTGTCCATGTTGTCGTAACTCAGAATTTCCATAATGATCATAATAATCATATGGCTCATATGAGCACACTTGCAAATGTGCATCTCCCGTAATTCATACCTGCAACTAAATAGCATATCAACTCTCTCTCTCTCTCTCTTCCTCTTACCCTTGGATTTTTTTTCCAACTCTCTTCTCTCTTCTCCCCCTTTTTTGTTGTTTTTAAAAAAAAAAAAATCAAATTTTTTTAGGAGAATCCCAAATAAATACCATATGAAATTTCAAAATCCCCAAAGGTCTGTTAACATTTGTTTTATGTCCCACATCGGTTGGGGAGGGAAACGAAAGATGCCTTATAAGGGTCTGGATACCTCTCCTTCTTGATGTGTTTTAAAGCCGTGAAGGGCTGATCGGCCCCAAAGCGGACAATATCAAGGCGTTGAGATATTACAATTGGTATCAAAGCCCTAGGTTCTACTTGGGTTCACTTTTGATACTAACTCAAGGGATCAAGGATCCCAGAGTTAAATAAATAAATAAGTACAAAAAAAATTTATTTGAACGTGAGAGATGGATAGTGAAGGGTTATTTCCTTATCTTTTAAAAATGATTTATTTCTTTGAAATTCTGATAATTTTATGTTTGAAATTATTTTGTGACTCGTTATGTGATTATTATTCACTTGTGAATTTTATTTTAGTAAATGGAGAATTTAGGAAGAAATAACTGTATTTATTTGAACAAGGTATGCAATTAAGTTTCGAGGACGAAACTTTTCTTTTAGGGGGTGAGAGTTGGCAATTCATTAGTATAGAAATACATATATAAAAATCATAGTATCTTATAATTCATAGTGTCTTATACCATTTAGTTTGCTTGATTGTGTGGGAGGCACAAATTATTTAGTTTCGGGACAAAACTTATTTTAAGGACGGTAGAATGTAATGCCCCAGATTAATAATAATAATATAGTAATAATAAAATTAAAATTTTAATAATATTGGTACATGTATATATATTAGACACAGATCGGTCAACTTGCACAAAAAACCGAGGTAACCAAAGCAAAATATGTATAGGTATATTCATGAACCATGAAATCGGTAAATGGTTTGCAAAAGTTAATCACGCAAATCAAGAAGGAGAAATATATATGTATATAAGAAGGGGCTTTTGACCAATTTGCCCCTTATTAAATAACTATTTACCAAAATGCCCTTGTCTGGAAACTATTAACCCATTTGCCCCTGTTTAGTCGACTAATCCATGGTTTAGTCGACTAAAACGTGGGGCAATTTTTTTTTTTGGAAACCCCCACGATTTAGTCGACTAAACCGTAAGTGTTAGTCGATCAAACCGCGATTTAGTCGACTAAGATACAAGTCTTAGTCGACTAAATCGCGTATCTTAGTCGACTAAATCGCGACAGAGGGCTTTTTTAAAAACCCTAATCGCAGTATTTGGAACCCTAATTGACTAAGCACCCCTTTCCCCTTCCAATACTCTCTGTTTTCTCAGTTTTAGTGCGGCCCATCAAGGTTTAATACCATCCCACCTTGTTGAAGGTATAATTGTTGTGTAATTTTTGTAGTTTCACTTTGTTAAGCTTTTGTTTTTGTTTGTAATCTGAAACTCTCCCTTCTGAAGCTCCGAAATTCTGGTGTGAAGGATGAGTTCAAGTTCAAACACGCTCGTTACTGTAATCTACTATAGTGGGAGGCATTTTGAAGGTCCCAATGGTGTTCAATTTGAAGGAAAAGCGAAGATGATAAAAATCAAACGGGGCTCTACGTACAACAAGCTCAAAGAAAGAATTTCCCAGAAATTGGGGCTACATGGAAGCCAATGCATTCATCGGATAATGGCCAAAGTAAAGACTATAGTGGGTAAGGATAATGTATACTACATTAGTAACGATGTATGTGATGATGAAGACGTAGAGTGTGTCATAGATGCATTTGCTAGTCGGAAATCACAAAATTTTATTGAGATATATGTTGAGCTTGAATATGGTGAATCATCATCTGTACCCATGCATACAAGATCTCCACAGTATTTTGGTCAAGAAGAAAGACCTGTAGGTGTATCTGTACCTTCACAAGGCTTAAGTGAGATAATATTGACACAAGAAGAGGAGGATGAGGAAGATGAGAATATGGAAAGCGATGAGGAGGATGAATATGAGAGGTTTATTTCACTAGGTGAAAGCTCAAATACTGATGTGGAGGGTGATTTTGATACTCGCACGAACCCTGTAAACCCGAGTACCGCAACAATGCCACTGCTGAATGTTCACCCAGTTAGCAGTGGTAAGTTAGTAAACTTGTATTTGTATTTGTAATTTCGATTTAGTGGTTATGACAAAAAGAACATTTTGACAAATGTAGGGCCTGGGACTGAGCCATTTTGGAACGAAAGCCCGCACTATTCGTTCATTGATTGGACGCAATGTGATTATGACATGGAGATGTTGTATGGTGATGATGACGAGCAAGGTGGTTGGCATTTAGGTGATCCATTAAATTTGTATAAGTAATTTATTTCTAAGTCTGAAATGCAACATGCCGTGAAATTATATTGCATGAAGTCTCATCGTACAGCCAAAGTTCAAAAAAGCGATGAGCATAGGTTTGTGATGAGGTGTCGAAACCATGCTGACGGTTGTCCTGGCCTCACGCACAGCCTCCTCCCGATGATATCCCGTGAAGGGTACAGTGCTATCATCCCCATCATACCGAACTGTCTGCACTGCATCAAAATCATATCCTAGTAACGTCCTCCAGCAGGGAGCCGTCACCAATATCTCAACCCCGCAGACGCAAGATTGCAGATCACCATTTACATAGCTCATGTTATGGTAGAAAGCTCTCACCATAACCTCAGAATATGGACAACTCCTCTCTGCCAAGCCTCTTTGATGGGCATGATCCAACGTCGGCACTATCTCAAATCTCTCATTTCTTAAAGAATGCGATATCTAATGACTTGGGCTTGCAGATGGGTCTTG
This sequence comes from Acacia pycnantha, assembly GCA_025563575.1. Taxonomy (NCBI): domain Eukaryota; kingdom Viridiplantae; phylum Streptophyta; class Magnoliopsida; order Fabales; family Fabaceae; genus Acacia; species Acacia pycnantha. The sequence continues at coordinate 4,409,594 of JAMWYP010000009.1, forward strand.
TGGCAAAATTCGCCATGAATTGTTCATGCTCTTCTACATTGTTATCAAACAGATAACCGTAAGGGAGATCCACAACGGGCTCAGGCTGCTGTGGGTGGTGTGGCACAGAGGAAGATGCCCCGCGGTTCGCCCGTTGTTTAATCCGCCTCCCACGCTCGTTGTCGGTGTTAGAAGGAGCTTGTCTACGACGCATGATGACAACAACAACCTACAAAGGGACAATATAAACCATCAACAAACAAGAAACATTCATCATTTTCACTTTCTCATATACATTCATCATTTTCACAAACCAATAACTTAAAATCAACAACAAACACAATCAACATAAACAACAAACATTCGAGGATTTGGTGAAAACCGAAGTGAAATACTCAAATCAATAACTTAAAATCAACAACAAACACAATCAAATATACATTTACATTCATTTTCAACCGATATAAATCTTTCCATAATTAACTATACTCAAATCAACAACAAACAAATCAAAATGAAATCCTCAAATCAACAACAAACTTTCATTTTCATCCATAACTACGAATGAAATACTCAAATCAATTAAATATACACAAAACACAATCAACAACAAAAAAATCGATGAAAACCGAAGTGAAATTCGTCCAAAAATAAACAAATTCTCAATTGATGTAAATCTTTCCACTTTCACATGTACATTTGTCATTTTCATCCATAAATACGAACGAAATACTTAAACCAATCAAAGATACTCAACAAAATCACCCAATGAAATCACAAAACGCAAAAACGCAAGAACAACGGATGAAATTTGAAATGGAGATGAAAACATGCCAAAATCAACGCAAATGACACTATAATGAAGTTTCCTTCGCTACCCGCCAACGAATTCAACAAGGATTTGATGAAAAAAACTGAGGGGGAGAGGTTTGGGGAGCATTTTTAGTCGATTAGGGTTTGGGAGATGTCGACTAGGCGCGATTGGGGGTTTTAAAAAACCCCTCTGTCGCGATTTAGTCGACTAAGACTTGCGGTTTAGTCGACTAAATCGCGGGTTTGGGCTTTTAAAAAGCCCCCTGGACTGGTTTAGTCGACTAACACTTACGGTTTAGTTGACTAAATCGCGGGGGTTTTCAAAAAAAAAAATTGCCCCGCGTTTTAGTCGACGAAACCATGGCTTAGTCGACTAAATAGGGGCAAATGGGTTAATAGTTTCCAGACAGTGGCATTTTGGTAAATACTTATTTAATAAGGGACAAATTGGTCAAAAAGCCTATAAGAAGGTATGCCATTTTGTTTTCATAAAGTAATTCACACTAACCGAAAAGGAAAAACATATATATATAAATATACATACGCAACGACACATTTAAGGGTCTTTCACAAAAATCGAGACCAGCATGTAACAATTAAATCCTATTGTTCTAGGGATTAGGATTACATATAATATATATTTCACATAGAACAACGCTATGATATCTTTAGGATCATAATTACCCTATCAGAATTCATATAAAATTAACCTAAGACATATGGGGATTAGGATTACCTGATCTCCAGTTTTCGCTAATCTCTTAGAAAAATAATTTGATGCAGAGTAAGAATAGAGGAAGTAGTAGAGGAGAAGATGAGTATTGAGCGTTAGCTAGGGTTAGGCTTGACCTCTATTTATAATTAAAAACTAGGGTTTAGCTATGGGCTGGGTTCTAAATTTGTTATTATTATATATATAACAATACCTTCTAAATCTTATTATTACATACTATTTATCATTATTATTACTATTAATAATAATCTGTGGCACTTAAATTAGGGTTAGACTTTTATAAAGTGCTGGTTTTTTGTGTGCCATTTTTATGGACGTTTTTTGAAGGAAAAAAAAGGAAATAGATGTGATCCATCATCTTAAATTCAATCAATCATTCATGATGTGAATTTAATGTGACTTGGTTAACAAGTAGTGGACTTATTACCTAAAACCCTTTCTTAGTGCATAAGCTGAAAATTCCTAAACAAAGGGTTATTACTATTAATAATAATCTGGGGTATTACACGAGTGGACTCCAAATGAGAAGCCAACACTCTTGGTTCATCAACGAGTGACTTGCGTTAGACTTGCAAGTTGGTGGTCATCACTTGAGTGGCATCACAAGCACTCGAGTGAGATTGGTTATGACTTGAATAACTATCGCAAGTGACTTGCTTTTTACTCACGAGTACTCACCTACATTCGAGTGACATCATGCTCACTCGAGTGAACACCTTAACACTTTCAGAAAATGAGCGAGTGACTTGCAAAATCTCAGCGGGTGATCACCAGCACTCGAGTGGTCACTTATCTACTCGAGTGATGAAATCCATCACTCGAGCGATCTACCATAATTTCCAAAAATTTTGCGAGTGACTTGTTAATTTCCTGCAAGTGACAAGGGATCACTCGAGTACTAACGTGGCCACTCAAGCAGGGGCGGAGCTAGAAATTGTAATTAGGGGGCGAAAATTATAGAATATAATATAGGTGTTCATGAAATTACATTTCATCCCCATAAACATCTCAATCTTTTCGTTTTAGTCCCTCTATGAAACTTTTAGTAGGACTAAATTGAAAATAGTAAAATTTTTGTGAGACTAAAATATAATTTTCTGAAAATTTGGGTCACATTCTGTAATTTTAGGGGGCGGGGCCACCCCTAACCTCCCCCTAATTTTGCCCCTGCACTCGAGTGATCTTGTGTCACTCTCATTCTGTAATACCCCAGATTATTATAAATAGTAATAACTCTCCCTTTTTTTTAGTCTTGGTGGGCTGAATACTCCTAGTCCTAATTGCCTTCGGAATTTTCAGCTTATGCACTAAAAAAGGGATTTTAGGTAATAAGTCCACTACTTTTCAATCAAGTCACATTAAATTCACACCTTGATTGGTTGATTGAATTTAATATGATGAATCATATTCATATCTTGATTGTTAGATTGATTGAAATTAAGATGATGAATCACATTTATTTCCTTTTTCTTCAAAAAAATGTCCATAAAAATGGCACACAAAAAAGTCAGCACTTTATAAGAGTTTAACCCCAATTTAAGTGCCCATATTATTATTAATAGTAGTAATAATAATAACAATAATATAGTAATAATAAAATTTAGAACTTAAATAATATTGGCATTGTTATATAACCTATTAATGAGTTGACAATAATTAAAGAGCCCAGCCCATAGCTAAACCCTAATTTTAAATTATAAATAGAGGCCTAGCCTAACCCTAGCTGTAACACCCCCAATTTCTAACAATTATAATAATATAAAATTGCAATGATTTTTATAAATAATTACTGAATTTCAAAGTAAACATCCTTGGGAAGTGTTACCGCCGCACTTGTACTGGGACAAGTGCAAGGCTACTTATTACATTAACATAAATCCAAAACTGAAATAGAAATGTTTTATTAAGAGAAAAAGAAAATAAAAACTAGCTAGGAATAATCGAAAGTTCTTCCTCACTTCTCACTACTAGCCCCAACCTCGAGAACTTGCTTCACTGAAAATCTGCTCCCCCGAAGGATCGTCGCAGCCCATAACACACAAAAATTAGCAAACGCTGGTAATCCTAATAAAACACAATCATTAACTTTTTTAAATGTGTATTTAGACTCGAGAAACCCTACCAGTCTGTTTAGTGGGAAGAGAACCATGGTAGACCCGAAAACCTGCCAGTCTACCCTGTGACCCAGAAGACCCGGAAACCGGCCAGTCACCCCCTGTGACCCGGAAGACCCGGAAACCGGCCAGTCAAAAATCATCAAATTGGCCATAAAACATTTCGTCCTAATGTGCACACCTCTTCCCAAAGTTGCTACTAGTGTCCCAGAAACCTGCCAAACACCACTTTGGGAAGAACATATATAATCGATTAACATCAAATAACATATCGGAGGCATAAAGCCTAAAGGTTGTGTTCATCACTTTAGGAGGTACCATCCCAAAGCTATCCTCCCACGATTTAAATTATTTTAATCACACACAAAATGTATTTCTCAATAAAAAAAAAAAAAAGAAAACCGGAACACAAAGAGGAAACATAAAAATACACATGAAATGCATATCTAAGTTTCAATCAGGAAAAAGGCAAGGGACATATAGGGTTTTAGGTATATATATATATACTAAGCACGAAGGCCAAGGCATCCCAAAACAAAAAAAAAATAAAAGTAAAATAAGGACGTACAGGTATGGCAATTGAAATCTGCTTATGTAGTTTACGCACGAAAGCTGAGACACCAAAACACTAGTAATACTATATAGGCATCAGGAATTCGACTTTTTTCAAAGGGGAGATTATATATATATTTAATTCAATCGCGAAAACCGAGAAAGGAGAAATCTATATTCATTTAGTCACCTAAATCGAAACCATACGAAAACCACTTTGCAGAAGAAACTACACGCGCAAATCGAGAAGGAGAAAAAGATACCCTATGATATTTTTAGGATCATAACTACCCTATCAAAATTCATATATAGAATTAACCTAAGCTATATGGAAATTAGGATTACCTGGTCTCTGTCTTTGCTAGCCTTCTAGAAAAAAAATGATTTACTGAGAGTATGGGAAGAGGATGTCGTAGCAGAGAAAAAGAGTCGAGCGTTTTCTAGGTTTAGGCGGCTAAACATAAGTTTATAATTAAGATCCAGGGTTTCAGCAATGGGCTGGGCTCTTTAATTATTACCAATTAATAAATTAACACTACAAACATTATTAATTTCTAGGTTTTATATATTATTATTATTTTAATCTATTATTATTATTATTATTATTATTATTATTATTCCTATTATTAATCCGGGGTATTACACTAGCAAACGCTCAATACTTTTCTTCTCCTCTACTACTTCCTCTATTCTTACCCTGCATCAAATTATTCTTCTAGGAGGTTAGCAAAAACTGAGACCAATTAATCTTAATCCCTAGAACAATAGGAATTAATTGTTACATGCTGGTCTCAATTTTTGTGAAAGACCCTTAAATGTGTCGCTGCGTATGTATATTTATATATATGTTTTTTCTTTTCGGTTAGCGTGAATTACTTTATGAAAACAAAATGTCATACTTTCTTTATACATATATATTTCTCCTTCTTGATTTGCGTGATTAACTTTTGCAAACCATTTACCGATTTCATGGTTCATGAATATACCTGTACATATTTTGCTTTGATTACCTCGGTTTTTGTGCAAGTTGACTGATCTGCCTTGTGTCTAATATATACACACATACTTTTTAATACTTTTGCCTTGGTTTTCATAATTGACAAATAGCAATATGTATATTTGGTTTGATTTCCGTAAATTCGAGAAACCCATTTTGTGTGTAATTAAGATAATTTAATCGTGGGAGGATAGCTTTGGGATGGTACCTCCTAAAGTGATGAACACAACCCTTAGGCTTTACGCCACCGATATATTATATGATGTAAACCGATATTATCTGTTCTTCTCAAAGTGGTGTCTGGTAGTAGCAACTAGGAAGAGATGTTATCGGGACGCTAGTAGCAACTTTGGAAAGATGTGTGTATACTAGGAAGAGATGTTTTATGGTCAATTTGATTATTTTTTATTGATATGGTTTCCCGGGTCTACCATGGTTCTCTTTCTACTAAATAGACTGGTGGGATTTGCCGGGTCTAAATGAATTTAATAAAGATAATGAATAATATTTGATTCGATGTGAATATATGTGTGTGTGTGTGTGTATATGAGATGAATATTGAAAATGATATTTGATTCAATTGCTATGTGATTATTATATTTGAGCTATATAAATTGTGTTTTGATTAGGATTACCAGTTTTGCTGACTTTTGTGAATTAAACTTCATAAAGAATAACGAAACTGACATCTTTCTCTTGATTATATATATGAATGATATTTTTATTATTATGTAAATATTTTATTTTCACTATATTATCTTTGTTTTATTAGGATTACCAGTTTTTCTGATTTTTGTGTTCATGGGTTGCGATGATCCTTTGCGGGAGCATATTTTCAGTGAAACAGGTTCCAAAGGTTAGGGCTAACAGTGAGAAGTGAGAAAGAACATTCAGTTAATTCTAGCTAGTATTTATTTATTTATTTCTTTTTATGCTCTGAAGAAAGCATATTTATTTAAGTTTTGAATTTATGTTAATGTAATAAGTAGCTTTACACTTGTCCCAGTACAAGTACGGCGGTAACACTTCCCAAGTTTGGTTATTTCGAATTTCAGTAATTATTCATAAAAATTATTGCAATTTTATGTTATTATAATTATTAGAAATTTGAGGGTGTTACAAATTCTTTTAGCGGGTGACTTGAAAAATAACTAGAAGTTAAGAATCATCACTCGAGTGCATTATATGACACTCGAGTGATCATCTCAAATCATTTGACAAGTCTTGTTAATTCAAGTTTAAGTTTAAATAAGATTCTATCAATCGAGTATCTTGAAATACATGACTCGAGTGACTTGAATCATCAAGTCCTCATTCTTTTCTAAGTTTATTATCATCAAAACATAAATTGAGAACTAATAGACGAAAGATCTAAACGTCATTGGTCTTGAAACCTTTGAGGTTTGACCGTGTTGGTATCGTAGAGGATGGTCACTGTGGAGGTATGGTCTTCTGGCATTAATATGGTGGATAACAACGACAAAAAGGAGAGAGCCTACGGTTGTTGTAGACTCACGTGGAAGCAGTGGCGGAGCCACGCTGGGGCAAAGGTCCGCACTTGCAGACACAAACTTGTGTCCCTCTCTGTTTTTTTTTACTTACTTGGGAGTGGAGGGAGGGCCATCGCTGAAGCAGATCAATAAGAGAAAAGTGAAAGCCGTGACGAAGGTTGGTAGGCGATGGCTGTGTTGCTGCTGGTGATGGACATTGCGGTGGAGAAGACGCGATGAGGTGGTAGGCCCGTGGTGGAGGACGGAGGTGAAGAGTGGTGGGTGAGGGAAGGGGAAGAATGAGAGAGAGAGAGAGAGAAAGGAGGATATAGTATTATGGTTGTGGGTAATTGCGTGTGAGAGAGAAGGTCCTAGGCGAAAAGACTTTTTTTTTTGGTAAAGGTGAAAAGACATTTGAAGCAGAAGAAAGAGAAAGGAGAAAACATTTTACAAAAACAAAATTTTGGAGTTGAAAAATTAGAAAAATTATAAATTGTTTCATACACACACGCATAATAAGATTATAAAATGGTAAAAAATGAATTAAAAATGAAGATTCTCATTTTCTTTGATATAAGATGTTCTATGGAAAAATCACTTGTTTTGTTGGGTTGTGTAGTTTAGAAAAATCTCATTTTTCTGCAATAACTTTTGTTAAGGATAAATTGCGTAATTAGATATGTGATGATTGGTTTAACTCATGCGTGCTAACTTATGTTGAACGTGATATGTTTGATAAGATTGATGATGAAGATATAATGCAATATTTTCAAAGAATGAAGAATCGAATAATGCTTTTATAATCGTTCTGTTGTAATAGCTTAGTTGACTCTTGATTATTATTTTTCTATGTTAAATTGAAGTTTTCTTTTCTTGTCTATATTCTTTTGTTTTTTTAATGTATTTAAAATTTTTCTTAAAAAAAAAAATTCAGTGGGCGCTGCCCCCGAATCCCCCTCACTAATTGTGCAGACATAAACTCAAAGTTCTGCCTCCGCCACTACGTGGAAGGTATGGTTAAGGGCGTGTTTGGTTATGCGAAAAGATAAGGACTGATGAGTATTAAGAATTGAGTACGCGTAAGTGGACAACCTTGGCTCTGATGTCAAAATTGATGTGTATCCGGTTGGGAAAAAGGGAGGGGAGAGAGACTAGAGGGGGGAGGACAACAAGAAGGAGGGGGAAATCAGAAAAACGGAGGGAGGAGAGAAAAGATTTAGAGGGAAAATGAATTCTTTATTAACCAATCAATTAAAGTTGCTTACAACTGAAACCCTAAACTCTATTTATAGAACCTTAAAAATAATAAAATAACAATTCAAAATTCAAATATAAATCCTAAATTTAAAATTCAAATTTGGATAGATCTCCTTATTTAATAACTCCAATGAATAACCCTAAATTTCCTAATTGAACCCTAGATATTCCTTATCCCATATCTCACCAAAATGCATATAGAAATTATTTTTACTTGAACTGTAAGTAATAAAAGAATAAATTTTATTTATTTAGTTACCTTATTCATATAAAAAAATAAATTTTAATAAGTAAACAATATAATATTAAAAAATACCATTTTTCTAGTCTTACCAGCTATTGATGCACGGTGAATGATCGACTATCTGATCCCATATGCCAATTGTAAAATATCATTTTTTTTTATAAGTTTATGAATAAAATATATATATATATATATATATAAATGTCCTTGCTCATAAGTTGTCTCAATATTTTTTTGGCGTTGGAATTTATGAGTTACAACCTCCAGTTCCTAATATAATAGTTAGTTAGGATTAAATTTTGGTCTTAAATATAAGACTTCAATATTTATCCTCATATTTATCATTTTATTTTTAAATTGATTGGTGTTAATGGAGTTTGCAGGTAGTTTAAATGCAAATAACTTATTAAGGTATTTCAGGAAACCACCTCACATTTTAAACAAATAACTAATTTTATTAATCTACCTATATTAGTTAAATAAATATTATAATATTATAGGATCCCTATATAATATTATACTATTGGTTAAAATATATCTTTGATCCATTAAGTTTAGACTATGTTTATTTTAGTCCTTTAACATTAAAAAGTGTAATTTTAGTATTTTTATTTTAAAATCAATCTTCTGAAAATACATGTTAGAATTTTAAAATTGCTAATTGGGCATTTTAAATTGTCAACTCAACAAGACTAAAAAGTTAAAACACACATTTTAAAGTTGATTTTTTTAAATAAAACATTGTTTAAACTTAAAGGATTAAAAACATATTTTATCCTTTCAAGTAAGTACCAAATCTTTAAGGACTACCACGACAAGCATAAAGAAATGAATACGGAAAGAGATCAATCTTGTCTTGTTTAAGGAATAATTGGTATTGAGGAAATTAAAGGGATAAACAAACTCAATAAGATCAGATTGAAGAACGCAGGAATCTCATCTTCTCTGAGTTGTTGAAGGATGCAAAGCCAGGAATCGTGGATGCAGAGGAAGAAGCCAACCTTGGAAAGGTTGAGCTTGGAGTCGGAGAGGAACATTTTTGAGACGTTGAGCTCAAGACAGCTAAAATTTGTTAAGCCGAACTGGTCAAAGGGACTAAAATGTCTATCGCAAAACCCAGAGGAAGCATCACCTATGATCTAAGCCAATGAAACACAAATTTAGATATGAATTGTCCCAAAAATTGGTTCATATCTGGGTAAATCGGCTGGAGGTCGAAGTGGGTATGCTAACAAGTTTGATCAAAAAGTGGCGTCATACCTGGTCCTGAAGGAGGGGGAATCTTGGGCGTCTCGCTAAAATATGTGATTCGGTGAAGAATCGAGAAAGGGTCCTCCTCCAAAAGACATTTCGCCAAAATTGTTTTTTTCCCCAGCTAAATCACTGGAATTGCTTAAAGAAAGGGTGGGGATGGAGACTAAGTGAGTAACTTCCGGGGCATATTCGTAAACTTAGCAGTCAAAATTAACGGATAGGCAAAATTGCTTTTGAAAAAACTTCTGGATTTCCACTGCTCCTTAGTGAAAACTTCCAGGACAAGAATGATATTTAACTCTATTTTGATTGATGAGGTAACAATCATTGGGTGCCACGTGTACATATCAGTTAAACTTAACTGTTGAAATTAACAGAGAGGCAAAATTGTTATGTTTTTTAAACTTTCAAGACAAAATTGTTCTTAACAAAAATTTTGGATACCCACGGCCCCTTAACGAAAACTTAAGGCAAAAAATGATACTTAACCCATAGGGTTAGGAGAATTAGTGTTTATATTTTGTTATGTCACTTGACATAAAGTTTTCTCAAGTCACCTCAAAACTACGTTGTTTTAGGGGTTAGGAGAATTAATAAATGGTGTTTTGATATTTTTGTTTTTATATCTATATGAATTTTATTAAACGTCCATTCATTAATTTCCTTAACCCCAAAGCTAAGTCATTTTGAAAGTTAGGGGAATTAATTAAATATGTTTTGGTATTTTTATTTTTGTATTTATTATATAAATTTTACCAAAACACCTTTCATTAATTTCTCTAACTCCTAAAACGATATGACAAACCGTCGAGTGATATGACAAACAATAAAGTCTCACACACACACACACATATATATAATATAGGGTTTATCGTTTGTCATGTCACTTGACATAAAATTATGTCAAGTGAGCCCAAAACTATGTCATTTTGGGAGTTAAGGAAATTAATGAAGGATTTTTGTATTTTTGTTTTAGAACTTATTATATAAGTTTTACTAAAAGATCCTTCATTAATTCTCCTGACCCAAAACTACGTTGTTTTGAGAGTTCATTAATTCCTCTAATCCAAAAACGACGTAGTTTTGGAATGACTTGACATAACCTTATGTTATGTTAAGTGACATGACAAACGATAACCTCATATATATATATATATATATATATATATATATATATATATATATATATATATATATATATATACTCTACAGCGTAATTCACCTGCCAACACTCCCTTTCCTTCGTTTCCAGAGAAAATTTGAGAAGCCACTGCTGCGTCTTCTAAACTGATCTCACGGCAAACTTTCCTGCCCTGGGGAACTCAACGCCTTTTGATCATCCAGATATCATGCTTATGGACGCGTCCAACCTGAATTGTCCTTTCGAATTTCCGCTTTGCTGAGAACATACTTTCCAACGAAATTCCCTGGATTTGCTGAGAATTTTCGTTCTCAATGGCTCAAATTCCCATCCTTGACAATGCCCCTGTCAATCTCACATCCGTTAGGTAAAAACCATTGCTCTGTAATCGTCATGAAGTGTAAGTCTTCAAATTTAATGTTGACTTTCTCTCTCTCTTTTTTGCTTAATTCAGGGAACAATCTCAAAAGGAGCTCATCAATATCCTCAAGAATGTAAGTGCTTTGTCTTTAATCCCCTCCATTTATTCATTTCCCAAAAATGGAAACCTGAGCTATGGAAAAAGGAAATTTTGATTTCGGCTTGCTTAACAGAGCTTAAGAAAATGTAACTAAGTAATTCTAAGCTCCGTTCTGCTCTATAACTTTAAGTTCAAGTATTCTACTTGATTTTCTTGCTTGCATATTATAGCGTTCCTAATTTTTTTGACTTTGCTCGCAGATTCGAGGAAAAAAGTGCTTGGTCATTGATCCGAAGCTTGGGGGCTCTCTCTCCCTAATTATACAGACATCAATACTGAAGGCACTTATCCTAAAACTACTCTTTCGTTGAGTTCTTTTTTTTTTTTTTTGGATTAAGGTTATGTTGATATTAGTAAAATTAATCAAGGAATATATCATTTTATAACTATCTTTTTTATATTTGAATGGAATGCTGATGAGAAAAGAGAGGAGTGATGTAGACAGCTGTACGAGGACAAGCAAGGGGTGATAGTCACTCACCATATGTAATACAAGTGCTTTTGTAATCTTCTTATTAAAAATAGTACTAGAAGAAGAAGAGAGGAGGGAAAATATGCTCTCAATAAAAAATTAGTATTTCTTTTTTCTTAATTGGACGAATTAATTTTTCATTTTGAAGTTTTTGTTTTCCAGCAAGCATTTAATTTAATTTCTGATGATAATGAGAGGTTACATTTAACAGGAGCTTGGGGCTGAATTGCGACATCTTTCAGCTGAGCCAATTCAAACTGATTGCAGCAAAATAGTTTACCTTGTGCGCTCTCAGCCTAATTTGATGAAATTTATATGTTCAAATGTTAACAATGACATATCAAAAGGACTGCAAAGAGGGTATCATGTTTATTTTGTCCCTCGCCGCACTGTTGTTTGTGAGAAAGTAAGTTCTTTTTATTTTTGGGGGAGAAACTTATCCATTCTCTTTGATCTAAGCCCTTTTTATTGATACGGTTCTTTATGTATACAATATAATTCATCATTTTTTCCGTGCAGGTTCTAGAAGAAGAGAAAGTACATCACTTGATGTCAGTAGGGGAGTATCCCTTGTATCTTGTACCAATGGATGATGATTTACTCTCGTTTGAATTAGATCTTGCTCACAAGGTATGGGGGATGGTGCTATATTAACACATATTTATTGAAACTCATGTCTATTTTAGTTTGTTTTCTTGGTCAGGAATTGACTTGTACTTGTTTTTTCTATTGACTAATGGCTTATCCTATTTTGCCATCTCTTTGTGGCAGGAATGCCTGGTAGATGGTGATATGAGCTCACTTTGGCATATTGCAAAAGCCATTCACAAACTTGAGGTCTTAGTTTACATTAGTATTCATATAGATTGATGTAAGAGTGGAACTTTAGAATCATTAGTGGGGATATATCAATAGAATTTCCTTTATATGAATATAATCAGAAATATGAAATCTCAAATGATTATCTGGTCTGTGTACTCTCTGATATAAATTGTATCATGTTTGTGATGCTTTCACTATTTCTTTCAGTCTTCTTTTGGATTGATACAAAATGTAAGGGCAAAAGGGAAAGCATCTGTGCGTGTAGCAGACATTCTGAACCGCATGCAAGCTGAGGAGCCAGTTAGCTCACCTGATGTAATTTCACATTACTCTGCTCCTCTTCAAACTACTTAGCATTGCTGATAATAAACATGACAAAGTTATAAGATCTTATTTAATGAAAATGCTTCCTATAACTATTCACTTGCATTATTGTTTGTACAGATGCTTGTGCCAGAGATAAATACTCTTATCCTTTTAGACAGGGAGGTAAGTCCTTTTTCATCATATCATCTTAGATATTCATATGAATTAGGTAAGTCAAATTATTTATGTGTATAGTAGTCTATTTTGTAGCTTCTCCTTTATACACAACACAATCACCCATTGGAATTCTGCTTCAAAATATAATAGGCTATAGCCAAACCAACTTTGGGCTCTCCAATACATTTGAGATAGCTAACCTGGCAGGATTTAGTAGTTTAGTTGAATTTGGGCATGGCAATCTTCAACTTGAGGTTTAACTTCTGACTATTGTTTAGAACTGTCATGAACTTCACTCCCAAATATACTCAACTGCTTTTGAAAACTTATGATGTTAGCATCCTACTCAATGTTTAATGGACAGTCAAGGGCTTTACAATGATAGTATTGGCTCTTTTGAGTTAGCTTCTTCTATTGTAGATCATGAAGACATTATTCTTCTGCCTTTATCTCTTACAAGTATTTGCTCTCTATTTGAGTTCTTTGTAGACTAATGCCCCTCAGGATTTCTTCAAAAGAGTGGCCAATGTTTTTTCTGTCAAATTCATGCCCTCCCTCAGGGTTGAGGTTCAGTCTCATTTGTAGCAATTTTAAGGACTAAACATAGCAGAAAGATCCCCAAGATACTCTCTAGTGATGATTATTTGCAATTCATGTTGAATTGGATGAGAACAGGGTGAAAAAAGAGCCAAAAGTCCAAATCTAGTAAAGTTTTTTGACAAAATTTTGGGGAGATCCAGTTGCTGAAACATGACTAGAGTAATGGTAAGTGGGCTTTGATACCAAAATGACATAGCGGAATAAGGAAGTTGGGAGTGAAAAATAGTAAAATTGAGAGAAAAAATGCATGATAACCAGGCTAAAAATTCAATGTTTTCAATAAAACAAAGTATTTTTAAATATTAATTTCCTGATATAATCTTGATTAAAATACTATTTTTAATATTAATCTTTATTTCTTATTATGCAAAAAATTAATATTTTTCCTAATATCTTTCCATTGTCCTTCAGACCAAAATGTTTTTTAAAGCACCATAATTTCTCCAAAGAAATTTCATTTATACTAAATTTAATTGTGCATATATGTTCTGAAAATGAGTGTGGCAAGGATGATACCAAGTTTTTGAATGGTTATGGATAGAAAGTGGTGATAAAAGTTGATACTATGTTTTCATTTGTAAAGGATCTCACTCTTTCTTTCTCCCTTTAGTAAAGAATTATTGAAAAAGCCCAAAGGGGAATAAAATATATGTAAATATGAAATCTATAGCTCAGCCTACTGAAGGCTCTATTATTTAAAGCATATGAATGTTAAGATGATTTGATGTTTAAGCTTATGTTCACTTAATGTAATGTTCGTTTTCCATGAATTTAGTTTTTAAATATTAAACATACCATTTGAACTGTGATTCAGTTTACTTATTTTTAGTTCAAGAGCTCTTTCTTTAAATTATGTCTTTGGTGGCTTTCTAATGTGTATGTTGCAGGGAATTTGTTATTCATAAAAAGAGTAATTAATTCAAGTTTATTTCTTGAAACTTCAAGAGTCGAAAATTCTACAAATTATTGCATATATATTTTATGCCGTGTGTTTATTTTCTGTAACATAGTTTATGTGTCCTTCAGAGTTCTTGTTATGCCAGATACAATTGATGTTTGCATAAAGGGTTGATTCGTCATTTTAACTGATTACTTTTTGATGCAGGTGGACATGGTTACTCCTTTGTGCACTCAGTTAACATATGAAGGGCTTCTTGATGAGGCAAGTTAACACAGAAGCAGGCTATATCTTTTTAAATGAGCAACTATTGCATAAAAGATTTTGTTATTTTGTCATCTGATCAGGTCTTTTCCTTAGGATTTTCTTTAAACATGTTTGGTCTTTATATATATGTATATATATGAAAATAAATTTTATGTGTTTATGATATTATGGATAAAAAATTGGGTTTTTGACATGTTTCATTATAATTCGGGCAAGGACTTCTGCACTATACATAAAATTCACGCTCTTTCTATTTGAAATTTGAGTGTGGATTGGTAATGAAGCTGTATCTCCAGCGGTGCTCAATAAGACAAGATAGAATTTGTGTGTAGGCTTAATGGAAATTCGTATCGTTGTAGTTTCTTCACATCAACAATGGTTCTGTGGAGCTTGATTCATCTATTATGGGTCAACAAGAAGGAAAAAAGATTAAAGTTCCTCTTAATTCAAGGCAAGTTATTTGCTTTACTTGTTCTATTTTGGTGGTGATGCAAATAAGTATTGCTTTTCCTGTGTCATTGATTTTTTATCAAATTAAATTTACTTCATTTTTTCTCAAACATAGCCCCTAGACTAAGCTTAGAGCAGACTACTTCATCATTTCTGGTTCCTTAGAATCTGGAGTCTGAGAATAACTCCTTGGACCAGTAGATTTGTTACCTTCTATTCCTTGTGTCTTCCTCGGTTTCCTCCCATATGTTTTATTAACACCAGCAGTCTTGTCTGGTTTCTTTGCTACTGCTATTTATTCTCTCATTTTAGAAATTGACTTGTATCCATATCATAATTTTATTTTTTAGCTTGTTCTGCATGATTAGTTGACTTTGTTGCAACAGTGTGTTTTGTGTGTGTTGCTCAGAAGGTAACTTGAGCAAAGGGAAATGGACTGCTACTACTTTTAGGGTATGGATGGAACCTCTGGAAAAAGTCTCAAAATTTTCTGTGTGTGGTTACATAGAATGTTTGTGGTTCCTTATGCCTCCATCAGCATTATCTTTTTGGCCATGTCGAAATGCTATTTCTATATTCTTTTGTTTATCTGTACTTTGGTTGCCTTTCACTTGTTTATTGATTTTTCATTAACTTGCATTTTTTAATGTTAGTGACAAGCTTTATAAGGAGATACGGGATCTCAACTTTGAAGTTGTCACCCAGGTTATTTAATTCTACCACCTTTTGAGTCATGAAACCTTTTCTTTTTTATCTATTAATAATCCCCCTCTCTCTCTCTCTGATGCGCACGTGCTCGTGCAAGCACTCTTGAGAGTTTGTGGAAGGGTTATTAGAAATATGATATTTGGATCTGTTGGAGCTCTCTTATCTTAGTAGCTGTTTTGCAGATTTTGCGTCAAAAAGCTACATCCATGAAGCAGGACTACACGGAGATGACAACTACTGTAAGTAGATAGGTTTATCCTTGGACACTGATTTTTATGAATACTGTAAGTGAATAATCTAAATAGCTTGATCTATTCATGTAGAGAAGTTCATATATATACAAGAGATGAGACTAACAGTAAACCCTACAATTGTGGATCTAACTTAATCCCTAATAATATGGATCTAACCGTAATCCATATTATAACACTCCCCCTCAAGTTGGAGCATAGATGTTAATCAAGCCCAACTTGTTACAAAGATAGTCAACCCGAGTCCCATTTAAAGCCTTAGTCAGAAGGTCACCCAATTGGTCACTAGACCGCACATGCCCTGTAGAAATAAAGTTCTCCTTAATCTTATCGCGTACAAAGTGACAGTCAATCTCAATGTGTTTCGTACGTTCATGAAACACAGAGTTGGAGGCTATGTGTAGAGCAACTTTATTATCACACCACAACTTCGCAGGTAAAGACGTGGCAAGACCAACCTCCTTCATTAACGGGTGAATCCACACAATTTCCTGTACTGACTGAGACATGGCTCTATACTCGGCTTCTGCACTCGACTTAGAAACCACATCTTGCTTCTTACTCCTCCATGATACTAAATTTCCACCAATAAACACACAATATCTTGTGGTGGATCTTCTGGTAGCCTTTGACCCCGCATGATCTGCATCACAAAAACATTCAATCTTGTTGTGGCCATGATTCGTATAGAGTACACCACGACCAGGTGAGCCCTTCAAATAATGTAAGACATGTTCTAAAGCTCCCACTAAGCAACGGTTGGTGCAGTCATGAATTGACTAAGCACACTAACTGGAAAGGTCACATCGGGGCGAGTTACCGTAAGATAGTTCATTTTCCCAATTAATCTACGGTATCTCTCAGGATAGGCAAACGGTTTGATCTTCTCCGGATCAACTTTCTTTTGTATATCCTCAGGTAGCTCATCAAACGGAATGCGATCATCAATGTCCAAGAAGGGATTAGGAATCATGGGAACGCTACTTGGTGCTGCTCCGAGTTTCCCAGTTTCTTTTAACAAATCAAGAACATATTTCCTCTGTGTCAAAAGGATGCCTTCTTACTTCTCATAACCTCTATTCCAAGAAAGTACTTTAACGGACCCAAATCCTTTGTTTGAAAATGAGAATTAAGAAAGGCCTTAAGTGATGAGATTACCGAAGCATTGCTACCCGTAATAACAATATCGTCAACATATACCACTAACAGAATCATCCCAGCATCTGTCTGCTGATAAAACACAGAATGGTCACTTACTCTGACTCAGGCCAAATTTCTTAACCACAGAGCTAAACCTGTCAAACCAAGCACGAGGGCTCTGCTTCAAGCCATATAAAGACTTTTGAAGATGGCATACCTTCCCACGCTCCCCCTGAGCAACAAAACCAGGTGGTTGCTCCATGTATACTTTCTCAAGAAGATCACCATTCAAGAACGCATTCTTAACATCCAATTGATGAAGATCCCAACCATAATTGGCTGCCATAGAAATGAAGAGGCGAACAGAGGACAATTTTGCCACAGGAGAAAAGGTTTTTGAATAGTCAACACCATAGGTCTGAGCATAACCCTTGGCAACCAACCGAGCTTTCAAACGTTCCAAGGTGCCATCAGCTTTTGTTTTGATCGTGAACACCCACTTACACCCGATAGCCTTCTTGCCAAGAGGTAAATCAACGAGATTCCAGGTACCGGCCTTATCAAGGGCCACCATTTCTTCTTCCATCGCAACACGCCAACCGGGATGGGTCAAGGCTTGTTGGAGATTAGTAGGAACGGTGAGAGAATCTAAGGATGCTATGAAGGAACATGATGGAGGAGACAAATGGTTATAGGAAGCAAAGGAAGAAATGGGATAGGTGCAAGTACGTTTACCTTTGCGTAAGGCGATAGGCAAGTCATCAGAAGTATCAGACATTGTGTCTGGTTCAGAGGTAGAACTGGAAGGATCAGGAGTATCAAGAATATCGAGCACTTGGTCTGGTTCGAAGTAGGAGCGAAGGAACCGATGCCGGATCGTACATTGAAGCGATCATTGGGGAGTCATGAACCTGATCGACAACATTACTTGCCCTAGGGCGTTTCCGATAAACATGATAGATAGGTGGTTTAGCAGGTACCGGGTCAGATGCTTGCACTGGTGGTAACTGAACTGGATAGACCAAGAGATCATCAAGACTGTCGGAGGTGTCATCGGTAGTGATAGGAGATGGAGGTGGAGTAGAGACAGGAAAAAATGAAGGTGACTCATGGAATGTGACATCTATAGACACGAGATAACGCCGAAGAGTGGGAGAATAGCACCGATAACCTTTCTGAACCCTAGAATACCCAAGGAAGACATACTTAAGAGACTTGAGATCAAGTTTGGTAACAGTGGGACGAACATCCCGAACAAAACAGACATAACCAAAGATTTTAGGGTCAACAGGAAACAAGGATTTGGAAGGAAACAAGGTGGTGTATGGAGTGGTACCATTGAGGACAGGAGAGGATGTACGATTAATAAGGAAGCACGCAGTAGACACAGCGTCAGCCCAAAAAGGCTTAGGAACATTCATTTGGAACATGAGAGCCCAAGCGACTTATAATAAGTGTCGGTTCTTACGTTCTGCAACACCATTTTGAGCCGGTGTATCTGGACAGGAGGACTGATGAAGTATGCCATGTTGGAGCATATAGGTTTGAAATTGGGCAGAAAAGTATTCTTTAGCATTGTCACTCCGTAAGGTTTTGATTGATACACCAAACTGAGTTTTGATTTCAGCACAGAAATTGCAAAAGTGGGAAAATAACTCAGAACGGGTTTTCATTAAATAGAGCCAGGTGGTACGAGAGAAATCATCAACAAAAGTAACAAAGTACCTAAAACCAGGCTTGGACTCAACAGGACATGGACCCCAAACATCAGAATGGACTAAATCAAAGGGAGACGCAACTCGTTTATTAACTCGAGGTGCCAAGTGAACACGATGATGTTTAGCAAACTGACATGACTCACATTCCAAAGATGACAAATGATGGAATTGAGGATACATCCTCTTTAAACAAGACAAGGACACATGACCTAAACGACAATGAATGTCAAACGGGGATGAACCACCAGGGCAAGCAACTGAACGTTGTACCTGATCCTCAAGGAAGTAATGGCCACCAAATTCATAACCCCTACCAATAACTCGCTTCGTCGTGAGATCCTGAATCAAACAATGGTCAGGAAATAAAGTTATGAAACAGTTTGATTGTCGAGTGAGTTTGCTAGGAGACAAAAGATTGAATGTAAGGTCAGGGACATTAAGGACATGGGATAAGGAAACAAACGAGGTAGGTTCAACAGTGCCAGAGCCAATAACACGAGAATAAGAACCATTGGCAATTGTGATACTAGAGGGATTGGCATAAGGCGCATACGAGGAAAACAAATGGTGGTTACCTGTCATATGATCAGTAGCACCGGAATCGATGATCCACTTCGAGGAAGAAGTAGCAAGACTAGAAGCAATGTTACCTGTAACAAGAGCATCAGAAGAACTACACATAGATTCAGCCATCGATCCTCACCAATAAGTTGAGTTGCACAACAAGCTCTCTGAGCAAGAGCACCAGCCACGAAGAATATCACCAAAGATGACAACACCTCACCGGAGGCAAACAGGTCACACAAGGACCCCAAACAACAAATAATTGCCAAACGACCCAAATGGTCACCAAAGAGACGGCAACCCAACACCAAATAGCAAACCAACAACACAAGAGAGTCAAATACTGACTCCACCACCAGAAAGATCTCACACAGAACCAAGATACACCTTAACCGTTTGATTCACCTTGCTGATCAGTGTACCAAACAGCAACTAGAGTCCAAATAAACACCAATTGGAGGCAAATCAGATTGGAAGAATAACCAAAACACAAATGCCAGTAGCCACACAGTAGAAACAAGGCCAAAGCAGCGACAAGTGGTCACACAAGGACCAAAGCAATACTAGAAACACGAAACAGCACCACTACACACCCGAAACAGAGCAAGCAGCAAGCAAAACGAACAGACCCGAAGGTGAAAACACAATAGATGAGCACGAAACCACCTGGGTCCAGTCAGAGGCAGTGAGTCGATCCCGAAAAAGCAAACGGCGACGAAAAACTCGCCGGAAAAATGAGTCACGCGCCGGCGCGTGCACACGACGGCAGAGCTCCGGGAGGCGCGTGGCGGTCCACGCGCAGGCGAAACGGTGAGCGGCCGATGGGGTTCCATCGATCGGGACCTCCTGAGCACAGTGAGACGGCGCATGGAGCGTGATTCAGGAGGAGACAAAACCCTAATGAACCTACTCACTCTCTCGCTCTCATTGTTGAAAGGGTAGCGGAAAAAAAGAGAAAAAACAGAGGAGGCTTTGATACCATGTAAGTGAATAATCTAACTAGCTTGATCTATTCATGTAGAGAAGTTCATATATATACAAGAGATGAGACTAACAGTAAACCCTACAATTGTGGATCTAACTTAATCCCTAATAATATGGATCTAACCGTAATCCATATTATAACAAATACAATTTGAACGCATGTGCACATATTGAATCTGTTTTCATGAAGATCCTAGTGATTTTTTTGATATCATGATTTATCTTTTTCTACCTACAGGAGATCAAATAGTCAAATAACATTAGTTGTGTATTTTTTTACCATTAGGCTTTTGTTGTTGTATTACCTAATAAGAGTTGCTCATTAAATGCCTGAGAAATGAGAACCTGAAGAATCAGGATCACTTCATGACAGTGCATTTACCTTATCTGCAGCAGTAATAGTGTAATACTAGCTTTTATTAGTTTGGGAAAATTAAATGTACTCACAAATGGTTTCTAACATGTGACTCTCCATCCTATCCAGACACAGACAGTTTCTGAATTGAAGGATTTTGTGAAAAAGCTGAACTCATTGCCAGAAATGACTGTAAGAACTTTTTGTACTGATCTTGGCATTTCATCAATGGGATTTGACCTATTGAATTTTAAATTAATAATATGCTATAAATTATTTTATCCAGAGACACATAAATCTTGCACAGCACTTGTCAAAATTCACATCAAAGCCATCATTTCTTGGGCAGCTTGATATGGAACATACAATTATCGAATCACAAAGTTATGACATGTGAGTAGTTTTAAAGTTATTCCAATGTATACTGAGAGCAACTTGATATGGAATTTCTTTTATATTTGTGGACTGCAGATACTTGTATGAATTGAACATTTGAGATTATAGGTAGGAATCCACAATCAAATTTCCTTCCAAGTTCCTAGTCTTTCGTCAACATCAAAGAGACATCATTTAGACATTGCCTTCGGGATATGTCATTTCAATTTTCTTGTTTTGCTTTTGTTTACATTACAATCAATAATGCTATATGTTGACTCTTAACTGCTACTTGAGTTATCAATAGATAAAGACTAATGGTTGGCTTGAAATGTCAATTATCTTGTAATCTAATTGCAAGGTATGGGGCTTGAGTCCTATATTGGAAGTATAGGATTTTATGTGAAACTGATATGGGCTTTGGGCAGTCCAGTCTTGTGAGGTGGATTTTGGTGCGTCTTTCTGAAAGGTTTCTATATTGCAATTGTGCAATGTAGGTGATGGGCTAGCCTACGGTTAAAAAGCTAGTGCTAAGAGAGACTACATTGTATTATGATTGTGTAGTGCAAGGTGATGCTGAGATAAAATTGCAAGGTATGGGACTTCAGTCCTACATTGGAAGTATGAGACTTTAGTCCTACCTTCGGCTCTCCAACCTACTGCCTAGCTCTTGTCATGTGGTTTTCTCAAAGTTACCTACCATAGTCATTTATTCTGTAATTATAAACTTTCAAGCTTTAGTTATGATCATTCACCTCGTGGATTTATAGATTTATGTTACTTCATTTCATACGGCATGTTAATTGGATCTTAAATTATATGAAAATATATCTGTATACCCGAATTTTTTTCTATTGTAAAAACTGTCAATTTTATTTTTTTTCATCCGAATTGGTGTCTTGCTGCTTTTGATGTGATATCATTCATAGAATGCTGTAAGTATGGGACTTAGAAAGTGCAAAAACTTATGTTGTTCAATTCATTTATGCAGATGCTTTGAGTACATTGAGGAGATGATCCAGAAGCAAGAGCCACTTACAACTGTCCTACGCCTTCTTATATTATTTTCTATTACTAATTCAGGGTTGCCAAAGAAGCATTTTGACTATTTGAGGCAAGAGTTTCATGCTTCATATGGCCTTTCTCCTTTTATTGTTTCCCCTCTGGTGACACATTAGATCTCGGGACTCTCATACTTATAAGATTAAACCCCCATTTTTTGTTTTTTTGTGATTTTTTTTTTTTTGTGATTTTTTTTAGGGCTTAAATTTGTCTGTATATTTTGCTTCCAATTTAGGAGAGAACTACTCCGCAGCTGAGGGTTTGAGTACATGGCAACACTAACTTATAAAATTAACCCCCATTTTGCATTTCATAGCTCTCTTTTTTTGGAGGACTTAAAGATGTCAGTATATTTTGTATTTTCAATTTAGGAGGGAACTACTTCATAGCTATGGATTTGAGCACATGGCAACACTGAATAATTTGGAAAAATCTGGACTGCTAAAAAAGCAGGTATATGATACATGAGTTGCTTGCTAACACAAATATATTTAAATGCTTACATTTTGCATATGATCCTTTCAGGAGACAAAAAGCAACTGGTTTACTGTAAAACGAGCTCTGCAACTTGTAGTTGAAGACACTGACACTGCAAAGTAACATTCATCTGACTAAATTGTTTTGTATTAAGTTCATGAGTTGTGACCATGATCTGGGTTTTTTGTCAACATGATAATGGATATGTAGTGGAACTGCAGTATGTTGAACCTCTATAGGCATATGCTGTATTTTTAATAGGATGAACTCCTGGGAGAATGCTATGGCAGATGTTATACTGAGGTCACGCTGCTCAATCTGTTCAATGCTTTCCATTGAGACCATCAAAATTATATTTGTTGCTTTCTGACTCAGCTTGCCCATAGTTTGACAACCCATTTCAGATTAGAGGAA
Organism: Acacia pycnantha; assembly: GCA_025563575.1. Taxonomy (NCBI): domain Eukaryota; kingdom Viridiplantae; phylum Streptophyta; class Magnoliopsida; order Fabales; family Fabaceae; genus Acacia; species Acacia pycnantha. Next base: position 4,432,728 of record JAMWYP010000009.1, read on the forward strand.
ATTGTTGAATGAATCCCTAATAATCTTCTGTTAACGTCTAATTCTCTCTGAGCCCTTGTTATTATGCACCACAGCTTTTTACCCTTCCTTTTAGCTGTCCCATTTCTCTTTTTTAAGTTAATTGCTGTTGCAGCATTACCTTTACTTGATTATTGTTATATGGATGTGCATGTTTCTAGTGCCTTTGTTCTTGCATTTAACCATCATCATTTATATCGTGACGTTTCTAGCTCTGACATTTTCATTTATTGATGCCCTTTTGGTCTGTCAGTAGAAGAACTGATTGTATTTCTGTGTTGATTTGCATTGTAGTTGCAATTAAAGATGTCACTTGCTCTTTTGGGTCTTGAATTTGTCTTGGCTTGTGTTATATTAAAAAAAACGTAGCTTATATATTGCATGTTTTATGGAGTTGTATTATTGTTATAACTATATTTTTAATTTATCATTGTCAACACAATATTTTTGCATTCTATATTCACATTTTTCTTGTATTTCTTTCTGTACTAACTGTGAAATGATATCTTGACATGGCAGCCCCAATGATATTGCTTACGTCTTCTCTGGATATGCACCACTCAGTATTCGTCTGGTCCACCATGCCATTCGATCTGGATGGTAAATTTGAATCCTGAATGATAAATGTGCCCCCAATTATATTTGAGTGGGACAAATTACTGTATCAAATTATTGTTTACCTTCAAACATGAAACAAGTTTGAATCATAGGCTCTGTAAAATTCAACTTACCATTCTAGTTGAGTATAGGTGCTTAATTGTTAGATAGTATAGGCAAAAATGAAGCATTGTGGACCATCGAGTATAATTCAAATTGTTGCACACCTCTCCTCTGCTGATTATAATAAGATTAAGGCCCTAGCACATAATTGCATATAAACCTGCTACTAGCTCCCTTATTGTAATATTGAATGCCACTTATTGTCCAATCTATGCATCAAGTATGTTGAAATAACGGAACCCAAAGTGATAATTATCAATAATAAAAATTGGCATGCATTGCTCCTTGTAGTGGATTAACTCAAATTTTTACCTAAAGCTGTTAATGTTAACTAATAATTGTCTGTTTCTTTTGGTAACTCAAAATTTTGCGGCTGCTTCTTAGATCATAAATAGTTTCCCGCCAAATGATACTTTTTTTAAGCTTTTATTTATACAAAAGTTTTCACATTATTTCAGGCAATTCTATGCTTTTGCTTCAAACGATGTATCTTCTAGTTAAGTGATTGAATTGAATTTTCAGAGAAGTCTATGATTGGTGAATGTAAACTTAGTAGTTTGTTAACATTTCTATTATTTTTTTCAATTAAATTTTATCGTTGATATTTTAGGCGTCCTGTTGAAGAAATTCTGAAGCTGCTTCCTGGACCTCATTTGGACACCAAGAGGGTCAGTGCATAATCAGTTTTCTTCCTTGCAATTTTACTTCATAGTTCATTTCCAAGTTCTCATACTGAATATTTCATGTTATGTCATTTCTATATTCCGTACCCCTATTTCTTGTAAACTCAGTCTTGCATTTTCCACCTATTCGTGCAGGGTGGATTCTCCAACAGCCCATCATTCGACACCCTGTCTGGTGCTTCAACAAACATAGCTAAGTATGTATTCATCGGTGCGAGTTTTCTAGGATTTTGCATCCCCTCTTCTTTTGCCCATAGCAGAAGAGCTACTTCTATAATTGTCAGATGTTACAAGTTCCTGGAAACTTGTTTTTCACATCTGAAGTCAGGATCTATGTCAAATATTGCAGTTTAACATTCTAACAGTAGATCATTTCACACATTTCCTGCTCTTCTCATTGTATTTCATTCATTGTCAGTCACCTTTGGAGCATACTTAGCACCTTAGATGAGGTTGGGTGCCTTGAGAAAATTCCTTGAAGCAGAAAAGACTTCAATGTGTTTAATTGATTTGTAGACATTCATGTTTAGGAAAAATGTAACAGTTAAAACTGGTGGATTTACATCAGCAGAGTTGTTATGTAGGTTTAGTTATTTGGGATTTCTTAGTTGTTTGTAGAAATTATTAAGAAACAGCAATATCAGTAATCCGTCAGATGACTTGCATCCCTAGTAGCCCACAACTATGGGATGATGGAGATATATGATGGAGTAATTGAAATGAAGAGTATTGTTTCCGTTTTCTCTTGGTGTTCATATATTTGCTGATTTATGTCATTCTTGAAGAAACCAATAAATATACTTGTTCACCTCTGTTATGACACTTCCCATATTTTCCAGAGTAACTGATGGAAGGCGTTCACTGGTTCTTGTTGTCTTTGTTGGAGGGGTTACCTTTGCAGAAATTTCTGCACTTCGGTTTCTCAGTGCCCAGGTATGTTAATTGGTGTAGTTTTAGACCTGCAGCCTGGACTGCAGATAATGTGTGGTTACCAATGGTTTTTCCGTGTAAATAAATTCTGGTTTGGCCCTAAACATATGAAGATATTTATCTGCTTATTAGTGCAGCTTTTCCTGTTTTCCAAAATGTGTAGTAGTAGCTGCATATTTGTTATATACCACCTCTAGTGCTAAATGTAGGACCTAGTTTGTAGTTCAATATCAATTATTAATATTCAGACGAGGTATCAGGGAGTATGTGGGTGTGACTTTTGCTTAAATTGGTAGATTATTTCAAAATGATTATACGTGTTTTGCATCGGTTGACTTAACAAGCGTTTCCTTACCTTCCTCCCTACTTATCTCTGTGCCAAAGATCAAGTTTGAAGCATCTCCTCTTGGATTTTTTATCTTCTAATTTCTTAATTTGGATTGCCTACCAGGAAGGAATGGCGTATGATTTGATTATTGCAACAACAAAAATAATAAACGGCCGCACGGTTGTGGAAACATTCATGGAGAAGATGGGTTGAACAGTGAGTACAGTTTTCTATTATTTCCATGTCCTCTATCTTTGGCATAGAAAACCAAGCCCATCAAGGAGTATGCCAACGAAAAATGCAGTGCTGAAAGCTTCATTGGTGCTATGATATCTTCTTGTGTTGATTTGTGGCTGGAGGTTGATAGGGAAAACTGAAGAATAGGAGCTCAGTCCTTTTGAAGGAATAATTCAAAACGGATAGCAAGAGGGATACTTCTTTATTTTCTCTTTCAACCTTTGTTGCTAATGAGTGAGCTTGGTATCCCATGGGTGCGGCCTACTTTTTTTTTTTTTTTTCAGAATCATTTTTGTGTGTGACCTTGAAAAAAGAAGTAAGAAAGAATAGCAACCTAATCTGATTTGTAAGTGTTATTACTACAGTTATAAATAGGAGAAGGACTACTTGTCTTTATGCAGTTGATGATTTATATTTTTTTTCTCTCCTTATGCTTCTATGTTTTCTCGCTCTTCTCTAGTGCAATGTGTAGCTCACACAATTTTGGTTCAAGCCCTAATGAATGTCCCTAAAGTTGCTGCAGAAGTATTTTTTGGTGTTTTTATGACCTTCTGCCATACGGAAAATCCTAGAAGGATCTTTTGAAGAATTGAAGCATTAAGTGATAAGTTATTTGCTGCCCCCAACTCATCTTAGGAAGATTTTTTGGGGCATGCCCGGGTAATATAGGTATTTTTGAGCAATTATGGAATCATATGCATGTCATTAACAGTTTTTTTGTTGAAGACTGAGTATAAAATATAATATAAATGTCCCCAGTTAGTCTTATTGATAGGAGCTTTTTTTTTTTTTTATGAATTATTGATAGGAGCTTTAACTATTAAGTATGAGATTTTTTTGTTCGAATATGTGCAAGTGCATAAAATGTGGAAGAACTTCCCCAGTTGGGCTCAACAATGTTTTAATATAACTTAGTAGATAGCTATATTAAAAAAGGGTTGGAATGTTAATTTACCCTAGGGCCCCGTTTGGTTTACGGAACTCACAAAAAAGCCCCTCTGAAATTATAAATCACATGCTTCTCGCTTCTTTCCCAGATTCAGCGTCACCATTCTTCTTTTCTTCCTTCGGCCACCACAATCGACGCTGCCTTGTAGACATGAGGGATCAAGCAGTTTTTTGTGTTTCCTCTTCCTTCTAGTCGCATCTCTGTGCGTGATTGTGGCATGGGTTTTGGCTAATTTTGTTTTTCATCTTCATCATTTCTGCTAGATGTTGTGGGTATGTGGATCTGCGTTTTCCTTCCCCTATTTCGTTGTTGTCGTTGCTCCAAGAAGGTTCTTGATGGTTTGGTTCAAGTTCTCTCAAGATGGTATGAACAGTGAAACTGTCAGTTTATACGTTCGAACTCAGACTCTTTTAGGTAAGTGTTACGTTCGAACTTGCCAACTACGTTCGAACCAAGTCATCCAACTTCTTGAACTTATGTCTGATATGACGCGAGAATTCTAGGGTCAACTTCTGATATCCATATCTCTTTCGTCTAAACTCCTTTGAGCTTGCTTTTGGTGTCTATGTGACGTATTGGGAGTCTAGTTTTATATAAAAAAAGTTTCACAACAATCGGATCTGTGGTTTAAGAGATATGATCAAATTATTGAACCTTATCCATGTAAAATGTAAAACAGAGCCGAACAGAGCAATATGTGATCTGTGGTTTTCTTGATGCAATCTGGGTTCCTTTCCCTTTCTATCCTTCTCCCTAGAAATCCTTCTCACCTCCTACTGTCGTTCTAATCATCGCCCTCACAGATCCCATCGGCAGCTCTTTTGATTTTCCTTCTCAACCATTACGTACAGTCGCGACGATGTGGGTAGTCTGTTTATACCTGATATAAAAAAAAAAAAAAAAATCAATCAAGTCTTTCTCTCTCTTTTTTATGTTAGGGGTATTATAGGTATTTTACCTCTCCTTCCCATTTAATCAACACCCAATTCTTCTTACCAAACATTTTATTTTCCCTCAACTTAAGTTCCATTCCCATGTCTACCAAACAGTTTAACTTTTTAAGTTCCCTCTTAATCTTCCCTTCCATTTATTTCCCTCATTTAAGTTCCTTTCCCTCCTTAAATGTTCCCTATACCAAACGGGCCCTAGAAGTTTTCACTTGGGGGCAATATTGCTCAAGTTTTTTAGATTTAAGGTAGCCCAGGTATCAAAATAGAGTAATATTGCCCATAATCTTAAAAATGTCAACGGTTAGGTTAACTTTAGTTTCTTAACGAGGTGGGCCAACATTGTTATATTTTGAAACTTTTATAGTGATATTAAACTAAAAAACATACTCCTAGAGAACAATGCTCATTAACAGTTTCCAAGATAAATTTACACCTAAACCATAATACACACAGGTCCATTTACGAAAATAAGCTAATATGTTAAACCTGCCTGTAATATTGACCAAACAAAATCTCTGATTGGTCATGTATATGTAGCATATAGAAGTTGTGTCTATATTTAACATAAAAGCAAAGGGGTTGGCATTAAAAAGCAATTAAAGAATACATGCAAACAATGGATTACAAATTTAAATATAAGGATTACAACGTCAAGCCAGTTGCTTGACCTTCTTTCTTGTAAGCTTTAGTCACCTATAAAATTCAACATGACCTGCAATCTCCCTGCACAACAGCTTTGATGCGCTAGCTAACTTAATGCTTTTAGAAATCACTAACCCTGTCAGTTTGTGTTTCGATTCAGGCTTATATAACTTGGCCTCTTCTTCCCTCCCTAATAGCACAGCTTCTCTAGCAGGAATCACATTTTCCCACCAAAATTCTCGTAAAATCCTGTGTATCAAGTCCCAATACTCGCGCTCCCTGCAGACACGAAATATCGTGCTTCCATTTTGTGTCCAACAATATAAATCAACCCAATCACGATCCATTATTTCCATTTGACCTTGCACCTGAGGCATGTAATAGAAAGGTATGGCAGACCATGGTAAGGCAGTTTCAGGCTTGCCCTTGTTGTAAGGACACTTGACTTCAAGAATCCCACCTTCTGGGAAGCAACCGAGAAGACCATCAGGTGAGGCACCAAGCCAATCAAACCGCTCTTTCGGATGAACGGCAAAACCCATTGAGCTCACCTCACGACCCGTGATTTTCTTGTACTGATCTATTGCCGCTGCTTCATTCAGCACACCCCAATCCATGGCACCTCTCTTAGAAGACTCCAAGATTTGTACCTCTGATGCAAATACTTTCTCATTCCACAGCTCAAGACGACGGTTCCCGCTCCAAAATCCTAACACGGTGCTGAAGGTGCTTGTAGTAAGCTTGTCCTTACGAAGGGCAAACCACTCATCTGATCTTTGTGGAACATCAGATTGTGAAAGCTGGGATGCTAATACTGTAGATGAGGGTGGCCGAAGCATGGGAGGGGCTGTTGAAGAGATCATAGGTGACGAATATGTGGAAAATTTTCCTAAAACTCCTTTTCCACATGTTCTCCTTTGTAATGGTAATGTAAATGCCTTGTGGAGAACGCTAGGTAATCTGATGGTACAAGAATTGCTTGTTGCCGGGGCCATCATTCCAGTCATTCCAAACTTGTCCGTAAGAAATTTCCTATTAGAAAGCAAACAAGAATAACAAAAGAGCAAGCAAAGTATCACTATAAGATAATTCTTTTCTTTGGTGATAAAACAGGTAATTCTTTACCTACTACATTAAATAAATATAGAAGCAAAAGGGAACCAGAACACAGAATTGCACAATAAGTTATATCTTTTTTTTGGTCAAACACAATAAGTTATATCGACAGCTGGTCCAGGGAAGTATTATCTGCTTATGTCTCGTTTCAATCCAAAATAAAAGCCAGCTTGCAGTACGAAACATTCTTTTTGTGTTTTTAACTTCCATTCATATCAATACAATGCATTGCCGACATAACCAGCAATAGCAGCTGATTACTACAGACAGAGTTACCTTTCTAATTCTAACCAAAAACAAGTAATCAAATTAGATCGATGATGATATTTCATTTAGTATAGCCAACATAAGCATGGAAAAGGACCAATGCCTGTGTACCCGAAATTCCCCTACACACCGAGAGCTCCAAAATTGAAAAAAAAGAGTTCAAGCTATACTAGTTTTTATTTAGAACTTGATTATACTCACCCGACAACGCAGTCTGCAACATCAAGTTGTCTCAGTTCAAATTTCAATTTCGAGAGTCACCAAAACGAAAGTAGGGAGTAAATTGATGCGATGGCATTATATTATTGGGCACATATGAATGGACAAGGATGAGAATGGTAAATTTGAAGAAACGAAGGAAAAACCATCTGAAACCCCAAAGTGGAGCAAGAGGGCAATACGGCAAAGAAATAATGGCGTGTTGTTCACTCTCGCGAGCTTTTTAAGTTTAAACGCAAAGGTTGGACCCTTCTTTCAAGGCTGCGGCTTGCACCAGGTAGGCGCAGGAGGACAAGGAAAGGCATACGGAAAGACCAAATTACCCTGCAAATAAGTAGTACCTTCGAGGTTCTCAACCAAAGCTTGCGACGGAGCCCTAATCTGTACTGTAATGAGGCGCCGGCGACGGTGAATTCATGGCTCTCTCCCGACCTTCTGGATTTGGCGCCCTATTCCAAGAAAGCTTGCTCTGTTAAAGCTTCTCTGACTTGAAATGTCGACTGCTATTCTTCAGCTGGGGAGGTCTATAGCCAGAACTACACAGTTGTTGATTGTTGGGAAAATCCATTTCAGGGCCCTTTTAGGACTGACAATCCCAAAAAAGGCCCTAAGATTCTGACAATCCCAAAAAATGTTTCAGGGCCTTTTCTGGGATTTTCATAATTTTTGGTGAGTTGTCAACGGGGCTGATATAGTTGTTAACGGGTAGGTTTTAACAACTAAATCAGCCCAGTTAACAACACTCTGCTAACAACTATATCACCTCGTTGACAACTATATCGAGTATCACATTAACAACTATATCACTTAGTTGACAACTCACCCAAGATTTGAAAATCCCAGAAAAGGCCCTAGGGTCTTTTTTGGGATTATCAGAATCTTGGGGCCTTTTTTGGGATTGCCAGCCTTAAAAGGACCCTGAAAATGATTTTCCCTTGATTGTTTTCTTAAAAAAATAAAAATAAACCACAACAGTAATTTTTTTTTTAATTGGTGTTTTAAAAATATAGTTAAAGTTAAAATAGAATTTTCAAATTAATAGTTACTTGTTATCTAAAATCAATATTACCTATTTTATTATATTTTATTAATTGTTGACCATTACCATTAAAAATAATTATTTCAACACATTTTTATTAAAAATTATTATTATTTAGGAAAAATGACCAAAAAAAAAGAACCTAGAAATTATAAATTCACATTTTCCATAAAATGGGTTGTGAATTGGTAGTCATTAAGAGGTTGGAGTGAAAAGGTTTTCTCTCTCTCTCTTTGAGTGTTTCTCTCTCCGTGTGAGTGTAGGGGTTTCCCGGTGAGCCCATCTTTTTGTTTCCCCGTTATTTGAACGGCGAACAACTCCCCTGTTCTTCTCTTTTTCTTTGAGTGTTGTTCGGTGAGTGGTTATTCTGTGTGGTTATAGTAAGGTGGTCGGTGGTATGGAGGTTGGGTAGTGCAGTAGTGTTAGGAAAATGAAGCAAGTGGTCCTGAGAATGGATAGGGAGGTGGAGAAGTATGGAGGTACACTGGTTGGAAAAATTCTTACTGGAAAAAATCTGAATATTCCGACTGTAATAGCTATGATAAAGAAGGGATGGCAGTTGGATGATAATGTGGAAGTTCATGACCTTGATAGAGGTCAATTAACTTTCCTCTTCCGTTTTCATGAAGTTAAAGATTATGTTCGTATCTTGAAAGGGCGGCCATGGTCGATTATGGGTTTCCTTCTAAATCTCCAGATTTGGGAGGAATGTATGGTTCCTAAGGACGTCCATTTCGATGTAGCCCCGTTCTGGTTCCAGTTCCACGGTCTACCATTAGAAACCTTCGACAACACCAATGCTCGTATACTCGGTGACTCAGTTGGCGATGCTGTTATGTATGAAAGCCCTAAGGTTGGCGGCCGGTTGGAGAGAAGCTTCATTCGAGTTAGAAATTTTATATTTCACAAGATATGTATTATATATAAACATATAAATAAATGTTATTGTAAAATTTTAGTAAATTTCTTGACAAACAGTACGACAAAACAATTAACTTGTCTCCAACAATAAATGTACATTGCACAAGTTATTATTTACACATTATATGAATAACCTAAAAAAAGAGGTTAGAATTTTAAATCCATAAGTATATAATTTTAGTTCTAAACATAACCACAAAGTGTTGGTTATGTGAGAACATGAAATGAGGGAGGAATAAATCAATATTGATCATTGAAGTTGTGGAAGATGCTAAAAAATAGTGGCACATAACAGTGTAACATTTCATTTGATGCCCTAAAAATTTTGTTGTTCCTATATTCTTTTTTTTTTTTAAATCTTAAATATATGTATATTTAAAAATATATTCCTTTGAAGTTACTATAAAAAATTTCTCAATAAGACCACAATGTTAAATTTCAATTTTTTTTTTTTTTTGATATGTTGTTGTTCAAGAATAAAATAGATTTTTCTCATGTTATAATATTAATAGATGCATTAAAATAAACTATTCCCTTTGGTTCTATAGATAAGTTCTAATTTTTTTGAATGACCCCCCCTTTTTTACCTTAAATTTTTTGAATGACTTTATTTCTTTCTATAAGAAGGTTTTTTTTTCCTTGGTGTACCTCTATAAGAAATATTTTGGAGATGTTTGAGCTTCTTTTTTTTTTACCCATAATTTATTATGCTTCTATTGTTTCTTTTAAAAAAAATAATAATTATCATTTTTATCCATAATTAATTAAGTCTCTATTGTGTTTTTAAAGTGATTCTCATCCATATCTTTTTCCACTCATTCTCTTCTTCTCACCCTTTCCTTAAATAAGGATCTTACGAGAAAATAAGATGCATTCTTTTGCATATTTTTAACCAATTTTTTTGAGTTGCAATTTACTTATTTGAAGCTTATAAATAGGATGAGATTTGATGTTTTCGATGTAGGTCTTAATTATTAAGAATATGTTATCCAATTTCTTACTCAATAAAAAAAGGACAAAAGGGACTATATGTTAAAATCTTCAATCAACTATTTTCTAAATACACATATATAGTTCTTAAAATATAGGATGAACTTATGTTGAAAGTAATGATAGTATTTGTCTAAGAAATATATTATATAAACTACATTGATAAGAACTTTTTTTTTTTGGACAAATCATTCAAAAGAAATAAAAATGCGCTGATGTTGAATGCTTACTACCCAGAAATTGATGCTCAAAGGATAAATCTTTAGCAAGTATGTGTTTTATTTCAATCAGTTTTATATATATATATATATATATATATAGGGAATAACACATCTGCTTTTAAAACAGATAACAACTTTGCAACAATCTTGAAACGACACAGTTTCATACTTATTGTTTTCCCTCTTTCTATTTGTTTTACCGTCTACATTGGAAATGAGTTTCAGTGCCGCGAGACTCACTGAACCAGCACTTTGGTTGATCCTCGATTTCTATCCTTTTTGAAGAAAGATTACTCATTTCTTTGTCCTTGGAATTGGCGTCCCAACGCAACCCACAATGAAGCTTCAAGGAAAATGACGATGAAGAAGCAGTTTTTGCAAATTCAACCTAGATCGTTTTTCTTCTAACGAGGTTTATTTGACAGCAGAATGGCAATCATCTTATGAGTGAGCAGCAGGCTTGATGATGTTGGCAAACATAATGCTAGAGGATCAACCAAATCGAGGACCTCCACCACGACCGAAGCCCTTTGGTTGGTGATGATGCGTGGCAAAGGTGCTGGTTTCTCGAGGCGCTGAAAACTTGTTTCCAATGTAGATAGTAAAATAGATAGAAAGAGGGAAAAAAATAAGTATGAAACTGTGTCGTTTCAAGGTTGCTGCAGAGTTGTTGTCTGCCTTAAAAGCAGATATGTTATTCCCATATATATATATAGCCATCAAGCCATTCTTGGTTGCTAAGTGCTAACCCAATATGGGTTATCACAATGTAATTTATACTCCCTCTAGTCCTAATTATATAAATATTTTTATAGTGTAAATTGCACTACAAAAGTGTTCTTATAATTAGGACCGGATGTAGTATTTCAATATGTAGGTTCGATTCTTCTCAATTTTACAAGCTTTTATAGATTTGATATGGATTTGAAAGTGTTCCAAAGATGGCAGAATGTGGTTTAAAACATATATTTAATTATATATCAGTTCATAAGTCACACAAATTAATTTAGTATAAAATAATAAATATCAATATTTTAAAGTACTTTATTTTTAACAATACTACAGATAATTGAAGGAAACTTCACCACGAGATTGAATGTTAACCTAAATTAGTGTGACCAATACCTTTCGTATTAATTGCTTTCCACTTCAATGCAGAAAATTTGCAAACTAAGTGTTTGTCTAGATTAGTTGTAGAAGCTGTTTTTCCAACGTGATTTACAATATACAGTATACGAGATAAGTTTGTGAGAAGAGTTTTGTTGCAACTTACACAAACGTACTTTTCCAACACCAACTTAAATTATTGTGATATGTGTTTTGAACTCAGCATTAAATTAGGTGACAAGTCCAAAATTAATTTAAAAATATTATTTTGTAGATATTTTATAACAAATTGTTGTTAATAGTGTTATCTAATTTGCAGTGAAAATCGGGTAACCCATAAATAAGGAAACAGGAAAAAAAAGTTTTAAAAAATCCTACTCCCTGGAGGTATATCAAGATGTTTTAATGTCGGTAGGAAATGATAATTAAAATATTATATTAGGCTGCAAAAGTAGAGATGGAAATAGGTCAAGCTTTGACTAAACAGACTTGAGCCTATAATGAGGGAAGAATGCCTGAGCCTGAATATAGGATTTTTTTAAGGCTCAGGCCTGAACCTTCATAAGGTTTAGTCGATCCTGAAACTTTTTTAAATACCTACTTAAAAGGCCTCATATTATAGGCCTTAGATGCCATAAATAGACTTTTGTACATTTTAAGCCTATCAAAACTATATAAATATAAGTTTTTAGTAGAATATAGAAAAATAATAAATATTATGTTATTTATATGATATAATTATATTTATATTTATTAAATGTGTAAATAGGCACAGCCTTAATAAAATAGGCTTGGCCTATTTACATGTTTAGGCCTTTAACTTGGTCTGACCTTTTTAACAAACAGATCAAGCCTGACCAGACCCTAAACATGCTAGGTTGTAGGCCACCTGAGAGGGGTTTAGCCTATTTCCACTCCTAAGCAGAAGGCAAGAAAGATATTAGCAATATGTGAAAATATGTAATACAAACTAATATCACCCGCAAATCTAGGTCAATCCACCCAAAATTAAAACCAATTATTCTTTTGACCAGATAAAAAATCATAGTTAAGTAAGAAAAAAAACATTATTTTTTAAAGATTTTGTAACATAGGGCTATTAATAGTGTTATCTATTACTTTGCTCTCAAAATTTATGTGTTAATTTTATCAAAAAATAATAATAGATAAAATTGTTTTTCTCCCTAAATCATTGTATTATCAAAAGTTAAATTATTATATTTTTTTGATACATTATCAATTATTTATATTTTTTATAAACATACACTTCGAAGTGTAACAACCTAGTTTGCCTGGAGGGCAAGTGGTATCAGAGCCTAGTTCGTCTTATATTGTTCTCAATTGAAACCCTTGTATTCTCCAGGCAAATATCACACCACTCTGTCATGGTGAACACTGAGAAATAGAAACTCTATTCTAATCTGAAGATAGATGTGATGCTCTCTGGCAAGCTAATATAACGGAGCTTTTAAGAGAAAATCTCGCCAGAGTCTCTCTTCACTAATCTTGGAATCCACAGCCTAACGCCATGAAGCTCCAGGTAGGTACCTATTGCACTATTGCACACATGCAATCTCTGACTTTCTATATTAGTTAGGAAATATTCCAGAATTAGTTAGTATTGTTATTGTGCAACCAAGTTAATTAGTTTGAGATATTAGTTAGATATTTATTCTTATTACATAAGTTGTACAGACCCTGATTTTTTATTATCAATACAATCTATATTTTATTTCTCTCCTTGCTTCTCTAATAGTTGAAGACTCTTTAATTACCCTTTTTTTTACAAATGGTATCAAAGTCTGGTTCGCCCGATGTGCCTGCAATGACATTAGAATGTTATAAGTGGTATCAGAGTCTAGTTCGCCTTGCATTGTTCTCAATTGAAACCCTTGTATTCTTCGGGCAAAGATCACACCACTTTGTCATGGCAAATACTGAGAAAGAGAAACTCTATTTTAATCCGAAGATAGATGTGCTGCTCTTTGGCGAGCTAATATACCGGGGCTTTTCAGAGAAAATCTCGCCAAAGTCTCTCTTCACTAATCTTGGAATCCACAGCCTAATGCTATGAACCTCCAGGTACGTACCTATTGCACTCTTACACACACGCAATCTCTGACTTTTTATATTATTTAGGAAATATTCCAAAATTAGTTAGCATTGTTATTGTGCAACCAAGTTAATTAGTTTGAGATATTAGTTAGATATTTATTCTTATTACATAAGTTGTACAGACCCTGATTTTTTATTATTAATACTATCTATATCTCATTTATCTCCTTATTTCTATAATATTTGAAGACTCTTTTATTACCTTTTTTTACAAATGGTATCAAAGCCTGGTTCGCCTGATTGCCTGCAATTTCATTAGAATGTTACAGTGGTATCAGAGTCTAGTTCGCCTTGTATTGTTCTCAATTGAAACCCTTGTATTCTTCAGGCAAAGATCACACCACTCTCTCATGGCGAACACTGAGAAAGAGAAACTCCATTTTAATCCGAAGATAGATGTGCTGCTCTCTGGCGTGCTAATATACCGGGACTTTTCAGAGAAAATCTTGCCAGAGTCTCTCTTCATTAATCTTGAAAATCTTGTATTGTTCTCAATTGAAACCCTTGTATTCTTCAGGCAAAGATCACACCACTCTCTCATGGCGAACACTGAGAAAGAGAAACTCCATTTTAATCCGAAGATAGATGTGCTGCTCTCTGGCGTGCTAATATACCGGGGCTTTTCAAAGAAAATCTTGCCAGAGTCTCTCTTCATTAATCTTGAAATCCACAGCCTAACGCTATGAACCTCCATGTAGGTACCTATTGCACTCTTACACACACGCAATCTCACTTTTTATATTATTTAGGAAATATTTAAGAATTAGTTAGCATTGTTATTGTGCAACTAAGTTAATTAGTTTGAGATATTAGTTAGATATTTATTCTTATTACATAAGTTGTATAGACCCTGATTTTTGATTATTAATACAATCTATATTTCATTTCTCTCCTTGCTTCTATAATATTTGAAGACTCTTTTATTACCCTTTTTTTACAAATGGTATCAAAGTCTGGTTCGCCTGATTGCTTGCAATGTCATTAGAATGTTACAAGTGGTATCAGAGTCTAGTTCGCCTTGTATGGTTCTCAATTGAAACCCTTGTATTTTTCAGGCAAAAATCACACCACTCTGTCATGGCGAACACTGAGAAAGAGAAACTTCATTTTAATCCGAAGATAGATGTGCTGCTCTCTGACGAGCTAATATACCGGGGCTTTTCAGAGAAAATCTTGTCAGAGTCTCTCTTCACTAATCTTGGAATCCACAACCTAACGCTATGAACCTCCAAGTAGGTATCTATTGCACTCTTGCACACACGCAATCTCTAACTTTCTATATTATTTAGGAAATATTCCAAAATTAGTTAGCATTGTTATTGTGCAACCAAGTTAATTAGTTTGAGGTATCATAAGTTGTACAGACCCTAATTTTTTATTATCAATACATTATATATTTCATTTCTCTCCTTGCTTCTATGATAGTTGAAGACTCTTTAATCACCTTTTTTTACAAATGGTATCAAAGCCTAGTTCGCTCGATGTGCCTGCAATGACATTAAAATGTTACAAGTAGTATCAAAGCCTAGTTCACCTTGACGTGCCAGTGAGGATGCTGGGATGTTACAAACGGTCTGGTTTGGGTCGATGTGCCAACAATGATGCTTATATGTTACAAATGGTATCAGATCCTGAATCACTGGGATGTTACAAATGGTATCTGAGCTTGGTTCGGGTCGATGTGCCAGCAAGGACGTTGGGATGTTACAAAGGGTATCAAAGCCTGGTTTGCGTCAATGTGCTAGTAAAGATTATGGGATGTTACATATGGTCTAGTTTGGGTCGATGTGCCAGCAAAGATGCTGGGATGTTACAAATGGTATCAGAGTATAATTCAGGTATGAATTCTACAAAAATAATCGTTGGGATGTTACAAATGATATCAGAATATAGTTCAGGTATGAACGCTACAAAAATAATTGTTGGGATGTTACAAATGGTATCAAAGCCTGGTTCGTGTTGATGTGCAACTCAGAGGTGAACACTATATAAATAATTCCATAACCAAGCTTTTGGAATTGAAGCTTTAGTAAGAATGAGAAGGTTCGTTTGTGGAGATAGATATTGTTCATGCATACACACAATCGTTAACGTGTTGCATATATATATAAAAGTAACAATTATCAGATGCAATATTCTCCTTCTATATTGTCACTAATAGGTTTTTAAACAGTAAAAATACAGGAGTTGCTTATAAATATAAATATACTTTTTAATAAAATAAAATAGGGTTAAGATGTAGATTTGCCAACCAACTATTACCCGAGGAGCGTCTGGCACAAATAACAATTGAGGGGACCAAAATTGTCAATCAACAATTAAAAAGTGAAAAAAAAAACACCAAATAACTATTAAAAAAACAACTACCACAATTAAGTTAAAATATGAGGCACTGGCGTAGGACGGCGGCGGAAACGCTAGAGAAAAGAGCGGTTAAGCCTTCTTATTGGATAAGGCAAATACCAACAGAGATGGGACCCATGGGAGTAGGCGTTGTGGTAGCGGCGGTTGCTGCTTGTGGCATCGGAGGTATGGAACCAGGGTGCATGGTGCGTGCTGGTCGAAAGTTGTGGACTGCTGGATGAGTTCAAGAGCTAGAGTGAGTGGAACACCCAGCAACAATGGAAGCTTTGGAGACGCCGACGTCGCCGACACTGTGACTGTCAATGGAAGACGGAGACACAAAGATAGTGACGGGGTAATAGTTTGTTGGCGGATCTACACCAAATTATGTTTTTTCACTTTTTAATTATTAATTGGCAATTTTGGTCCCCTCAATTGTTATTTGTGCCAGACACTCCTCGAGTAATAGTTGGTTGGCAAATCTGCACCTTAACCCAATAAAATATTATTATTTGACATTAAAGCCCGTAAAATTTTCAGTTTTCTTTTTAGCCAGCAAAACTTTTAAATTTACATGAAAGAGATTCAGAAGTTTTAATAAAAAGGATAAAAATAATTAATTTTTAGATTATTTATTTGTATGAATTAAGTTATATTCAAGGCCTAAAGCGATTCTATATGGATAAAACACATCCATTATCTACTTCAATGGTTGTAAGGTTGCATGATAAGAAAAAAGATCTTTTTTGCCCTCAAGAGAAAACGGAAGAACTTTTTTGGTTTAGAAGTACCATATCTTAGTGCTATAGGTGCACTAGTGTATCTTGCCATTACAACACCGCCCGATATTGCATTTGCTTGGATTTATTGGTAAGACTTAGTTCTTCTCTAACAAGAAGGCATTGGAACAAAATTAAACATATATTTCAATATCTTCGAGGAACAAATAATATGGGATTATTTTATTCAAACAAATTTGGATCACAATTGATTAGTTATGCAGATATAGGGTTTTTAGCAAGTCCACACAATTGTAGATCTCAAACAGGATATTTATTTACTTGTGGAGGTACAATTGTACCTTAACGCTCGAAAAAACAGACTTTAACAACTATTTCATCAAATCATGCAGAGATAATTGCAGTTCATAAGGCAATTTAAGAATGTGTTTGGCTAAGGTCAATGACTCAACATATCCAATCATTGTGCGGTTTGTTTCCTAAACAAAAGATTCCAACAATACTATATGAACAAAAGATAATACAACACGTATAGCTCAATTGAAAGGAGGGTACATCAAAGGAGATAAAACAAAACATATTTCTCCAAAATGCTTTTTCAACCATGATCTTATGAAGAGTGGTGACATAGATGTTCAACAAATTCGCTCATGTGACAACCTTGCATATTTGTTTATCAAGACACTGCCAACTAGAACATTTAAAAAGTTAGTACATGGCATTTTTTTCCCCTCAGAAAGTACACGGTATTGGAATGCATAGCTCAAATACATAAAGTGATCTTGTCATCAAGGGGAGTAAACATTGTGTACTCTTTTTCCTTCACTAGGTTTTGTCCCAATGAGTTTTTCCTAATAAAGTTTTAATGAGGCACAATATTTGTTCATGGGCATCCAAAAGGGAGTATTGTAAAAATACTAATTGAGGTGGATATTCATAAACTCCCAACTTTTGGCCTTTCATTTTCTACACTCCACAGCCTCTCGAATGAATAGTCTTTAGGAGTATCTATGCCTATAACTCAAGTTACAATTTGTGCACCCATGAGCATTAAAGTTTGCCATTTACTTTTTGTAACTTTTGGTTGTAGTTGAGGGCCTATAAATAGAGCATTATGTACTACAGTTTGATTACATCCAAATAAATAAGATATTGTTATATCTTTCTCTCTAATTCTCTCTTCATCTCTTTCATTTCATCCTTTGTATTTTCCCATTTTTATAACAAGTTTAAATTCATCTGAACTCATCTTTTCTAGGTTGAATTTTATATCTTTTTAAAATAGTTTCAACTAATTATATTTTTATTTAAAACATGTCTATTATTAAATTTCATTTATATTAATTCATTTTAATCTGTCTCAATCCATACTAATCAAAATCTCAACTTGATGATCAATAAATCAATAATAAATATATGCCTCTACATCCGTTAGAATAATCCTCTAAATCCTATAATTTGTGGTTGGCCCTAATCAATTCTTTTCTTATAAAATTCAAATTTCAAATATCCTAATCAACTCTATATATAATAATGATGATAGGTGATAATAATGAATATAAATATAATCCTCTAAATCCCATAAAAATTAATAATAATACTAAAAAAGTTCATGGACAGCGTTTATAAATTCATATAATCTGTTGTAAAACTAAAGTTGAGAGTGCAAAAAAAAAAAAAAACATATAAGCCAAAATGGATTATGGACAACTTCATCCACAATGCATCATGTGGAGTCAGCATATAAGAGATTTTCATGTCATCATCCTCAAAGGTCTCCTTAAAACTCCTTGAATGAGATGGATTCAGAGTTTCAAAGTTCCCCCAATCAGCTTAGCATGTTTGGTGGAGCTTTTGAAAGGCTTATAAATGCTTATATACATAAGTCGAAATAACACTCCTCTCACATACTCCTTTTGGTCATTATTATAAGGCACCAACTAGCAAATTTATTCGGTCCTTTTTATAAGGCACTTGCTTATTCTCAATGAACATTGATTATTGATAGGGAAAAACTTTAAAGTCTATAAACTCCGCAAGTATACGGGCCGTATCAAGTAATAAAGTAGTGAGAAAAAGATCGTCCCACGAGGACTAGTATTCCAGCCACTAATTCGTTATTTAAGCTTTAGTTGGATCAATGAGTAATAGGAGGTGAGTTGTAACCAAACAGAATTTTTAATGAATTTAATCAAAAATACGCATTCAAGATTAAGAGTCTCAAAAGCGATTGTTTAGAAAAGAGAATTGATAGAGAAAAACGCAGCTAGGGCATAGAATTCCCCTATGTTCCTTCGAGTATTTGAATTAAATCCCTAATTGACTATTATTTCCCATGATTGACGATCAATTCTCTAAAATTGGACTAAGTCCCAATGTCTTGACGCTACCTTAGTCCGTTATCTTTGAAAACAACCTAATGTCTTAGTATTGTTTGGAAAGATCAATTATTTAAACCAGAATTATAAGATCGCATAAACTCGTAAGCCTATGTCTAGGTCATGCAACTCTATGACGAATTAATGGTTCCAGTTAAATGCACCAACATCTCTATTGTCATACACCAACCTATGAACAATCTAAAAGGTGATCATTCTTTAAGAAAGCTTTAAGCAAAGATAATTCATTCAATCATGGAAAATAATGTTCAATCAAGAATTCAAACAAATACTCAAATTCGCATAGGGTTCATCCTTGCCCTAACTACTAAAAAAGACTAGCCAAGCATGACTAGGTTAACAAAATAGAAGAAGAGAGATGAAAATCAGAATTGTTCTTGCGTCCTCTTTCTTCCTTCACTGTCTCCTCCTTTTCTTCCTTTGTCCTTTCTCTCTAAACCTTTGGTAAATACCGAAGTTTAGAGAGCATAAGGATGTTATTTTCTCTCGTGTGTACTTTGGTTGCTTCTGCGTCTTGTCTCTCTGCCTTCTCTAGTGTGTGTCTCCCTTGCTCTTTATATAGAAATTCCCTTAGGCTGACTTGGCCGTGATCTGATCCTGTCTTAAATACAATATATGCAATATCCTTTTGAGATCTCCAATCATCTCCAAATCTTTTGCAATCCACTCTCTCATATCACACAATTGATTCAAATTGATTTCCTTTTTCTGCTCCTTTCTCAATCAGCTAATAACTCCTGCAAGATATATATATAGTAATAGATTTAATCCAATATATCTCAGAATTGATACTCATTTAATTATAAAATCTGCACTTATCAATTATTTTTTTCCATGTCTGCCCCTAATTAATAAAGGTAATAGATGAGAGTAATAATTAATATAATATTAGAGTTTAGTGCGATTAGTAGGGGGTAATATTGGAAATTACTTAGATTCTAGGACAACTTTATTGACTTTAACTACTTTTATTGATTTATGAGAAAAGTTAGTTGGTGCCTTATAATAAGGACTAGAGAGAATACTTACTTCGTACGCCATAAATCACAATTGAAAAGTTGCTTTTGAATACTCCAGAACCAAACTGCGGCAATGCATGGTCAAGTTAAATGCAAGCCTGGCATTGCAATTGACGACTAATCTCATGCAGTTAACATTAAACAGAACCAATGACGTTTGGAAGGCAATGAATGAAAGTCACAATTTGTGGGTACAGTTGCAACCAGCGTATTAAATAGAGTTAAATTAAATAGAATTAAAAAATATTTAAATTTAATGAAACAGAATTTTCGTATTTCAGATTTTGAAAGATAATTGAAGTTATGGCAATTGGACCAATAACATTTATAACCATTGAAATAAAAGTGGAATCTTGGGTTTTAATGCTCACAGTGATTGGACAAATGGAAGGGGAAGTTTGAATTTTGAATAATGGATCAATTACGTAACCAATGAAATTAATGCAAAAATTGAAAAACGAAGCCACTTAATAAAGGAAATGAAAACTGGATGATGTGGCTGATCTGTATAAGTGGCACCAATAAGTGAGATTAAACATGCTGATATCATAGATTAAGTGGCCTAATCAACACTAAGCTAGCACTATTGATAGTATATATTGATTATAGGCAACAAACTTATTTTAGAATTTTGCAATTTTTATGTTCTTTTTCTATCATTTTCCCTATTATTTATGTTTAAGAAATACTGCATCGGCTCTTTTTTTTTTTTTTTTATAACATCATCGGCTCTTTAATATATGACCTAGTTACTATTTTATTTTTTTAAAGATTAAGGGTTGGTTTGGCATGACAGTGAGAAGGTAAAAAAGTCCAGTGAGAAGGTAAAAAAGCCTACCACCTGGTCCTATTTATAAGTTCATTTTGATTAAAAAATTTGGTCATATTTATAAGTCACTTTCAAATAATAAATGAGATTGTGACAATTTTGCTCGTATTAATTTTACCAATGGAAATAGAGAGAGAATAAAAAGTTGAAAGATGCACATTCATAAATCTGGGCAAAGTTGAAAATTTGCATCATAATTATTGAGCTAATTACCTCTCATTGATAAGCGTGATTTAGTTAAAAGGAAATTATAAATAAAACCCGAGTGATATCTAAAAAGAAAATGTTGAATGTCCGTTTGGCAAGGCATGTTGATGGGCTTTTTTCAAAAAAGTGGCACCAAAAGGACCGCAATACGCACGACCCAGCTGTCTCCCCACCCTCACGCCCCACCAGCAACTTACAGGACCGTTACCAGCGGAAGTTGGTCTAAGTGGAGGGGGCTTTGATCACTTAAACAAGAGGTCTTGGTTTTGAGCCCTTGTGAATGTAAAAAACTTTCCTATGAGAGGTTCCCGCTTCGACGCCTAACAAAATCTCATAGTGGTTGTACATTTTGCTACCATTTTATATTATAAAAAAGAAAACTCGCAGACCGTTTTCAGCTTCTCCATCTCCTGTTGGCAGCCTTGGTAAGCGAAGTCACAGGTCTTCTGTTCTCTTCAATTAATTTCCACAGTGGTCTTCTCTTTTTATCTCAAATTATCACCTTATATATATATATATATATATATATATATATATGGGAAAATTCCAGATAAATACCAAATGAATTTGTAAAACCCTTAGAAGTCCTTCGAATTTGCAAAAAGACTGAGAGGTACCAAGGACCTATGAGGGATATGCAAATTCGCGTGAAATTACTCTTTTACCCTTAGTTTTAAAAAAGTTTTTTGGGGGTGGGGGGTTTTTTTTTTTTAGTGGGGATTTAAACAAAATTAAATATTTGAAAGTGAAGAGGTGGGGTTCGAACCCCCCACCTCTCAAAGAGGAGCCAAGTGCCCAACCAGTTGGGCTACTTGGCTCCTTTGATATATATATACAATAATAAATATATTAATGCATGAAGTTCTTGTGTCTATTTCTGGGCAACAATGCATTATTACAAGTAGAGCATCGAGAATTACCATTAGAGCATCGTGATTTACCATTGGAGCATCGTGATTTACCACCGAGTTTTTGGTTTTTCATTGTTGCCCAAGAAATAGACACAAGAACTTCATGCATTATTACAAGTAGAGCATCGAGAATTACCATTAGAGCATCGTGATTTACCATTGGAGCATCGTGATTTACCACTGAGTTTTTTGGTTTTTTCATTGTTGCCCAAGAAATAGACACAAGAACTTCATGCATTATTACAAGTAGAGCATCGAGAATTACCATTAGAGCATCGTGCTTTACCATTGGAGCATCGTGATTTACCACTGATTTTTTGGTTTTTTCATTGTTGCCCCAGAAATAGACACAAGAACTTCATGCATTATTACAAGTAGAGCATCGAGAATTACCATTAGAGCATCGTGATTTACCATTGGAGCATCGTGATTTACCACTGAGTTTTTTGTTTTTCATTGTTGCCCGGAAATAGACACAAGAACTTCATGCATTATTACAAGTAGAGCATCGAGAATTACCATTAGAGCATCGTGGTTTACCATTGGAGCATCGTGATTTACCATCGAGTTTTTGGTTTTTCATTGTTGCCCAGGAAATAGACACAAGAACTTCATGCATTATTACAAGTAGAGCATCGAGAATTACCATTAGAGCATCGTGATTTACCATTGGAGCATCGTGATTTACCACTGAGTTTTTTGGTTTTTTCATTGTTGCCCAGGAAATAGACACAAGAACTTCATGCATTATTACAAGTAGAGCATCGAGAATTACCATTAATGGTAAATCACGATGCTCCAATGGTAAATCACGATGCTCTAATGGTAATTCTCGATGCTCTACTTGTAATAATGCATGAAGTTCTTGTGTCTATTTCCGGGCAACAATGAAAAACCAAAAACTCATGGTAAATCACGATGCTCCAATGGTAAATCACGATGCTCTAATGGTAATTCTCGATGCTCTACTTGTAATAATGCATGAAGTTCTTGTGTCTATTTCTTGGGCAACAATGAAAAACCAAAAAACTCAGTGGTAAATCACGATGCTCCAATGGTAAATCACGATGCTCTAATGGTAATTCTCGATGCTCTACTTGTAATAATGCATGAAGTTCTTGTGTCTATTTCTTGGGCAACAATGAAAAACCAAAAACTCATGGTAAATCACGATGCTCCAATGGTAAATCACGATGCTCTAATGGTAATTCTCGATGCTCTACTTGTAATAATGCATTGTTACCCAGTAAATAGACACAAGAACTTCATGCATTAATATATTTATTATTGTATATATATATCAAAGGAGCCAAGTAGCCCAACCGGTTGGGCACTTGGCTCTTCTTTGAGGTGGGGGTTCGAACCCCACCTCTTCACTTTCAAAATTTAATTTTGTTTAAACCCCACTAAAAAAACCCCCCACCCCCAAAAACCCATCGGTGGGTGGCCAAGCACCTGCCGCCGGTGGTCGGCCGGCACCTGGCCGCCGGTGGCGGTGGCCCTCCGGCGACCGGAGAGGGTATTTTATTTTTTTATTTTTTAAAACTAAGGGCAAAAGAGTAATTTCACGCGAATTTGCATATCCCTCATAGGTCCTTGGTACCTCTCAGTCTTTTTGCAAATTCGGAGGACTTCTAAGGGTTTTACAAATTCATTTGGTATTTATCTGGAATTTTCCCTATATATATATATATATATATATATATATATATATAATTCAATAATATTTATACCCTTTTCAGTCATTTTTTATCTTAACTGACTTTTCAAACGTTATGCCAAACAAGAGTTCATATGAAAAAAAGTCACTTTTTCTACCGTTATCTCAAACACAAATCACATATATAATCTAACTTTTAAAAAGAAAAAAACTCATCTGGAAAAGCCCAACGGAAAAAAAAAAAAAAAAAAAGAGCAACTTCTGCCACCTCTATCCCAAATGGGCAAGAAAGCTAAATAAGTTATGTTAAAGTATTTAAATTTAATCCCTTGTCTTTATGTTCAACTAGTAAAAGGGTCGGACACCCTCATCAAAAGGGAGGGGGTCCGATCCTGAAGTTGGTCAAACGCTGGGGGAGGCATCCTAGGGGTCTACAAAGCAACGGTAACCCACGCTAAGGTGGAGTCATGTGTACTTTTAGTCTTGAATTCCTTACAGCCTTTGGACTGTAGGTGAGCCCAACTCCTCTCCTAAATTTTTTGTATAAAAGAAAATATATTTATATTTATCCTTTTTCACCAAACTAATTTGCTTAACTTATAACATGATATATAATTTAATTATACACAACATATGCTATAATTAGGTAACTTATTTTGCTTCTTTATTCTTTTCAAAGAAAAGTCAACTAGGTCTTATATTAAGGACCGGAGGTAGTACATATTTTAATATTTTTTGTTATTAATATTAATCAAATTGATTTATAAATTATCTTTCAAAATCCAAGATATTGAGAAAAGTATTGATATAATAAATTAATGCTTCAATAAAAATATTAAACTACATGGAAGTATTATTTCAATACATGTATATATTTCTTATGAAATATTATTGATGATGCCTACAACAATTTTCATAAAATTTGGTCTGGTTAATAAAACAACGATTCATATCACATGAAGACATAGGTATAAATTACGTTTCTAATATGATAATCTTGTCATTAAAAAAAAAAAAATCAATTCAAGGAAAAAGGTCATCAAATTTTGATTTATATTCTACTTCAAGATCCTGTCAACTGCAATAACTTTAATAACAAACTTCAGACAATTTCAGCTCCTAAGTTCCCCATTTCTGTTATCTTTGCAATGATCTCCACAAAGATCAATCCATTCTTCACCATAATTAATGCCAACTTCCATAGAAACAAATAAAGCAAGCCACGTATAAATATATAATAATAGCAAAACGTTATTTGTTTCATAAGAAGGGGGAAAAACATAAATCAGAGGTATTTCACTCCTTTACAAGTAATTGCTGCTTCTCATAAGGCAAGAACTGGGGCTTCCATGGTTTGTCCACTATATCAACTAGGAAAGAAAAATGATATCATCATATCACATAAAAACTATAAATTTAAAAGCCATTAATTAAATGACAAATACGATTCACATTGCAGCAGGGGAGCAATGACAGCACATAATCAAAACATTACATGGCAACTATAAGTTCATACATGTTAGCTGTATTGCTTACCAGGGAAAGTTTTGACTCTTGCAAGTTGTCTCTACCTTGATGAGGGGCTACAAATAGGTGAAAGTCCCTTAAAACTAGCAAAGATAGGATCAGATAGATTTTGTTTCTCCTCTCTCAGTTTATCACAAATCCGAATCCTGAGGGGTCCCACATCAGATGACTCCATTAGTGGACAACCTCGAAGCTGGACTTCCTTCAAACTTGGCATCAGACGGTGCATTTGCTCAGGTAGAGACTTCAACTTCTCGCAGTAGTTGATTGTCAGCAAAGTCAGTTTTGGGGCTGATAATGCTCCCTTGGGAAAAGACGCAAGTTTTGGACAATGTCTAATGCTTACGGATCTTAATGATGGGAGATTTGGAGGAGAAGCTGCATCTGATTCAGAAACAGTAAGAGCTTCCAGATTCTTACAACCCCATATATCTAAAGACTTGAGGTTTGGGGAGAGATCTAACGGCAAGAACTTGAGTGAATCAAAGCTATCAAACAAGTACATGGATGTGAGTAACTGGTAGCAGTGAGGACCATGTACTGGGAATTCTAAATTCCCACAACTCTGAATGTTCAATACGCGCAAATCAGGAGCAGAGGGAAGTGAACAAAGAAGCTGATTGCAGTCTGCGATTGTGAGTAGCTTCAAAGATGGAAGGTTACAAGGTAAATCCCCTGTCAGATTGGCACAACTCTCTATGTGAAGTTCTCGAAGTTGACTGAAAGCCCTGAAGTCTGTGTCAGCATCATGACTCCATTTTTCCCATGCTGACATATGCTTGAATCTCAGAATTTCAAGTGCAGGGAAGCTTTTAGTTACAGCAGGATAATGAGTTTCATTGCCAAAAAACTCGGTGCCAATGCTGACTAACCCGTCAAATCTACTGATTCGAAGCTCTTTCAATGATGGGAGCTGTCCAAGTGCCGGTAACTTACAGCAATATTTACACCCCTTAAGTTGTAAAGACACCATGTTGAAGAAGGAATTGTCCCCTATCCATTTGGGAAATTCTGTGCCTGGATAGCCATGAATAACAAGCTCCTTCAAATTTGTATTTGGTTGTAGGCTGGCCAGTATTTTTTTCTCAAGCTGTGAATCATCAGTATCACCACTCCCACACCAATCCAAAGATAACTGGTCAAGACAACTCTTTTCCTTCAACTTTGCTCTTTCAGAATCCTTGTGGTCAACAATATGTTCTAAGCCATGAATGAACAATGATCCATGTAAATCATATAGTTCTCCCAATTCACCAATGACAGATCCGTGTTGATTTCCTAGAATGAAATCACTCAACTTTTGGAGGTTTCTTAACTTGCTCATGTGCAATGGCATCCATTTCAGACGAGTGCCAGTAATATCCAAGTAACGCAAGTTAATAAGATCATGCAATCTTTTAGGCAGTTCCTCGAGACTATAGCATCCAATTAACTTCAGTGTTTGTAAGTTGTACAAGCTGCAGATGGATTTTGGTAACATTTTGATCTTCGTGTCAGACAATTCTAGATACCGAAGATGTTTTAGTTCACCAATTGAATCAGGCAAGTTGTACAAATACACACCTACCAATGTTAACACCCTTAAGCGCCTTAACTTCATCAACAAATCATTTTGCATGTTGTTGAGCAAGTCAATGGAGGTAGAAAATAACTGTATTTGCAGAAAGGTGCGAAGACGATTTGCTTTGCAAACATCATTCATGTTTAGATGGGAGGAACTATCTGCAATAATATGCGACAAATGACGAGTTCTTCCTCCAATTTCATTAGAATTGCTATCTTCAATTCTGACAGAAAAGTCTCCTGATGCAAATTTTGCTAAATCATTCACAAGATGATGCATTACAAAATATGTCTTATCACGTCTTGATTGCTGGAAAAATGATCTGGAAGCTAATTCAAAAAAGTATTCATATCCAGCTTCTTCAATCCTCTTATGTCGTTTTGATTGCTGCAGCAAACCTTCTGCCATCCACAGCAAGGTTAACGTCTCCTTCTCAAATTCATAATCTTTTGGGAAAATCGAGCAGTAAGCAAAACATCTTTTCAAATGTGCAGGGAGATAGTGATAACTTAGTCTCAAAGCTGGAAGAATATTACTCTCATGGTCTTGCAACTCCCATATCTCACTGCTTAATACTTTCAACCATTCCTGCTTATCACTTTTAGCTCTCAAAAGCCCTGCAAGCGTCTTCACTGCCAAAGGCAATCCTTTGCACTTTCTAACTATTTCTTTACCTACTTTCTCCACACCATGATTGATATTCGAATCTCTATAACCAAATGCATGTTTTGCAAAAAGACGCCAAGAATCTTCATTTGACAACTCACCGAGATTATAAGCCGGAACAGTTTGCATGATGGATGCAACACGACTACTTCGTGTAGTTACAATAATCTTACTTCCTTGAGCTGCATGTTTAAATGGACAGCTGAACTTGTCCCAGTTCTCATAATTCTCATTCCAAACATCGTCGAACACAAACAAAAACTTTTTCTTCATTAACAAACTTTTTAATCTGCGCTGGAGTGAATTCAGATCTTCAATATCACAACCATAACAAGTGATAGTCTCCAAGAGGCTTTTGGTAATCTTACAGATATCAAATTCTTCAGACACATAAATCCATGCTTTGAGGTCAAATTCCTTCTGTACTCTATCATCATTGTAAATAAGTTGAGCTAAAGTGGTTTTCCCAGCTCCCCCCATTCCCACTATGGGAATGACACCTACAATTTCATCATCAGCATCATTTGACAACAACAACTTAACTAAGACGTCTTTATCATTGTCCCTTCCGTACACATCACATGCCTCTATTACAGACGAAGTAGGTGTCTTCTGGGCCATTTTGGCTTCTCTACCAGCTTTTAAATCCAGGGCTTCTTTCTGTTTTATGATGAATTCTAATCTTTCAAGAACATCTTCTAGTTTCCGTTCTACCTCTATTCTATCGAAAAACTTGATAGAAGCGGAATCAAGGGTCTTTACCTCGTTCGCATAGGATTTCACATCGGTGTAAATCTCATCCAGGAGATCATCAGCATCAAATGCGACATCTTTAAGCTCATCGAGCCACTCCTTCACAGCTGAATTTCTCACTTGCTTCTCCTCCGCATCGTTGAGTACGGCATTAACAGACAACAAGGTTATCTTCAACCTTCTGAGCAACTTTTCGGAGCTATTCTTCCTGAAGGAATCAGCTATTTCGGAAGAAGCTATCCTTTCAAGCAGCACGTTGAAAATGGCGCTCATGAAAGGTCCGCCGACAAGTTCAAGAGCCATGGAAGTGGAATTTTGGAAGGATAAGGAGAGCCTAAAGAAGAAGTATCAAGAGAAGTGAATCAACAATATGAAGCCGTGAGCCATTAGCTCGCTACTTTGTGTTGTTGGGACTTGTGAGACGACCCAAGGGCACACCTCCTTATAAGAATTAGCTGCACATAAATCAGCCACATAAACGCCCCGACTTAGGGAACAGGACAGAGAGAACCCAACCTCAGAAGAAAAAAGACAAGTGAAGTCCTGAAGAATACTTTTGTTCCTCCATTAAAGCAAATCTGGTGATGTCGACCACCCACCCAACAAATTTTGTTCCTCAATTCATGAGTATAGCTGTATAGCATCAACCACAGCCACCATACTAGTTTATTGCATGGTCATTTAATCCCTTTACACGTAATTAAGATATTTAGTTAAAAGGTCAAACCCAATAAGCCTCCACTCACATGGCACCCAGTCCCACCTCTCTCTTTGGGGAATCCACGTTACATGCTCATCCAAGAGATGAGCATGTAGTGCTCATCCCCAAATAAAATAGGCTTTCTTTTTTTGTAGAAAATACTTCATACATTAAAAATCAATTAATTTAAGATACTAAGTATTAAAAAAATATTTCAGATATTAGGTGCCATTATAAAAATATTTATTAATACAGGACTAAAAATTAATTAATTTGAGATATTGGGTGCAAAAAATATTTCATGGTGCAACATACAATTTAATCTAAATAAATAAAAATACATAAAAAAATTTAAAAAAAATGTCCCCACCTCAAAATTCGAGGGATGAGCCCTATAGTGGATGCGCATGGAATGTGAACTCCTCTTTGTGAGGGGTCATAAGATCAATCATGTCCATGTGTGATAGTCCTCCTTTCGTCCTTAATATAAGATATATTTGGAGAGTTAATTTTGGTCCTAAATAGGATACATAGTTTTCATATTTTTCAATGTTTTTTTAATTTACCCCTATTGATGCTTCATCAGCCATAATCAATGAGGAGAGGAAAGAAAGAAATTAAGGAAAATGACTAAGGTGTTTTAAAAAATAAATGTCATATTAATTAATTTAACTAACTTCCTTAATATAATTAAATTAAATAAGTATGTCTTATAATAAGGATCGGAGGAGTATAAATTTGATCCCAATTTAAAAAAGAAATTTAGTTAAAATATTAGTATCGAGTTAATCTAGCAGTATAACACTCAGTTTTAGGTCTCGAATTCGAGTCTCAAATGAAATATCCAACCCCAAAATTAGAGTAATCAGTTATTCGGATACTTATACAAAATCGAGAAAAATCATTGTATACCAATTGAAAGTATAAAAAACAAAAGAAATGTAGTTAAAATGAGAGATAATTTTATTAAATTATTCAATAATTTGAATTGAATTACTTTTCAAAATTACTTTCCAATACTTTTTCTACTTTGCCCATGTTATTGATGAGGATCATGACTAAGTTATTTAGAAAAAATAATTAATGCCATGAATGAGTAATCATGATGACAAGAGTACATAAACAACCATCCCGTCCTAAATATATAGCTAGACGAGCTTCTTAAAAAGTATTCACTTCAATTCTAAATATATAAGTTTGCTAAGAGATTCGGTTTAGTTCTAAATATAAAATTTCATCTCCTTTATCGGTTCTAGTTTAAAAAAAGAGGGGGGAAATCTCAAAAAAAAAAATACCACTTAAACTTCAAAATTCTTAATAGATGATTTCCTACTAAAACAAGTTGTCAATTGCATTAATGTTATTAATCTCATTACTCTTGTGGACAAGAAGATTTTGAAATTTAAGTGATATTTTTCTATCATTTTCCCAAAAAATGATGTCATTTATCTCTATTATTTGTTATTTTTCTCAATTTACCTTGTAGTTATATTCGTGTATGACATACGTACTAAGATAATAATACTTCATCGTGAATGATTGAAACCAATATAAATGATTAAAATGTAGGTATCTTAAGAAAACTAATACATTTTTCATAAATAACAAACTTTATTTTCTTAAATCTATATAGTAAGTTAACTACGGTCTATATTTAGCACTGGAGGGGGGCATTAAAAAAATTCAAATAAAGACAATACAAACAAAGCACCTTTTAAAGGGAGAAAGCTAAAGCTGAGGATGACAAAAATCTTGCATTCTTTTCTCACGCAATTGCATAAAAAAATAAAGGGCTAAGGAGCAATTTTACACATGAAGTTTACCCCCGGGAGCGCCCAGCACCACGAAGTTTTTTCAGGAGCAAAAGTACACATGACGTTACGTTTTTGGAGCAAAAATACCACGGGCCGTTAGTTGACCGTCAGTTGAACGTTAACTTGAATGGAACGCTGACGTGGCGCTTATTTGGACTGACACGATAACGTGGATGCTGACATGGATGATGACGTGGACGTTGATGGTAAGTAAAAAGAGAAAATTACCATTTTACCCTTAGTTTTAAGTAAAAATTACACTTGTGCCCTTAGTTTTAAGTAAAAATTACACTTTTACCCTTAGTTTTAAGTAAAAATTACACTTTTGCCCATAGTTTTAAATAAATAAAACTAAAAATACCCCCTCCCCCCGTCGGCCCCACCACCGGCGGCCGGCGGTGGAGGGCCCACCGGGGGCTAATTTTTGTTTTAATTTAAAAAAAAAAAAACTTATGGCAAAAGGGTAATTTCAACTAAAACTAAGGGCAAAAGTGTAATTTTACCCAGCATCTTGTTCACTTCCATCCAAGTTAACGGTCAACTAACGGGCCGTGGTATTTTTGCTCCCAAAACGTAACGTCGTGGGTACTTTTACTGCTGAAAAAACTTCGTGGTGCTGAGCGCTCCCGGGGATAAACTTCATGTGTAAAATTGCACCTTAACCAAATAAAATACAAATAGAGAAATACAAACAAAGCACCTTTTAAAAGGAGAAAGCTAAAGCTGAGGATGAGGATGACAAAAATCTTGCATTCTTTTCTCACGCAATTGCTACATTGTGCCCCACTTTACAATCTCATCGCCACATTTTTTTTTTTAAAGAAAAACATAATATTTGAGTCTCACAAGATTCAGTCTCTTCCAATTAGTGTATAATTCCTTCGTAATTGTAAATCTTCAACTTAACTCAACACAATGTATATGAAACCAGAAAGGAGCATAACCAGAATTTACACAACTCTTTATTGTGCTTAGAAGTTCCCAAAGCCAAAACATGTCTTTTAGTACAGTTCCGGGCGCTTCAATTAGTAGATGGACGAGGCAGTCTTTTGGCGATTTCCTGTGAGAAAGGAGAAACTTGTTAGCTTTCAAAAGCCAGTTGGAATTTCCGAACTCATCAGCTTTGGAGATTCATTTCATAGATGCACCAGCTGATGTTTGGTTAATTTTAAACATTTCCTTTGATTCTGAAAATCCATTTTTTATATACATTCTCATCCAGTGTCCTCAATTCAAGCATACAAAAAGAGTTAGATATAATTATTTAAATATAAATCAACAAATACACAGCTTGACCATATAGTTAGTGACAGTCAAGTAACAAAGATTCTGATGCATGCAAACAAAGAATTTGTCAATGTAGTCCATAATAATGGTGATATTAAGGGTTTTTTTTTCACAACATGCTGATTTGCACGATAGGCATCATAATTCATAATTAATTTTGAAATTGAACCTTTAATTGGAAACAGATAAATGTCAACAGTACCTCAAACAATTCATTTATATTATCTGCTGTCTTTGCAGAGGTCTCAATAAAGAACATTCCATTTTTCTCCGCATAGTCGATGCCATCCTGTTCGAAGAGATACACGAGCATAATATATGAGATAACAAATGTTGACTTCCTTATTCAGCAAGTCAAAATATTGAGAAAACACCACACTACCTGAACAGGCACTTCCCGCTGCTCGTGAAGATCAGCTTTATTACCCACTAAAGCCAAAACTATGTCAGAACTTCCATGCTTTTGCAACTCCTACAAATGGTTAACATATCATCTGCTTAAGATATCAAAGTAATAATATTTCACAGAAGAAGTAGGAACTTGAGACTGTCCAGCTTCAGCCATGTTGTTGCACTGGCACGATCAAGCACTTATTTAATAAATATAAAAACTATTTTGAGAATTGTAATTATATTTTACCAATAAAAAACATCATTTTTTTAGGGACCAGCAGAAGATTTTTATGATTCTTTGATGTGTATGAGAAATAAGAATTTGAATCTTATACTGACAGAAGAAATTACTAATGGCAAGAAGCTAAATTGTTTTATTCCTAGTTTTGAAGATTGTGAAACAGCTTTTTTGTATAGGTGATCCTCTTGAGTCTTGATAGAGAAAAAATATTCATATCAAGGCCAAAGAGGCAAGGTGCATAAAAGCAGGCGAGCATTGAAAGCACATTGAATATTCATGACTGTTGTAAGTTCCATAAATCAAATTATCAGCTATCCTTTTTTTATTCCTTAGGCAACACCTTCACCTATATGACCCACAAAGGCCAAAAGGGAAGAAATGCAGGTTTTTTAGTCTCTGTAAGGGGGTGGTAAATCATTATAGAACACATAAGTGCAGGAAAAGAAATAAATTGGTGCTGTTTCACGTTGCTAAATAACAACCGAGATATGGACTATAAAACAAATCTAGCTAGCAATTGTTTGCATATTTATTGGCCCTCTGCATCAAGTTATCATCAGTTTATTGTATTACAATTGACTTCCATCTTTTATGCTCATATAAACATGCAGTAAGGTTATATTTCTACTGTTCTTTAACATTTTATATGGCCACTGCATAGTTTGTTTCATCCTCCATTAGTGTTTCACAGTCCACACCTTCTAAATCATACATAATTGGCTCACTAAGCTTGGTCTGGTTCTCTTTCACATGTCATATCCCTCTGAATTAATTGTCTTCATGAGCAGGCAGTCAAAGCCTACATATTCTAGCACTCTTCTCAGCACAAATAATCACCCAAAACATGGTTAAAGACAGAACAGTCAGATCCTTTCCTTATTCAGTTAATCAGTTCACAGCAGTCAAGCGCGCATTTGCATCCATTCAGTAATTCGCTTATTCCATTTATGATAATTAGAAACCAAGCAAGTGGATCAACAAATTTATTATGTTGAACACTTGCAGTGCCCAAACTGCAACCAAAGAAATAACTGCTAACAAAGTGAAGGGTGATACAAACACCTTGTGATAGCTGAAAATCTACCTTAACCCAGTACTGTGCTTTGTTGAAGGATTCCGGACTAGTTATGTCATAGACAACAACAGCAACAGCTGCACCTCTATAAT
Source organism: Acacia pycnantha (assembly GCA_025563575.1). Lineage (NCBI taxonomy): Eukaryota > Viridiplantae > Streptophyta > Magnoliopsida > Fabales > Fabaceae > Acacia > Acacia pycnantha. The sequence goes on from JAMWYP010000009.1 coordinate 4,466,400, forward strand.
ACAGTGGTGCCAGTGAGGCATACCTGAGCAACATCGTTTTAATCAACTTCAATCATCCTTGTCATTGAAATAAGAAAGGAGGGGATAATTTATAAGGAAAAAAAACCTCTCTTGACCCGCAGTATCCCATATTTCAAACTTGACTGTGGTAGAGTCTTGCAAAGCTATTGTTTGAGACAAAAATGAAGCTCCAACAGTTACCTGATATAAACCAGAAAAAATAAGCATATCTCCATACAAATGAACCAGAATAACCTTATAAAGCAACACACAAAAATTGCTTCATATCCTTCAAAATGACATAAAAAGTGCAGTAAGAGGAGTAAAGTATCCCTTACCTTGGATGTTGGATCAAACTGACCACGGACAAATCGTAGAACAATGCAACTTTTACCAACACCAGAATCACCTAACAAAACAAGCTGTATTCAGTGACATTAAAGGTTAGTTGATGGGTCCTAGGAAGGTTAAACATTGTTATATTGGTGCTATTATACAAATTATATAAGTAGTTTAGAAGGATCGACTAACACTTGCCGAGGAATTGACATATAGTTAAACACCATACAATATGCAGGGACTTTGAGTACTATATCATGTATGTAGTTATGAAAACCTTGCATCTCTCTTTCTCAATATTAATAAGAAGCACTTAGTGGTAACCTATGGCCTCACATATTCGAACTGAGGGAGTGGTTTCCTATATATAGGGCGGAAGCTACTGACCTATGAATGTGATGTGTTTTAGCAGCATGCAGCCAGACATAACCAAGTACTTACATGCCTTCAGTGAAGTTACAATGGTTATAAGGGATAATTGATTTTTCATCTGTTCTTATATTTCTATCATTTTATTTTTCAAAGGCCACATTATTATTAGCAGCAACAATACATTCTTATAGCCTAAGAGGGCGTGTTGGAATCAGCAAAGTAAGCATTCAAAATATTTCACTTAACTTAAAAGATTAAAATGAACAGTGGTATTTTTTTTTTCTTGGGTCTTTTTCAATCTCGGGAAATGAATGATTGAATCCCATTTCCAAATCAAAGCAGAGCTAGCCACCCCAAAAATAAATTCTTCCCTATAAAGAAAAAGTTTGAAAAGGCACTGGACAAGCTATCGTACAAACATCAATCCTCAATAGATAATTTTAATTATTGAAATCACAATGAAAATAATTCTAATTAATCCAGGACTAGCTGAAACTGAATGAAAAGCCAGGATATTCATATTTCCAGCTAGTCACGAAAGATCGCTAGATCATCATTGTTCCTTTCCGCACTCTGGTTTCCTCAATCAACAATGACTTTTTAATTACAAAAAATAAGCAATACCTCTTTGAAAAAGGTCATGTGTTCATGTTCGTCAAAATAAAGAAGGCCAAAAACTTTGTCCATGAAGTACCTTTACTCGGAGATTCTTCGCGTCCTGCCCTCCACCATTCTCCAAATTCCCTCGACCCAGTTGATTCGAAGTCCTCTCTGTAAAAACAAAGAATCAATATACCAAGAGTTCAATCAAACCCACAAAGCGACAATAGCTTTAGATGAATAACCAAGACACAAAGTACCAAACCCTATCAAATGCAAAACCATAAAATCAGCAATCAAACCCACAATCAAACAAAAAGTACGGTTGTTCAGCTCAAAAATCAGATTTCGTAAATTGCAGGATAATTTCGTCCATTTCCATGAAGGAAAAAGAATTAAATGAGACGATCAAATAGATTTAGATGCATAGATAAGAAATTTACCAGGAAGGGAGGCAGAGCAACCCATAGCGCGCGAGCCGAGACTTTCGGAAAATATTACAAATATACTAGTAAAAAAATATAAAAATTGAGACAGAAAAGGATCTCAATGCCCAACAAGCTATGATTGAAAATAAATGATTGAGGCTTTTTCTTGGTAGAAATAGAAATGGGATGTTAATGGCTGATGCACTGACTTCAATGTTGGACTATCTTGCTCTAAATGAGGAGCACAATCTGAGAGAGTGGTAGAACCTATGTTCTTGGAAGCTTTAAATCATTACGTTGTCCACAATCATCCTTTAATTAAGTTAATGATGGCTGATGACGTGGGAGGTACCTTTTTCATTCTTTTCGTCTTCATTAATTAATCCGTCGGCGCTTTCTATATGCAAGAACCAGCCAAATCTTGAAAAGGAAATTGTGAGTTAAAAGCACAACTTGGGTAAGACATAAGACATATACAATTTTTTTTTTCCTAAATATACATTTATTTTAAAAATTATAAATTTATAAAAATGATGAGTAGGGGTGTTTATGTAGGGGGCCTATGTAGCCCAATGTTCTGCAATACCCACCCCTGATAAAAAAAAAAAAAAAAAGTGCATGAAATTTTTAAATAAAGCCAATTTGTTGCTTCTATATAAGAGTAACAAAAGGAATAAGGTGTTAAGCTTTTTATCAGCCGGGCTATTTTTCTGTAGGACCTCCTACATAGGAGAATGTTATTGATAAATAGGATGGGAATAAATATTTCATTATGAAAAATGAAAAATAATAAACTAATTTCTCATCTGTTTTATTACTTTATTTCACATGTTCTATATTATATTCACGACAATATTAAAGATTTTATACATCACTCTCAAATAACTAATTCACACGTATTGATAAAAGCGGTTAAAAGTATTAAATTTATTATAAAATTTAAATAATTTTTAAAAAACTAAAGTATATTGTTAGTCATTTAAATTTTACATAAAGTATACTTTTGGTCCCTTAATTCTATAAAGTATACTTTTTATCCTATATTTCTAACATCATTAATGTTGTTAACGGAGATTGTCAATGTAGCAAATTCAAGTGATGACTATGCAATTAACAAAGTATATTTTAATTTTAATTTTTTAATATAATATATTTTGATTATTGAACTAAAATAAATTGACAAATGGTTACAAATGAAATCAAGGGTTTTGATATTTAGATTATTAAAATAATTCTTTTTTAATACAATTGAGGTTCTAGTATTGACTGCCTCATTATGTTTTTATATATTTTTTAATTTACACATATTTTAAATTTAACATTAATAGCATTTAATTATACAATCATTACTTAAAATTACACAATTATCACTTGAGTGTATTATATCAGTATTTTGCATTAGCAACATTAATACTCCCTCCGATCCTAATTATAAGACAACATTTAGGAGTTGGTTTTGGTCCTAATTATAAGACAACATTTTAATTTTTGTCAATTTCTTCTTAAAATACCCCTATTTTATTCTCTCAAGTGTGTTTTGTTTTTTTGTGAGTATATGTATGTGGATGCGTAGACTCTTCCAATCAGTGAAATTTTTAGATATATATGTGTGTGTGTATCTATATATGTATATAGGTGTGTGTCTACACACAAATATATATAGATACATATATGTGTGTGTGTGTCTATAAATGTATGTATATATGTGTATGTGTATGTCTACACATAAATATTTATAGACACACACATACATATGTGTACATATATCTATATCTCTGTGTGTACATATATAAACACACATATACATATATATCTTTCTATGTGTGTGTGTATACATATGTATATGTGTAGATATATGTACACACCCACATATATATGAATGTATGTATACATATACACACACACATATATATAGTAAGACCATTATTTCAATTAGATAGCGTGTGGAAAGGAAAATTTTAGGTTGGAGTGATATGTGGTAAGAGTTATTAATTCACTTTTACTTACATCATTTTAAATTTATATAAGGACATTTTAGGAAAATGAGTAAAATTAACTAATTTAACTTCTTTCCTTAATTTCTACAAAATCGGTTAAATATGTCTTATAATTAGGACCGGAGGGAGTAGTATAGAAATTATTGGATCAAAAGTATACTTTATAAAGTTAAGGGATCAAAAGTATACCTCTTGTAAACCTAAAGAACTAAAAGTATACTTTAGCCTTTTAAAATTTTCTTTTATTAATTACATTAAATTCCAACATCATATTAATTTATTAGTTCTTTAATGCTCCTTAAAAAGAAAAGTTAAAACTATCAAGAATATGAGTACTACTTAATAGATTTGAGCATTAATGTTGAACCTAATCAAGAATAGATCTTTTAAAATATTTTTTTCTATCTATGACTTATTTAAGGAAAATCTTATCTCTTTTGTTTAATTAACCACAATTGGTTATATTTATGTGTCTCTTCACTCTCTTGCAATGCATAAGAAGCCTTTATTTCTAATTGGAAAATTATTAAAGTGAAGAAAATATGGACATGATATAACACTCCTTGCTTTCAAAATATTTTGTTTCTGTGAGGTATTTCACAAAGGAAAAAAAATAATTATATTACCTAAATTATAATAAAATGTAATAATATTTTACTTAAAATACTCTCACACTATACTAACAAAAAATCTTAAAGAGTTTTCGTTCTTAATCAATGGAAAGAGATAGATGAAGAGAAAATAAAATAACCAGAATTACACATTTAAAATAACGAACATTTTGCCATTATAATATCCTAATTTTAAATTTAGGGTTTAATTATAATTAAAGTGGAATTCATTGATTAAAAAAATGAATAAAGTAAAATAATAATAATTATATATATAGAGAGAGGGGAGCCGGGCCTTTAGTCAAATAGGTTGGTGGGGGTATTTAATACGTGTCGACATTATATGCCCAATTTTACATGCTTCTACTTGTAAACTTTTCATTATCCAAGATTTCCCTCTTTCTTGGAAATGGTGTTTACACATAGAAGCATGTAAAAATGGGTATATAATGTGGACTCTATTTAATACCCCACCACCCATCAACATATGCCCTTCATGTATCTAGAGCCGGGAAATCGGGTCAAGCCTATCCGGCCGGTTCGTTTAAGCCCTGGCCCTGCAGGGCTCGGGCTTGAAAAATAGGTCAGAAATTTGAAATTGGTCCTAAAGGGCCGGCCCAGTAGGGCCACGGGCTTAATCGGGCCAGCTCTGCAGGCCCGTTTAACTGTAGTTTTTTTTATAAAAAAAATTAATTACTTAGACTTCCACTTAATGAATGTGTTTATTTGTAATTGTTTAGATTTTTATAGTTTAAACTATAATCCTTTTTATGTTTATTATTATTCTGTATTAAAACACATAATTAGTTATTATAAATTTTAAAGAATGAATATTTTCATATTAAATAAACACATACTTTGGTATTACAATATTATATAAGTAATAAATTATAGATATATTTTATGTAAAATAAGTATAAGTATTTTTACCTGTCACTAAAATCATGCATGAATTGAAGGAATCTGCAGACACACAAAATTACAAGAGGGAAAGACATTTTGTCGTGGGCATATATAAAGCAATTCTTTTGTTTAATATTTTTTGAAAAAAAAAAGGAAAAAACATATTCTTTGTGTTTATTTATTTTTATTACGAATTAATGAATGTGTTTATTTGTTGAATAATTTATATTGTTTAGATATTAATGTTGATAACATTTATTTGATAGATTAGAACTTTAATTATTGCAATTTACTAATTATATTTCTTTGAAACAAATCAAATGAAAAATAGTTAAAATTTAGAATAATAATTTTCAGGTCCTGTAGGGCCGGCCCTGATCCTGGTACTATCGGGCCGGACTTTGAAAAACAGATGTTTTCCTTACCCTAGACCCTGTAGGGCCGGCCCTATTAAGCCCTGACCCTGTAGGGTCAGGCCCTGTCGAGCCGGGCTAGTCCTGATTCCCAGCTCTATGTGTGTTCTAGGGTACCCCCATTTGACAATGTCATTTGCGGGAAAAAAAAAAAAGGTTTCGCCGTTGAGTTTCTAGACACGTTTCTGGTACAATTTATTCACGGTTTCAGATATAAAGTAAGCATATAAGATCATTTAGGTCATTAAACTAACTTTTTTTTAACAAAGTTATCTTATAAAAGTTATTTCACATATTTTTATCTTTCTAATGAGGGTGATACAGTGTTTATTAATGAACATTTTGGGGTTAAAATTTTAAAAAAGTTTTGAGTTTTGATAATAAATTACTACATATATGTTGAGGATGATTAATAGTTAATTTTAATCGGTTTAAACTTGTTAGTTGGTTGATGTAGGAATTTAAAATGAATTTTCTATTTAAAAAAGTTTAGGATTTATGTTCTATAAGATGTTTCTACCGATTAAAATGTGGTTTAAATCATTTATTTGGATTACCAAATATATCATTAAAGATTTAATCGGTTTAGTTTTGCTAAATCTTGAACTATATGAAATTATGAGTTGGGATTTGATATTTGAGTTAGAGTTTAATATTATTTTGATTAAGTGGATGTTTGAAGAGCTGTTTCATAATTAGGCTATTCTCATATAAGTTAGTATTTGATTGCAAAATTGAGATTTGTGACAACTGACAATAGGTCTCTTATATGCAAATTTATAATTCATTTATAATTTATTGGAGATTATGTTGATGTTTAAATGGATTGGATTTAAGGTTTATGAGGGAATGTGAATATTTGAAATTTTTGGATGAAACTTTTATGGTAGGAAATGGGTGTTTTGGATAAATTGAGGATATGGTTGTATTTTGATGGTTTTAATAAGTAAGAAAATAATTTATGAAAGAAGTAAATGTGATTGTAATGATAATTTGAGCAATATAATAGATAAGTTGTTGTCATTTTTCTAAGAAAACTAAAATAAGTCAATTATGGAAGTTTAATTACTTATTATTTGTTATTGTATTAGTTGGTATTCTTGTTAATTATATTAATACATAATTATTCATTTTAGAGTGAACTTGAATTCTCTCTCAAGTTTAGTTCTTGTGTTAAGACCTTGAGATAACCACTTTTTAATTTACCTTGTATACTTAGCTTGTTGAGGTGATTATAAGTGCATGTTCATATTTGAAAATGCTATAAGTATATGTTATATACAGTATTTTACATATGAAAAATGTATATATATGAAATGCATGTTGTTAGCAAAACTTTTTAGTTAAGTAAGCTTAAATTGTTTATCTTGTGATTGTGGTATTAATTATATATGCATGACATTGAATAATGAATATAAGAATAAATCATTGATATGGAAGTTTGTGATATTGCACTACATATTGAAGTTAATGAAATGTGATTATGGGAGGTTGATTCTTTTATACCACGTGATATAACCACAACTGTGTGCACAATGAATGGCTTTGACATTCTCGGAGCCTTTGTTATCACTCTTCCATTGCCTGAGTTAAGGGTCAGCTAAAGCGACGTGACACCTTTCCCTATTCGAAAGAAAGGGAACCCATGGTCTTATATGAGTTATATAGCTTTTGGCCAGGCTACATCTCATCATTGAAGAGTTTAGTGCATTCTTTCAAAAAGACTAATCCTATTTTGTGTTGTAGCCCATGGGTTCTTTCAGCGACTATAAGGATAGTTGAAAAAATTTTATGCATAATGGTTATTTTAAACTACTAATGTTTTTGGAAAACTATTTAGATTTTATGTTATTCAAAGGTATATTTTACCCGCTTAATTATCTTGTAACCATTTCCTACATACTTGTTAAATTGGAATTATGGTTATGAGATCCATACTCACCCCGTTGTAATTTATTATTTTTCAAGCGAGAGTTCAGGTTGTGCTACCAGGGGGAAGGTGCCTAAGAATTGATTTGATTTATCAATTTTGTATGCCTTATTTAGTTACATGAACATAGTTTAATATATATTACCGAACTTTAGGTCCTTTTTGATATACATTGCATATTTTGAATATTCCACTACATATTCGAGTTTGTAATATGGGCGAAGTCCTTTGATATGTTTTTTCTTGTGTGAGCTAATTTATTAGAGGCCAGACCTAAATGTTTTTTTGTATAAAATTATTCTGACTATGATAGTTTTTTGTATTGGTTTTCTTTGTTACGCATCGTAGTACTATTTAATGCTTACTAAGTTATTTACAATAATTAATTATACCGTAGTTATAGGAGGTTGTTTCAGTTATCAATAAAATAACAAATGTTTTGAAATAGAAGGAATACAAAACATGGACCACTTTTAATTCTATCAGCCTATCAGGTTGGAAGTGATTTCACTATATATAAAATAAGTATATAATACAAGTTTTACCTCATCAATTTATATAAAAAGACTTTTATAGAAGTGATTTTTATTATTACATACTACCTCCGATTTTAATTATAAGAGCTAGTTGACTTTTTTTGGAAAGATTAAGGAAGCTAAACAAATTACTTAATCATTTTATATGTTGTGTATTCTTAGATTATATATTAGTTTATTAGTCAAACTGTAATACCCCGAAATTTGAATTAGGGAATTTAAGGGCCAAAGTGCCAAAATGACCAAAATACCCCTGGGAGGAGTAAATAACATAGGAAAATGGTGAAAAATCCTAAAGGGCAATGAAATAATTATTTAAATTGAGAGATCGTATATCTCTAATTTTGGTAATTTAATAAATTACAAACTTGGAGAAATTGAGGAAGAATGCTCAAAAAGTATGGTAATGACCATAATGCCCTCACAAATTCTAAAATAAAGCAGAACATATGGAAACAGAAATGTAAGTGCAAGAATTATGAGGTAATGAGGTATTCTAATTAAGAAAATTATCAACAAGTGATAATAAAGTAATTAAGTAATTTTGGGCTAATTACTTAAGTATAAGCAAAGGAAATTAAGAGATAATTGTGTAAAGCTCAAAAATTAGTGGTAATTGGCTTAAAATTAGTAAAAATATATTTACTAATTAATTGGAAATTTTGGAGAAAAATAGTTAAGTTTAGGTATTTTTAAGCCTAAATACAAGAATGGACCAATTAGAGAATTTTGTGAAATTGTTAATAAAAATTGAATTAATAATTAATTAAATAATTATTTAATTGGGGAAAAATATTCACAAATCCAAACAATTTTGGGGCAGCCGAAATTGTGCCAAAAAATGGAGATAGGATCAAGTGTTAAATATCATGATATTTGTTTCATTTTGGCACATGTGTTTTAAATATAATAATAATATAATTAAATATAGTGAATAGTAATTTAGAAATTAGGAAACGGATCCTATCTAGAGATCTAGGAATGGGAATCCCAAAGTCAAGGTAAAATATTGATCAGTGGGTTTTATCTTCCGTTAAACTTTTCGGAAGAAAATTAAAGTCGTTGGTGCATTTCCTAATAAAACAAAATAGGGAAAAATGCATATAGGCATATTTTTGGATATAGAGAAAATAAATTCTAACTCAACATCTAGGCATGAGTTTGAATTTATTTTAACATATTTGGAATCAGTGAATTTTTCTGAAGAAGTTGGTGATTTCAGAAATGCGTTCTGAAACTGGACTGTTGGAGCCCTATGTGGGATCAAAATATAGGTTAACTTGGACATTTCTACTAAGTGAGAACATGTCTTCAAAGTTGTAAATCCATAATTTTGAGATTTCTCCAAAAACACGCGAATCGGGTACCGATCAGGGAAATTCTGCTAGACCGGGTTAAAGTAACATGAGTCACCATCCTTTAGCCAACCATGGGCTGCCACCTCAGCTCCATTATGTCGACCAGGGGGTCTTGAAAAAGAGAAAAAAAAAAGCCTAAAAAAAGGGAAAATTACAACTTTGGACCCAAAATTTGAGAAGGGAAAATTACACATTAGGACCCACTTTTTGCCTATATAAAGGCATGAGTTCCTCTTCATTTTCTCACCCCATTCTCAAGTGCAAAACCGATTCTTGAGAGAGAAAGAAGAGAGAGGAGCTCGGAGAAGTTCTCGCGAAGTCTTCAACGGGTAAGTCCTTCGGTCTTTGGTCTTTAGTTCGGTAGTTAGTAGAATTGTTAGATAGATTTAGCAAGTAGGGAGTGAGATTCCTACTATTGTTTTTAGGCCTCATTGCATTGAAATATATGCCGGACGAGGTAGAAACATGGTAGGGATCGAGTCCCGAAGGTGAAGTCTTCGTAGTTCTTTCACAAGTAGGTGTTATAATGCTAGAATAGCCTTTAAATTTTCAAGTATGATTGGGTATCATATGGGAGGGCTATTTTAGTCTTTATTTTCGAAAATCAAAATGGCGTCGAAGTTCGGCAAAATTTCGGAAGAAAATTTGTCGAGTAACGAATCTTGGCGAAATTCGCTAATTAGGGGTATAGGGGCAAAATGATAATTTTTACCCAAAATGCCGAGATATAGTACCAAATCACTAATAAAAGTGATATTACTCTTATAGGACGTCGAAACTCGATTTCTTTGTCGTTCTGTTGTCCGACGGGACGTTTATTGTTTTCTGTCAAAGCGACCGTTTCCGTAAACGTGCGAATACCGTCAACGAAGGTACGTTCGCGTCTTGTAACACTAACTCGATGTTTATGGTATGCATATATGTGGTAGGTGTGTTGTATAGATGTTATCTTGTTTGAATGCATATAGTGGTTAGAGGTTATGTTTGTATCTTTGGGTGCAATTTGTGCGTATCTTTGGGTGCAATCTGTCAGTATCTTGGGTGCAATCGGTCACGTATCTTTGGGTGCAATTTGTCGCATCTTTGGGGGCAATACATATGCATGGGTTGTGATAGAGTGATGGTATGTTCGATGATGTTGTGGATGTCTTTCGTTTGTATGTGTATACATAAACATGAGGTTAACCGTTACACGAGATCCGGTGCGGCTGGATCTCGGCCCTTAACATAGCGTCGAGTTCGGGAGGACCGAGGGGCCAGGAGAGAGGAAGCGGCAAGTTTGAGGATCCGGCTGAAGACTTTCCATTATTATCCTTTACTTTTTGGAAACTCTCGGTTAATATACCGTTTATGTAACTAGCCAGTGGGCATTTTATATCAATATATCAGTTACACTCTTGTTCCGGTGCTCTACTCTGATGAAAAAATTTTATACTGCTTTCGAAAAGTTGGGATGTTACACAAACTAATAAGTTTGAAGAAAAAAATAAAAATAAAAATACTTTGAAATAATTTAATTAGCTTCATTAATCTCTCTAAAAAAGTCAACTAACTCTTATAATTAGGACCGGAGGGAGTACATGATAAGCATATAATAGAAGTTTTGCTTTAGCTTTTGTGAAAATACTTCTGGGAATGATTTTTAGGTGAGTAGCTATGATCTACCACCGTTTGCTACCAACCATTCACCCTACTGTTCTGTCCTCTATTATCCTTTGTGATGTTGTTCTTCGTACCGCCTCGGGTCAACATTAAATAAATTATTTTAAAGGATTTAAATTTATCATTTTTTTCTAAATTAATTTGTTTAACTATAAGTTTATCTATAATTTAATTATACACATAAATATTTAAAAGAGATTATGTAACTATATGTTATCATTAAATTATTTATTTAGTTTATTTAATATCTTCAAATTAATTAGTTAACTTGGCTTTATATTAAGAATCGGATATAGTAATTTTTTCTCAATCACAAATTCTTGAAAATGCCTCTCATTAAATTTGAAACCATTGGAGATTTTTAACATTGATTAAGGATAAAAAAATATGTTATTTTATCTATTATAAATTTGTTATTGATTAAGTTATTCTTGTCATTTGTTAAGTGAAATTTGTTATTATTTTAGCTGTTATAATCATCTCATATATCTTAAAATTTTAGCTGTTATTATTGCTAGAAATTTTAGTAGCGCAGTAGCTTTTTTATTTTTTGATGTAAATAGTTTGTGTGAATGCGGACGCTTACATCTTTAAAAACTAAAATAAAATCCCACATTAGTCAACATTTACTAAAAAAAATTTCTAGCCACGGCCCACGGGCGCAAGAGTTCTAGTAGCCAGGAATGAAACTCCTTTCACCACCAATGGGGGTTGGCACAAGTGGTAAGTGACTTGTGTCCTTTAAGTAAGGTTTCGGGTTCGAGCCTTGTGAATGTAAAAAACCCTCAATGGGAGATTCTTTACCCATTAAAAAATATTTTAATGGGTAAAGAATCTAAAATAAAGATAATCTCTCAATTAACATATTTTTTAAAAAATGATTTTTTTTTCATTTGTAAACCAACGATTGAAAAAAAAAAAAAAATTGGATGGTTCATGTGGGACTTCCCTTACTCATCCAAAGGATGAGTAGGGAAACTGGATTCATACTGGTGATGGCTAACAATCAAAACTTAAGTGTCTGTTTGAATTATTGTTTAATAAGTATGTTTACGTGAGTCGAGACAAAATTCCTCTCATATATTTATTTCGTATATCGTAAATTACGTTGGAAAAGCATCTTCTATTGTTAACCCAAACAGGCACTAAGTTGCTTGGTATTGATGGAAGGTTCTTTTTGTATACAAGGATAATTAGATCATTATACACTAATACGGAATTGGTCTAATAATGTAAGGTTCTGTTAGACTTTTTTGAGTCTCAAGTTTAATTCTTAGAGGAGACGCATGCCGTGAGAGGGTAGCCACGAACCCGAACCGAATATTTGACAATGATATAAAATATAATTAGATCTTTATATAAAAAATTAATTTCAAAATAATGTATGAAAACTTCATAAGAATTAAGACATTTAGAATTACCATTTTGAGATTCTCATGTTTCAGAAGTTCATATAGTTATATGTCTTTCTCCCCATAATTAAACTTTACAAAGGATATAACTTTTATATATCAAATAATGACGAATAAAAAATAGATTTCAATTGAATTATTCTTTTGGCGAAAAAATTCTTTCTTAAAATAAAAAGGACTAAAAATTCTTTCTTAAAATAAAAAAGGACTAAAAATTCTTTGCTTTACAGGGCGTGTCCACAGTATATTCCTCCGTCGTTAATATAAGACATATTTAAAGAATTGATTTTGGTTCTAAATATAAGATATAGTTTTCATATTTGTTATTATATTCTTAATTTATCCTCATTGATGTTCCCTCAAGTCCATAATCAATTAGGAGAGGGAATGAGAGAATTAAGGAAGATGACTATGACATTTTAGAAAATATTCCTATGATCCTTAATATAAGACATATTTATCTAATCTGATTAGATTAAAGAAGTTGATTAAGTTAGTTAGTATGACTTATATTTAAGAACAATATCAACTCTCTAAATATGTCTTATATTAAGAATCAAAAGAGTACGTATCATCAAGGGCGGACATGGGGAGGTCAGGGGTGACCCCCTTTTTTTTAAAAAGAAAATATAAGCATTAGTCCTAACGGCTTCCAACCATTTTTTATTTTTTTATTTTTTTTTTTATGATTCACTCACTCACAAAACAACAGAACTTTGGGCCAACCCTAAAATATTCGTTTGTTTCATATATATTTAAAAAATATGATAATAAAGAAGTGGGGCCCACACCTTTAATATATCCCCAACCCTTATATTGCTCTTTTCCGAAAACACACTGCTCTCCTCTTCCTCTGACCGGCGGCTAGTTCGATTTTGTTCAACAGCTTATGACAAATTTTAGAAATCAATAAGGTAGTTGAAATCACTTTTTTTTATTAAATTTTCTTTATGAAATCTATTATATATAATTTTATCTATCTAATGATACTACTTTTATACTGATTAGTGAATATTTTGGGATTAGGATTTTGGACAAGTTTTGAGTTTTGTTAAAAGATTTTTATGAGAATATAAATAATGACTAATAGTTAATTTCTGTAATATATTTCTTTCAATTTTTTATATATTAGGTCTGTATCATATCGTATTTCAAGTTCTTTTATTTATGATATAATAATTTTTATTTTCGCCCCCTCACTAAAATTCCTGAGTCCGCCCCTGCGTGTCATACTAGCTAACTCAACTAATTTTTTTAAGCTAATCTAATCAAATTAAATAAATATCAATTATATTAAAAATTAAAGAAAGTATTAAAAGTTGTGGACTTTCTTATCAAAAAGTTGTGGACTTGAAATAAAAAAATGAACCATGAAAACGATTATTGCTGTCCTCTACGTCTCCCAAAGGTCATTTAGGTATAGACTATAGAGCCCAAACTCATCAATTATATATGCTTTTGAAGTTACTCAACAAATAGAGTATACTTTATTCTCAAGATTATTTTCCATTTCCACCGGAAGAAACTTACTTATATGAATTGAGCACGAAGAACTATTAGCCGAAAAGAACTGCGTAGGCCGAACATTCGTCAAGTCCAAGGGAAAATCTACTTCAGGGCCTCATTTAGGAAAAAAACGAAAAAGACCTAAGAAAAGGTCAAATGTCAAAAAAGGCCTCAGAGCCTTTTCTGGTATAATTTCATAAAAACGTTAGTTATTAACGGATAGGTCATTAACAACTAAATCAGTGACATTAACAATAAAATCTTAACAACTAAATCAGTACGGCCCTAAGACTTTTTTGACATTTGACATTTTCATAGACCTTTTTTGACATTTTTTTCCTAGTTTAAGAAGTTTTGGAAGAGGTAAAAATATTAATAAACAATTTAAAATTGTTAAAATATTTTCATTAAAATCTTAGAATTTATTATCACAATTTTTTTTAATAAGTGTTTGTTTGGATTGATGGTAAAAATTACTTTTTAAACTTAATTTACGAGGTAACAAGTAAGTAATTGAATTAAAGTTGTCATTTTTAATTAAAAAATTTAATCATAAATACCAAAGAATATTATATTCAGAATAATAAGAAAACCATAAATTTCCTTGAGAAAATTATGAACAAGCAGACCCAAATCTTATCATCTTGCTTCTAAAATTTAGAACATGCCCTATGTAAAAAAAAAAAAAAAATCCTTCATAGAAGTTGAGTGATATTAAGAAGAGGACTTGATTGCAAAAGCAAGAAGGAGGCAACAACATAATAAAATGGACCAAATCTACTATTCATGTTAACAGCTGAGGTTTCAACTTTCAAGACACATTTGGTTAAAATTAAATAAGTAAATTTAATCTAACCAAATCTCTTAATCTCCATCATTGAAAGAAAAAGAAAGGGCAGAGGAACAGAGAGACCATTATTGAAAGAAAAAGAAGCAAAACACTCTTAATTCCCTTATAATTACCAGGATTATCCCTCTCCAACCACACATAAGCTAATCAAAGCCTCAAGAAATTTCAGAGGCAACATTATATTTGTGTATTTATATAGATATATATACCTCTCAGACAAATCAAAGATCCTAAATCTTCCTCTACCTATTGAAATTCAAAATAAACCCTAATCAGAACTCCGATCACATCCACTAGGCCTGTATCTAAAAGACAGGCCGATTGGTGATGACCTATTTCATTCAAATTCTTCCTCTATCATACAGAGTATATATAATTTCAGTAATCGCCGGAATCTTGCCAGCAAACAAGCATTGTGACGCACCGGCGGAGGATATAGAACCTGGCTCGCTGCTCCTTGACGAGCAAACTGCATCGCCGGCCGAATGATCGGAGGGGAGAATTCCGGTGGTGGCTGAATCCATTACTCTGTTCTTGGTTCATCTTCATCGAGAGAAATTTTCCTCGAGATTGTTCGATTATTGTTCTTCTTCTTCTTCTGTGAGGCTGTGATGGATATGATCGGTGAAAATGCTGATATAATCGGAAAAGTTGTTTGTGCTTAGTTAAAGAATGGTTGAAGAGTAAGGAGGGGTGGAGAGATATTTAAAGAGATTCCTACGAGTTTTGTGATGGTGAAGAGAGATGCTTTGTATGGCTTTTATAGTTTGATTTTCCGGAACCTCTATTTTATTCAACCCAACAACAAAAAAATCACATTTTTTAAGTCAATAATATTCAACTAAACAAAAGTCAATAATATTAAATATTCATCATTCAATTCATCTCTAGTTATTTCTTTTTTTTTTCCCCAAATTTTTGGACAAATTTATTTGAGTTTTCTTTTTTCTTTTCTTGTCATCTATCCTTTTTTTTTTTCGGTTGCCCATCCAGTATCAGAGCTTCGTCCTAACTAATCTAGATCCGACTCAAGTCGCACACCTAGCTATGATACATCTATCCCTTTTTTATATATAACTCCAAACCGTTTGATTTACTTAGGAAAATATTTAAGCCAAATTCCTTCTATCCATTTCATCTAGTTCTCCAATCACCCAATGAATTTTAGCATAACTTTTACTCCTTGATTTTGTTTCCCTCAATTAAAGAAGTTAAATAAGTTACTTAATCATTTCATATGTTGTATATCCTTAGATTATATATTAGTTTATTAGTTAAACTAAATAGTTTGAAGAAAAAAAATAAAAATAAAAATACTCTAAAGTGCTATATTTTGTACTTTATATTGATATATTAATTTAGACTTGTATGGAAGAACTGAACAAATTAAAACGTCAAAGTGCCATATAAAATTTTCCAGGTACTTTATCTTTCTTTTTCCACCCTAAAGTACTCTGCTATATATAATAAATGTTTGGTTAGGCAAATAATCAAGGCCCCTTGGTGAGGTAATAGATAGGAATATTGTTAGATGAGTAATGAGTTAGGCAAAATTTTATAGAAATTCTGCAAATCTCTCTCCCTGTAATGGATTCAAAGCCCTGTTTCATGAGAACACCATAAAGTAGAGGTCGCCTCAATCCCTTTTTAAGATTCCTATTTTAGGCCATATCTATCTATCCCCGACTTTGAGGTGTGAAACCCTCACAAATCACAAGGCATATATCAATATATCAATCAATATATAATATTCTATCAGTTTTCTAATATAAGATATATTTACATAATTTGATTAGATTAAGAAAATTGGTTGAGTTAGTTAATATAACATGAGATAGGATATTGTCACTACCAATTTTATGTCACTACCACTTTTTCACCGTTGGATTAGAATCTCAATAAGAGAGAGAAATTATCAAAGTAAATGAGATTCTGATCAACGATGAAAAAGTGGTAGTGATTTGGTAGTGACATAAAATTGGTAGTGACAATATCTTATCCCATATAACATATATTCTCTAAAACACCCTAGTCATCTTTCTTAATTCTCTCATTCCCTATTCTTTTTTATTATGATTCAGAGAGTATCAATAGGAGTAAATTAGGAAAATATTGACAAATATAAAAATTATGTCTTATATTTAGGATCAATATCAATTCTCTAAATATATTTTATAACAAATAACAAAAGAGTGTAATATCAACAAAAACTCTTCCAGCAAAAGTATTCTAATGGGTAGCCACAGTTCTTGCGAGTGTCCTGCTTAACCACATTTGCTGAAGTGCTAGTCAAACAGTAAAATTTATGGTTAATGTGTAAGGATACTTGTGAATTTTTATTTAAAGTGCATCTCACACCATATATTTTTTAGAGGTACAAAAATACATATGAAATTCAAAATAGGAGCAAAAATATCAGTATCGTTAAATATAACCTAATGCCATTACTTTTGATAAAAACTTAAGGGTATTTTTACACCTTAACCCTTTAATTTAATACTACCTCCGGATCTTAATATAAGAGATAGTTGACTAATTTGAGTAGATTAAGAAAATTAGTTATATTGGTTATTTGTAACAAATATAAGTTGATTTTTCTAAAATATTATCTTTTATCATGACCACCTTTGGATAGAAACTCTTTAATTTGTGCAATCAATATGAATATTTTGGAGAAAAATTATAATTTTAGGAGAAAAAGTAGATTGATGTTTTATATTTAGAACATAATCCAAGTCAAAACTAACTTTTATATTAAGGACTAGAGATAGTGGATTGTCTCTTAATGAAATAAAAAAAAGCTAAAGTATATTTTTAGTCTTTCAAGTTTTACACAAGGTATATTTTTTGTTCCTTAACTTTATAAAGTATGCTTTTAGTCCTATATTTCTAATACTATAAATATTGTTAACAAAAACTGTTGACACAATAAACTTTAAGTAATGACTTTGCAGCTTACAAAACATATTTAAGTTTTAATTTCTTAATATAATATATTTAGATTATCAAACTAAAATAAAACGACAGATGAAATCGAGGTTTTGATATTTAGATTATTAAACTAATTTTTTTAATACAATTGGGGTTTTGGTATTGGCTACTTTATTATATTTTTATATATTTTTTAATTTATACATATTTTAAATTTAAGACGAATAGTATTTAATTACACAATTATCACGTCCGATACTTTACTGTTCTTTATTTGTTCTTTGTTGCTTTCTGTTGATGGGCTTCACTGGATACCTGCTCGAGCAAGCCTTTTTTAATGCATGATTTTATCTAGATATTAATAAAATTGTCTTTTATATAAAAAAAGAATGCCAAGATAGTGATAAAGTCTATGTTCTTTTTTATTTTTTATACATGTGCATCCAGTATCCCATGTCAAGAAACTCAACAAAAGCCCACTTTCTTTTTTGTGTATTTTAAAACTTGGTATGATTTTTTTTTTTATAATATCATTTAGCGTATTGTTAAAAAATAATACTCCCTTCGGTCCTTAATATATAACCTAATTGAAAAGTTGATATTGATCCTAAATATAAGACATATTTTTCATATATGTCAATGTTTTTCTGATTTTCTCCTATAGCTAGATTCTTTGTTAACAATAAGCAAGTAGGGGAGATGTGGAGGGAATTAAAGAATATGATTAGGGTGTTTTAAAAAAATGTCATATATATTAATTAATGTAATTAAATTTCTTAATATAATTCAATTAAGTAAATAGGTCTAATATTAAATACAAAAGGAGTATTATTTATTTTTTGTTAAAGTCTCTTTTTATATTTAATTTTTTTTTTCAAGAGTATTGGTAATTCTAAAATTCAAGTTGGTGTGTACGCGTGTTGGCAGGGAACATCAGGGGAAAATCCGTACTAGGGCCCTTTTAAACATAGATATCCCACTGCAGGCCCTAAGAAACTGACATTTCCAGAAGAAGCCCTAGGGCCTTTTATGGCATTCCATTGTTTAGGGAAATGACCAACATACCCACCACTAACAACACAACATGACAAAGGGGAGGCAATTTCATTCCCAATTTCATTTTGAAATCGCGATCCCTCTCTCTCTCTCTCTCTCTCTCTCTCTCTCTCTCTCTCGGTCGAGTATCTCGGCAAGGAAACCTCCGGTGTGTGCTCAAGTCTCCGCCGCCGTTTGCGCTCGCCGCCGCCGTTTGCGCCCTCCGACGCCGTTCAAAGGTGCAACCATCAGCCACCGTGCAACTATCTCTGCTCTCCGAAAGTGTCGTTGTCTCCTGTGGCAATTGACGGTAAGAAGCATTTTAGGTTTTTCTTCCCAAATTTCGACAACCATAATTTAAATTGGGGCAAACTAGAAGAAGAAGAAGCAAAACGAATCGAAATTTCGTCATGTATTTGAGATATAGCAGAATTTATATATGCAATCTATCTCGTATTTTATTCAACTCAACGAAAGCGGCTACTACCTAGCTTGTCTTACACAAGTTTGTGATATATGAAATTTGGAATCTGAAATTTTTTTCCCTAACTTGTCGATTTTAGGACACTTGCTTTCCTTTTTTTACCGTTGCATGTCTGGTTTATTACCTGGCATTAAATCTGTGAAACATGGTCAACAATGCGAAGAAAAAGAGAAATATTTTTTTGGATGCTATAGGTAATTGGGACTCCAATTTATTGCTATATGATGATCTCTTGGAGAATGAATGTACCCTTTTTCACTCTGAAAGTTTACCTGATGTAACTTACCTGTTTTTTCTATGATGCATTATCATTCCAGTGCCTAGGAAGGGTGGTGTGCAAGGTGAAAATATAAAGCCTTTTTTGGCTGGGTTGTTAGGGGAAGAGGAAGAAGGTTAAGGAGGTTATCTCATAACCAATGTGTACTGCTTCAGGATGCCGAGCTGTGGTGTTATGTTGATTAGGAGCTTGTGGAATTCTAGACATAGGGATTAGGATTGGGATTGTAAAGTGCATTAGGATCCCCTTTTTGCAAAGTGCTAACAGAGTGGTTGTTTGGAGAAACTTTGAAAGGACCCCATTCCTAGGCAAGACCTACACAAGACAACCTAGGAAGACACACTCTAAAGGACAAGATACCTTTTAAGGTTGCGGGGTGACTTTCCTATATTGGTGTAATAGTAGACATAGAGTTGCTGCATAGAGTGGCTCTAGTATTTGGCATGAGTAGCACTATTTTTGAATACTGTGCTCGGTTGTTTTTTTCATTATATTAGTCATAGGATGCACTAGTACGGTTAGGTATGTTTTTGGTGAGTTAAGGTTGTAGGAGAGGGAACATTCCGTTGTCACGGGGTTGTTTCGTCTTGGTCGTGAGAGTCTAGGCTCTTGACAGATTGTTCCTTTGGTGTAGTTCTGTTTTGGTTAGTAATTAAATCGGTATTCCGATTCCTATCGTTGGGTCCTAACAGACTTTTGAGGAGGAAGATATTTAAAGTGTACTAATTGGGATATAGCTAAGATCAAAGTTCTCGATCCAAATGGTTGTTAGGAGGAAGAGTTTCGAGTGCAATATGAAATAAGTATTTAATATGCTGCAAACTCTCTAATTTCACTGGAAAAGGCAAATTCCCCCTGTATTCTCAACTTTGATGATGTAATTGAAGTTTTTATGTTGTTCTATTCCCTTCCCCATTTCTTGATAGGTGTTTTGCATGCTACCGCTACTTTTTAGTTTACAATGCTGATATTAACAATGTTTTGACCCCCCAACACATGAATTTTCATATTGCAGCTTTTGAACACAACTATAACAATGAAAGAATCTCAAAGGGACGTGAGGTTCTCTGGTTACAACTTGTTCACCGAAGAATTCTTCAAGCAACGTGAGCAAAAACAAAAGGCAAAGGGGAAGGGGAAGAAAGGTGTACGAGGTGACCAAAGAAAGCATAATGACTTCAGTCAACAAATGAGAGAAGCATGGAAAAGGTTGAGTTCAACCGAGAAAGGTGAATACACCAAGAGAGCTCAACAACAAAGACGCCCTGGTAAAGTGGATAAGTATATTGTGCCATTCCTAACGAGGTGCGCACTTTCCACTTTCACTAAAGTATGCCATAACTTAAAGGAGCGACCGGAGGCCATGGCAAGGCTGAAAGCAATTGGGTTTCATAGGTTAGTCGAAATTAATTGCCGAAAAATAAATCGCTCCTTATGTGCAAAATATATGGCATGTTTTGACCCCCCAACAAAGCAAGTGTCCATTAGAGGGAAGACCCGAGTCATAGGGGCTGAACATGTGCATCAACTTATGGGTCTACCTTTTGGGGGTAAGGGCATAGAAGTTAAACTTTCTCGAGCGTAACCCAACTTATAGGGACTTTAGGCATGCCTACAAGAATATAAAGTATAATACACTCGGTGACACTTTTTCAGGAAAGTTAGATGAAAACTTTGAGTACCTTTTTGTGTTATTCACCCTAGGAACCCTGTTGGCTCCAAGTGCATCCATTTTGGTTAGTGACCGTATGTTGAAGGTTGTCACACTCACTAAGGATGCACTTGGTGAGTTTGATTGGTCCTCCTTCATTCTTGAAGAACTCAGCCAACAAATCCATAAGTTCAACAAACACTCTCACAAGTCCAAGGCTACCAAGAGCAAAACCGTTGGAGGATGTGTATACTTCCTCATGGTAAGTTGTGCTTAACTAAGTTTGTATGACAGATTTTATACATCAATGGCTGAGTGGTGTTATTAATGGTTTGAAATGTTTTTTTTTCAGCTCTTTGTTTGCAAAATTTTGCTTTCGGTGACAAGGTAGCCTCTGAACACGAGTCGACCATGGCTTATTGGACCGACGACGGGGTTAAGAGCAGAGCGATGATGGAAAAAAAGCAAAACAGGTTTGCTCGCTCGCATATCTCGTTCTCAGCCATCAGACACTACGTCGGCATCGTTTGACCCTCACACCATGCTCACTCACCCGGTAACGTGTGACATGATGTAATTTGTGTAATGATAGCTGTTGTTGCTGTCATCCATGATTTAACAACTGATTTCTTATTTTGCAGGAAGTTCGCACCACATATTTCAGGCTTGTGTCCATGTTGGGACAAGAGATGATGGCCCTTCAAGATAGATTAACAACCTCACCCAACAACCAGCCCTCAAGTTCCGGGGAGTGTGAGGAAGATGATGACGACAGAGATGAGGAAGATGATGACAAAGAGATAGATGACGAAGGTGATGAGAAAGAGATAGAGGATGAAGATGATGACAATGACAAAGAGAAAGATGATCAAGATGATGAGAAAGAGATAGAGGATGAAGATGATGAGAAAGACAAAGAGGATGAAGATGATCATATTGTGGACATTGATGATGAGGACTCCCACCTTCACGACACACCTATCCAAGGAGAACGAAGCGACGGAAAAATTAGAAGATCCAAGAGGGTGATAACCCGTAGCAGTGTGTTAAAATCTCCTTGGATCGATCCAAACCGCAAGACGAAGGGAAAGAGGCAGTATGATGAGAAGGAGCAGCTGTATGAGTTGTGTACTACTAAATCTATCCCTAAAGATGAGGCTGAGGAGTAAGTATATGTAACTTGTGCACATGAAATTCCGCATATTAAAAAAATGCATATAATGCTTAACATTGTCATTTGTTGTCATTTAGGGAATTTGTTGATATGAACAGTGGCACCTCCAGAGGGTAGAGCTACTTTGTCTGAGACCACGTACGTGGATAAACAATACGGTATGGCCTGTGCACTTCTGTCATGAATTAGTACAATTTGATAAAGTGTGGCTTTAGTTGTTGCTAGGTTTGTGTTATACAGTAATAATGTACTATCATTTTGTGCATATTCAGGTAATGACTATGATTGCCAAGACATTGGTTGCTGATCAACTGGATAATGGAGGGACAGTCACCCGACACATATTCAGTCCGCATTTCATGGAAAAAATTATAGAGAATCCGATGAATTGGTCATTGGAAGCCAATAAAGCTGAGATCTTGCCGGACCGTATAGGATATAACATCGGGGACTGTCGTTTCACTTTTGGACCATCATTGAGGTGGGATCACTGGTTCTGTTATGTTCTAGACACGACAACGATGACCTTCTACGCTCTAGATTCGTTAGTCGACTCATGGACATATTCACGCATACAGCGCCAAATGGAAGAAGAATTAAAGCTGGGAACCAAGATAAAGAAGAAGCCAAAAAAACCTCATTCCTTTAAGGAAAAGGACAGGATGGCTAGTCTTGTGGTAAGTCGATCGAAATTCAATGTGTGTTTAAGTTAGAAAATGGTCAACATAATTACGATCTTTTTGTGTGAACTGTAATTTCAGCGAAGATGCTTCATGGACATACTCGGACGGTAAAGCCACAATTGTTTGAGCACGAGGATAGAATTCCCAAGGGGGTGACATGGTCTAAAGTCCATGTCCAAACGGATGTGTAAGTGTCTATTAAGTTGTTCAACATCCATATATATAATGTCCAACTGTAATTAATGAGGTTGTTAACACCTTTGTAAATTTCGTGTTTTCGGGGACTCATGTGGTGTTCATGTCGTTTCGTGGTTGCAAATGTGGGATGCCACTGAGCAAGAGGATGGATACACGATGCCTTTCTACTCCATGGATGACATTCGGAACCGAAGATTGGCATGTTGTGGTGGTTGGTCATCATCGAAACAACCGGCATCGAGACAAAGTGTTGTCAATGATCGAGGACTCCACAAGCGGAAGATGAGAAGTTAGGAAGCAATCGTTTAATTTAGTTAGCCGACTTGGTTTTAAGTGTGTATACATCTCATTGGTTGTATGATGATTTTATTATAGCAATTGTGTAGAACACTTGAGTTGATATTGATGTGACATGACATTTTAATATGAATGATGATTTTAGTTTCTTTCATTTATGTCATTGTTAGTTTGTGCGTGCATATGCGGGGTATATAATAAGGTACCATTTACCAATATGATCGGGAAAAACTAACAACATCATCGCCCCCTTTAACATCATGATCGGCCCCAAGTAACAACATGATCGGCCCCCTTTAACAACATCATCGCCCCTTTGACAACATCATCGACCCCTTTACCATCAACATCGGAAAACAAATAAATTAAACAACCATATCGAAAAACCGATAACCACATCAGCACCCAGCCCCCACTAACAACATCATCAGCACTCACTGACAACATTATCAGCCCACTTTAACAACATCATCAGCCCCGACTGACAACATCATCAGACCCCACTGACAACATGATCAGCCCCCACTAACAACATCATCAGCACCCACTGACAACATGAGCAGCCCTTTAACAACCAAATCATATACCCTTAACATATATTTTTCAACGTCATTTGCAATATGAAAATGTGTACATAAATGACACTTGGATACAATTGTGACAACAATATCCAACGTTCATTTACAACACCAAATGCATCTACAAATTCATAATAACAACATCACACACCTTCTCCAAAAATAATATGGGTGTGGATTTCTCTATAAAAACATATACAAAAAGAGTGTGAGAGGCAATGCACAAAAAAGAAGCCGCCAAGACACCATGAATGATCAACTTGGATTTGGATTCTTGCAAGTCCTGATGGAGTGTCCCGCCTCACGGCATCTACGACAACGATAAACCAACTTGTCTTGGAACTGAGATTCCCGCCTTTTTTGGCGGTCTACCCGGCGGCCTTGTAGTAATTGGAGGCTCCAAAAAGTCTCGGTTAGCATGTGTGTGACCAGTAGGCTTCTCAACACATGGACAATCATGTGTTGCAACCGGCCGCATGCTATGTGCATATATTTTTCTTGTGTTGAAAGTGTGAAGCAATCATCTACAAATGCGTAGACACTACCATTAAGTAACTTAATTGCTGCACATGCATGTGGGCAAGGTAGTCCACTCATTTGTCATGCTAAACAAGAGCATTTTTTGCAACCAAATCAACAACAACATAACTTGAGGCATCGCCGCGGCTAGTTTCAACCACACACCGGTTCTCCCATAATGTTGAGCATGCATATTTTCGGCAATGTTCACATGTTGCAACAATTTTTTTTCTATGTTAGGTCCTACACCATTTTTCCAATTCACCAAAGACATCTTGCTTGCAAGCAACTTCGCAGCCAACTTCTCCCTATGCTCATTTATCAACATTGACACCGTGTGTTTCCGCTCTTTCACAATCCATGCATTAAAAGATTCAGCAATATTAGTGGTTATGTTATCCCACCTTTTGAAAGGAAACTTGCTTAGAGCCCATCGATCAACATCCCCATGAGTCTCAACCCATTGTGCCAATGGCGGATTGAACATTTTTAATTTTCCCATAGCAACGGTGAATTCTTGCACTTGCCTTGCGTACGCAATTCCATCCAGGAGGTGCAATGCAATATCCTTGCTATTCCCGTGATGACGTGGCATCCCTTTCATGATTTTGAGGAACTGTGCACTATAATTTTCCTTAACATGCCCGTAACAAAATGCATGTCTCTCGGTGCCAAATATATCATTTACAAGACCAATAATTGAATTATTCCGATCGACACAATTGTTATCATCATTGATCCTGTAATCTGTTTTACATTATTTAGAAACCAAGCCCAATCATCATAGGTCTCACCACTAACAATGCCATATGCTAACAGAAACATTTGGTTGTCTGCATCATATGCACAAGCTGACACCATTGTTCCCAAATAAGGGCCACTCAGATGACATCCGTCTATGTAAAGTATAGGCCGACAAGCATCTACAAAACCTTTGATAGAGCAACCATATGCAATAAAGAGCCTCTGAAATCTGTTATCTGGTGACCCTTCCCATTTTGTCACTGTGTCCGGATCACTCTCTATGAGCCTGCCACACATCCAAGGAATAACCTTGTAAGAGTCCTGTACTCGTCCGTGTAATTGCGTCACCGCTCTTTCTTTCGCCCTATATGCTTGCTTGTAATTCAGCCGTACCTCATACTCGCTATACAAGTCAGTTCGAATTTCATTCGGTGTCTTGTCAATATTACATCTCACACCATCAATTACAAGCGATGATGTCAAGCTACATTTGGGTGGATGAGATACAATAAGGGTATCCTGTGCATGGTGTATGTGTGCTCCTCTCGTATGTTTTGATCGTTAGGAACTCGGTATCTTGACGTTCTCCGGCTGAATATGCACCCATGTACCAGGGACAACCATCGACCTTGCACTTCACTATTATTTTCTTTGGCTTGTTCTTCAGAAATTTGTACGAAAACTTGTGTGCAATGCTGTATTTATACAACGTTTCACGGATGGTCACAGCATTCGCAAAAATCTGACCTTCTCCCAATATCAAATCCTTCCATTTCGAATGATTCATTGTAGGCATGCTTGATGGTACACTTTGCGAAGAACACGGCAATGATAGCAAGTCTTGAGTTTCAGTGAACATTTCAGGGGGAGACATAGACAACACAGCTGCACCTCCAAAGACTTCATCCCTCCTGCGACAAACAACAATTATTAGTGCAAGTAATGAGAACCAAGTAATGAGAACCAAGTAATGACAATTTATATAGGAACAAATTACATTTCTTAACACAACAACACTTACACTTCTTGTTCTTCCATTTGCCCATTAATTCGTTGTCGTCTATTGTCATTATTCCCATTTTCTTCAACGTACACATGACAATATGATTCATTATACCTAATTAAATGATCAACCCATTCATCATCTACAATATCAACAAATGTAGAAGTATCCAAGCTAAGTTTGCACTTCACGCAAATTTCGGTATTTTCTTCCCCAATTACGAGACGCTATGAAAGTTAGCAACTCCTTGTATGTTGTTCCTTCCTTGATGTTTCTTGTTCTTACCATTCCACCAATATACACACTTTCTTGTCCTCCTCATATACAATGTTACCTCCCACATGGATGAAACATAATAGGTTATTCCTAAGTATTAGCCATCCTTAATTATGATCTCGCAACATAAAGTTCGTATTAACAACTTGATCACCATAATAACAACTAAACCGTAGGTATTAACAACAATATCATTTCAACGTTTTCAAATTCATTCATTCCCCTAACAAACAGACCTCCCTTTGTTTCCATGCCCAAAAAAAGAGCAACCTACGCGTTTTAACATTCAACTCGTTTTAACAACTATATCGATCATTTTAACAACTATATCACCATATTAACAACTAAAACAAGTGTGTATTAACAACTATCACATTTCAGCGTTTTTAACCAAATGTAGCTTCATCCCATTAACTCATTACACCTTTCCCTCTCGTTTTCATGCCAAAAAACAGAGCAACATATTTTTCCACCCCACCCACCAATGATTAAAGACCTACTAGAATGGTGATAATGATATCTTGAGCAAAATCTTAGTATTTCTTGCCTATTTCCTATCTCATAATAACAGAAATTTGCCCAAGCTCAAAGCTTTCACCCACCCAACCTTCTAACTGAAAAAACCCTTCAGAACAGCAAATTTATATCCCCTGAGTTCAGCAAGCAGTGGATGATTCCGAAAATACACGTTCTATCCCTCGCTGAGTTGAGCAAATATAAAGGTTCAGGATTGTGACTTGCGTTCTCTCCCTGCGTTCTGGTCGTCCGTGCGTTTTCTTCTTCGTGTGGCGCCAAAACGAAATGTCTGATCGTGGGTTTTGGAAAACTTCTGCTTTTGATTCTTTTAATAATGTGATGTTATGAGTAAATGAAAGGGGCAACATGGTCATTTTCTGTTTGAAGTTAATCCCTATCAGGGCCCTAGGGCCTATTCTGTAAATGTCAGACTCTTAGGGCCTGCAGTGGGATTTCAGACATTAAAAGGGCCCTAGTACGGATTTTCCCGAACATCAGTAACTGTGAACTTAATAAAAGAATATCCAAATAATATGAATATATGATTTAAATATAAGACTTTTTTTTGGGTCTAGTATGAAGAATTTAGTTGCAAGAGAATAAAGCATAACATTTCCTTCCTTTCTTTTTTCTTTGAGAATATGTTCGGAGCATATTTCCCCATTTGAGAGAATATAATGACATATTAATTAATTAGAGTGCCAAAGCGTGTGAATATTGTATAAAACATATTCCTAGAATACTTAGAAATTACATTTATGCTTATTTATGTGACAAAATCAACAAAAAAAATCCTCCCAGGTGTTTCTAGATATATTTTATTATATATATATATATATATATAGGGTTTATCGTTTGTCATGTCACTTGACATAAGGTTATGTCAAGTTACCCCAAAACTACGTCGTTTTGGGAGTTCATTAATTTCCCTAACTCCAAAACGACGACGTTTTTGGGAGAGGAATTAATGAATGGTGTTTTCATGGTAGTGAAAACGTAGATTTTACCTGAAAACGGAAGGATAATAAAAAATTGTAAATCGTAAAATCGTAACGTAGTAAAAACGTAAAAAAATCGTAAAAACAGAAAAGCGTTTGGAAAATTAGTAAAATCGTTTTAATGAAAAAAAATCGTAAAAACGTAAAATCGCAGTGATAAAACGAGTTTTTAACTACCATGGGTGTTTTGGTATTTTTGTTTTTGTATTTATTACATGAATTTTACTAAAACACCCTTCATTAATTCCCTAACTCCTAAAATGACGTCATTTTGGAGTTAAGAGAATTAATGAACTCCTAAAACGACGTAGTTTTGGGGTGACTTGACATAACCTTATGTCAAGTGACATGACAAACGATAAACCTATATATATATATATATATATATATGTTTAATATTTCTACTTTTACTGTAGAAATATTTGTTCCGCCAAACTCATAAAAGTGAGTGGTACACACACAAACACACATATGTATATTGTACCGAAGAAATTAAATATCGTATGCTTCCCTGATGCAATTATTAATTACCATTTTCAAATTATCTGGGGATTAAAAATGAAATGAGCATCAAACAAAATGGAGTAACTGATTATATTAAAATTATCTTTTATGAGATACCATTTCAATTAAAAATTAAAAATTTTAATAATTTGTTTATGCTTTTAAAAATTTGAGATTTGAATGTGTATCAGACTATCAATGTATCTGAGTTGTTTTAAGACATGTTTTAAAAAGAGTGAATACTTTTTCTGGTCTCCGACAAAAAAACATGGACCCCATTTTGGTCATTGACAAAAAAATCGACCCTTATTCATCCTTTTTATGGGACTAAAAATGACATTTTGAAAATTTGTGAGAGATCAAAATGTTCACCAATCGACCCTTATTCGTCATTTTTATGGACTAAAAATGACATTTTTTTTTGTCAGGGACCAAAATGGGGTCCGTGTTTTTTGTCAGGACCATAAAAAGTATTTACTCTTTTAAAAATGGGGAGAATAGAGATAAAATGAAATGAATTGAAGCAGTACTAAGATTTTGAAGAGCCTTTTTCCCCCAACAATTTTAGAGTGTTAAATCAAATATAACACCGTTAAATTTTATAATATATGTATTTTATCTCCTTGACTTTTAAAACTTGATAAAGAATCCCCTAAACTTTAATATTTGCACAAACAAATCTCATGCAATCAATTATCTATAGGTTCAACTTTCAAGAGATTTATTTGCAGGAGGTTGAATATTTAGAGGTGTTATGTATAATTTAACCTAATTTTAATCATATCATATGTTGTATATCTTTAGATTATATATTAGTTTATTAGTCAAACTAATTAGTTTTGAGGAAAAAATAAAAATAATAATAGTTTAAAATAATTTAATTAGTTTCCTTAATTTTTCCAAAAAAGTCAAGTTAATTTTATAATTAGGACCAAAGGAAGTACTTCATAAGTAAAAGAAAAGAATAATTGTAATCCGTCTTGTATGGAGCTATCACTGTTGGGAGGGTCGTCTTTACAACTTTAGAACCTGAATTCGGATTAGTCAGAACCGAAGGTTCTAATGAACCGAGTGGGATACCAAAAAAAAAAAAGAAAAAGAATAATTGATGGAAAAAAGGTTATTAGTACAAATTTAAAAGCTCTGGAAAGGCTCTCGTCAAATTCAAAAAGTCAATAATATTTCTTACGCATAATTTAAAGTTCTAAAGTTTTGTATGATTTAAGTTTGAAAACAAAAATTATTATTCACTAATTAGATTTAAGTTTTTTAATTAGGTAGAATATAAATGACATGGAACTTCAAATGCTCCTCAGATGAGTTTATTTCCTTAATCCTTGTATTGTACCATCCAAAAAAATGTTAAAAAAATTCTAAGCGAAATTCAGATGTAAAAAAAGTCTTAAAGAATTGATAATCTTACAGATTGAGTTATTAATGCTATAGATAAAAATTGTTAATTCCACAGATAAAGTTATTATTGGGAATTTTCTAACATCTAATTTTTTCTTAGGATTTTTTTGACATTTTATTTGTCCCTTGGTACCGAAAGAAGTTTTATTAATAACTGCCCATATCAATTTTTTGGGTAAACTTGCATTACGAAAGCCCAATGAACCCACTTTAATTCCCACATCGGCCAGATTGGTCATAGTACTCTCCACGCTTGAGCTCTCTGTGGTTCTCGCCTACTCCTCCCATTCCATAGAACCTGTTGTCCATGTAACATCCGGAGCAGAGCTTCCTCCTCCTTTTCATATCAGGGAGGCGTTCCCAGGAATTGGTCTCAGGATTGTATTTCTCAGCAGAATTCAGAATTGTCTTACACGTCTCTGTTTCAAGACCCCCTGCTCTGAAAGCTACACACACATATATATATATATATATGTATAGCTTTCATAGCAGGTAGAATATAAATGAGATGGAACATCAAATGCTCCTCAGATGAGTTTATTTCCTTAATCCTTGCACAAAGATTACAGGTGTTATTTTTATTAATAATTGCCCATATCAATTTTTTGGGCCAACAAAGCCCAATGAACCCACTTTAAGTCCCACATCGACCAGATGAGTTATCGACGCAGCATTTATATACCCTACGAAATCAGTCTAGCTTGTGTTCTTTGAAAGGAGAGATGGTTGGCATCTCCCCTGACAGGGACGGGAACAGCCTTCGGGCTTTCCTGTTACCACACTTACGGTTAAGGCAACCCACTTCGGTGGATCTATAACCCAATTTTTTTATTTTCTTTTCTTTTTCCCCAACTATTATTCACATTCACGTTAACATAAAAAACCTATAATAAAGAATATGGAGTAATATCGGACCCAGAGCATATAGCTCCCAGCTTCACACTTTTAACAAACAAACTGAGTATATTTTTATATATATATGTATATATGTATATATATTACATGCGCAAATCCCAATATAATATTCATCATTCATTATACACTAGTACTGGTATATAAGCCTGTGCGTCTGTATCTGTAATGATCATCAAGGATTGTTGTTATTCTCGACGACCTTCGGAGCGGAATTACAAGTGATGATTGATCCTTCAAGACTAAGAGGTTGATGATTAATATATCTGCTGGGACCTGAAGTGGGTCGAAACCGGCTTTTTGGCAAACAAGCTTCCACTACAGCTCCTGATGAGCCAGCATTTTCATGGCCTATATTAGGATTCAACTTGGTGTACTTGGAATGATCATCAACAGCATTTGGTTCCGACGTGACGATGGGTCGGCCACCGCTCACGTAAAGGAGGAGCAGGAGGAGCAAGAGGAGGAGAGGTTTCATCACGAGGAAAGACGACGCCATTTCGTAGTTATGAAGGTTTTGGTTGGACTTTAGTAGTTATGAAGGTTTTGGTGGTAAATTATACGAAGGAGAAGGAGGCCTTAAATAGGGTCATGTGCTTTGGGACTCACTTTTTGAAACCCATAACATGCAGATCCGGATCAACCCGGCCGGCCATTTGGGCGGTTTGGTAATCAATTAAGGGCTTGTTTGGGATGGCGGTGGGAGCTGAAAAAACACCGTAGGAAGGGAAAAACACAGTGACGATAAAACGAGGTGTTTGAATTGACAATTTTTAAAATAGGCTTTTAGGTTAGAAATTACTTTTAAGAAGAAACCATTAAGACCTGTTTTTCATAGTGTAAATGGGCTTCTACCACTGACAATCAAAACGTAAATCACATTTACAATATCACTTTTATCTTATCTTCAATTTGTAAATGTTAGATTTTAAAAAATAATAATAATTCTGTCACCACTAATTTAAACGGACTCTAAGATGGGCGTAGGAGTGACCCGGATCAATCCGATTAACTTGGGATTAACTATTGTATTAATTCAACTCAGCAAGTTATGGATAAGTTGGTCAAGTCACATTTTTATATAACCTTTTCTTAATTGGATGCGAAACAAGTTGTTTGAGTTCAAAAAAACATATCAGCTTGTGACTTTTAACAACTATTTTGTTGGATTACATGTGGTTTCAGCATAAATACCTCATTTACTTGTGGATTAATGCATTTTATTTAAATATTAAATATTACTTTTTCATGGTTATGTACTTATGTATGAATATTTTTGTGAATTTTAATTAAATTACATAATTCTAATAACTATTTCAAGAGCAGTTCAGTTTTTCATACTTAATTAGTACTTTGAGCGAGACTCATCTTATGCCTCCATAACCAGGGACCTTCCTTGGTAGTAATATATTATTAATAACATTTGAATATATTTTATGTTAATTAATTAAATTCGTATTATTCTCTAATTACATTAATTATCCCTTTATCTGTTTACACACATTTAATAGACTCGTGAGGAGGAGAAATACGTACGTAGTAGATGGTATCTTGCTGGCCAAGATATGCCTTTAGGATTCACTTTTTGGAGATAGCTAGATTTTCCGAATTATTCTGTAATGCAACACATGGAAGAAGGTGATTGGACCACGTGTGGTTGCATTAGCTACCTTTACCTGTATTAAGTTTGACTTGGTCGTTGAGGTCGTTCCTATCCTAAATACGCTGACTCACTCATACGATGTCGTACGTGTCTTGCTTGTCTTCGCGACACGTACTCCTTTTGTGGTAATGCGATTTGCCCAGATTCCGTTACAGGATCTCATCACTCACAACTACCTCATGCAACATCGGTCTAAATTTATCCAAAAACAAAAATGTAATTGAGAATATTAAATTATTAATAAGCTTATAGGGTACTAGGGGAGAGTAATAATTAGAGCCGGGAAATCGGGCCAAGCCATCGGGCCGATCCGTTTAAACCCCGGCCCTGTAGGGCTCGGGCTTAAAAAATATGCCAGAAATTTGAAATTGGCCCTGCAGGGCCGGCTCTGTAGGGCCTCGGGCTTAATCGGGCCGGCCCTGCAGGGTCTCGGGCCGGCCCGTTTAACTGTAGCATTTTTTCTAACAAAAATTTAATTAGCTAGACTTCCACTTAATGAATGTGTTTATTTGTAATTACTTAGTTTTTTTAGTTTAAACTATAACCCCTTTTTTATGTTTATTATTATTCTGTATTAAAACACATAATTAGTTATTATAAATTTTAAAGAAGTGATTTTTTCATATTAAATAAACATATATTTTGGTATTACAATATTATATGAGTAATAAATTATAAATATATTTTGTGTAAATACGTATAATTAACTTTACATGTCAGTAAAATCATGCCTAAACCGAAGGAATATGCAGACACACACAAAATTACGAGAATGAAAGGAATTTTGTCGTGGACATACATAAAGCAATTCCTTTGTTTAATATTTTTTGAAAAAAAAGGAAAAAAAATATTCTTTGTATTTATTTGTTTTTTATTACAAATTAATAAATGTATTTATTTGTTGAATGATTTATATTGTTTAGATATTAATGTTGATAACATTTATTTGATAGATTAGAACTTTAATGGTTGCAATTTACTAATTATATTTCTTTGAAAAAATCGAAGGAAAAATAGTTAAAATTTGGAATAGTAATTTTCAGGCCCTGTAGGGCCGGCCCTGGCCCTGGTACTATCGGACCGGGCTTTAAAAAATAGATGTTTTCCTTACTTCAGGCCCTGTAGGGCCAGGCCCTGTAGGGCCAGGCCCTGTCGGGCCGGGCCAGCCCTAATTCCCATCTCTAGTAATAATTAATAATATGATATTAGAGTTTAGTACAATAAATAATGGTAATATTAAAAATTACTTTACGGCCGCCGTTCACTAGGTTTCGGTCGCCAGCTCCCCTGTCATTAGGTCACCAACTTCGTTGACCTTTCGGCACTGGGCAGACCCTATGTACATAGTCTTACGTATTTCAAAAGGGAAGAACTTAGATTAGTATCTCAATTTCAAATCAAACATGGGCTTGATTTACTCTCCATGTTCTGAAAAGTATTTACCATCCGAAAAGAGGAAAAAACAGAGTCTTTGTCTACAAAAATGGCTTGAGAAATGACATATGTATAGAACCTTTTAATGAGATAGTGTTTTTTCAACTCTCTCAAAATGTTTTAAGATAAGTTTAAGGGAAAAATATTTCTCCGGTCATTGGAGATAAGTTATCTCCAGTGACTACTAAAACTACGTTGTTTTAAATTAATGAAAGGTGCAAAATTACAAAAACACCCTTCATTAATAAAAAATGACGTAGTTTTAGGGGTAACTAAAAATAACTTATCTCCCGTGACTGAAAAAATCATTTACCCTAAGTTTAATGACTTTAATTGTTTTTATTTATTTATAAAAATTGTTAGTTGGTGTGTTATAATAAAGTCTAGAAGTATATATCAATATCACAGAGGTTTTCCTGCTGATGAAAATGATGATCATAATACACCTTCATTTGTTTATTGGACACTTGAAGATGACACTATACTTCGTTACTTTCCAGGTTTCGTGGGAAACCGTGGAGTATCATGCTCACGGGATTCTTGGCTACGTTTGAACTACGTTTTATTCCCAAAAACAGCAACACATTAAAAATAAGAAAAGGACCGGGCCCAATTAAGGCCTTAAACCACTAGCTGGTTTAATATATATTAGCCCAGGCCTTTTTTGAAGCATATGAAGCCCATTAAGCGAATACCGCAACACCTTTGTATTAGGTATTTGACCCAATGAAACACCCAAGTATATTTTCAGGTCCATTTAATATCCTACAATATATTTTGGGTGCATTCAATATCTTAAATTATTTTTTAAATGTGCGTCTATCATCCTTAAGTGTTTTTTGTGTAGTTTTGCAATTAACAATTTAGATAATTTAGAGTATTGGATACACCTAAAAAACATATAAAGGTGTTGAATGCACTAAAAAATAATTTAGGTGTTGGACATACATAAAAAAAAAAAATTAAGGTGATAAACATATGTGGAAAATATTGTAGGTATTGATACACCATAAAATGCTCTAAGGCACTGAATGCACCTTAAAAATACTCCAAGGTGCCAGACGCACCTTAACCCAAAATAATTAATCACTAGGTTTTGCTTTTAGATTTGGTTTCTCTCTTATACCCCTTTTTCACAATTAGATTAAGATCTCAATGGTCCAAATTTAACATATTATAAAAATATTATTATAATTTTACCTTAAAGATTTAACATGTTAAATCTGGACCGTTAAGATCGTAATCCAATGGTAAAAAAAGGAAAATGAGGGAAAAAGAGAGAGTAAGGGGTATAGGAGAGAAGTTAAATCCTCTACTTTTACAGTGTATTAGATTTGAGGGGAGGGAGGGGAGAGAAATTTTTTACATCATATTGACCAAATTGCTCATGAAATTTTTTCAATATTCCAAAAACACACTCTCAACAAAAAAGAATATTCTTCTTATTAATGATAATTTGGTCAATATCCTCGCTCCCCTCAAACCAAACATATCCTTAAGATGTATTAAGTAAGACCATGGTTAAACTTATTACTCCCTCTGGTTCAACGACGGACAAAGGGGGCTAGGTGTGGCCCCCGCTCCCCCTAATTTTTTTTTTTTTTTAAAAATCAACATAAGTTGTTTGTTTTAATATGTATTAAGTATTATTTGAGATATAAATTAGCCACAATAGCGAATCCGTTCATTTCCTTTCATTCATAATTAAAAAAAAATTAAAGAGGTGGGACCCACATCTTGAATATATCCCCAACCTCATTTGTTTTGGACTTTTCATAAATTGCCTTAGTCTCTTCTTCCTCTCGCTGACAGGTCCACAATTTTTTTCAACAGCTTAGATCAAATTTTGAGAATCAATAGAGTATTTAAAATCACTTCTTTTCATTAAATTTTCTTCATAAAATTTATTATACATGATTTTATCTTTCTAATGATACTACTTTTATACTAATTAGAGAATATTTTAGGGTTAGTATTTTAGATAAGTTTTGAGTTTTGTTAAAAGATGGTTATGAGAATATAGACGATGACTAATAGTTAATTTTAATCGGTTCACTTTTGTTATTAATAATATTTTTAATAATTTATATTCTTTGTAGGTGATTATATTTTAAATAATTTATACCCTTTGTAGGTGATTATTATGAGAAAGAGTTTATTATAAATGTAGCATTTTTTATTTTCGCCCCTCTTAGTAAAATTTCTGGGTCCGTCCCTGCTCTAGTACGAATTATATGAACACTTTTATAGTGTAATTTGCACTACAAAAATGTTCCTAACTATAATTAAAGACAGAGGTAGTACAATATAATACGTACAGTAATGTAAACACAATCCCAAATAATAATTCATAGTACTGGCCCAGGAGATAAATTATTTGTAATCAAATAAAAAATGCAAAACAGTCCACTGTTTTATAGCAAAACCATACATGGTATAGAAAAAACAGCTTTATTTACTAAATTACTCACATATACTTCATCATTATTAGACCGCTCCCTAGGATTATTTAAGTGGTAGACATTTTTAATTAAAAAAAATGTCCTGTCCTGGAGAGAATATTCACACAGATAAACAATGCACAAATAATTAATTAATAAAGTATACGATCCATTAATTAATTAAAGTCTTTGTTTTTTTTATAAAGTCATTGTTAACATGACATGTGAAGCCAATGGTTGGGGCCGAATCTACCTAGGATTGCTTATATGTAGTGTGAAACCAAATTTTTTAAGGTGTGATTGCTTTAATGTTTTTGTGTGTATGTGCGTGTGAATCGAATCTACGTCGGATTATCTGTGTTTATGTGTCTGTGCATGTGAAAAAGAAACCTCAGATCCATCTTCAATGTTTTCAAAACGGTCTTGGGATGCAAAAATCTCATCAACAATCACATGATTAATTAATCTAGGATTAGGTGGTTGTACTACAGATAACATAAAATCATTAATATAATCAACTAATGACTCAGTCTATCCTACGAGTCGCTAATTAATCCAAGCATGAAGATTTTCAAAGTAACATGACGATTGATTCTTAGCGTAATACTCTCTTCAGTTCTTATTATAAGAACACCAGCATGTTTCATATCAATAATATATTATGTTTTTTTCTAAACATTAATTTTCCCCCTAATATATACTCTCTTTGGTCTTTATTATAAGGCACCAACTAGCAAGTTTATTTGGTCTTTTTTATAAGGCACTTGCTTATTCCCAATGAGCATTAATTATGTTTTTCCATGTATGCCCATAGTTAATAAGGGTAGTGGGTGAGAGTAGTAATTAATATAATATTAAAGTTTAGTGTGCAATTAATAGGGGTAATATTGTAAATTACTTAGATTCTAGGACAACTTTATTGACTTTAACTACTTTCATTGGCTTGTGAGAAAAATTAGTTGGTGTCTTATAATAAAGACAAGAGGGAGTACCTAACTTATGTTAAAACTTACTAACTAAGCTATCCAAACTCCACTAACTAATACTCCCTTCGGTTTTAATTATAAGATATATTAATATTTACCTAATTTTGGAGAGATTAAGGATAGTAGTTAAATTAGTTAATTGTATCCAAAATGCCCTAATTTAAAATTTAAAATGGTATTCAGTTACTCAGATTCTCTATTCTTTGTCAGACCTCTCCTATCTCACAGACGACTTCTCCGAGCTCTTTCACAGTCCGTTCTCATCGATCTCCCTCAACAACTTCCGGTCTACTCTTCGAGGTTGGAAATGTAATTTAATAGTGATGCCATTATTAAATATGAGTTGCAAGTATTACTCACATTATAAAATATATAGATACATTATTAAATTATTATTGTGCTTAATTATTATTGAGAAAGTACCAATAATGATATTTTGAGAAGAAATTAATAAAAATTAGAACTTTATCCTATAATTAGGAATAATATCAACTCTCAAATGTTGTCTTATAATTAGGACGGAGGGAGTAATTTTTATTGAGGATAATTTTAATGTATTACGAGAATTAACTAATTTTATTAACTAGCTTAATCGATTTATGTAAAATTATTAGGTGCTTACAATAATTTGTTTTTGCCAACAAGGTAATAAAGACCAAAGGGAGCAGCTAAGCAGGTTTGATAATGGATTTTATGCACTGCACTACTCCATTCAACCATTATCATAAGACATTTCCAACCACTTTATTAGAAAACAATTGAGAGGTGGTTAAAATATTATATTTGTTTGAAAATGAAATAAGAATTCTAAATTTACCCATATTTAAAATACTTAATTATTTTTTAGAATAAAAAATTTCATTAAATTCTTTTTTTTTATGCGAGAGTGACACCTCAACTAATTCCTATGGGAGTATTAACCCCATTACAATCCTGGCAAAGTAGAACCACTAAATCCTCAGGTGGCTTGTAGACTTGGTGTAGTCCCTGTATCCAGGCTGTAATACCCCGAAATTTGAATTAGAGAATTTAAGGGCCAAAGTGCCAAATGACCAAAATGCCCCTAGAAAGGGTAAATGACTTAGAAAAATTATGGAAAATACCCTTGTAAATTATAAAATAATGCATGAGGCATGGAAATTCTAATGTTAAGGCAAAAGTTTGAAGATAAAGGAGTGTCTTAATTAAGAAAATTATCAACAAGTGATAATAAAGTAATTAAGTAATATTGAGCTAATTACTTAAGCCTGAGCAAAGAAAATTATGAAATAATTATGTAAAGCTCAAAAATTAGTGGAAAATAGTTGAAAATTAGTAAAAGTATGTTTACTAATTAATTGGAAATTTTGGAGAAAAATAGTTGACTTTAGGTATTTTTAGGCCTAAATGCAAGAATGGACCAATGGGAAAATTCTATAAAAATTATGTAAAAATAATTATTTAATTAATTAAATAATTAATTAAAAAATTAAATCAAAAATAATTAAAAAAAACGAAAAATTGGGCAGAAAATAAAAAAAAAAAAAATGAAAAAGGAAATGAAGATTTTTGTTGCAAGTTGCATATATTATATATTATAATTAATTAAAGTAAAAAGTTGTGAATAGTAATTTAAAAATTAGGAAACGGATCCTATCTAGAGATCTAGGAATGAGATTTCCAAAGTCGGGAAAAATAATGATCGGTGGAATTTTGTCTTCCGTTATACTCTTAGGAGAAAATTCTGAAGTCGTTTGTGCATTTCCTAATAAAACAAAATAGGGAAAAATGCATATAGGCATATTTTTGGAAAAGAGGAAAATAAATTCTAACTCAATATTTAGGAATGGGTTTGAATTTATTTTGACATATTTGGAATCAGTGAATTTTTCTGAAGAAGTTGATAATTTCAGAAATGCGTTCTGAAACCAGACGCGACCGGACACGTTTTTCGAGAAACTTGGTGAACACGGAATGCCCTGTATGGAACCAAAATTTAGGTTAACTTGGACATTTCTAGTAAGTGAGAACTTGTCTTCAAAGTTGTAAATCCAGAATTTTGAGATTTCTCCGAAATTACGCGAATCGGGTACCGATCGGGAAAAACTAGCAGACCAGGCATAAAGCAACAAGAGTCATCACGTGGAAACCAATCTCTTGATGCCACCACAGCCCATGCATGTCGACCAAGAGAGTCAAATGGTCAAGATTTAGCTTCTTGAACAAGTTGCTTTAATGTGTTTACAACTTTAAAAATTGCCAAACATGGCCTTAGATTTGTCTATATATACCCCCCCTCCTTCATAATTCTCACACCTTTTCTTCCTTCTCTTGGCGAAATTTTTGGTTGAGAAAGAAGAGAAAGGAGCTCTGGGAATTGTGCAATGAAGCCCTGTAGAATTTTAGGAAAGTCTTCAACGGGTAAGTCTTTCGGTCTTTAGTTTTTAGTCTTTAGTTTAATAGTTAGTAAGGCTAGAATAGTCTTTATTTTTATGATTTGGGTATCATATGGGAGGGCTATTCTAGTCTTTATTTTCAAGAATCATAAATGCGTCGAAGTTCTGGCGAAATTTTGGGAAGAAAATAGCCTATGTAGCGGAAGCGTGGCGAAATTCCGCCAAGTAGGGTTATAGGGGCAAAATGGTAATTTTTACCTAAAATGCCGATTATAATGTCAAATTACTAATGGAAGTGACATTATTCTCATAGGATATCTGAAACGTTGATTCTGCTGCCGTTCTGTTGCCCGACGTCTGCATTGTTTCACGATTTTCCGTAAAAGTACGATTTTAGTAAACGTGCTAGAAATACCGTAATCCGTCAACGAAGGTACGTTCGCGTACTGGTAACCTTAACTCTGATGTTTATTGTATGCATATGTGCATATTGTCTGTACTCCGACTGTACTGTTGTTCTGTCATGCCTATTGTCTGTCATGTACGTACTTCGATTGTACTATTATGCATACTTTGATTGTACTATTGTCTGTACATCCGATTGTACTATTGTCTCGTACATCCGATTGTACTATTGTCTGTACTCCGATTGTCCGTTGTCTATCATCCGATTGTCTTGTTGTCTATCATCCGATTGTACTATTGTCTATCATCCGATTGTATTGTTATTGTTATACATATACATTATGTATATCCTATGTCGACCATAGTAAATGTTGCCAAGAGTCTATGAATGTACGTTGTACATATATGATGTATGTAATCATGAGGTTAACCGTTACAAGACATGCTACCATGGGTATTTTAATATATATATCAGTTACTCAATCGCTCCGGTGCACTACTCTGATCATTTTGAAATGATATTTGAAAAAAAAAAAAATTTATACTGCTTGTGAAAAGTCGAGATGTTACATTTGGTATCAGAGCTAGTTAAGTTAACCATGATCGGGGGTTCTCACAGTGTGATCTGTGACGAAGCATTGGCTCTTACCCCGACATGGCCAGTGAGCTGGTTGCCTTTGGCCGAGAGGCGGGGCGTAAAACTAGCGGCTGAGGTACAATTTGTCGTCACGGTCCTAGGCGGCCACAGAGACACTTTATGGTATCAGAGCTTGTTTTTTTGATGGCAAATTCGATTCATGATCGGGGGTTCTCACAGTGTGATCTGTGGCGAAGCATTGGCTCTTACCCCGACATGGCCAGACGGCTAGCGACTGTCCTGGTTGCATCCGTCGTGAGGCGGTGCGTAAAACTGGCGGCTGAGGTACACTTTGTTGCCACGGCGTGTGATCGCCAGTGAGACATTTTGGTATCAGAGCAGTAGTCCTGGCATGAATTTAACTATGTTATTACGGACAGTTTGGTGCCGAAGGCAAGGCTAGTCTACGTGGGTGTGCCAATCAGTCGCCGTGAACTCGGTGAGGCCCCCATGGTAGACACTTACCTGGCCATTCTGTTCGGTTAACGGAGTTATGTTCAAAATGCCTTTTAAACTTGGAGCATATTTTGAAAATGAGTACTGATATAGCCTAAGGTCGGTGTACTACCTTACTTCGGTATACCATTCGAGCCGGTATACCATCTTGAACCAGTGTACCACCCTTGGTCGGTGCATCGCTCGATTGAGAGACAACTAGAAAGACGACAGAATGAGGAAGAGCATAATAATGAAGAAGAGGAAAACGAGCAAAGTGACGGGCACGATGAGGAATCAGAGGGATCAGAAAGGTCCCAATCACCTCCACGACGAGGGAGAGCTGTGCAGACCACACAACAATGGGTCACACAATTTTGCAAGCTCAAGCCACCTACTTTTCATGGAAAGAACGAGTTGGCAGAAGATTGGCTGATGAGCTTAGATAAAATCTTTGAAGTAATGGAATGTCCGGAGGCAGGAAAGCTCGGTGGCAATTTACAAACTCGATGGTGACGCACACAGATGGTGGAAGAGTGTTTCCACAAATTTACAGAGCCCTGTTACTTGGGAGATGTTCTTGGAGCAATTCAATGAACAATACTTTCCTTCCTCGATACAGGTAATCAAGGAAGAAGAGTTTCTGCAGATTCAGCAGGGAAATGAAGAGTCATTCGACGATTACTTCGCCCGTTTTACCAACCTGTCGCGGTATTCATCATACCTGAAAATCTACAAGAATGAAAATTTGGAAGGCTAACCGACTGATAACCGGGCTGAAATATGACATAAGGGCAAGGCTGGTATCTCAGAAATTTTCTAAAATGGCCAAAGCAGTGGAATCTGTAGAAGGACCGAGCGCAACCTGAAGGAATTACGTATATTACGGAATCAAAATAGTAGCCATACCAATCGTAGCGAGGGCAACCGTGAAAATTCCTCACGGAAGAGAGAAGCACCCTGGAGTGACTCTCAAGGAGAAAGCAAGAGGCCAGCCCGATTTAGGCGGCGATATAACCCGGGAACATCGGGACCAGACCATGTCCAAAATGCGGGAAGTATCATCCACAAAGTACGGTGCGATGGGAAGGCGATATGTTTCAAGTGTCAAAAGCCGGGGCACATCAGTGTGTATTGTCCGGAGAAAGCTGCAGCGTCAAGACCGCAGAACCCGGGCCGAATGTACGCGCTAACCGATACCATGGACAAAGAACTTCCAGAGAGAGTCCAAGGTACCATCTCTTAAGGAATTTTTCCTCGTACGTTAACTATGTGTTAGTTATGCAACTAAATCGTATGATACGTGAACCATCTTCGTGACGTATTCCATGTTTCCTCGTTACTATATTTCGACCGTGATCATGTCATTGAGTAG
Source organism: Acacia pycnantha (assembly GCA_025563575.1). Classification (NCBI taxonomy): domain Eukaryota; kingdom Viridiplantae; phylum Streptophyta; class Magnoliopsida; order Fabales; family Fabaceae; genus Acacia; species Acacia pycnantha. The sequence continues at coordinate 4,509,261 of JAMWYP010000009.1, forward strand.
GAGGTATCTTGTGTTGCCATGGTGTATGGGCGCCATGGTGACATGTATGATATCTTGTGTTGTCATGGTGTATGGGCGCCATGGAGACATTTTGGTATTTGTGGTGTTGACCGCGGTGTATGGGCGCCTCGGGAGACACTATATATCAAAGTACAATATGACAAGATCTTTATGGTCAAACCAAAGCGAATTCTCGATCACCAGGAGGAGCAGCTGACAAATAAAGCGAAGATCTGACGCGTATAGTCCGAGATCAGGATAGTACAAAGTTTAGTGGGTAGAATACAAATTTCGAGGACGAAATTTTGTTTAACGGGGGGAGAAATGTAATACCCCGAAATTTGAATTAGAGAATTTAAGGGCCAAAGTGCCAAATGACCAAAATGCCCCTAGAAAGGGTAAATGACTTAGAAAAATTATGGAAAATACCCTTGTAAATTATAAAATAATGCATGAGGCATGGAAATTCTAATGTTAAGGCAAAAGTTTGAAGATAAAGGAGTGTCTTAATTAAGAAAATTATCAACAAGTGATAATAAAGTAATTAAGTAATATTGAGCTAATTACTTAAGCTTCGAGCAAAGAAAATTATGAAATAATTATGTAAAGCTCAAAAATTAGTGGAAAATAGTTGAAAATTAGTAAAAGTATGTTTACTAATTAATTGGAAATTTTGGAGAAAAATAGTTGACTTTAGGTATTTTTAGGCCTAAATGCAAGAATGGACCAATGGGAAAATTCTATAAAAATTATGTAAAAATAATTATTTAATTAATTAAATAATTAATTAAAAAATTAAATCAAAAATAATTAAAAAAAAACGAAAAATTGGGCAGAAAATAAAAAAAAAAAATGAAAAAGGAAATGAAGATTTTTGTTGCAAGTTGCATATATTATATATTATAATTAATTAAAGTAAAAAGTTGTGAATAGTAATTTAAAAATTAGGAAACGGATCCTATCTAGAGATCTAGGAATGAGATTTCCAAAGTCAGGGAAAAATAATGATCAGTGGAATTTTGTCTTCCGTTATACTCTTCCGGGAGAAAATTCTGAAGTCGTTTGTGCATTTCCTAATAAAACAAAATAGGGAAAAATGCATATAGGCATATTTTTGGAAAAGAGGAAAATAAATTCTAACTCAATATTTAGGAATGGGTTTGAATTTATTTTGACATATTTGGAATCAGTGAATTTTTCTGAAGAAGTTGATAATTTCAGAAATGCGTTCTGAAACCAGACGCGACAGGACACGTTTTCGAGAAACTTGGTGAACACGGAATGCCCTGTATGGAACCAAAATTTAGGTTAACTTGGACATTTCTAGTAAGTGAGAACTTGTCTTCAAAGTTGTAAATCCAGAATTTTGAGATTTCTCCGAAATTACGCGAATCGGGTACCGATCGGGAAAAACTAGCGAGCAGGGCATAAAGCAACAAGAGTCATCACGTGGAAACCAATCTCTTGATGCCACCACAGCCCATGCATGTCGACCAAGAGAGTCAAATGGTCAAGATTTAGCTTCTTGAACAAGTTGCTTTAATGTGTTTACAACTTTAAAAATTGCCAAACATGGCCTTAGATTTGTCTATATATACCCCCCCTCCTTCATAATTCTCACACCTTTTCTTCCTTCTCTTGGCCGAAATTTTTGGTTGAGAAAGAAGAGAAAGGAGCTCTGGGGGAATTGTGCAGCGAAGCCCTGTAGAATTTTCCGGAAAGTCTTCAACGGGTAAGTCTTTCGGTCTTTAGTTTTTAGTCTTTAGTTTAATAGTTAGTAAGGCTAGAATAGTCTTTATTTTTATGATTTGGGTATCATATGGGAGGGCTATTCTAGTCTTTATTTTCAAGAATCATAAATGCGTCGAAGTTACGCGAAATTTTGGGAAGAAAATAGCCTATGTAGCGAAGCGCGCCGCGAAATTCCGCCAAGTAGGGTTATAGGGGCAAAATGGTAATTTTTACCTAAAATGCCGATTATAATGTCAAATTACTAATGGAAGTGACATTATTCTCATAGGATATCTGAAACGTTGATTACTGCTGCCGTTCTGTTGCCCGACGTCGTGCATTGTTTCACGATTTTCCGTAAAAGTACGGTTTTAGTAAACGTGCTAGAAATACCGTAATCCGTCAACGAAGGTACGTTCGCGTACTGGTAACCTTAACTCTGATGTTTATTGTATGCATATGTGCATATTGTCTGTACTCCGACTGTACTGTTGTTCTGTCATGCCTATGTATGCGTCATGCCTGTACTCAGATTGTACTATTATGCGTACTTTGATTGTACTATTGTACGTACATCCATTGTACTATTGTGCGTACATCCATTGTACCGCTGTTTAAACAGCAAGACATGCTACCATGGGTATTTTAATATATATATCAGTTACTCAATCGCTCCGGTGCACTACTCTGATCATTTTGAAATGATATTTGAAAAAAAAAAAAATTTATACTGCTTGTGAAAAGTCGAGATGTTACACAGGCCGCTCTTCGCAAGATAGTCAGCTGCATGGTTACACGAACGAGGCACATAGGTGATCTTTGTCTCCCAGTTCATACCCATCAGTAGAGCCGGGAAATCGGGCCAAGCCCATCGGGCCGGCCCGTTTAAGCCCTGGCCCTGTAGGGCTCGGGCTTAAAAATAGGCCAGAAATTTGAAATTGGCCTGCTGAGGGTAGCCCTGTAGGGCCTCGGGCTTAATCGAGCCGGCCCTGCAGGCCCGTTTAACTGTAGCATTTTTTTTAACAAAAATTTAATTACCTAAACTTTCACTTAATGAATGTGTTTGTTTATAATTACTTAGATTTTTTTAGTTTAAACTATAACCCTTTTTATGTTTATTATTATTCTGTATTAAAACACATAATTAGTTATTATAAATTTTAAAGAAGTGATGTTTTCATATTAAATAAACACATATTTTGGTATTACAATATTATATGAGTAATAAATTATAAATATTTTGTGTAAAATACGTATAATTATTTTTACCTGTCGGGCTTTGAAAAACAGATGTTTTCCTTACTCCAGGCCCTGTAGGGCCGGCCCTGTTGGGCCCTGGCCCTGTAGGGCCAAGCCCTGTCGGGCCGGGCCGACCCTGATTCCCAGCTCTACCCATCAGCACTTTAACTTCCTTAATAAGGCTTGATCCTCTAGCTCATGAAGAATAAGGTTAAATTCTAAATAAGGGCAATATTGAAAGAAATGTAATTAATACTACACTTAATGATTTATAATAAGAGCCACTAACTTTTTATAAATGGCTTATAATAAGAAGGGTTAATGTGCGATTTGACCAATAAACTATTAGCTCAGGAGCGTCCAACACAATTAACTATTAAGTGAACCAAAAGTACCAACAAACTTTTAAAAAGGAGCTCCCAGCACAACGCCGTTAGAAAAAAGTTAATGTCCATTATCTAAGGTGCAGATTGACCAACAAACTTTTACTCCAAGAGCGCCCAGCACAAAAAGACTTTACTTAGGAGCGGCCAGCACAAAATTCTAAATTTTACTAAATTAAATAATTTTTTTCTCAATTGTCACTATTCAAAACTACTTGTATAGATATTTATGGACAAAAATTACTCATTCTTCAATTTTGTCAAAATTATAATTTGCTAAAATAAACAAAATTTTTAATTAAAAATATAATTATATGATTTAAATAAAACTCAAGGTGTTTTATAGTTTATTATATATGTTAAACAAAAAAAATATTATATGATTTATTTTTATTTTAGAAGAAATTTATGTGAGTTAAAAAATTCATTTAATGTTAATAAAAATTAAAAAATCTAAAAAATCTATTATATCCTGAAAGAAATGAAATGAGTTTAATTTTTATTTTATAAAAAGAGCTTAATGGATATCAACGTTAATTATATGAATATGGGACTTGTTGGGGAAAAAAAACTTAAGAGGCTTGAGAAATGACAATTTAATAATAGGTTAAGGAGCAATTATAATGGGTTAAGAAACAATTTGGCCTACGAAAGTCTCATATCCATATAATCACTAGATAATTTAATTAACAAATATATCATTAAGCTCTTTTTATAAAAATAAAAATTAAACTCGTTTCATTTCTTTCAGGATATAATAGATTTTTTTAAATTTTATTAAAATTAAATGAATTTTTTAACTCACATAAATTTCTTGTAAAATAAAAATAAATCATATAATTTTTTTTAAACATATATAATAAACTATAAAACACCTTAAGTTTTATTTAAATCATATAATTATATTTTTAATTAAAACTTTTGTTTATTTTAGCAAATTATAATTTTGACAAAGTTGAAAAATGAGTAATTTTTGTCTATAGATATCTATACAAGTAGTTTTGAATAATGACAATTGAGAAAAAAATTATTTAATTTAGTAAAATTTAGAATTTTGTGTTAGGCGCTCCTGAGTAAATTTTTTTTGAGTAAATACCCTTTTTGGTCCCTGAAATAACACACGCTACCCATTTTGATCCCTGAGTAAAAAAAATGTCATTTTTCGTTCTTAAACAGTAAAAAAAAGGTCCCTTTTAGTCATTTTTTGTGGGCATTTTAATCCCTCACAAATTCCCAAAAAATCGTTTTTAGTCCCTAAAAAGGACCAAAAATAACATTTTTTTTACTCAGGGACCAAAATGGGTAGCGCGTGTTATTCCAGGGACCCAAAAGGGTATTTACTCAATTTTTTTTTGTGCTGGGCGCTCCTGGTATAAAAGTTCATTGGCTAATTTGCACCTTAGTTAACGGACGTTAATTTTTTTTTAACGGCGTTGTGCTGTATGCTCCTTTTTAAAAGTTTGTTGTGCTGGACGCTCCTTTTTAAAAGTTTGTTGGTATTTTTGGTCCACTTAATAGTTAATTGTGTTGGACGCTCCTTGGTCAATAATTTATTGGCCAAATCACATCTTAACCCAATCAAATAAAGTATAGTACGTGCATAACAAATATACTACAGTCTCATAAAAAATAACTTATCAATGGTAAAGTTGTCCTAATGCAAAATATTATTCATTTTTCTAACTTATCTCGATAACTAAATTCTTTTTCCCATAAATACCCCTCATCAATACTTGGGATTCTTAAAATCATGAGAGATAAATTAGAAAAGCCATTAGATTAATTTAATTTACAATGTGAGACCGGCCAACTGTTTATTTGTGGATAAATCTTGAAAGTAACTATGCTTGTTTGGTACTAATAATTTAATTAGCTATTTTTTTTATACAAATGTAGTAGCCAAGTAGGTAATAGTGGTTTATAGTATTTCATACAAGGGAGTATTATTTATCAATATTCAGTGGCTATTTTTGATCTTTTTAATTTGAAAGCATTTCAATTTAATTCAATTATAACTTCTAATTATTTTTAAACATTAGGCTACCTACCTAAGTATTTTTTTAATAAAGGATTAAGTAGTAAATTTGCCCTGAAAGTTTTCGGTGAGAAGCAATGTTACTCTGGAAGTTTTTATTGTCTCAATGTTACCCAGGAAGTTTCAAAACTTAACAATGTTGCTCATTTCTGTTAAAAGATTAACAATCAACGTCAATTTTATGACTGTCAACATTGATTTTTCAACGAAATAGAGTAACATTGTAATGTTTTAAAACTTTCGCGGTAACATTTAGACAAAAAAAACTTACAAAACAATATTACTTCTAGGTAACTTTTAGAATAGATTTATGAGGTGCAGATTTGCTAACCAACTATTACCCGAAGAGCATCTGACACAAAAAACAATTGAGGGGACCAAAATTACCAATCAACAATTAAAAAGTGAAAAAAATACCAAATAACTATTAAAAAAACAACTATCACAATTAACTATTAAAATATGAGACATTGGCGTAGGACAGTGGCGGAGACGCTGGAGAAAAGAGCGGTTAAGCATTCTTGTTGGATAAGGCAAACACCAACAAAGATGGGACCCATGGGAGCAGGCGCTGTGGCAGCGGTAGTTGTTGCTTGTGGCATTGGAGGGATGGAACCAAGGTGCAAGGCGCTTGCCGGTCGAAAGCTGTGGACTGTTGGATGAGTTCAAGAGGGTGAGTGGAACACCCAGCAACAATGAAAGCTTTGGAGACGTCGACATCGTCGACACTGTGACAGTCAATGGAAGACGAAGACACCAAGACAGTAATGAGGTAATAGTTCGTTGGCGAATCTGCACCAAATTGTGTTTTTTTTTTTTCACTTTTTAATTGTTGATTAATAATTTTATTCCCCCCAATTGTTTTTTGTGCTAGATGCTTCTTGGGTAATAGTTGGTTGATAAATCTCCACATTAACCCTAGATTTATTACTTAACCCCCAAAAAGAAAAAGCATTGTTTATGTTCTCTATGCCTTTTCTATATTATATTATATTGGATGGGGTAAGATGTCATCATTAGAGTCACTTTGGGCCATGATACAGCAGTACTAGGTTGTTGGCCGCCTCATCCACCAAGTTGGATTTATGATCTAAATTATGTGATTTATTGAAACTAATAAATCATTTATGAATATTAAATTTTTCTGTATTGGATGACGCCAGATGTTTTTTTTTTCCTTGCATAGGGATTGGCATGTGGAGATTCATCATAGGTACAGGGAAGACCTCCGTTATGTTGATTATCTTACAGTTTGCTCATAATATGGCAGAAAATTTTTGGTCCACATGTTGTTTAATAGGTGGAGGATGATGAGGGAAATTAGGTGTTGTAGATCCTTCTATATAGATTATCAGGAATGGATTCAATTAATATTAAAAAGAGTAAATACCCTTTTTGATCTTTGACAAAAAAACACGGACCCTATTTTGGTCTCTGACAAAAAAAACGACCCTTATTTGTCTTTTTTATGGGACTAAAAAGAACCTTTTGGAAATTTGTGAGGGATCAAAATATCCATCAATCGACCCTTATTCGTCATTTTGATGAACTAAAAATGACATTTTTTTTGTTAGTGACCAAAATGGGGTCCTTGTTTTTTGTCAGAGACCAGAAATGATATTTACTCTATTAAAAAATAACATTAAAATTTTCATGAATTAGTGTGAATTTAATTTATAAAAAGTACTAGTACTATCTTCGGTCTTAATAATAAGACTGGATTGACTTTTATTTTTTTTGGAGAGATTAAGGAAGTTAAATAAGTTACTTAATCATATTATATGTTGTGTATCCTTAGATTATATGTTAATTTATTAGTCAAACTAATTAGTTTGGAGAGAGAAATACAATTAAAATACTTTAAAACAATTTAATTAGTTTATTTAATTTCTCTCAAAAAGTCAACTTAATTTTATAATTAAAGGGTGTACTTATTCAGTTATTCCTTCTTATCTTAAATATAAAGTTTGTTTGAGAGTGTTAATTTAGTCATCGATATAAAGTCTCATTCCTCTTGGATCTTATATTAAATTTTTCTTTCCAACAATACCCTTATTTATGCAAATATTTTTATCTCTACACATTAAATTTTAGTCAATATATTTAATGGTCTTTTATTTAGACATTTTTGCTAAACCAAACTCACTCGAAGTTCAGTCCCCTTCGTTCTTCTCTACTTTCAGGGAACTCTTCATTAGGAAATATATATTGATTATGGAAATGATCAAGGTTGTCAAACTCACGAATTTAAGTAAACTCGTGACAATAACATAAACTTGTATCATGAACTTGAATCGTAAACTCGTAAGAGTAAACTCGTGACAATAACATAAACTTGTATCATGAACTTGAATCGTAAACTCGTAAGAGTTTGCTTTCACTATTAAATAAGTATTAATAATGTATAATAAATAATTAAAATATAAAAAATGATAACAATTTAATTTAAATATATTTTAAATCTAAATAATTGAAATTAAATCCATCAATATTCAAAATTTACCATATTTAACAAAGAAATTTCTATAAAACTCATCTATAAAGCCACGGAGCATGATCAAATAAAAAAAGTAAATACGAGTTTAAGGATGAGTTAACACAATTTTGCAAGTTAGAAACGTAAAAACGATAAATTCGGTGTATATACTCGTAAATTTAACCGAATTTACAATGGTCACGAGCTTACCAGTAACTTGACTCGATTTGGTAGAATAGAAACGTAAAAACGGTAAACTCGGAGAGTCAACTCGTGAATTTGATAACAATGAGAATGAGTAATTGGAAATTATCTGCATCAACAAAATTAAAGAAGAATTAACATCCAGCCCTCTTCTTTTTTTATAAGTGCTACTTTGTAATGTTCCTATTTTATTATTATCATATTGCCATACTATAAAAAAGAAAAAGGAAAAACTGTACTATGTTTTTTTTAATAAAATATAAAATGATATTAAAAAGAGTAAAATGTTTTTGCATAGTACTAAAGCTAACAGAACAAACATAAGAGTTAAAATAACAATTAAAGAAAAAAAACTGTACTATGTTTAACGTGAGCTGTATGAGTTATTAGAAACATTATTATTTTTTTCTTTTTGAAAAAAAAAAACATTATTGTTTATTATGGGCATTGTCGTTATTGCCCATTCAAAAAGCAAAGTTTTTGTTTATGATTTATTTATTTTTTCACAGGGCAGTGATTATTTTTGTTTTCTTTATTCCAACAAATTATTCTATCTAATAATTCACTTTTTTCGCTCTCTCAAACAATAGCGTAAACTCAAAAAAAAAATAAAAAATACTGTTTTTTTTATTTTAAATATTCAATCATTCATCACTCACAAATAGTCAAGGGAGCGGATTCTTTCAGAATCCCTCCCTCAGTATCCCTCAATATCTGTGTATTCTGACTGTCCAATATTTAATTCAGGCATTTAGAAAGAACTAAATAATCTATTTTTTAAAATTTCATTTCTACCTCGTGAGGTAATTTTTACCTCACGAGGTAATTTAAACTAACTATAAAAAACAAATGAGATAACGATGAGAATAAAATTACTAAATCTGGATCCGGATGCTCTCAGAAGCAGCTCCCTCAGTATCCCCCAATATCTTTCGATCTTACCCATCCAAAAATTGATCCAAGGGTGAAGGATCTATTTTTTTTAAAACCACGTGCGGTTTTTTTACCTCATTGAGATTTGAGCTTTTCAATTTCTATCTCCAACGGACAGTGGTGATGGGATACTGAGAGAGATTCTGAAGAAAGGATACTGAGTTAATTTGCTTCCATCTTTAACACTTCAAGAATAAAATTACCTCATGGTGGCAACTTAGCGGCAAAATTCCCTATTAAACCTTTATTTAAGTACTTTTGATTCATTTTTCCTCCCTAAAATACTTGCTTTCCGCCATCAACATCATCGTGACCTCACATCCCTTTCACTTCATCACCTCACATCCTTTTCTGTGTGGCTATTTTCTTTTGCTTTAGGTCACATGGTCCCCTTTTGCCAGTTTCTCTGCAATTTGAAGCTTTGAAGATGGCTCCTAGTCTCCTACCATTATTTTTCTCAACCCACAACTCTGTTTCCCTATTTTATGTTTAACCAAAATATTTTTAGTTTTGATTACACTATATAGTTTTATTAATACCATATATATATTTTCATATTTTCACAATATACAAATATTTTTTAGGAGAATCTTGTGTAAATCCATTTGAAATATCTAAATCCAAAATCAGGCATGAACTTTTAACAAATCCCTAATAAAGTGTACCGGCTTGATTAAAGATTTATGAATATTTTTAAAAGACCATAATACCTCTTTATAATTAAAATAAATTGAAGATTTTTAATTGCAAATTTCTGTTAACTTTTAACTCTAACCATAGAATCCACTCCTCTCTAAAGCATCATGATCTCAACTTTTAGTCTACTCAACAATATTGCAGGGTAAGTCCTCATAATTTTTTAACCCTAATGTCGCACAATTTACATAGAATATATATGGGATGATTGAAAGAATAAACACCTACAGTGTGTTTCCACAACTATAGATTTGTAAACAAAAAAAAAAAAAATCTTTGATTTGCTTAGAAACAAAATCAATCCTAATTTCCTTCCAATTATAAATTATCTTCAATCAGAAAACTGTTTTTGTGGCTATGTGTGACTGGAGAGGGACTCAAAGAAGGAACTAAGACCTGAATAACATGTCAAATGAAGAATCAACCGAAGAAATCTCAGGATGGGGAGAGAATATATGAGGAATTGATGAGATTGAGATGTAGATTTTACAAAAAAGAAAAAAGAATGAGGCGGAGAGAAAATAGCAAAAAGACATATTGGTAAAATCAACAAATTCATAAATCCCTAAACAAGCATATAGGCTTTATTAGGGATTTGTTAAAAGTGCAGGCCTGATTCTGGATTTTGGTATTTTAAATAGATTTAAATAGAATTTTTCCATATATTTTTTTTTATCTTGTGACTTAATTTATTGTTTCAAATAAAATAATTTTATTTAATCGTTTAATCATATATTCAATAACTTTATTGGCTTTTCTAACCCAGCTAAACAATACCACAATTGCGGTTTTTGGCTCAAATTATCAGCTCTAGATAATAGTATCAAAACTTCAACATATATTTATAGTACATTAATGAAGTAACCATTTAATAATAAATCATTTTTCAATATGGGTTTAATGTTTCTGCTTTTGCTGCAGAAACATTTTTCCGTCACACTCACATAAAAGTGAGTGGGTCCCATTGTAAAGAGAAGATAGAGAAAATATTAGTGGGACCCACTCACTTTTATGTGAGTGTGGCAGAAAAAATGTTTCTGCAGTAAAAGCAGAAACATTAAACCCATATATATATATGATTATTCTGGAGAAAAAGATATTCCTTTATTATTTTATTAAAATTAAATATAAATACTATATTTTTTTGTCGAAAAATATAAATGCTATCTAGAGTGATTGGAGCCTCCTCTTATGGAGACTGTATTTGAAATTGAACATATCTTTTTCACTTTTTAGACTATTCTTTTAAACTCACATTTAAAAAATTATGTAACTGTAATTTTATTTTAAAAATATAATCACAATATTACTGAAGTTAAAAAAAAATGAATAAAAGTCGTCTAAATTAAAATAAAAAATTAATATTTTCTGTGTAACTGTGACACAAATTAAATGTGCTGTTTTTTTTAAATGAACCGAAAGATCATGCATTATTATTTATTAGTGTTACATGACTTTGCATGTTCTCTAGAAAGATAAAATGAATTTAGACAAAACAGATCACGCACATATATAGTGATAAACTGTAGTTTAATTTGTTCTCATTATGGGAAAAGTAGTTCAATTCGGTTTAATTTGTAAGTTAGTTGGTCTACTAAGCGTAAAGGTTGAAAATTCCTGATGAAAAGGCGGTTTATCTTGATTAGGTTATTAAGACTCAAGAAAAGAGGATAATTTAAATTTTTGTTGATTAATTTAGGTCACTTTCAGTCACTACAAAAAAAACGCAGAAAAAACCGTAGTAAAAGAACTGCGTCGCAGAAAAAGCTGTGGCAAAAGACATTACCCACAGAATTTTCCATCGCAAATGATATAAAAAGGGGAAAATCCGTACCAGGGCCCTTTTAAACTCTGATATCCCTCTTAAGGCCCCAAGACTCTGCCAAATCCAGAAAAGGCCCTAGGGCCCTTTTTGACATTTGAATATTAAATGAAATGACCAAAAAACCCACACTAACTGTACATATCTCTCTCTCTCTCTCTCTCTCTCTCTCTCTCTCGATATGCCATTGCCTACGCTCCTTGGCTCTCTGTCTCTGGTCCCTGATTTTGATCTCCGTCGTCAGTCTCCCGCCGCCTCCGTCCTCGTCGGTCTCCACCTCTGCGTCTCCGTGCCCGTCGATCTTCGCCTCAGCGCCTCCGTGCCCGTCGATCTTCGCCTCTGCACCTCCCTCCTCATCGATCTACAGTTGTTTTAGAGAGAAAGAGTATGTGTTGATTAAACCTAATCTTTTTTACGTTTTTGTTAAATCCTTACTGATCTCCCTGATATCTGGCGGGTTTTTTCTTTGGCTATAAATTCTTGCTATTCTCTGGGTTGCAATATTGATTTAATCCTTTACTTTATCAAGAGGTTATACTTATATCGCAATCTTGAGCTCAAGGAATATTCCAGAGAAGGTTGCGCAATTGCCGTCTCAACAACAAAGGAAGATTGTTGCCGAATAGGAAGCTGCATTGATCGTTACTAACGGAAATCTGAAACTTGCAACTCAAAGTTAGTATTTTGGGAGAGATTTTCTTCGAGAATGTGGGTTTGAAACTTGAAATTGACTGATGAATCGGAACCTTACTTGTCAATGAGAAATTCTTTGGGAATAGACTTTACATGGGGAAAAGCTAGTGGGCATATTGCACGAATCTGGAACTACGGACATTGTAATCTTGTGCCATGGATTTGGATCATCAAAAGTTAGTTTGCCTGATATATGAAGCCAACAAAAATATACGGGGAAGTGCATGCTACTGACTCAGAATTTAGATCCACAATACCACAAGCTAGCTGTAGATGTGAAATGTTATATAATCATTGGCCCACTACATCTAAATTATATGTTAATACTTGTTCATATTTTCTCTTGGTCCTTTTGTTACTTCCTTCTATGGGACTGTATATTGGTTTTAGTTCCTCCACTTATCTTTGAGTTCTTTGCTCGAAAATTTCGGCATTTGATCTCAATAATTATTTTTGCTTCTTTTTTATTATTATTTCTTTTTGCACAAAAGTTTGGAAAGTAAAATTCGAAGTTGTTGGTCACTTGCTGCTGAATTTTAGAATTGTACTTTGCTGCTGTTAATGCTCCTTAATTGTGCATTACTTGAAAACATTAAATTGGCAATTTTTTTTTTCATTTTACTCTGAAACTTTTGCTGCTGCATTTTGGAACTTCATCTCTGCATTTGGGAACTGTGGAACCAGAGGTAGAGTAGAGAAGACATGAGTGATTCGACAGCAAGTTCGATTAGTGGGAGCAGGCGGAGGGTGGCGCGCTTGAGACGAGAATCGCGAGATTTGCAATACGAAGGACCAAGGAAGATCTCCTTTGTGGAATCGTGGCTCCTTTGTGCACTTCATGGACAGAACAAAACCCGGGAGAAGATTCTTTGGTTGTCGAAACTATCGGCATGTTAGTGTTTATTTAATTGTTGGAAGTTAATTCATTGTATTTTGTTAATGGTGATGGTGATGTAGGTTAATGTGTAGGGCAATGGTGTGGGTTCTTCCAATGGCATGATGGTCAAATGGGTGAGAGGTCGACCGAGGTCATAAATGAGCTTCTTGGCCATGTTGATAGATTGTTTGATGACAATGTAATGCAAGGGAGAGGAGTTGATAACCAAGTAGATAGAAATGTTGAAGCAAAACTTTCGGACATGTATTTGGTTATGGACAAGCTTGATGGCGATTGAGGAAGCTTGATGGTAGATTGAGACTTACAATTTGTGGATTGGTTTTGACTTGGTTGTTGATTGTTGTTTACATTTTTCCTAAATGGTGTTGAATGCCATTTGTAATGTTCAATGTAAGTGTATTAGTTGTAACCATATGTGGAATGTAAGTGTATTAGTTGTAACCATATGTGGAATGTAAGTTTCTTCTTTAGTTTGCATAGGTCTAATTTGTATGGCCATTGTTTCTGATGTAATGGACAAAAATATTGTGTAATTTGAATGAAGTATTGTGTATTGGTATTTTGTACTCGAATAATGTATATCTTTGTCATCATCGCCCCACTAACAACATCATCCGTCCTCACCGACAACATGATCGGCCCTCGCGACAACCTGATCATGTTGTTAATGGTTGCTGATGATGTTGTTAGTGGGGTCTGATGTGGTTATCAGAAGTGAAGGAAACAAAAATCTTTGTCATTCATATTAAAATGTCATGTCACATACATGATAAAAGTTACTACACTTTGTTATGAATATCAACTCAAGTGTTCTCCACAATTGCTGTAATAAAATCTGTAATACAACCGATGAGATGTATACACACTTAAACCCAAGTCAGCCTAACTAAATTAAACGATTGCTTCCTAACTTCTCATTTTCCGCTTGTGGGAGTCCTCGAGCATTGACAACACTTTGTCTCGATGCCGGTTGTTTCCATGACTAACCAACCACCACAAAGATGCCAATCTTCAGTTCCCGGATGTCATCCATGGAGTAGGAAGGCATCGTGTATCCATCCTCTTTTTCCTGATTCATTTAACATAAACATTATATATATGGATGTTGAACAACTTAATATACACTTACACATCCGTTTGGACATGGACTTTAGACCATGTCACCCCCTTGGGAATTCTATTCGAGCGCAACACATGAAAGTTGTTTTCAAGACATTTAATTAATTAAACAATCAACTAGAAAGTATAGCCCGTCAATGTATAAAATATGTAAGTGACAACTTGATAAATAATTAAATGATAGCAAGTTCAAATTCAAAATGAAAATAATGCACTTTGAAACTCTTCCTCCTAACAACCATTTGGATCGAGAACTTTGATCTTAGCTATATCCCAAATAGTACACTTTAAATATCTTCCTCCTCAAAAAGTCTCTCCAAACAACCAGCTCTGTTAGCACTTTGCAAAAAGGGGATCCTAATGCACTTTACAATCCCAATCCCTATGTCTAGAATTCCACAAGCTCCTAATCAACATAACACCACAGCTTGGCATCCTGAAGCAGTACACATTGGTTATGAGATAACCTCCTTAACCTTCTTCCTCTTCCCTAACAACCCAACCAAAAAGGCTTTATATTTTCACCTTGCACACCACCCTTCCTTTCACACCTCCAAATTTTATAGACAATGCAAGATTGTATAATTCTTTTCCATCCACTTCTTCCTTCACCATTACACTCATAAATGAAATTAGATGAAACATTCATGCATGACTGAACTAGGATAATTAACTTCATTCTCGAAACAATATGGAATGGATGATATCTTAAGTAAATAGTTATAGTTTCGCTCATATCATCGAAAAAAAAGCCTCCATATAACACTTTTGACATGCAAATTTGGTTCCTGCTGGCATCTGTTGGTACTGAACAAGTTCAATACGAAATCCTTTTCAATCCCAAGTTGACAGATGAAAACTTAGAATTCAAATTTCAACACTGGAATGATAATGCATCATAGAAAAAACAGGTAAACTTTCAGAGTGAAAAAGGGTACATTCATTCTCCAAGAGATCATCATATAGCAATAAATTGGAGTCCCAATTACTTATAGCATCCAAAAAAATATTTATCTTTTTCTTCGCATTGTTGACCATGTTTCATGATTTAATGCCGGTAATAAACCGGACATGCAACGGTAAAAAAGGAAAGCAAGTGTCCTAAAAATCGACAAGTTAGGGAAAAAAATTTCAGATTCCAAATTTCATATATCACAAACTTGTGTAAGACAAGCTAGGTAGTAGCTGCTTTCGTTGAGTTGAATAAAATACAGAGATAGATTGCATATATAAATTCTGCTTTATCTCAAATACATGACGAAATTTCAGATTCGTTTTGCTTCTTCTTCTTCTAGTTTGCCCCAATTTAAATTATGGTTGTCAGAAATTTGGGAAGAAAAAACCTAAAACGTTTCTTACCGTCAATTGCCACAGGAGACAACGACACTTTCGGAGAGCAGAGATAGTTGCACGGTGGCTGATGGTTGCACCTTTGAACGGCGTCGGAGAGCGCAAACGGCGTCGGAGACTTGAGCACACACCGGAGGTTTCCTTGCCGAGATACTCGTAGAGAGAGAGAGAGAGAGAGAGAGAGGGAGCGCGATTTCAAATTGAAATTGGGAATGAAATTGCCTCCCTTTGTCATGTTGTGTTGTTAGTGGTGGGTATGTTGGTCATTTCCCTAAACAATGAAATGCCATAAAAGGCCCTAGGGCTTCTTCTGGAAATGTCAGATTTTTAGGGCCTGCAGTGGGATATCTAAGTTTAAAAGGGCCCTAGTACGGATTTTCCCTATAAAAAGAGTAACATATTACCGGGTATCTTCTAGAAGGTGTTCTGGATCCTTTTTTAATTACTCCCTCCGATCCTAATTAAAGGAGCAAATTACCAGAATTTGGAGGGATTAAGGAAGGAAGTTAAATTAGTTAATTATGTGTATTTTTCTAAAATACCCTTACCCAAAATTTAAAATGACATTAAGGAAGCCCGCACATGTCCGTTTAATTTTTCTGTTCAGCGTTTTGTATCATTGCGTCCTGTATTTAATCATTCACGTTTAATCTTTCTATTCAGCTTTAGATTTTCAATAAATAAATAAATGAGAAAATTCCTTTTAAATATTTAAAAAAATTCAAAAACTTAAATTGAGTTAAAAAAAATGA
The DNA here is from genome assembly GCA_025563575.1 of Acacia pycnantha. Lineage (NCBI taxonomy): Eukaryota > Viridiplantae > Streptophyta > Magnoliopsida > Fabales > Fabaceae > Acacia > Acacia pycnantha. The sequence goes on from JAMWYP010000009.1 coordinate 4,525,592, forward strand.
AACATATTATGTATATACACATAATCATATGTGATCTTTTAACTAACTAAAATAATATGATATTAAATAAATCAAATTAATTTAGGTGTATATGACATTAATGAGTTGCAAACATTATTTACTTTATAAAATATATAAGTGTATTATTAAATTATTATTTAAAAAGTATAAATAGAGGTATTATAGGAAAAAAAATTGACAAAAGTTAAAACTTGCTCTTATAATTAGGACCAAAACCAATTCCAAAATTTGCTCTTATAATTAGAACCGGAGGGAGTACAAGACATTCTTTAGTTTAAAACAATAGTATTCGATATTCTTTTTCATATACATCCTTATTTGATAATGGTAGTGAGGAATAGTATAAATTAATATGATGTTAGAGTTTAATATAATTAACAAATTACTATTAAAAATCAATTGAATTTTATGAAAAACTGAATGATTTACCTATTTTTATAGGTACGCACGCATGAATAGTTTGAAGGTATTTATATTTGAAATATTAATGTGTAAACATGCATGTAATTGTTGGGGTGAAGTGTAGTGTTAGTTAATAAGAAAAGAATTAATTAGAGAAAATATATATGATTAGAAATGACTAATAACCCTAATAACTTAAGATTTTAAGTTAAATTTGGATGTCAAATCTATGTGATAATGTCCCCCGCTCAACGATAATATTTATAAGTTTTCAAAAAGTAGCAAAATAGGACAAAATATAATGATGATATATAGATGATAATTTGATAAAGATAATGTTTGTACCCGTAATTAATTATGATAAAGGACAACAATTTAATCACAAGAACAGGGTAATTAATCTTGTTTGGATCAATAACAGTAAAATTGATAATGATGGTAATTAATATATGCCCATAAAGACGATGTAAAGTAAAAATTGAAGATACTGACAAAAAAAAAAAAAAATTGACAAGAGAAGTAAATAACCTTATTTATTATGTCATGTAGGGGATAAAATATTGCAATTAATCTTGATATATGTATAATCAGTCTTTAACTTTTTATAAATTATATTTTGTTTGTACAAAAATTAAAATTTTGATAATTTTTTTAAAGATAAAAATGATTGGGCAGATTAACATTATTTATATTGGAAATCAACCTTACACCTAACTTAACTTTAATTAAAATATTTTTGTTTTTTGTTTTTTTAACTAAACCAACTTTATTATAGTGGAGATTAGTCAGACCACGAACATCCTTATCAATACAGTGAAGTACTTAATCATCGGATTGCCATATGCTCCCTCCGGTCCTAATTATAAGACCATTTTTATAACGCAATTTGTACTACAAAAGTGTTCATATAATTAGGATCGGAAGCAATACTTAACAAGGGCCATATTTAACGGTATATAGTTTAGTGGTATATCAGTTAGACTACAAAATGAGAAACTGTGTTGGAATATGACCTTTTTCAAAAAGATCTTTGGGAGAGGCTTCCTGGTTGCAAAGGTTGGATTCATATTAGTCGGTTGTTCGGATATCTAATAACAGGATCCAGAAAAGCAAATATTGGGTGGACCCAAGGTTTATAAAAAAACAAAAAAAAGGGCCATAATATAGTTAGGGTTAAATTTTATTTGAACTAGTTTAGGGAGTTGTAACCCAATGATAAACACTTTCCTTGATGTTTTATTTCTTTGGTAATTAAAGTGAAAGTTTAGGTTGGGGTAGACACCGGTATTCCACCAGGGTTAAGACACGTCTCTAACTTCAAAAAACACTTACAGAAATACTTACAGATCACCCATCAATGAGACTCTCACATTGACCTGCGGGTATCAAACCTTTGACCCTCTATATAAATATATTAGGTGTGTGAGTTATGGAAAAAAGAAAAAGAAAATCGTATCTGAACCAAAAACATAATTAGAAATGATTTCTCAACTGCATATTATTACTGAGAGAATATGCCTAGTTTGTCACTTGCATGTTCATTTAGATTCCTTGGGTTGTCGTAGAATTACAGTGAATATCATAATATTATTTACCAGACATGCAACCCATTTTGCCTTATAATTATAAATTAATCAAAAGCTCATAAAAATGCCAAAAAGATCATATGGGTCGGTTTAAATTATTTGGGTGGCTTTGTTTCCAATTGATTTCTGTTGGTTTACTTTAGTATTTAAAAATTATGTTCGTACTTTTTTCACGTGGTCAGAGATATTTGCCAAGATCTAGCCAGCATGAAGAAATTATTTTTAAAAATTTAAAAAATAATAAACCAATAAAGTCATTCTCCTCACGTATATTAAGATACTTATATTATTTTCCTTTCATTTTTAATTTGGTTAATTACCTGATTATCTTTTCTCCTTATTAAATCTCTTAATTTTACTTTTTTAAGACTGCTATTTTGTCTAGCAAGGACACAGTTTGAAACTGTCCATCATAACACTACTGTTAGTTTTTGGAACTTTGCTGATCTGTTAGTATTGTTAACTCTTGTATTAATTAAAACTAATTGTGCTAACAGAGTACAATTAATAAATTTAAAAATAAAATAAAAATACGCCGGTATCCAATTTAAAATTTAAAAAAACTATAGGTATTGCTCAAGTGACTTTTCCCATTAAGAATGATGAGATAATTCTTAAATTAAATTTTTTGATGCGAAATTTTTTTAATAATTCAAATCAATTTTATTTTTATTTTTCCAATTCAAATGAACTATAAAATAATAAAAATTTTAATTAATAGATAATTTATATGATCTAAAGTTGTTTGGGGTGCCATTTTTTCCCCAAAAAGTGTGGTTTAGGAGATACTAGTTTGATTGAACAAAATAAAAAATAAATGTTCATCTTATCTGCCAAAAAAACAAAAAAAATGATGGCACTTATCTGTTTTGGTTATTTATCTGCTTTTAACTACTCAAGGAGAGATGAGGGGGGCTAGCTAGCAGTATAGAAAAAAGAAAAGAAAAGAAAAATAAGCATATGTATTTTTATTTTTTGTATAACATGATTTTTTTTTTTTAACTTTAAAGATGTTTTATAAACTATCTACATAATAATTTAAATGTTTTTGAAGAAATATATTTATTTTTCAACGTTTGAATTCGGTTGAAATGAGAGAATAACTTAAATGAATAGAAAAGCTGCACATAAAATTTCCAAAATTGTGAGCGTAAGGATTGGGGCACATATTCATAGCGTGTGGAATTGATGCTAGCGTGTGGAATTTGATCCTCTCCCTTTCACCTTTCCTCTATTTTCTCTTCACTTCTGGTCTCCATGTCTAGATTAGAATTTGAGCATTTAAGATTTAATACTTTTTAAAAACATTTTTAATAGTAGTTCTTAATTTTTTAAAAGTAAATTTAAGTAGTTTAAATTTATTTATTTATTTTTAATAAGTTAGATCCTTAATATAAGAGTCAAGTGCCTTTTTCTGGGAGAGATTAATAAAGCTAAATTAATTTTATTAAAGTATTTATACTTATTATTCTTCTTCAAATTAACTTACTTCATTCTCACCTTAATATAAGACCTAGTTGACTTTTGTTTGGAGAGATTAAGGAAGTTTAATAAGTAACTTAATCATAATATAGGTCGTATATTACTAGTTATATGTTAATTTACAAGTTAGACAAATTAATTTGGTATAAGAATGATAAATATAAATAATTTAAAGTAATTTATTTAGCTCCCTTAATCTGTTCTATCTTATATTAATGAAAAAAGATAATACATTTCATCTAGAGAAATACTTACATACTCAGGAACGTCACCTTATTTGTACTTTGACTAATTAAAATACAACAACTTATCTTATTTTGATCCTACATGGGAGATGAGTCATTTAGAGGAATTCAAATTTTATAATTTAAAAAAAACATAAACTTCATATTTTTTTTTTTTTAAAAAAAAAGAAGAAATTCCCTTCCATGAGTTGTTGTTTTTTAAAATCATAAAATTTAGATTTTTTGAGATGACTCATCTTTCATGTAGAATTAAAATTATATGAGTTGTATTTTAATTAGTTAGAGTACAAATTAAGTAGCCTTCCCAAAGTATTTAAGTATTTCTTTTTAACCTAATTATACACAACATATGTTATAATTAAATAATTTATTTAAAACCAACGGGGTTGATATAAGTGGTAAGCTGCTTGTGTCGCTTAAGTAAGGTCTTGAGTTCGAGCCTTGTGAATGCAGAAAAGCCCCGCTGAGAGACTCACCCACCATAACTAGGTGCGCGACCCGGATGAATTAGTTACGGCGAAGCTTTGGACACCGGATGAACAACCGAAAAAAAAAATATTTAATTTTTTTTATCTCAAAAAAAAAAGTCAAGCTGCTATAGCGAAAGTACTAATAATTTTATAAAATAATAAATTGCTAGGGGAAAAATATGTACATTTAAAAAAAAAAGATCCAAGTCGATAGCTCGCCTCGTGTGTATATAATGACCTCAAACAAACGAGAACTATACAACGCATCTCCTCTCCATCTTTCTCTCTCTCTCTCTAAAGTTGAATATTCCTTCTTCTATCTCTGAAACTCTTTCTTCTTCTTCTTCTTCCACCTTTACTTTTCCAGCCATCTTTCTTCTTCTCTTTTTAATTTCTTCCGCTTAAAACTCTTGCATATATAGTTCACAAAATCATCATCATCATCACAACTAGCAACCAGATTTTTGTATCTGTGTGTGTTCGAGAACTTCTAGGTACATGTAGGTAGATAGCCCAGATTGCCACCTAACATTCATCGTACACACAAACACCCAATACATATGACTCCACCGAATACTATAGTTGGTTGATTTTATTTTATTTTTGTTAATTTTTGTGGTTCTTGTTAATTTCTTCATCTCTTGTTCTTCTTTCTTTTTTCCCTTTAAAGTATTCTCAACTCTCTCTCTCTCTCTCTCTTCGTTCACACACTCAAATATTATGTTCCGCTGAAACCGTATATTCTAATATTCTTTTTAGGGTTCCCTCAAGTTATCCTTTTTGGTTCTTAATTCTATCTGGGTTATGCTATTTCAACCCAAGATTTGAAAGATTAGTGCTTTTATGATTGGCAGATGAGATAGATATTATATTGGAGGAAATTTCTGGAAGCTTCCAACAAGTGGGCGTTTGATCCAATTGAGTCATTGTTTGCAGGTGCAGCATCATCAAGATTCACACACAGAATCTTTATTCAGGTTCTCATAGGTGTCTTGAGAATCTTGATGATGCTGCATCAGCAATAAATGATTAATAAAACCTCTCTTCCTTACTATTGCCCTTTCCGCTTCACTTTCTTTCTCATATGATTAAGGGGTAAGATTAATTTTAATTTCATTGCCTTTTCTTTATTATATTGTTGATCTGTCTCAGATCGAGCTTCTTCTTTTTTCCAGCGCAGATGTTTTATTCCTTGAAGCTACACTCTTCTGCATCAATATACGTTCTTAATTTAGGGTTTCTAAATTTGAATGTAACAAGAAATTGAATCTTTATATGTGGTGCCGTATTATATATATTCCTTTCATCACTTTGTGGGTGTTTCTTTTTCAGGTTTAGTTATTCTTTGAGGAACATACGAGGTTTGAAATCTTAACGTTTTTGTTCTTGTCAATGTACAGTACTGTTTCATATACAAGAATAGCCATATGATATCATATTATGTTGCTTGAAAGTTTTACCTAATTGGGTTAAATACTTTAAGCACATCCTCATTACTTCTCTGAAAATCTATATTCTGGTGTGTGTGTGTCATCTCTATACAGAAAAATGCCATATCTGCGATATCTAAATGACATTTTTAATTAACTAAATAAAAATAATAATCTTAATCAGCATCCATCATCTTGTACTCACAACCTTGAAAGTGAATGTTTACATGTCTCTCTCAAAGAAAAAAATTGTTGAAAAATCTTTCATTGCAGAATTTATTTGCGACATGAAATTTGTTTGAAGGCATAGACAAGTGCAACCTTTCTTCAGCAAGTGCATATTTTTTAGCTGTATGCAAAACGAGAGACACTTGCACATAACTGAAGACAGGTCACAGCTGATAGCTGAAGAAGAGTTTCACTCACTCAAAAACACGGGTCATTAGGTACCTTTGAACAATAAATTTTGCAACTGGGGTTTAGTTTTCAGCAATTTCCCTATATATATATAAATCGTTTTAGTTTGCAGCAATCTGAGTGTTGTAGGTAGTAGGACTGAACATTATAAGTAGGTGGGGTCAATAAACTAGAGCCCCCAGTCCCCACAATAGTACAATATATACTGCTGGCCAGGTGGTTGGTTATAATAGCTTGCTGTGTATAATTTCACCGCTTCGTACTTATTGTACTCAAGAATCTGGTTAAAACGAGGCACAATTTATCATCTTACCTGAGTTCCTCAATCAATATTAATCCCCATATGTGTGTGTGAGATTCAAGACAAACTTGTATTGAGAATATAACTATATATATTTATTAAAAGGTTCAACAACCAAGCACCTTATCCGCTTTTGGGCCGTCATCACCCTTACGGTTTTTACAATGAGCCAAGATGGAAAGGGTAACATTTGGGTTGGGTTTCTCTCATCATCATTTTCTCATTATCCCTCATAATTTCTAAATCACATCCGTCCAATCAACACAGTACTACTTTCACTTTTCTCTTATTTTCTCAATCAATGGCTAAGATGTGGCCAGTGAAAGACAATGAGAAGAATGATAAGGAGAGTATCTCCTTCCCATTCTTATAAGGTGTCTTTCATTTCTCTTCTTAGCCGACATGAGACATAACAAAAAGATTCAAATCTTATAAACTGACCTTCTCCGGATCCCACTTAATGCTAGTCTTGTGTACTGGGTGCAATTGAGTAAGACTTGAAATATATTGATCCTGTTATAAGGACTTAGCTTGCTGTACCTGCAGACTCAATTATCTCATTTTCATTATGAACATGTGTACTTTATGAGTATCTATATCAATCAAATGACTTGGGAAACAAAAAGAACAGAGTGTAAATAAAAAAGGTGAAAGAACCAAAACAAAATTGATGAGACCATATACCACAGTTCATTTTTAACCTTTACCTTTTTAGCACTACAAAAACACTACTGGCATAATTGAGATATGTTATTTGATTGAGTTTTCCGAAAATGGGGGGAATAAAGGAGCTAGCTTGTATGTATAATTAATTAATTAAAGTAATTAATTATGATCCAAAAAAGAGAGAAAGCTCAGTGCATCAGCAACAGCTAATAGATCACATGTTTGCATGAGACATATACAGCACCAACCACATATATACCAAACAAAATGCAACACAACAACTACTATTCACTACTCAACTTTGGCTCTCTCTCTCTCTCTCTCACACACACACACACAACACACAAGAGCATAATTACTTTTGGTACTATACACGTATAGTTTCTTCCTGTTAAATGATTATATACATCCAGGCTCAATTAGCTGTATTTTTGCTCAAGTTTTTGCATGTGTGTGATTGAGTGTGTTTGGCCTGACAGTTTATATATTTAAATTATTAGAAAAACTGAGTGAAAATACCTTTAATTGAGCAAAGGCTCAAGACATGTAAAGTGGGGACAACTAATTAATGACGAAGCTCTTTTGTCATATTGAAAGTCCGATCCCATCAACAGATGAATCCACCGGTGAACTATTCCTTATTTACCGCAAAAATTGTATCAGCCTTAATTAAACATCGTTTTCTGTCTTTGACTAAAGTTGTGAGGGCGAGCGATTAGTGTAAATCGAAATTAGATTTATATTATTAGCATTTAGCTGTACGGCAAGAAAGTAATCTTTTAATAATTTACCATTTGGTGAACAACACAGTGATATACCGGTTTCCCCATATACAGCTTCCACAATAGTTTTTTTTTCCTAAGGCTAAAGGGTTAGGGAATGGCATGACGCTATTGTGCTCTAACAATAGCTAAATCTTTGAATAGATTGTTAACTAAAAGATCTTGTTTAATAACTTCATTGAGTATTTTTTTTTTTTTTTTTGTATTCTTTTATCTCCTTTTAGATGACTTCGTACTGTTTGATTTACCTTCCTAACTTATCTATTACATGGTCTTTTTTGAATGACTCCGAACCACATCAAACGATCTTCTACCATTTTCCCTTTAATAGATCGAGATAGCACTCTCACTCTTCTGTTAATATGTTCATTACGAATCTTATCTTTTCTTACATGATCGCACATCTATCTCAACATCATCATTTCGGCCACCATCACTTTATACTTATGATATTACTTTAAAGCCCAACATTTACTACTATATAGTATTACTGGTCTTATAGCAGTATAACAAAACTTCCCTTTTACCTATTTATTAGGTACTTTTCAATTACAAATAATTTTAGTATATTTTCTTCATTTAGACCACCCAATTTGAATTTTATGATTAACATCTTCATCAATTTCACATTCTTTTTGTATAATTGATCACAAATATCTAAACTTTGTCACTTTTTGGATGATTTAATCTCGCAATTTAACCTCCAAATCATAGTAAGTTGTCTCTTATCAAACAAACAAACAATTGTGATGTTTTGATGACTACTGATAAACAAGCAACTGATGTTTTCATAAAATTATTAAGGCTGAACAAACAATTCTGAGGGGAAAGATAAACTGATCTGAGAAGAAAGAGGATATGTGAGAGTGGGAAAGATCTGAAGAGAAAGATCTTTCGATGACAGACTAATGATATGTTCATAAAATTATTGAAATGCTCATCCAATTTTTTTTAAATGGTAAATTATCAAGTGCTATCTCTGTCAGCGCGTCTGAGTCTGACTGAAAGTGAAAAAGAATAAAAATTACTCTTTACAGTCTCACCTTCGGAGGTCCACAAAAAGTTCGTAATCTGGTAAAACAAGGACTATTCATTGGTACAAATATATGTGATCACAGCGAATCAACTTTGGAGAATTGGAGAATATGTGATCTTTTGCGATAAAAATGCTACGTACTGTCTGCTATATATTAATGTGTGTGAGAATAGTGTTTAACCTGTTTGGATTTATGATACCTTCAATAATGTGGCTCTTTTTTTTATAATAAAAAATGTTTAGGTGAGTTGGGTTCTGGGACTCACCAAAGTCAGGGTATGCTTTGGGTTCAAAGAGTACTTACACAGGTATTTTTAAATCGCCCACCAATAAGATTCTCATATGAATAGGATTTAAATTCACAACCTTATGATTATGAGCCAACTCTTTTACTTTTACTGACTAGACCAATATTTGTTGGCAATATGACTTTTATGACAACGTACAATGGTAGCTAGACTTGTAATATGGCTTTAATTTTATATGACCACATAATGAGATACTATCTCTTTAATTTAGCAACAAAATCACCCATGTATCGCAAAAAGGATAATTAATGATGTTTTTAGGAGTCTTCTATTAGTGAGACTGGTTCTCTAAGGAGTATAAGAAGGAAAAAAAATAATTGAAAAAGTAGTACACAATATTTTCAAGGCTTGGGAAGCATTTTTTTTAGGTATAATTTGCCCATACATATACCTATCTTATAGAGCGCAAATTGAACTGATGGGCGAAAATCCTTTAGGATACAATGAAGATCCTTAAGTATGGATTACATTCCCAACACTTAAACACTCAAACCAAGACAACAATGTATTTTGTAAAGTGGTAATTTGACTTTATTTATGTGTGCACTTAAAGATAAAAACAATGAGTTTGATCTCTTGTTGTGGGTTGTGATGTGATGTCGTATGCCACAAATGAAGTGATGGTGCAAGGTATTTATAAAGACCATGTAGTGAAGCCTTGAAGTAGTGCCTCTTGAAGCAACACATCGATCTTCAATTAAAAATCATAATCATATATGTTAAATTCATGAACTCTAATATAATGAAACAACATAACTTAAATAACTAATAGTTATTTGAAATAACTTTTCCATGAAGAGTTACGTATATGTAAGATTTTCTTAAAAATCAACACAACCTTTCACCAAGTGGTGGTTAAGACATTTTTTGTTATAATTTTTCACATATGTCTTTAGAAACTAAAAAGACATAATCTTGGTAACCTTTAGTGTTACAACTCTTCACATTAATTCCTTAATTTATAGGAGCATGACTTTACAAAAAAACACAAACACATCTTTTCATTTTAAAATATTCCAACATTTTTCAAATATCCTAGGTTTGATTTGGCAAAAGGTAAATCTTTTTTTTCCCCTTTGCAAAAGGTAAATCATCTGAACTCATGTGGCACTATTATGCCATTAGGTTTTTTATTATTTCCCGTCGGTAGATGTGAAAGTCCCAAATTTGCAATATATATATAGATTGATCCAAAGTTGAAACGATCATTCACCAAAAAGAAATCCAAACTTTGCATTTTAATGTGATACAAAGTTCATTGGTTTACAAAACATTATCAACTATATATATATACTTACTGGGAAAAAAGGTGGAAAAAACCACTTATATCCTTAAAAGGCTTCAATAATCAAACACATTTTAGAGTTGATTTTAGTTGAAAGAGCTTAGATTGTTTAATTAAGTATGAGGTCTCGAGTTCAAATCCATTATTTGAATTCAAAAGAAACCTTAAGAAGAGTTGCAATACTTAAATATGACTAATCAGATAGCCATATAAAAAACCTAATATGAGGATGAATTTCTCGTGCAGTTGTTAGACATTTATTTGCATTTATGTTGTAGGAATTTTGTGGAGAACTTGATATATCTGCTGTCCAATCTGACTTGATAAGTTTACATAGTCATATTCTTATGTCACTCAGTACACTTGAAATGCTTGAATGTGTACGAGTTATTAATGGTTGGATTGAGAGAAAAACAACCTAAATTTTCTTTAAGGTAGAGAGCGTTTGAATATTACGGATAATATTACATCATTTTAGCCATGATTAAAGGGTTATTATTGAATGTTTTAGGTTTAAGACCCAATTTTACCTTAAAACTTTTTGCGTATAGAGTTGTGGTAATTTAGAAGTTTTTTTTTTTTTTTTTTTTGGGATTAATCTACTAGTGTCCAATGCTACTAGTAACTGATTAGTCCAGTTCGTGGGAATATAACCCATAGTGGGAGGAACCTCACCACCACTAAGTAATTATTGCGGTTGTATACCTAGGACTCGAACACGAGGTCACTAGTTAAACTGAAACAACCAGTTAAAGTTTAAAAAATTGAGCAAATTCATCCTAACTGTTAAAAAAATTAACATTTACTGTCATTATTTTTAACGGCAAGGACATAATTGCTCTTTTTTTTAATGATATCAGGGAAAATTGATTAAACAAAAATTTTTCGGATACCCACAACTCCTCTGAAAAAACTTCTGAAGTAAAATTGGACTTTAGCCCAATATTTTAATGACACTTGTCCACATCTTTATTGAATGATGGATGATGTTGTAATCATGTTGACAAATCAAATTCCCTGGCTTGGGATCAAGGGCAAGAGGAGCCGAGATGGCAAGTCGAGCAGCCTATTGCGCTAACGGTAATGGATGAAAGGGAAGAGGCATTTAGGACAAAAAAGACGGCGTTTACTCAAACGAGTTGAATTTAGCAAGCCAATAAGATCAAATTGCTCTTGTTGAACCAGCTACCAATCACCAAGTCCTTTGTTTAGCCAAATCAGCTTGGAGGTTGGTGAGAGAATGGAAAGTCATACAAAGTTGCAAAGTTGATTGAGAGATGCAAAGTTGCACTACTACATAAAGCACTTTTAACATCCATTTTTAGAACCATAAGATGACTGTTTCTAGGATAATATATATGAGTGTTGTTGAAAAGTGTCAATGTAGATGAATGGTTTTTAGACAGTCATTGTTAGTCAACTTATAACGACTGTTATACATAAACCAATCGCTATAAGTGAGACCTATAAGTAACGGATGGATTTAAGCAAATAGTCGTTAACGACGGTTATTCACAAAACTAGTCGTTGTAGGTTTACCATTACAACGACCGTTTTCTGAAAACTAGTCGCCTATGTTTCTCTTTTTTTAAGGGAAAATTAGAATGAAGGACCAAGAGGTTTATAGAGAAGGACCATAAAAAATGTAATTATTTAAAAAGACTAAATATAAAAAATTAAAATTAAAAGTACTAAAATGCCCCTAACAAAATCTTCTGCATTTTCTCCTACATTCTCTTCCACATTCTATTTTTAAAACTAATACAAAATTCTAAGTTTCATAAAATTAAACAATAATTTTCTCAATTTTCATTTTTCAAAACTTGAATATATATCTATGAAAAAAAGTACACATTCTTCAATTTGTAAAAATTATAATTTTTTATAAATCAAAATTTTTTTAATTAAAAATGGAATTATATAATTTTAATCAAATTCAAGGTCTTTTATAATTTATCATATATGTTAAACCAAGAAAGTTTGTATGATTTATTTTTGTTTTAGAAGCAATTTATGTGGGTTAAAAAAATTCATGTAATGTTAATAAAAAAAAATCCAATTAACCTATCATATCCTGAAAAATATGAAATAAGTTTATTTTTTATTTTTATAAAAAGAGCTTAATTGATATCAACGTTGATAATATAAATCGGGCAACTTGATGATATAAATTGGTGATTTTTTTTTTTAAAAAAATGAGTTTAACAGTTGTTAATTAAATAATATAGTGAAAAAAAAGATATGATAATATCATGATAGGCAGTTTTAGTTTTAATTTTAGTTATTTTTTTTATTATGAATACAAGAGATAATAGATGAGGTTTGATTAGGGGCAATTTAGTAATTTTAAATTTATATTATAATGTTAGGTCCTTCTAAGTAATTACAATTTTTATGGTCCTTTATAATAAATATTATATTGTCTAGGTTCTTTATTTCAATTTCCCATTTTTTTTTAAATGATCACTTATAACGACTGAGATATTACTAACCGTCATTGAAAGTTGACCATTACCATGACTTTTTTTTCTCTAAACTAGTCTCTATATTTCTTTCTTTAAAAAAAAAAAAAAGCACACTTACAATGACTGGTTTATGAGTAACAGTCGTTGAAAGTGACAATCACAACGACTGTTTGCTTAAAACTAGTTGTGTGTGTGTGTGTATTTAAAAAAAATGAAATTCTTTTTTCTGTTCATATCCTTTTTTTGATACACTATTAGAAAAAAGACCTTTTAATGTCCGTTTTTAGACACATTCTACATCACTTTTCAAGGGGGATGCCTATGTGAGAGACGCATTAAAGTTTGAAAAAATCATCCCTTAAAAAAGGGACGCCGTAAGACTTACGACGTCCTTTTTTTAATTTGAATTGAGATATAGTATCTCAGATTTAATTAAATAGATATATATCATATCTCAGATTTAATTTATAGAAATAAATTAAATCAGCAGGCTTTTAATTCGGATTAAATAAATAGATTATATTAGATCTGTTGGACATATTTAATTAATGCTATTTAAATCTAAAATTTGAGTTCAAGATTAATTGAGATTAATCTTGAATATTTTAATACGACCCAATTAGGATTTTAGAAACTCTATGAAAGATATTGATCTAGTCGTATTAGAATAAGGAACAAGCCGCAAAAGAAATCCTAGAGAGAAAAATGTGAGACACAAAGTAAGAAGGCGCTAGCACGCTGCCGTACGTGTTAGAGAGCTGTTCGGTGTGGATACCGGTAGAGGGAGTGGATTCGTAGAGTCGGCTCCTAGAGATTGATCGAGAAATAAGGCGTTAGCCCACGTGTTCGAGAAAGGACGCATACAAGCTCGTATAGGTACGGTTTCTAACGAACCTTGATTTAAACGCCGTTGATAGATCCTCTCTATGGGATTCGTAAAATTTTAATGGATGAAATCCTTCCGCTGCGTGTATGGATCCCAACATATACATGTACTTTTAAATGGTTTTGCCTTGGGTTTTTGTAATTGACAAATAGTAGTATACCACTCTGGTCCTATTTATAAGTCCAGTTTGACCAAAAAAATTTGGTCCTATTTATAAGTCCAGTTTCATGTAATAAATGAGATTGTGACAATTTTACCCATATTAATTATACCCATGAAGATAGAGAGAGAAGAAACAACTCAAAAGCATCCAATCATAAATGAGGGCAAAATTGAAAATTTACCCCCATAATCATTGTGTCAACTACCTCTCCTTGGTATGTGAGATTTGGTCAAACTGAACTTATAAATAGGACCAGAGTGGCATATATTTGGTTTGGTTTCCGTAAATCTGAGAAATTCATTTTGTGTGTGATTAAAATAATTTAATTGTGGGAGGATTGCTTTGGGATGGTACCTCCTAAAGTGATGAACACAACCCTTAGGCTTTATACCTTCGATATTTATATGATGTGAAAAGATAATATCCGTTCTTCCAAAGTGGTGTCTAGCAGGTTTCCGGGACACTAGTAGCAACTTTGGTAAGAGGTGTGCACATTAGGAAGAAATGTTTTATGGCCAATTTAATGATTTATGATTGGCCGGTTTCCGGGTCACAGGGTAGACTGACAAGTTTCCGGGTCTACCATGATTCTCTTCCCACTAAACAGACTGGTAGGGTTTCCCGGGTCTAAATGAATTTAAAAAGATAATGAATAATATTTGATGCAATTACTATATGATTATATATATTTGATTTGATTAATATATTTGAGCTATTTAAATTGTGTTTTATTAAGATTACCAGCTTTGCTGATTTTTGTGTTATGGGCTGCGATGATTCTTCGGGGAAGCAGATTTTCAGTGAAACAAGTTCCAAAGGTTGGGGCTAGCATTAAGAAGCGAGGAAGACCATTCAGCTAATTCTAGCTAATTTTTTTTATTCTCTGAATAAAACATTTTTATTTCAGTTTGGATTTATGTTATTGTAATAAGTTAGTCTTGCACTTGTCCCAATATAAGTGCGGCGGTAACACTTCCCAAGTTTGATTATTTTGGATTTCAGTAATTATTTATCAAAATCATTGCAATTTTATGTTATCACAACGGTTAGAAACTAAGGTTAGAAACTAAGGGTGTTACAGTTACAATCAAATATATATTTAAATTCAAGAGGCAAAAATGTACATTTGAAGCCCAAATCATTGTATTGAAGACCCAAAAGCACAAATATGCTTGAAAGTGGCAAATCGAGTCATAATATAATGTACTATTATTGCACTACAAACTTTATTCTATACCTAACATTAAGATTGAAGGGAGCATTAGATATAGAAGCCCTATTATATGCCATTACATCAATAATTGAACATGTAAGATGTACTGATGAGACGTGAAAGTGAAACACGTACACATAGAACTAGCAAGATACAAAGGGACATAATTAATCTAAGACTAGATAGACTCTAGATATTTGTAAGGGCTTAAAGTCATGTAGTTCAATGGATATAAAATTAATCTTCTAATTGATTGACTGATAGAGAGATAGTTATTAATTAATCAGATATATAAAATTGTGATATTAATATGATACTCATGAGTCCTACCATTATAAATGTACATGTACGAGTCAGAATCAGATTCATCATTAATCTCCCCAATATATATATATATAATCATCGATTGTTGATCTCATTAAGTTTAATCACCATTTCAATTGCTTCATTTCTTTATTTTAATCATTTACTCATCGCTCATTATATATTGGTTATTTGACTAAAATTTTACGATAACAATCGTGACTTTCTTATAGGTACGACTCCGAAATACCCCAAGTAATTTATTATCTTTCATATATTTTCCATTTTAATAATCATTGAGTTTTTCATAGTTTAAAATAAAATATATAAAGTATGAGCACTTTCATACTCACAAAATCACAAAAAAAAAAAAAATCTAAAATCCAATGGCCACATATACATTCGGTTGACATGTCTCTCTCCCTCCTTTGAAAGAAAAGAAATGAAAACCAATACACGTACATAATTAATTGATAGGATCAAGCTATATGAAAACCCTTCAACAATTTGGAAAATAATAAGACCCAATTATTTTCTCTCTTTCATAATTATTTCTATCTTTCACCATTTTAGATAAATAAATTTATCTATTTATACCATCAAATAAAACTATATATATATATCTCCTGTTGTTACCGATGAAAATATATTTCCTCCCCACAAGTTATATGAATAAAATGTCCAATAATCAGATAGTAACAACCTCGTACATATTTTTCCACATAATGTCATTTGCATAAAGCCTTAAAAGCTGGCTAACTATTATTTATCCACACACACACACACAAAAAGCTGGCTAACTATTTTCAAGCTTAGGTCAAATTGGTTGGGGGGAGATTATTTGAAAAAAGAAGAGAACACATCCTACATCATCACTAATTAATTAAATCAATATAAAATGCGTGGAAAACCTCTTCATTCATATATACGTTGTAAATAATATAGTTTATCTCTAATATATATACAAAACCCATCATAATAATCAATTGAAACGAAAGAGTTGCTAGTACTATACATATATTAAGATCGATGTAAATATTGGGTCTCAAGAAATCTAGGAGAGAATAATACCTTGGCATAGAATTTTCTTCATATTTTTTATTCTTGTCAAAATCAAGAACCAAAAAAAATTTATTTGAGTGACCCTTAGAAGAGTAATGTTACCTTAGAAGCCTGAAAGATTGAAAAACAAGTAATGTTACCATTTACTGCTAAAAATTTAACGGTTAACATCAAGTTTTTAATAGTCAAAGTTAGTTTTTTTTAATGGTATGAAGCATCATTGCTCCTTTTTAATATTTTTCAGGGTAACATTGAACCCAAAAAATCTTCCTGAACAATATTGCTCCTCGACAAAAACTTTCAGGATAAACCCCCATCCTTTTCCGGTTTTTTTAGGGAGATATGAGATATGAAAACTAGAGGAATTCCACTTCCCACAAATTGAGTTGGATTCACCTTGGTTTGGATGGTTCAATGTACTAAGGACTAAGACTATCTATGGACTATGGATACCTAATCCAAGATCAGAATAGCAGTTAGATTAGGGGTTTTACTAGAAGATTGATATTTCTATAACAAACACGGTAGCTAAGCTTATGAGAATCGGTCTTCGATGATTTAAAAGCTTTGTACTACTATTGCAAGAAAGTTAGGCCCTATAGTTGTGACTGTACTCTATGAGAGCGTTGTGCTATGCATAATTACAAGTAATGAATGGAATTGGTCAGTCACCTTTGACCACACATTTTGAGTGGCAATTATTAGTTGTGCTAATTGGCTTACCGCTCAAGCATACTTAAAGTTGCAAGCAACAACAAGTCTTACTATGTGATGTCAATTAGGTGAATCACACGATGTCATTATACTCTATCAATATCTAAATCTTTGGATAAATTTATTGAATGTTCTCTTCAGTCTTCCTGTATACTCTTTTTAGAGAACTTCATAATACTTAATCTACCAACCTCACTCACCGACACATCTAAAATATCCTTCTTTATATGTATCTGAACCAACTCAAACGATTTTCTATCCCTTTTTTTTCTTCAATTTATGACACTTTAAATGTTCATTACAAATCTTATATTTTCTTGTTGTCTATTTGAAGCTCAACATATATGCTCTTATTGTCCTTAAATCCTAAACCACACACATTCATCTCAACATGATCACTATAGCTGCCCTACTATAAGCTCTTATTGTCGCTTTAAAACTCAATGTATACTATCATATAACTATTAGTTTTATAACAGTATGATTATTAGGTTCTTTCTGATCACGCACTGCATGAGCATTTAGTTTAATTTATCTTTATAGATAGTCCTACCTAACGGTGAAATTATTTAATTATACTCTGTCTCTCTCACTCTCTCTCTCTCTCACTCACTCACACACACGATGGAGCAATGAAGGCGTACCAACTTACAGTCTGTCTTTCATTGATGAGGCTGTAACAATATAAACGTTGATAACATATTGGAGGGGTCATTGATGGCGATGCATCTTTACCTTAATGGTAGGCTCTTTTTCGCAAAGCTCTGCGTGATTCACTTTCACAACCTTTTATGACAAAATTAAGAGAAGAAATGAATGTTGATAATTTCATAATGGTCCCCCCTACATATATATAGCTATTTAGTGATCATGAATCAAATATATACAAAGACCTTTTATTTACATATGGTCCCAAAAGCTAGCTAGCTAGCTATTCAATTCTGTTACACACATATAATAATGCCAACTATATATATATATATGTGTGTGTTTATTATTTGACATATATATGTGTCCCAGCTGATTCTCCACTCCTTTTAGGTTGTCACTCTGCCACAACTTGTACCATTATTTTTGCTTTCCTTATGTAATATTGCTACCTCATTTTCAATCGATTATTCACAACTTCGTACGAATAAAGATATTATTATATATGCTTCTGTTTCTTTTACAGTAGTTGTTTATTGGTTATCCATCATGTCGAACAATTATTCATCACACACCTTCATTAGTTACTCGGAAATAATGTATGTGTATTACTTCATAAAAAAAAGATTGATGAAAATGTGTGTATGTGAATGTGATATATATGTGAATGTATATATGACATGGGAAATTAGCAATGTGTAGGTTAGGGGAATCTTTAAACTCCTAGCGAGCTGTTAGGATAATTATTAATTATTAGATTCTACAAATTGTGGGCAATTAAGAGTAATTATTGCTAAAAGTTAACAATAATTAGCACGCAGTCGTACAAAAAACATGATTAACTAAATTGAATAGATTATTAATGATGTTAGTTATATTAGTTAATATGGCATTTTTTTTTAATTAAAAGACTAATATCTTCCCTAATTCTCTCACTCCTCCCCTACTTGATTATTATCAAGTTACTAAAAAAAAAAATTGGCCAAACCAAAGTAGTGGTTTAAGGGTTATTTTGTCAAATCAAGGGTCAACTCGGGTCAAATCGGTAATAAAAAAATATTTTCTAAATAAAATGTATAAAAGTACCTATTAACAACATATATATAGTATATGTTATAGTAATATATTTATATATAATTAATATAGAAAAATTACTAAACCAATTTAAAAATTTGAATTTTATAAAAAGGATAGGAGGAGAATATTTTTATATATTATCACTATATTTTGTTATATCCTTTTCTTCTTTTTCTCAGGAAACTACTTTCTTCTTGAAGTTTTTGTGTTTCCTACATTTTTAGCAAATTTTTCCAACAAAAAGTGACTCAGGTCAATCCCTAACCAGGCTAGTTTGCCCCGAGTTGGTCCGGGTCACATTGGGTCAATGCTCCCCTGAACCAAACAAATGACTGGGTTACTAGTTTTGGGTCAATCTGATCGGTCTAATCTGAGTTTTAATACTATGATGATTGTTAAGGGGGTATCGATAAGGTTAATTTAGGGAAAAAATAATGAACATGTGAAATATTAGGAATTACATTTAGGACCAACAACAACTCCCCAATCAAGTCATTAAGACGAGAGGATTAGTTTAAAAAACCGCCACAAAATTAATCATGCTTTTTCTGGTTGGATTTAAGCTTAAAAAACCCTAATTTCAAATCAATTAAATATCCTTGGTGGCGGCTTCATTATCTTCTCATGTAGTCCTTGAACTTGACTTTCATTATTTTTTCAGAATCCTCATGCAATTTGCTGCTTTTTAATTATTTGATAAAGCCTGGGCTTTCGTGTGCAATCTTTCTAACTCTTTTTATTTTATTTTGAGCTTTTTCTAATATCCTCTGATCTATTCTGCAGCTTTATTCCTCTATATTAGAACTCTACTGTCTAAGTGCACAAGTCTGATAATAATCAAATTCAAGCTGATTAATTAGTTAGGTCAAAAACCACAACACTTACTCGTTAACGTATATTTTTCTTTATTTCCTAACTTAATTAATCACAAAACCCATCTTTAACCTATCAAAAAGCAAAGACTTATTTATATTATCTTGTGATGTAATGAACATTGACTCGATTAAGTATGCTTATATATGTAACTATAACCTAGGACACACCTATATATAAACCTTCATTTACGTTTACTTATGTTTAATATAAGCAAGAACATCGATCTGTGTGTGTGTGTCCTGAAAAAGGTTCAGAAAAGAGTAAGAATATTGTCGAGCCCACCATGAAAAAGCAGGAAGGTAAAGTGTACTAGGTTAGGGCCGACATGTCCCCCCACTGATGAAAACCTTACAGGGAAAAATATATACAAAGATATCATCCAAAAAAAAAAAAACTGACTCATTATTGTAATAAGAATCTGAGGCCTCACAGCAATATCTTTGTACAACTCAGTTTGAGACCACAAACAACATCATTATTAACCGCTAGTTTTTGTACCACACATACACATATTTTGAAGTAAAGAGCCCTAGCTACTATATGATACTTTTCTCTGTGTTCTTTTGACAACGACAAGGACAACCGAAAAATTTAAAGATTCAGTGTGTGTGTGTGTAATAGATCCGCACACACGCACATTTAACTAGTTGTATTTGTGTATATCGTTTCATTTATGCTTTTTAAACTTTAGTTAGATATATAAAATTTATAGGGTCTTTTTGGATTAGCATTTGCAGAAGTGACTTTTGTCTAAATGGATTTTTGCAAATTGAAGTTGAGGTAAAAGTCAATTCGTGTAATGTGATTAATATTTAGATAATGTAACATCCCAAAACCATCTCTAGGCTTGATTTTATCATTAGAAGCATATGCTTGCTATGGTTTCTAAATCCCTCTCAAATGATTGTTAGCAAGAGGAAGAAGAGAGAAGAATAAGGATTCAAGTGGTGAAGATTCAAGAAAGGATAAAGACAAGTCAAGTCTGCTAGAAAAAAATTAAACTTAGTTGACTTTTTTTGGAAAAATTAAGGAAGCTAAACATGTTAATTAATGATCTCATATGTTATTTATAATTGAATTATATATCAATTTATAAATCAAATAATTGAATCTTATATTTAGGACCAGATGTGGTATATGGTCTTAGTTTAGTTAATCTGGCCTCACAATAGAGCAATAGTATAAAAAAGGAGTTACTAGCGAGTGAATAGACAAAAAAGTTATAAAGATAGAGAAGAAAACCGTTGAAATTTGAGGTTGGAAGTCATGTTTCTTTAAGTTATCTCCAATTACAGGCATAGGTCGCTTGATGAAGACGAAGAAGATGAGCCCCAATTATATTGGTCTGTTTAAAAATATTGATAAAGCAGGACCAACAATCTGAACTTCTCAAATTATTAGTGAGCATGTGATCAAAATGTAAATTTTGATGGTTGGTCCAGCAGAATGTGGCGCTGGATTCTCTTAAGAGGTCTAGGGTTTGAGCTGCGGTAAAACCAGGGGCGGAGCCAGGAAAGAAAATTAGGGGGGCGAAAATTACAAAATAGAACCCAATAGAATCAGTATTTGAAATTTGGGGGCGAAAATTACAGAAATCGACCCAAGATTCTCAGAAATTATGATTTAGCCTAATAAATATTTCAATAATTTCATTTTAGTTCCTCTATGAAACTTTTTAATAGGGATTAAAGTGAAAATATTAAAATTTTTAGGAGGCTAAAGTATAATTTCTGAGATTTTTGGGTCCATTTCTGTAATTTTAGGGGGGCGGGGGCCACCCCTAGCCCCCCTAATTCCGCCCCTGGGTAAAACCACTCGTAATCCGTCTTGTATGGAGCTACCACTGTTGGGAGGGTCGTCCTTGCCACTGCCGAACTCGGAGTGGTTGCACACTTGCCACCATTTTATATAAAAAAAAATGTAAATTTGAATTTATGGGCTTCAATTAACAAATCGCCTAAACCATTTAAACTTTCACGCGACATTTTTAAGGAAGGATCATTTGCTCCAATAAATGCTAAACCAAAAATGATTTTTGGCTCCACCTGTCTTTTAAGGGTTCAAAAATCAGTTTTGAGCTTCCCATATGCAGCCCAATCAAATACCTAGTGGTTAGAAAAAAATTATATATATACTCCCTCTAATCCTTATTATAAGATATATTTAAAGAGTTGATCTTGGTTCTAAATATAAGACATATAGTTTCCATATTTGTCAACATTTTCCTAATTTACTCCTATTGATACTTCATCAACAATAATTAAGGAAGAGAGGGAAGAAGAAAATTAAGGAAGATAAGAAATGTGTTTCAGAAAATATATGTCATGTTAACTAACTCAATTAACTTCTTTAATGTAATTAAATTAGGTAAATATATATTAAGGATCACAGGAGTATATGTATATGTGTGTAAATGAAAAAATGAATTAAGAATTCATGCATCCATACATGTGGTGATGTGGTCCTCTCGAAATGGTTTTAGCAATAGTACGTACTCATAATAATTATCTTTCTGCGTGTAACCCATTAATTCAAACCGTTTAAAGTTTCTTGGGGTCCAATTGATATCTATCCATCAGCATCCACCAATTATGATATTGTTGAACAAGGAAGACCAAGTCTGACAAGTTAACTGGGGACAAACTCTAAATAATTAAAAAGAGGAAAAGTTACGTTATTTATAAAGACAGTACTTAAAAAATAAAGGAAAAAAAAAAGAAAAAAAGAAAAAAGGAGCAGGCAGGATAGCTAGTGTTGATGTTACATTAATCTTTAATCTGTAATTGGAATGAACAAAAAATATTCCTTTTCCTCGAAAAACAATATTTGATCCACGGAGATAGTATTTTTCTTTCTTAGATTGTGATTCCCAGATAGTGTTTCTTGATATACAGGGATTTTAAGGTTTTAGTTAGAACCTTGTAGTGTTATAAGCAGAATATTATATAAGAGAAAAACATGTCCATGATGTTAGATTTTAAGGGGAATAAGGAGTCTTGAAGATCGTGTTTGAACCTGTAAACCAGAATATGCGAAGCTTGAAAATTGAATAAACCCAGTCAACCTGAATTTACTGGAACCACTATTATTCATAATAATGATTTTTTATTTTTTTTATATGAAAATTTTAGGAAAGGGGTCGGGCTCACCCACACTCCAAGGGCAGTGCGCTTTGGTTCCGCTCCACAGGGTATACTGGGTTAGAGAGTACACATGCCTCCACCTCTTCCCAGCGTTTCCACTGCTTCACATCACCTAGGATGCCTCCCCCAGCGCCTTGACCAACTCCAGGATCGAACCCCCTCCCTTTGGTAAGAGTGTCCGACCCCTTTGCCAGTTGAACCCAAGGACGAGGGTCATAATAATGAATTTACATAAACAACCCCTGTATTGTAACATGTGGGCTAAACACTAACCATTACCAGATACAAACCCAACAGATATGTAAGCCCAATAGGCCCAATTACACAGCCCACAACTTGACACTACTCTAACACCCCCCTTCAAATTGAGGGCAATAAAAATTTATGGAACCTAATTTGTCTAGCAACCTGTCATGATCCTCTTTGCCAAGTGGTTTAGTTAATACATCTGCCAATTGATCTCCTAAACTGATATGCAACAAGTCAATAGCTTCTTGAAATTTTCCAGGAATGAAGTGACAATCGATCTCAATATGTTTTGTTTGTGAAATACAAGATTACTTGCAATGTGTAGCTGCTTGGTTGTCACAAAATACCTTGACTGGTTCCAAATTCTTTACATATAGATCCTTTAGCAAACGTGTCATCCAAACCAGCTCTGAAACACTAGAACTAAGCGCCTTATACTCAGCTTGCTGCTTCAGCTAATGACTTAGATACAGTGTGTTGTTTTTTGGACTTCCAACAAACTAACAATCCTCCAAACTTGATTGCATAGCGGGTGACAAACTTCCTAGTGTCTTGGCAAGCTGCCCAATCCAAATCAACATAGCATCTGACTTCATTTGTGTTAGTGACACTACTATAAAAAGTAGATTTAATGACAAAAATAAACGTCTGTTTTTTGAAAACAGAAGTTAAAAAGAAAGTTGTGACATTTTTAAAATTTTGTTTTAACATTCAACGACTTAAAAAAAAAAAAACAGAAGTTGAAAGTTTAACTTTCAACGACTATTCTTAAATAATAGGTGTTGATTTTTTTTTTCTTTTAATGTTAAGTTACAATGATTGTTTTATATAAATCAGTCATTGAATATCTTAACAAGTTTAGTGGTAGCACAGTTGGCTAGGACGTTTGATAAGTTTTCCTGAAGTCGAGAGTTTGAGCCTCATTCACACCATTTCAATTTTTTATTTATTTAGAGATATAACAATTGTTTTAAATTACAGTCATTGAATTTATTTATTTAAAAAAAACAAGAAGAAGAGGTTACACAACTCTTTCTAAGAAAAAGTCATTGAATTTATTAAAAAAGAAAAGAAAAGAAGAGGTTACATGACTGTTTCTAAGAAACAGTCGTTGTATTTGTTAAAAAAAGAAAAAAGAAAGAAAGAAGAGGTTACATTGTCTTTGTCTCTATCTCTCTCTCTGCTTTTTTCTCATAGCTTTCCTCAGCTTCCTCCTCCTTCCTTCTCGCTTAACTCCTTGTCCTCTCTAAATCCCCTTCATCGGTTCCTTCATTTTTCTTGGAAAAAACTTCTAGGGTGCTCGTAAATGGGTCTTGGACGTGCTTCTCACTCGCCTCAGGTCCACCCTCAATGCCTGCTCACTTACAAGGGACCTCTGCTCACTCAACAATGACGACGACAACCTCTTCTCACTCACCGGAGATCTCTGCTTTTTCAACGATGACAACGATGATGACCTCGAGCAACCCAAGATGGCAACCCTCAACAACCCATGATTGCGACTTTTGGCCTGCGGATTTGGCTGTCCTCTCACCATGATAGCTCTCTTCATCCCCTTTACTCTAAAACTGCAACCTCTGGCGTCCTCCTCAAAGTAGTCGTCAAATTCATATCTTTTTTTTTTTTTTTTTTTGTTTTTTGTTTTTTTTTTTTTAACGATATGATGAAATTTTTGTTCATGGATTTCTCGGCTCATCCTCTCCGTCTTCATGGTCGAAACTCAACTGTGGCTGGAAGGGAAGCTCGTCCTCTCCATCTTCATGCCTAAATCTTGACTATGGCTAGAAGCTCATCTTATCCACTTCGGCATCATTTCTCCATATCTGCAACTCCGTTGTAAGCTCCACCCTCAACACCTCCCTCACCTCTTGCTAGCCATAGACTTGGATTTATTAGGCATTATAAGTGTAGTGAAATGAATTACAAAGATGTCTTACTCATGATAAACGTATTGATATTTATACAAGAGAGAAGAGCCTCTACACATAATGGCTCATAATGTTGTAATCCCTAATTATATGGGATCTGATTGGGATATGACTATAATCCCATGATCTCAACTATATACATTATATTTCCTGTTTCCTAACACTCCCCCTCAAGTTGGAGTATAGATGTTAATCATGCTCAACTTGTTTCAAGAAAACATAATATAAATAAACCCAAACAAACTAATTTTCTTCTTCATGAGATCTTGAATCCACCAGCAAGTTCGGCCACATCCAAGAATAGTTCAACCAAATGTCACATCGAGGACATTCAAAATAAACGATCCAACAACACCAAGAGTTCGATTAACAAAGAGTACCAAACCAAAGTAGAAGCTGCAACAAACAGTCTCACAAGGGACCAAACAATACTTCAAACGTCTCACCAGAGACAAAGACCAAAGAAAAACCTCACCGGAGGCAAAGAACAACCGGGTCACACAAGGACCAACAAACAACAAATAATTGCCCAAAACAATGAAAGTTACTGTAACATTCCATGTTTGAAATGCGGAAATTTTTTTTTTTCAAACAAACAATCAGAGTAGAGCAATAGAGCGAAAGAGTAATTGGATTCTTAGCCAAAACATCAACCATTGTGTAACATTGTAATGATTACAGTAATCCTAAGGTTTAGAAAGGAAATAGTGTAATAACAGAATACGATAAGACAAAGATAGTCTTCACCGCACGCCTACTCCGGTACTTGCCTCGATCCCGAGCCGTGGTCCTCCGACCACTGAAGCTACAGTGAGATTCAATTCACCATATTGAATCTCGAGTAACAGTTAACCTCATACCCAAACAATACAGTATACAGACAACAGATATTTCTAGAGCTAATACAACAGTATATCATCACAAAAGCACTCAGCAGATGCATGATCATTATGCCGACAAAACATAAGCAACAAGCAATATGTAAGCCCCACAATGTAAAACAATAACAGCCTGCACTATTCACCAGTGCCACGATAATTAGTCGTGTCCTCAGCGCTAGGAAAACAAAACGGCGTTACCAAAACTATAACCCGTATAAACTGTCTGTATAATGGTCTACGAACTATCTATCATATGTATATGCATTTAAGGAACACAAGATTAGTGTTACAGTACGCGTCCGTACCTTCGTTAGCTACGTTAGGTACTACCGGCGGAAAACGTACTTTCACGGAAAAACGTGAACTTCAAACAGCGGCTCGTCGGGCAGCGTGACGGCAGCAAATCAGAGATTCTGATATCCTATAAGAATAATATCACCTTTATTAGTGATTTGACACTATAACTGGAATTTTAGGTAAAAATTACCATTTTGCCCTTCTACCCCTAATCGGCGGAATTTCGCCAGCACTTCGTTACTCTGACAAATTTTCTTCTCGAAATTTTGCCAGAACTTCGACGCAACTATGATTTTCGAAAATAATGACTAAAATAGCCCTCCCATATGATACCCAATTATACTCGAAATTTAAAGGCTATTCTAACATTACTACCCCTATTTTTGAAAGAGCTATAAAAACTACAACTTTTCAGGTACTCGATCCCTACCAAGTTTTTACCTCGTCAGGCATTTTTCAATGCAGTGAGGCCTAAAAACAATAGTAGAAATCTCATTCCCTACTTACTAAAACTATCTAATAATTCTACTAACTACCGAACTAAGAACTAAAAACCAAAAGACTTACCCGTTGAAGATTTCCGCAAGATTTCCGAGCACTGCTCTCTTCTTTCTCTCTCTAGCTTTTTCGGCCAAGAGCAAGAAAGGGAATGGTGTGAAATTTCTCAAGAGTTGAAGGGGTATTTATAGGCAAAAACAAGGGACTTGTTTGGCAAATTTAAGGATTTGTTTGGAAAATCAAAGTTGTAATAACCCTTTAATTGCAACTTGTTCAAGAAGCCAACTCTTCAACACTCACACACTCTTGGTCGACATGAGGGGGCTGGGTGGCAGCAAAGAATTGGTTCAAAAATGGTGACTCATGTCACCTTAAGCGGTCTGCCCGAATTTCCCGATTGGTACCCGATTCGCGAAATTTCGGAGAAATCTCAAAATTATGGATTTACAACTTTGAAGACAAGTTCTCACTTAGTAGAAATGTCCAAGTTAACCTAAATTTTGATTCCATATAGGCCTCCAACAGTCCAGTTGAAGTTTTCTCGAAAAACGTGTCCGAACGTGTCCGGTTTCGGAATTCGTTTTCGGGATAACCAATCTCTTGGAAATAATTCACTGATTCCAAATATGTCTAAATAAATTCAAACCCATTCCTAAATGTTGAGTTAGAATTTATTTTCCTTATTTCAAAAATATGCCTATAGGCATTTTTCCTATTTTGTTTTATTAGGAAAATGCACAAACGGCCTCGGAATTAACTTAGGAAGAGGTCACTTGAAGGTAAAAACTCACTGATCAATATTTCACCTTGACCTTGGGATTCCTATTCCTAGATCTCTAGATAGGATCCGTTTCCTAATTTTTAAATTACTATTCACACTTTTTACTTTAATTTAATTATATTATTTTTATAATGTGCAACTTGGCCACTTGCTCTTCTATTTCATTTTTATATATTTTTTTCCATTTTCCTTTCTCTTGGAATTTCGGCTGGCCCTATTCTTAGATTAATAAATATTTATTTTTTATTTAATTAATTATTTAATGATTTATTTATTTACTTTTTCTTAAATATTCCACAAAATTATCTAATTGGTCCATTCTTGTATTTAGGTCTAAAAATACCTAAAATCAATGATTTTTCATAGAAATTTCCAATTATTTAGTAAATACATTTTTACTAATATTCCACTAATTTTCACTAATTTTTGAGCTTCACATAATTATTACTGAATTTCTTTTGCTTATGCTTAAGTAATTAGCCATTAATTACTTAATCACTCTTTTAACCATAGTTGGTATTTTTCTTAATTAGGATGCCTCATTACCTTCATATTCTTGCATTAACCTTAGTATTTCCATGCCTCCTATATTATTCTATAATTTGTAAGGGTATTTTGGTCTTTTATTACTTTTGGCACATTCTTGTACAATTTCTCCAATTTCATAATTTATAAAATTACCATAATTAGAGATAATATACTCTCCTAATTCAATTGATCATTTTATTGCCTTTTAGGATTTTTCATGAATTTTCTAAGTTAATTACCCTTTTGCAGGGGCGTTTTGGTCATTTTGGCACTTTGGCCCTTAAACTCCCTAATTTCACGTAGAAATCCTACTTAGAAAATAGACTATGATCACACAAGTTTAGGGATCAAGACTTTGCTTATCAGAAATATCCAATTTTTATTCATAATATTCCAGATAAAAATCCGGGTATTACAGTTACA
Source organism: Acacia pycnantha (assembly GCA_025563575.1). Taxonomy (NCBI): domain Eukaryota; kingdom Viridiplantae; phylum Streptophyta; class Magnoliopsida; order Fabales; family Fabaceae; genus Acacia; species Acacia pycnantha. The sequence continues at coordinate 4,554,158 of JAMWYP010000009.1, forward strand.
AAGCTCTCTAGATGTCAACCCGAATCAAGAAGAACCAAACTCACGATCTGGAATGATGAACCCATACCCTAAAAGCCAAACAGAATCAAGCAGAACCACAAAAGCCAACCACAAGCAAGGCAACAAAGAAAAAAGAGCACTTCACGAACGTGCTAGAAAACATAACAAATGAAGAACTCAGCCACTAGAGACAAGTGAACGTGCATGAAATAAAATGTCAACTGTAAAACCCTAAAAATCTTAGTTGATAATGCCTAGTAAAAATAGGTGAATATGAGGTCTCAAACACATTGTATTGAATTTATCTTGTTATTAGGGTAATTTCTCTTGAAATTAGATAATGTGCTGTTAGGTCCCTAAAACATTTGAGTATCTTGTGTTGCCATGGTGTATGGGAGCTATGGAGACATTTTGGTATCTGTAGTGTTGACCGCGGTGTATGGGAGCCACGGAAAACACTATATACCAAAGTACGAAATGACAAGATTTTTGCAGTTGGGCTGGAGTGAATTCTCGATTGAACGACGTGGAAGTAATCCGATAGGATAAAGATCCAAAGTGTATGGCCTGGAGTCTAGTTAGTGCAAAGGCTAGGTGGTATAGCGTAAATTTCGAGGACGAAATTTTATTTAACGGGGGGAGAAATGTAAAACCCTAAAAATCTCAGTTGATAATGCCTAGTAAAAATAGGTGAATATGAGGTCTCAAACACCTTGTATTGAATTTATCTTGTTATTAGGGTAATTTATCTTGAAATTAGATAATGTGCAGTTAGGTCCCTAAAACATGGATAGGGGCAAAATGGTAATTTGTACCTAAAATGCCTGTTATGATGTGAATCATTAATCAATATGATTTATATTTCAAAAACTATGTTGGAGTAGGAGTTATGTTGAAATTTTGAAAGATTAGGGTCAAAGTAACGAAGTGCTGGCGAAATTCCGCCGATTAGGGGGTCAGGGGTAAAATGGTCATTTTGACTAAAAATGCCCGTCGTAATGATAGATCCTTAACAAGTACGTTGTTATATTGATAGGATATCTCTGATAAATTTCTGACCTACTGTTGTACCGTATTCCGCTAGAAATACCGACGACCGTCAACGAAGGTACGTTCGCGTACTGTAACACTAACTCTGATGTTTATTGTATGCATATATGTATATTGTCTGTACTCCAACTGTGCTATTGTCTGTCATGCCTGTACTCTGACTGTACTATTGTCTGTCATGACTGTACTATTACCTGTACTTTGACTGTACTATTGTCTGTACTCTGATTGTACTATTGTATGTACTCTAACTGTACTATTATCTGTACTCCGACTGTACTATTGTCTGTCATCCAACTGTATTGTTTTTGCCATACATATCTGATATGTATACCCTATATCTGACCGTAGTAAGTGTTGCCAAAATTCTATGAATGTCTGTCGTACATATATGGTGTATATAAACATGAGGTTAACCGTTACCTGGGGTTCGATGCATGGACCTCAGCTCTTAACTTAGCTTCAGGATCGGAAGGACCAAGAACCGAGGATAGAGGCAAGTAGGCCGCATAGAAGACCCGGCTGAAGACTTCTTCCTGTTGTTATATATTACTTTTGAAACACTCTTGTACCGCTGTTTAAACAGCAAGACATGCTACCGTGGGTATTTTAATATATATCAGTTACTCAATCGCTCCGGTGTTCTACTCTGATGATTTGAAATGATGTTTGATGAAAAAAAAAATTTATACTGCTTGTGAAAACGGGATGTTACATCAACTGTGCTGAAATAGTAGAAACAACTGAACCCAGTCTCACAACGCAACCTTCAAAGCATAGAACGGGCCTTCACACATCGAGAATGAAGGCTCGACGTTGGAGAACGACCAGAAAATAAGTGTAGCAACCAGATGACAGCAAACGTCACATTAGTGACCAAATAGAATCAACAGTCACCCTAGTGACCAAATAACACTTCCACAACCAGAAAGCAAATAACCACCAAACCAAAAGTAGATTGATCAGAAATCACATTGAAACAATACTGGAACAAAGACGAACAAGCAGGCGGATGAATAGTTCCATATAAACGATGCGGAACAGTGCTTATAAACAGTGACGAGTGAACAGTATCGATGAATAGTGCACAAACAGTGTCGAATAGTGCTTATGAACAATGTCGTCAAACTTGACTTTCTTCTTCACCTTCGCCATCCACCAATTATTCATTGATCTTCGTCTTCCCTAAACCAGAAATAGGGCAGCCACGACATTGAAGAGCGCCATGGACTGAACCACGGCATACATGGAGAAACGAGACAGCTGCAGCGTCGCAGACATAACCTGAACCACCTTCATCTTCTTCACCAACTCACCATACTTCACGGTTAACCTTCACAAATCTCAGCAACAGCAAAGAAATCGCCTAAATCAGTAGCAGCAGGCACATTAAAAGAACTCACATGAATCTAGAAAACATAGCAAAAAGTTCGCCAGAATCTTCCAACTTCGCCAGAAATGCAGAGCACCACCAGATTAAAGAGTCACCGGAAACTGGATAAGTTCACCGGAAACTGGAAAATCTCGCCAAAATCTAGAAAAAATTGTTGGAATCTTGAAATCCACAACTAAAAAATCATCGAAAGCTAGATAACTAATTTTTCCTGCAAATTAGTTATTCTCCCCCTACAAAATTCTTCACTTGTAGATCTTATCTGTGAATGTAAATCTTATCTGTGAATACTTACAGTGTATGAGAAATTTGTTTGAGATGTGTACATATCTTATGATTTCAAATTTGGTATTTTTTTCAAGGTTATTAAAATTGGACCGGTCATAAAACCAGTCGGGATACTGAGTCAAGGGTCAGTGGGTCAGACCAAAGTCAAACCGGAGCTAAACCGGGGTCAAACCGGTGAGGGAAAAAAAGATATGCATTTTTTCTTGGTTATTGTGAATTGCCTCGGTTATTGTGTATTACAAGTAAAAAAACAACCTCTTTTATCCATTTGAAAGCCACCACCTATTTTATCCACCGTATAATAGAATGCTTTTACCTTTAGGCAATTGAGTTGTCCCAGACAAACTTTACACCTTTCATAGGAAAAAGTTAAACTGATACGGAAATGACCACACACACTTGTGTTTATCTCTCTTTCTTCATCCAAAGTTTTTTAGTTCACATTCGTGTTTTTCTCTCTTCCTCCATTAGATCTAAGTTTTTACTTCTGTTTTGGCGAGCCCATGTTCAAACGAAAGATCTGCATTTTAGGTTCTTAACAGTTCATATTATTTGGCTAAGCAAATCGAGTAAGACGATTTTTTTAATTAGCCCGATTATCTTTTTTATTTTCGATCTTCTTCATCACCTTCGCTTGTTGTCTTGTTATCTTCTACTGTTAGATTTCGTGAATTTTCAGAGCTTAGAATCGAGAGACAGAGTTGGAGGTGCGACGACAATCTTAAACCAGAGACCACCATTGGCGTTCAGCGACCTCAGGGGTGACCCCAATTTCTATGCTTCATCGGACCGGCTTCGCGGCCGGTTCGCCGGTTTCCGGTCTGAACTAGCCGGTCCGGTTTTAATAATGATGATTTTTTTAAACAGAGGTTGTTCCCAAAAAAAATTCTGGAATTGATGAATGTTCCTGGGCTCACCAGAGAAAATATTAATGCTAGCCATCTCCAGGTACTACCATAGTTTACATCTTCCTTAGGTTTTTCTTTTTTGTTCTTATCTATTTTATCAAGCAATTACTTGAAAGAAGTAACTTTTAATTGTCTAGTTTTTGGTACAAAAATACCGTATATATCTATGAAGACTAAGTGGTGTTTCTTTAACATCCTAATTTTTACTTTTAAGATTTAATTAAAATTATGAAAGAATTATATATGATGAGTGTGTTTATTTTGTAATAGTTAAAACAAAAACAAAACACACAAAAAGGGAGCAGCAGCAAAAAAAAAAAAAAAAAAAATGCTGCAGTTGCAGCATGTCAGATGGGATGGGGCAAGTGCCCCATACCCATGGACCTGGCTTGTATCCTTTTCACCTTAATATCCGCTGCTATCCTTTGCGGTATACGGTGCCGTTTTAATGCAAAAACAAATTGATGCTTTTTAATATATATAAATATTGATAGGACTGAAAAGATATTTCAGGATACTCAACGATGCTGAAAAATACTTTATGATCTTGAAAAATTATTTGAGGATTTTAAAAAAATATTTCAGGGTACTTATACTAAAAAGATATTTTAGTATACTGACTGGTACTGAAAAAATATCTCATAATCTTGAAAAAATATTTTAGGATCTTTAAAAAATATTTTAGAGTACTGACTAGCACTAAAAAGATTCTTTAGGATATTTAATGGTACTGAAAAATACTTCATGACTTTGAAAAAATAATTTAGGATCTTGAAAAAATATTTTAGGGTATTAACTGGTACTAAAAATATACTACAATATATTTTTTTCAAGATCCTAAAATAATTTTTTAAGATTATAAAGTATCTTCTTGTAACACCCCAAAATCTGACTTAGGGAAAATATCATAAATGAGTAAATATACCTATTGAAAATAGGTGAATATGAGGTCTCAAACACCTTGTATTGAATTTACCTTGTTGTTAAGGTAATTTCTCTTGAAATTAGATAATTTGCAATTAGGTCCCTAAAACGTTTGGGAATTTGCAAATAGGTCCCTAAGCACATTATGGGTTATAAATACCTGTGAAAGCTATAAAAGAAACAAGTAAAAATCTACTTGAAATAGGGAAGGATATTGTCCCTAATTTAGGTAATTTATTAAGTTACAAACTTGGAGAAATTGTAGAAGAATACTCAAAAAGTAAGGAAATGACCGAAATACCCCCGTAAATGCTAAGATAATGCAGAGACATAAAAACAATGATGTCAATACAAAAGTTATGAGGTAATGGGACATGCTAATTAAGAAAATTATCAACTGTTGATAAGAAAGTAATTAGGTAACTATTGGCTAATTACTTAGGCATAAGCAAATGAAATTATGAAATAATTATGTAAAGCTCAAAAATTAGTGGAGAAAGGTTTAAAATTAGTAAAAATATAATTACTAATTAAATGGAAATTTTTGAGAAAAATAGTTGAGTTTAGGTATTTTTGAGCCTAAATGCAAGAATGGACCAATAAGAAGTTTTTATAAAAATTGTATGAAATAATTATTTTATATTAATTAATTAATTAATTAAACATATATATATATATATAAATATATATACATGGCTGCCGAAAATTTGAGAAAGAATGAAGATAGGATCAAGTTTTAAGTATCATGATATTTGTTTAAATTAGGCACATGTGTTATTATTTTATAATATAATTAAATTGAGTGAATAGTGATTTAAAAATTAGGAAACGGACCCTATCTAGAGATCTAGGAATGAGATTTCCAAAGTCAAGGTAAAATATTGATCAGTGAGTTTTTACCTTTAAGTGACCTCTTAGGAAGTTAATTCGAAGTAGTTTGTGCATTTTCCTAATAAAACAAAATAGGGAAAAATGCATATAGGCATATATTTGAAATGAAGAAAATAAATTCTAACTCAATATCTAGGAATGAGTTTGAATTTATATGGACATATTTGGAATCAGTGAATTATTCCCAAGAGATTGGTGATTTCGAAATGCGTTCAAACCGGACGCGTTCGGACACGTTTTCGAGAAACTTGGTGGACGGTTGGAACCCTGTCTAAAGTCAAAATTCAAGTTTAAATAGATATTATTGATGAGGAAGAGAAGGTCTTCAAAGTTGTAAATCCATAATTTTGAGATTTTTCCGAAATTACGCGAATCGGTACCGATCGAGGTTTATCGATACGAAACCTTCCTTAACAAGTTAATTACATCATCAAGATGATGCAATTTTGGTGCCACCTAGGGCTGCTATGTCGACCAAGAGGGATCAAGGATCAAGATTTTGCCATCTTACCAAGGTTTCATCCAATGGTTTAAATCAAGTTAAAGAATGACCTTTATGTCCTCAAAATTTTCTATAAATAGCCAAGCATCCCTTGAGTTCTTCACACCATTTTCTTGAGAGCTCTTGGCCGAAATAGAGGGGCAGCAAGGAGGAGAGGAAGGCCGGGGAAAATCTGTAGCGAAGCTCTGGGTAAGTTTTTCGGTACCGAGCTTTTAGTTTCCATAGTTCTTTCAATAGTTAGAATAGCCTTTATCTTTCAAGGTATGATTGGGTATCATATGGGAGGGCTATTTTAGTCATTATTTTCGAAAATCATAGTTGCGTCAAGTTCGCAAAATTTCGGGAAGAAAATTTGTAAGAGTAACGAAGTCTTTGGCGAAATTCCGCCAATTAGGGGTATAGGGGCAAAATGGTAATTTTTACCCAAAATGCCGATATAGTACCAAATCACTAATAAAAGTGATATTACTCTTATAGGACGTCAGAAACTCTGATTTGCTGTCGTTACGCTGTCCGACAGGACGTTTCGCTGTTTTTCGTAAAACGTGCTAGAATAACATCAACGAAGGTACGTCCGCGTACTGTAACATTAACTCTTATGTTTATGGTATGCATATATGTGCTATGTGTATTGTTATGGTATGTTTATTGAATGAAAATATGTTAGAACAGTTTGGTGCCGAAGGAAAGGCTAGTCTATGTGGGTAAGCCATTAAGTCGCCGTGAACTCGGTGAGGCCCCCATGATAGACACTTACCTGGCCATTCTGTTCGGTTTACGAAAGTATGTACGTTCGCGTACTGTAACACTAACTCTGATGGTTATTGTATGAATATGTGTGTTTCCTCTGTCATGTGTGTACTCTGATTGTACTTTTGTCTGTATTCGATTGTCTTGTTGTATGTACTTCGATGGTATCTTGTTATGTTATACATCCGATTGTATTATTCTCTGTCATGTCATACATCCGATCGTATCACTATCCATTATGCCTTAACCTTACATCCGATTGTATTGTTCGCCGTGCATATCGATTATGTACATTCCTCATTGTGCTTTAACCTTACATCCGATTGTATTGTTACGCCGTGCATATCGATTATGTACATTCCTCATTGTGCTTTAACCTTACATCCGATTGTATTGTTACGCCGTGCATATCGATTATGTACATTCCTCATTGTGCTTTAACCTTACATCCGATTGTATTGTTATTGCCATACATATCGATTATGTATTCCTATATGTCGATCATAGTAAATGTTGCCAAGATATTTGAATGTCATCGTACATATATGTTGTATATAAACATGAGGTTAACCGTTACCGAGATCCAATGTGGTAAATTGGATCTCGGCTCTTAACATAGCGTCGAGTTCGGGAGGACCGAGGATCGAGGAGAAGGACAAGCAAGACGCCTAGGAGTAGCGGTGAAGACTTCTTTCGTTATACTTTTGAAACACGCAAGACATGCTACCATGGGTATTTTAACATATATATCAGTTACTCAATCGCTCCGGTGCACTACTCTGATCATTTTGAAATGATGTTAAAAAAAATAAATTATACTGCTTGTGAAAAGTTGGGGTGTTACACTTCTTTCTCCTAAAGCACTTTTTTAGTACCTATCAATATTCTGAAATATTTTCTTAAAAAAAAAAAAACCCATCAGCTTGTTTTTCTTTAAAACGGCACCGTATACTGCAAAGGATGGCAGCGGATATTAAGGTGCAAAGGATACAAGCCAGGTCCCATACCCATTTACTTGATTGTGAAGGAGTGGTTCAACCACTCCTTCCAACCCCCTTCCCTTCCCCTTCTATTTAATCAACCCAACCCACACATAACACACACACACACACACACACAGTCCAACTGAGGGAGAGTGAGAGAACGAGAGTTAGGAAGAACGAGTGGAAGAAATAGGAGTTTGAAGGTTTTTCAGTCTATTTTAAGGTACGTCGTTTATCTTATAATATTATTTAGGTAGTTAAACTAGATTCTTTCCAATAAACTTTCTTCATGAAAGTTATTCTATATATTTTTCTATTTCTAATGGGGGTATTATTATGTTGGTTATTGAAAATTTTTTGATTAAGATTTTGGGAAAGTTTTGAGTTTTGACAGTAGAAGACTATATATGTAATGAATGATTATTAGTAAATTTTAATTGGTTTAGATTTATTGTTTGTTGTTATAGGAATTTAAAAGGAATTTTTATATTTAAGAAGTTTAGGATTTATTTCCTATAAAATGTTTTTACCGATTAAATGTTATGAGAATAATTTATTTGGGATAGGGAGATGTTATTGGAATTTAATCAATTTAGTTTTTTATAAATGAAGGAATAAACTGTAATTTCTGGAATTTTTCGAGGCAAGACTGTAATTTCTGGAATTCTAGGACTAAACTGTAATTTATGAAATTTTGGGACTAAAACGTCATTTTCAATTTTCGTTATAAAAATATATTATTATTAGAATTTTTATTTTAAGTTATACGAAATTATAAGTTATATTTGTGATAATGTAGAGTCTTCTTGTGACCGGTAACTGTGCGGGTGGTGCTCCTCAAACTAAGGTTAAGCTTGAAATTGAGGTAACCGGGGTTAATTTATTTTATATGCTTGTTTTGGGATGTGAGGTATTTTTCTAAGTCTTACTTTCATATATACTACTTGTATGTGTTTTGAAAAAGTATGTATATGTTTGAATATAAAAATTATTTCAGTGAAGCAGTGTATTTTCCAATCTGTATATATAAGTGAATATTGTTATTGGAGTTGTTATTGTTGTGATGGTTATAATGTTGGTTGTGAGATGATGTATGTGGAAAAATAATTTGGTAGAATGTTGTTCAAAATTTTAGTGTTATATTATTTCTTCTGTTGTGGGTTATGTTAGGTTGTGTGGAAGAGATTGATGGTGAAATTGTGCCCATCGGCTCTCTCATTCCTGGCCCGTAATTTGAGTTGAGTGTTTTGGGCGAACATCTCTCTTTTATGGTATATCGTGGTGGCATGGGAGGAGACAGTATTCTTGAAGTGACTAGCTAACCTTGACCAGATATACTAGCACTGATAGGTTGTACCATGTCCAGAGGAAATAAGGAGGAGCAAGATGGATGAGTGGGTATGGTTCTAATTGTTTTGGACTATCGTGTATTATTTGTTCTAATCATTGTTTATTAGTATGTATTATTTTAGTTATTAAATAATATTATTATTTTGTTAATAAACCTGTTTCTCTAACTTACAATCCTTTCCTGCATATTTGATAAATTAATTTCGGTTACAGGGACTTTATGTCTCACCCTGTTATTATTAAATTTTTCAAGCGAGCCCTCTAACCTTACTAGAGGACAAGGGACAAAGTCAGAGGCATAGACGTCGTGAAATTCGTAGACCTCCTTTTGGTCTTAGTGTTGTATTGATTTTATATTGTCATTCTAGGGTCTTCATATTTTTGAAATACTACATTAATTATTTTTGGATGATTGTTTATTTTCCAAAGGCATTATTTTATACACTATTATATTTTGGTGGATCCACAATCATATCTTGTGCGAAAATTGTTTTTGTATAAACCCTTTGTTGTGGGGTTGGTGTTATGAGACTCGTGGGCTATGTATTTTCCTGTTCAATAATTGTGCCCAGAGTTATGGATTTCTTGTAGTGGGTTTGTGGGAAGAATTTGTACCCTGAACCCGAGGTGTGTTGTCTTGAAAAAAAAGAAGAAAGGGTTTTTCGTACTTACCTGTTAATCCTATTTTATGAAATCAATATGGTTAATTGTTATTTAGTAAGAAATGATTTTTTCATTTCTCAGAACCAAAGTAACATGAACAACTCTTTCATGTGGTGGGGGAGCATGGCAAAGCTTCCTAATATGTTGTCTTTATGGAACTTGTTGGTGTTGTCTTCTTCTTATTACTGTTTTTATTATCTGTCTTTTCAATTTTCTCGCTTCAATGTTTTTCTACCGCTACTCATCAATTTGGGGGAAGACTTGCAACGACTGTTTTTTGAAAAACAGTCGTTGTAAGTCTTGTGAGATAATTACAACAACGGTTTTACATAAAACCAACATTGTATGTTTTTACTTACAACAACTGTTTTCTAAAAACAATGTTGAAAGAAACTTACAACGACAATTTAAAAACATACGTCTATTTTAAAACTTTCAACGACACTCACATACACTATCCTTGAAAACATTTGTTTAAGGGTCTTAAAATTGGACATTAAAAGTGATTTATATAGTAGTATGATTCTCAAGAGTATCCCCAAACTGGCGCAACCCTTAAGATATATAACGACCCGAACAACTGCTTCCGTATAAGACTTTCTGGGTGCACTCATATACCGACTAAGTGCTTGCACAACAAAACAGATATAAAGTCGAGTATTTATAAGATAACACAACCTACCAATCAACCGTCTATACATTGTTAGATCTTTGAGTAGATGGTATGTTGATTGAACTCTGTGCTTCTGTTTTTGCCGTATGAACTGTCTCTTCCTTCAAGGCGCAACTTAATGTTTCTGTCCATGGGAACACCTAAGGGCTTAGCGGCAGTGAGACCTATATCTGATATAAGGTCTAGGGTGTATTTCCTTTGATTAAGTACAATCCCTTTTTCTGACCTCACCAACTCAAGCCCCAAAAAATACCTAAGGTGACCCAAGTCTTCAATCTTAAACTTGTGATACAAATTATCCTTAATTGCATCGATCATGCTCATATCATTACCTGCTATGACCAAATCATCCACATATACCAAAACTATAGTAGTGGTAGTGTGTGTTTGTTTAACAAAGAGAGAGACAGAGAGTAATCATATTTACTTTGATGAAACCCTCATTCAATTAGAGCCTCTGTGAGTTTTGCATTCCATTACCTATAAGTTTGTTTTAGGCCATACAAGGATTTGTGAAGTTTACAAATTTTATTATTTCCAAAGTCATCAAATCCTTGTCGAATTGGCATATATATACTTCCTCAAGTAAGGCATCATGTAGGAATGCATTATTGACATCTATCTGAAAAAGATGCCAATGATGCATTGCTGCAAGTGTGAGCATGGCTTGTAGGTTGTCGGCTGTGAGGGAAGAAATGCAAGCCTTAGAGCAGAATTGGACATGGTCTATTGTTGATCTCCCTAAGGGTAAACACGCTATAGGGTGCAAAAGAGTCTTTTAAGGTAAAATACAATTCTGATGGTCAAATTGAAAGATATAAGGCACGGCTAGTAACCAAGGGTTATAGTCAAAAACAACATCAGTGGACATGAAATAATTCTTATAATCATAAGAAACGTGAGCATAGGTGACATAGTCATGTATAGGATATTTATATTTAACTTTAAAACAAGAATGCAAACCTGTCTCAGCTAAGCAAATATAATCATTTAGCCATGCAAGGCCCTTCTTCTCATGTCTGGCCTATTTACCTGTGGTTGTAATTGTTCTATATCAATATGGGTTTCATTCACGGGGTTGTAATGATCTGATCCCCTCCCTCGTCTCCCACCTGCGGAGGCCTAATATTCTGTGCAGGTGTAGAGAGAGGAACATGTTGCACCAAAGGAGGGTTGTCTTCATAAAGAAAGGGATCAAAAGATTGAGATAAATCCTGGAAATGACTAGTAGGCATAGAATCCCTAAAAGAAAACTTATTTTCAGCAAAATTAACATGTCTATTTACCACAACAGATTTGGTATGAAGATTATATAAAATAAAACCCTTTTGATTAGTTGGATAACACAAAAATACGCAAGGATCAGGTTTGGGAGAAAATTTATCATGGTTATTGGCAACAGTAGCAAAGGTTAAACATCCAAAGGTTCTAAGAAGACTCAAATCGGGTTGCCTTTTATAAAGGATTTCATATGGATTTTTAAAGCCTAGAACCTTTGATGATGTTTGATTAATGAGAAACGTGGCCGTTTTAATACTTTCTCCCTAAAATTTAATTGGAACCCCAGAATGAATAAGTAAACTTCTTGCCACATTCAAGAAATGCCTATGCTTCCTCTCAACCACCCTATTTTGTTGAGGTGCGTAGGGGCATATGATCTCATGAATATTGCCAAGATCATCCAGATATGTCTGTAAATGATTATTAATAAATTCTAGCCATTATCACTTCGAACTCATTTTACATGAGCAAAAAATCATTTGCTAGCATAAGAAATAAAACGTTTCAGCAATCAACAACTTCACTTTTATTATTCATTAAAAAAAATCCAGGTACATCTCAAAAAACCATTAACAATAGAGAGAAAATGTCTATGACCAGCATAAGTGGGATCTTTATAGGGACCCCAAGTATCTATATGGAGAAGCTCAAAACAACACGAAGTGACGGAAGTACTAGATGTAAATGGCAATTGAGTCTGCTTAGCTTGAGAACACACATCACAATTGATTTTATCAAGCATAGAACCTGGTGCAAGATATTTCCTTATAGTGTCTAGATGTTTGAGAAGCTCTAAAGGTGCATGGCCTAGTCTATGATGCCAATTAAAGATGATATTTTTTTACATTATGTTCACTAGTTTGCATGTTCAAGAGGCTATCCAGCTTAAAGTCTTCCCAACTAGATATAATCCATCAAACGGTTTACCAATCATATGGGATTTTCCAGTCAAAATCTCCTACAATGTGCAGAAGTTTGGGTGAAATGAAATAATACATTTTATCTGCTTAGTTAATTTGGAAACAAAAATCAAGTTGAAGGAACATGCATGGCGTAATAAACATCATGTAATGTAATACCATCAAGTAATTTCATTGTTTCAATATGTGTAACGGTTATCTTATCTCCATTAGGCATTTTAATTTTTTCTCTAAGAGGTCCAGTGTAAACAGTAACATTATCAAGCATGTCAAAACTCCCAACTACATGACATGTTGCTCTTGAATCTAATATCCAGTAAAACTTAGCTAAAGTAGTAGGGAGAGCATTAATAGAACCTAACACGTGGTCGTCTATGTAGTCAATGGATCTAATAGCTACCTCCTCTTTGTCCTTTCTCAACAGGTTGAGGATCTACTCATATTGCTGGTGTGTGAGAGATGGCTGAGAGGTAGTAACCTCAGAGGAAGGCTTGTGAGAGGATTGTTCTCTGACCACTGGATTAATCCGGTTGTCACGTTCCCTCCTTTATCTTGGAACGGTCGAATGCCACAACCAAATGTTAGAACCGACTAATACCCAAGAGGGGGTGAATTGAGTGTAAGATAAGAACTTATGAACTTTGTAAATCTTTTCACATCTTAGTAAAAGTAGTACGTATGAAAATAATGAGTCATAAACCAATAATCAGTTATTCAAACATATATCTTGGAAATATAAGAGTTTAGGGAAGAGAATATACAAACCGTGGCTTATCCTAGTTCGGCCCAATCTGCGATGACCTACATCCAATTCTCATGCTCTTCCTGAGATTTCAATCTACTATCTTCCTCAAATTTTAACCGGGTACTTGAGAACCGCTACAATCTCACAAGTTTAGCTAGGCACTTGTGGAGCCGTATACAAATCTCTCACTGAGATACTCTCCCTTACACACTGTAAGGATACAACCTTTATGATGAAGGATTACAATCAACAATCTCAGAAGTGAATAAGTTGAACACTAAAGTACATTACAAATCATCTTACTCTCTACAGTAAACTATATAAACATTGAGAAAATAGATAGCCTATGAGATAAACATTGGAGTTAAAGTATTGACATTTTGACGGTGAAATTGTAAGCTCTTGTCATTGGCTTCGTCGATTCGTTTGTTGATTTTTTTTTTTGAATGAGTCTATATTTATAGTCGATGAAGATCATATGATCGTTAAGCATATTCTTCCCGTTGTGTATCTCGGAACATGATCGCTGGAAGTAGCTGTTGGAGCATCTGTGCTTTCTCTCTGTTTTGTCTACCATTTAACTTCATTAAATGTTTGTTGGTGCATTCGTCCGTTTGAGAGAAATGGCCATTGATGAATTTGAATGTCTTGTAGTTTTCTTCATCAAGTGCTTCTTGCTCTCCTCTGTCCTTGTCCGCCAGACTATTGTGAGTGTTGATTGATCATTCCTATATGTCCTTTGGAAACGCATTAGTGACAGATTAGTATTTCCAAAGGGAATTGAGGTTCAATCACTTTTCCGCTCCATCAAGTGCTTTGTTGTATTCCTTTGTTCTTGTCTGCTAGTTTCAGAGTTGAATGACTGTTGTGAGTATTGACTGATCATTTGTATATGTCCGTTGGAAACCCATTAGTGATAGATTGGGATTGCCAGAAGAATATTAAGATTCAGTCACTTTTTGTTCCATCAAAAGCTTCGTTGTATTTCTTTCTCTGTTTAGTGCGTATGTTAATGCTTCTAACATGTGTTTGCTTCTGTCGGTCTTAAGGCTAATTCAAATGTTAATCACCTGAAGCTTGTACACAAATGTCATTAGTCGCATTAAGAAGTATAATCAGCAGTAATCAAGTATAAATAGGTGTGTTCACTACCACACTCGAGTGCAACACTTTTGTCTTGATTAATCTGTGAGGAGCTTTGCTGATATTCTGTACCAACATTTGAGTGTTACTTTGTACACTCAACTGTCATACTCGAGTGTTCATTAACACACTCGAATGTCACTCTTCTTATTCCTGTGAGTGTCTTTCTGGAGTATGTGTTTTGCTTACCCACACTCGCACTACTACAAAATACACTTTTAACGTCTTTTTTTAAGACCCTTAGACGACTGTTTTTAACGGTTGTGTAAAAAAGTGTCATTGAAAGTTTATGACTTACAACGACTGTTTTTAAAAAACAGTTGTTGAATTTCAACGACTATTATTTAAATAACAGTCGTTGTATATCCATAAATCTATAGCACGCACGCATGCTAGGCGGTCCATAAAACCATCTAAAACAGAATATAAGGTGCAATTTGAACAAGATAAAGCCTCGTGAGAAAAAGAATGGATTAAAAATAGACGATAAGCATCACCATTCAATATTCGACGCAAGAAATAGAGCGTTTCATGTCCAGCAAGGCACAAAAATAAGAAGAAAAATAAAACATCTCAAGTCTTAACTGAATGAAGCAGAAGACAAATAAAAAGAACTGTTTACAGACAAAAGAAAGCATCAAGAAATAGAGCAGAAAAACATTACAATAGAACTATCCATTCAGGATTTCAACAAAAGAAAGCACTAGGAAAAAGAGCTCTAGTATCCTCATCATCACCTACGAGGGGCTTCCTCCTCTTCACGATGCTCGGGATCGTTGCTCGACATATTGTTTAGTAAGGGGGGAGAGAAAGAGACGCAAATCTGCAATCGGCAGCAAACGACAGATCTGGAGGCTGTGGAGCACACTCGTAGTTCACGATAGAGGACGAGTCGGAGTCGCTAACGCCGCTATAGCGAATCTCCTTGGTGGCAAGGGTGGGGTTGTTGGGTGCAGCGAAGGAGATGGGTGGGTCTCAAGACTCTTATCTGCGTTTAGGATGATGGATTTGAGGAAGACGTTCTGCATAATGTTGGGTTTTAAAGAGAAAACTTTATTTTTATAGAAGAGAGGGAACAACAAAATGTCAAAGGTACGAGATTGAAATTGAAATATATGGAAAATTTTAGTTTCAACGACTGGTTTTGAAAAACCAGTCGTTGTAACTTAAAAGAAATAAATAAATAAAGTGGCGTGAGGGAGGCTCGACTTTTTTCTTAATGCGTATCAATGACTGTTTGTTTACAAACAGTCGTTTGTTTTACTTCTCTTAATATAACTATAGCACAATTTTTTTGCTTATTGATTAGATTTAATGCGTGATTTCAATGATATTGATATATTTTTTTACAGTTATATTGATTAAAATCACAACAGTCAATCAGTCATGTAATCTTTAGATTTACATATTAAAATCACAACAGTCATGTATTAAATTATTAAATTTATTGATTGATTTCAATGCGTGATATATATATAATGTTTGTGTACATATATGTTTATATATAAGAGATATATTGTTTAATTTATCAACTTTAATTATTAACTAATTAAATGAAAATACGGTTAGATTTTGTCTCTTAACTATCGAAATTCTAGGCTACATACTAGGGAAATAGATAAAAATATAGGATACAATGACTTTTTTTTATAAAACTAGTCATTGTATCACAACATTTAATGTCTGTTTTATAAAACAGACATTAAATATTAACTTTTAACGTCGGTTTTTAAGGAAACAGACGTTAAAGGTAAGCAGAAAATTACAATAGTGTCATCGCCTACTTTTCAACATCCATTTTGTGTGAAACAATCGTTGAATATTTTCGAAAAAATTTCAAAATTGCAACCGCCTCGTTTTCTATGTCTATTTTCATTTAATCGGTCATTATATGGGAGTCGTTAAATATACCTTTTGTAGTAGTGTCGAGTGTCAACTTACACACTCGAGTGTGCTGGTTCTTACTTTAGGAAACATCGCGAGTGTCAAGCTGTGAGTCCGCCTTCACTCGAGTGTCAACTTACAAACTCGAGTGTGCTCGTTCTTTCTTCCACAGAACATCGCGAGTTTTATGTAAAACTTCAGTTGATGTTCACCATCACTCGAGTACATCAAAGTCCCACTCAAGTGTGTCTTTGAAAAACAACCCAATTAATCAGCGAGTGTATTCCCTTTTCCTTGCGAGTGTCCACGGTTCACTCAATTGACCTTGTACAAAGATCAACTTCCAAAACGTAGTGACTTCCATAACGCAAGAATATTGGCAGCATAAGGGTCAACTTCCAGTGAGTATAATGCCTTTAATATAGCTTCAAATTTTGCAAATGCCCTGTGCCCATAAAGATCTTTAAGTATTGTTTTCAATGCAAAAAGACTCAGCTCCAAATTTATTGTATGCTGAGAGTTTTGATCAGATTAATAACCTTTGTTCTAGAGCAACGTTTTTGCAACGTCTTGGTCTGATTGTAAACTTCAAAAATTCATATCTCTTCCAATTATTCTTTGTTTTCCATGATCTAGATGTTTTGGAAAAGGTATTTGAGTCTAGTTTCATATACCACAAGTTTCAGCTCAATTAGATGTGTATTTTGTGAGTTACATCCAAATTACTGAACCTATGTCTGATATAAGGCGTGAATTCCAGTGGCAATTTTGAAATAGTATATCTCTTTCATATGAACTCCTTTGAACTTGATTTTTGGTGTCTATGTGATGCAATGAGAGTCTAGTTTCATATGAAATCAGTTTCACCTCAATCGGATTTGTGGTTTGAGAGATAAGATCAAATAACTGAACGTCGCTCATGTAAGACGCTGAACAGGGGCGGACAAAGGAGCTAAAATAGTGCTTCATACTTGAGTGTCAAGTGGTACACTTAGTTGTCACACTCGAGTGCTGAAAATCTGCACTGGATTGTGCTGAAAAATGCATGCTTAAATCACTGTAGCTGTGAACTATTCACTTGAGTGAATAGTGCTGATACTCGAGTGAACGGAGCAACACTCGCAACCAGTAGCGGAACCAAAAAATATTTTTATCCCAGGCCAAAAAGTAAATATATTGAACTATTTACTAAATAATATCACATAACATTGAAAATACAAATAAATAAGTATCACTATTAATTAGTATCTTTTGTCACTAAACATTAATTCTTATAGTATTACTCAATCCATAAAACTAATACTTAAATGCGCATTCCACCTATCTCAAAACAAAATGATCGGAGAAAATAAAATAAATATAATATGAACCCCAAAAAATATTTTTGAAAGACATACGGATGTAATTCAATTTCAGCTAAGCAAATAACCTATTATAATTTTTTTTAAAGAGAAAATTATTATAAAATAATAAGACAACCAAATAATAAATCCAAACTGATTAAAATTAGTCATTAATCATCCTCTACATATAAATAGTCATCTATTGTCAAAACTCAAGACTCCCAAAATCATAACTCTAAAATTTTCACTAGTCAGCACAATATTACCCTCATTATAAAGAAAAAAATACGTAGAATAACTTTCATAAAATGAGTGAGGTGAAAAAAAGTGATTTTGAGTATCTATTTAGTCCTTAAAATAAAGATGAATAGCGCCAGAGTCGGAAAGTAGAAGAAGTTTGACACCTCTGGACCGTCTCATGCGCACGAAGAAAATGACAAAGGAAGGTGGTGTGTATTTGATTCAATACCTCCTTCCACGTGCAAGCTAAAAGGCCACAAGCCCCTTCAATTATTATTATCTTTTTTTTTTAATAGGCCATGGTTCTTTAAAAAAAAATTTAAAACAAGATATAAGATTATACTAACATTTTTCAGTAGGTATCTCAAATAAGAATTTTACTTTCTTCTCACAGCCTAATGAGTAATGAACCAAACATTGTCCTAATAAAAGAAAAAAGTGTAATTATGGAGAAGACAAAAGATTAGTTGGGGCCAAATTATCAGCCAAAATAAAATATTATATAATACATACATATAAATACATAAGATAAGGCCAACACACAGTACCGCCATTGCTTGTAGCTTCACTTCAAGTGTGGTACTTTAGCGTTGTATTGTAGCAAATCACTGTAGCGATGTACCGTAGCATATCGGTTACTATTCATCGTGAAGCTTGAACTTACTTATTTTAACTCTAAACTAAGTCATTGCAACTTCTATTTGATCATAGAGACTTCTAGTATACACATCTAAAAACTTGAAAGTTGGTATTCTCATTATATTTGGCAAGTTTTTCTTTCTTTAATCTCTTCTTTTGATCATTCTCCATAATTTAACTTGAACTATTCTACATTAAATATAGTAATTAGTCAATGTAGGAGATAATTATATAAACTTTTTGCTCTTAATATTGGTATATATATTTAACATCATCAAAATTAATCATATCTAACATTAATAATAGTTGTCACGCCTATGCCCCTTTCTGGTAACAATAACTGCACTATTCTTGAGAGCGGCGGCCACGACCTCTACCTCTTGCTTGGTGTCTACCTCTCAGACATCGCAACACCGTCAGTGAGGAATTTTGGGCAGAAAGATGACGATGATCTTCATCTTGTGTGATCATGGAATAAGCAAGATTTACACTTGGTAAGGGAGACATGAGTAAAATATATATGTAAGCAATCTTGTTGATGAGTATCGTTGAGCCCCATAAGAAACTGAAAAAGGTGTTACTACTGAATTATTTTGACATATTCCCTTTAGGTGTCACATTTGCATGAAGGTAAAGGTACCAAGACAATCATTTCCTCTGATCTCCATCTAGAAGAAGAATGAGGAACACTCATAATTAAACTGTTGTTAAATCCCAAAATTGTTATTCTCAAGCGTTTTATATTAATATTATAAAACTATCATGCATTCACAATAAATTTTCTAACCGTAAAACAAGGGGATTGGTGGCTTGAATTTTAAACATTAACATATATATTTATTTAAAAAATTCAACTATAAATCTATGAATAAAATGTTAAATAAGTAAGATATATATATGAACTTACTTCTCAGAAAATATTGTTTCTGAGAAATCAACTTCTCATAAAATATTACTCCCTTCAGTCCTATTTATAGGAACATTTTTGTAGTACAAATTGTACTACAAAAATATTCATATAATTAGGACCAGAGGTAGTATTATTTAAACTAAACCATCCTTAATGTAAAACTTGAATCCTAAACACAACCTTTTTTTTAATATCGGTATCTAATGACTGGTCAGATTTGAGTATTGTTGGACCCTATTGCGGATAATAATTAATAACTCTTCTAAAAGTTTTTTTTTTGCTCACATATATACATACATATATATATATATATATATACATATATATATATATATATATATATATATATATATATATATATATATATATATATATTATACACACACATATATATATATACACACACATATATATATACACACACACACAGATATATATATACACACACCTATATATATATATATATATACATATACATATATGAACTTGAACTCAAGACCTCATTCTTAAACAGCAAAACTCAGTTCTAAAACTCAGTTCTACTATGACCAATGCTTGTTGGTTCTAATACTGTCAAGTTGTTGGTTCCTCCTTTCTATCTAAAAAAGGAGGAACTTAGATTTAAAAAATACCCCATTCAGTCTTTAATGAAGAACCTGATATTAGTCCTAAATGTAAGACCTCTTTCTTACTTTTATCTATTTTTTCAAATTAATCCTATTGATATTCCATCAATAATAATCAGGTAGGAAAAGGAGGAAGAGATTGAAGAAGATGCTTTAGAAAATAGATATTATATTAACTTACTTTACTTAATCAACATCCTTAATATATTCATATTAGTTAATTAGGTCTTATATTAGAGTATCTAATGATATGTGTGCAAGGATAGATGTCAAAATTGTATGCACCTCAGTTTGGATCAGGAGTTTATTTTAACCACTTTTACACTTCGATGAAACAAAACTACTTATTCACATATTACATGTACAACGCAAAATTACCTAGATAAGCTTATCCAAACTAGTCATTAGAGGTTTGCAAGCTCTAGTAGCATGTTAAATTCTTATATTTTGAGAATATACCTAGCTAGTTGTTTTCTTTCTTTTTAACTGCCAATTACAAGAGTTAAAAATGGTTGGTCGGTTACCTTCGATTATGTTTTTTTTTTTCCTGAAAATAGACAATTTTATTACCAAAAAAACAAGTATTACAAACACCAATAGCCGAAGCCAAATAAACGCTCGAAAATACCTACGTATACAACCTACCACACACTTGCCAAAACTAAACTAAACAATGCTATAACCTATTTAATGCTATACGTCTATCGTCCTGTATAATCCAATTAATCAGCCTATACCTGTTCTATCAGTATTCACCACAAGGATATCAGCAAGGTCCATAGCCAACCTAGAGTCATAAAGCAAAATGGTACTTAAAGAGGATGAAGGAGAAGCCAACCACACATGCTGGCACATCATCTTTGCCGCGTTCACTGCAAGATGGTCTGCAGCACTATTCCCCTTTCGATCAACAAGGGAAAACGAAATGTTGTCCGATGCCTCTAGTAAGCCTTGAACCTCTCTCAGCAAATCCCAACACCGCCACTCACAACCAGTAAGAGTTTTACTAACTACCAATTTATAGAAAGTCTCACAATCAGTCTCGAATATAACACATGAGTCAGGGAATTTACCTCTGTAATACCCCAAAAATCCGTATCATAATTTGGTAAAAATTAAACCTATAGAAAGTAGGTGAATATGGGATATCAAATATTAAGTTATAATTATTTTATTTTCAAAAGGAAAATCTCTTGGAATTAGAGAAATCTAGGGGCCAAAGTGCCAAATGACGAAAATGCCCCTAAGGGACATAAATACTTAGGGAAATTGTGAAAAATCCTAAAAGGCGAGGAAATAATTATTAAAATTGAGAGGGTATATTATCCCTAATTATGGTAATTTTATAGATTATGAACTTGAAGAAATGGAATAAGAATGCTCAAAAAGTATTGAAATGACGAAAACACCCTTGTAATTTCTAAAAAAATGCAGAACACATGGAAACAGAGAGGTCAGTGCAAGAATTACAAGGTAATAGGGTATCCTAATTAAGAAAATTATCAACAAGTGATAATCAAGTAATTAATTAATATTGTGCTAATTACTTAAGCATAAGCAAAGGAAATTCAGTAATAATTATGTAAAACCCTAAAATTAGTGGTTTTTGGTTTAAAATTAGTAAAGATATAATTACTAATTATTTGGAAATTTTTGAGAAAAATGAATGAGTTTAGGTATTTTTAAGCCTAAATACAAGAATGGACCAATAAGAGAATTTTGTGGAATTTTTGGAAAAATTAAATAATTAAATAATTTAAAAATAATATAAAATAAATATTAAAAATAGTTTTTTTTGGGCCAGCCGAAAAAAAAAATAGGATAAGGTTTAAAATCACAAACTTAATAGACAAGTTTTGTTATATTATTTTAATATTATAATTAATTAAAGTTATATTATTTTATAATATAATTTAAAGTGGTGAATAGTAATTTAGAAATTAGGAAACGGATCATATCTAGAGATCTAGGAATGAGATTTCCAAAGTCAGGGTAGAATAATGATCAGTGGAATTTTATCTTCCGTTAGACTCTTACGGAAGTTAATTAAGCCGTTTGTGCTTTTTCCTAATAAGACGAAATAGGGAAATTTCGAGAAAATGCCGGATAACCAAGAGGACGAAAAGGTTATGTTGTGACAGTTGAAAAGAATTGGGAATTTTCATGGAAATATTTGGAATCGGTGAATTTTCTCTAGAGATTGGTGATTCCGAAACGAGTTTCAGCTTAGGACCGTGACGGACACGTTTTCGAGGAACTTGGATCGACTGTTGGAGCCCTATATGGAATCGAAATTTAGGTTAACTTGGACATTTCTAATAAGTGAGAACTTGTCTTTAAAGTTGTAAATCCAGAATTTTGAGATTTCTCCGAAATGGGGAAATTGGACTGGATGAGGACACGTGTCATCATCCAATAGGCTCACCTTTGGCTTGGAGAAGGGGCAGCACGTTTTGGTGTGTTGTGTGGCCAAGAATCACTCTTCAAAATATTAAAGGGAAAATTACAACTTTGGACCCAAAATTCGAGAAGGGAAAATTACACTTTAGGACCCAAAATTCTCTATAAATAAGAGGCCTTGCCTCTTGAATTCTCACACCATTTCCTCCTTCCTTGGCCGATCCTAGAGGGAGAAAGAGAGAGAAGCTCTGGAGAAATTCTGCAGAAGTCTTCAACGGGTAAGTCCTTCGGTCTTTAGTCTTTAGTTCTTTCGGTAGTTAGTAGAATTGTTAGATAGTTTTAGTAAGTAGGAGTGAAATTCCTACTATTGTTTTAGGCCTCATTGCATTGAAAGATGCTTAAAGAGGTAAAACTTGGTAGGGATTGAGTCCCCGAAAAGCTAAAATAGCAAGCTTTAAGCTTTCGTAGTTCTTTCAATAGTTAGAGTAGTACTACTAGTATAGCCTTTAATTTTTCAAGCATGATTGGGTATCATATGATAGGGCTATATTAGTCTAGAATTTCGAAAATTATCATTGGGTCGAAGTTCTGACAAAATTTTTGGAAAATCGGAGCCAAAGTAACGAAGTGCTGGCAAAATTCCGCCAATTAGGGGTATAGGGGCAAAATGGTAATTTTTACCTAAAATGCCAGTTATGTTGTCAAATCACTAATAAAAGTGATATTACTCTTATAGGACATCAAAAACTCTGATTTGCTGCCGTTACGCTGTCCGAAGTGCCACTGTTGGACGTTTCGCCGTTTTTCGTAAAACGTGCCATTTCCGTCAAAAGTACCGAAGTACCATCAAACGAAGGTACGTTCGCGGCGTACTGTAATACTGACTCTGATGCTTATAGTCTGCTTATATATGATACGGATAGTTTCATAAGCCATGGGTGGAACTCTGTTCTGGGTCATGCACAGTGACTAAGGTAATAAACTTAGATAATCACTATACAGCTTCACGGGTTATGGTTTTGATAATACCGTTATGTTTTCCTAGCGCGAGGACACGACCGATCATCGTGGCACCGGTGAATAGTGCAGGCGAGATAACTTTGCTTGTAGGGTAGTTGTTATTAAATGATCAAGGATCATTGCTTGTAATTCATTTTAGAAATATCGTTGATCATATCTTGTTATATAAGCATGAGGTTAACCGTTACCCGAGATCCGATGGGCATTGGATCTCGGCTCTTACTATAGCATCACATCAAGGTCTCGGAGAAAGGGACCAAGGACGGAGGATAAGAGTAAGCGGAGCGGACAACACACATGAAGATGAAGACCACGTGAAGACCGAGTAATGATCGGCCGAGAAGATTTAAAGTCGTACACAGATAATGTATTAATCTTTATGAACAGGCGATTACGCCACTGTTATTGTTATAATCAGTTACTCAATGTTTTATTCCGATGCTCTAGTCTGATTGATTTTAAAAAAAAATTGGCTCTGAAATTGGGATGTTACAACCTCTAATCCGGATAGCCTCCAGTAAAGCATTGCATTCAGCCATAAAGGGTGAGTCTGCAGCCACTGACATGCCGAGCCCTCCCAAAAAATCACCCATAGAATTCCTGCAAATCACCCCAATGCCAGCCTTTCCAGAATCTGCCCGAAAGGCCCCATCCACATTAATTTTGACCACTCCCAATGGTGGAGCGACCCACTCCCTATGTCGGTTCAAGCTTGTTGCAAAAATCTTCCTGGATAATTTCTCCTCATGCCTCTTGGAGCCCCAAAATTCCTCAACCTGTACATTAGTCCAGCGCACCACTTCCTTTGCATTTGGCCAAACACCAGAGAATACCCACTCACACCGTTTCTTCCATATCCACCAACACATAGTTGCAAACAATGACTTCTCATAATTCCCCAGCATCTCCTCCCCTATCAGCAAGTCACAAAGCCACACCTCACACCTATTCATACCCCATTTTCTGAATTCGATCCCCAAAGGACACCCAAACCAGTAGGATCTAGTCCATGGGCATAAAAAGAGAAGATCTTCAATTGTCTCAGGTTCTGACAAGAAGATAGGACATACAGGATTTTGGCCAATTTTCTTCTGTATAGAGCCTCCTGAGTTGCAACAGCTCCTACCCCAACTCTCCACAAGAAGTGCAGAATTTTAGGCGGGGCCACCACTTTCCAAATGTGACGCCACAGTACTTCTGGGATTTGGAAGGATATACCCGGATCCTTGATTGGTTCCTGTTCCATACACCTTCTAGCAACTAAGTATCCAGACTTGACCGTGTATCTACCATCATTTGTTTCTACCCAAACTGCATGGTCATCACGGCCTGAAGAGGGAATCGGCATTTTCAGGATCTGCTCCCTTTCATCGTTGTTGATCCTGCTGGAAATCATGCTGAGATCCCAGGCCCCATTATGAATCAGATCCGCTACCCTCAATTTGTCATCCCCTTCAGAGGGAAAGCTATTCTGCAGCTTGAAGCCCAACAATCCTCTAATCCACTGATCCTTCCACACATTGATTCGTCTATCGTTACCAACACTCCAACAAGCCCCTTTTAGCAGCAAATCACGACCATCCAGCAGGCTAGTCCATCCCCATGAAGCATGCCGGCCCTTTTTCGCATTGAGAAAGCTCTCCTTAGGGAAATAGATCCCCTTAAGGATCCTGTACCATAAATCTCCAGGTTGAGACAATAAGCGCCAAGCCGTTTTTGCAAGCAAAGCCTTATTAAAACTAAGAAGGTCCCTGAATCCCATTCCTCCTTCTATCTTCTTCTTAGATAGAAATCTCCAGCTTTTCCAGTGTATAGCTCCCTTATCCTCACGCTGGCCCCACCAAAATCTAGAGATTAAGCTATCAATCTCCATACAAGTTTTCTTCGGGAATAAGAAACAAGCCATTGGGTATGTCGGAATGGCATTTGCTACTGCCTTTATTAACACTTCCCTGCCCGAGAATGTAAGTAAACGCTGCTTCCAGCCCATAAGCTTCTGACCAATCCTATCCCGCACAAATGCCAACGCTGCTGACTTCGACCGCCCCCATACCACCGGCAGCCCCAAATATTTCCCTGCCTGGTCTGAGTGAGTAATCCCCAAACAGGATGAGACCTCCTCCCTTATTGCCAGTAGGGTATTAGAAGAAAAGAAGAGGCTAGACTTCTCAAAATTCATCAACTGACCTGAAGCTGCACAATATACCTCCAAAATCTTCTACAAGACCTTGCAATTTGTCTCCTCAGCACTGGTAAATAAGATGGCATCATCAGCAAAAAAGCAGTGGGTTAAGGCCGACGCATTCCTAGACAATTTCACCCCCTTCAACTCCTTCAGACTAGCATGTTTCAGAATCATAAGTGAGAGTACCTCAGATGCAATTACAAACATATACGGTGAGAGTGGGTCACCTTGGCGTACACCCCTTCCCGGCTTAAATTCACTTACCTTACATCCATCAACCTGGAGCGTAAAAAGTGCAGTTGTAATACAAGACATAATCCAACTCACCCAACCATGGCAAAACCCCATTCTCAACATTGTAGCCTCCTAAAAATCCCATTCCACACGGTCGTAGGCCTTGTTCATATCAATCTTCATTGCCACCTCGTACTTTCTGCTTGTCTTTTTATGCCTCAAGTAATGGAAAGCCTCATGGGTGAGTATGATATTATCCTGTATCATCCTACCGGCAATGAAGGCCCTTTGATGAGGGGAAATAATCTTGCACATCACACCCTTCATTCTGCTAGTTAGGATCTTGGCAATAATTTTGTACGAGACATTGCATAAGCCAAGAGGCCTAAAGTGATGAACTCCCTCAGGTTTGTCTATTTTGGGGATAAGCACAATATTAGTACAATTAATCTTAGACAGCCCAGATTTACCTTCAAAAAAATCTTTTACCATGCAACATACTTCCTTGCCAACCTCTTTCCAAGCAGATTGAAAAAACAAAGCAGAGTATCCATCAGGTCCAGGTGCCTTATTTGCGCCAATTTGGAAGACAGCCTCCTCAATTTCCACATCTGTAACAGGCCGCATTAGGCTAATGTTATCCTCATCCGTCACCACTCTATTAACATACGAGAGAGCTTGATCCAGAGGTCGGGATCCCACTGGTGTGAAGAGCTTCTGGTAGAAAGAATCAAAAGCATTATTGATTTCCTCTCTTTCCTCTAGCCAGCAGCCACTATCATCTTTCAGCCTCAGTATCTTATTTCTTTGTCTCCTCTGAATCGCACTGCTATGAAAAAGCCTAGTGTTCTTGTCCCAACTATTAAGCCACATAATTCTGGACCTCTGCCACCAATAGACCTCCTCTTGGGCCCAAGCCTCTTCCAACTGTCTTGACAGATCTTCTGCTTCCAGCACTGACTGTTCAGTTAGAGGACCAACATTACAGAATTCCAGCTTCTGCCTCAAGTGCTCAATCAGTCGTCTAAAGTTGGGAAAATCACATTTGCTCCAAGCCACTAGTTTCTTCTTACAAGCCTCCAAGCGCCTTACCAAGTCCAGAACATTATTCTCCACCTCACCCACAATATCATGCCACCCCACCTTTACCACTTGCAAAAATTTCTCATGTTGTACCCAATTTGCTTCAAACCGGAACGGTTTTGGAGATTTGGTCTCATAGAAGCAGCAATCCACGAGGAGTGCATGATGGTCCGAACCAATCGGGTCTATATGGAAAACCATAGCATGGTCAAACTCCTCACGAAACTCCACGTTACCAAGAGCTCGATCCAGTCTTTCCCTTATTGTAGCGCCCATCCGCTTATTGCACCAAGTGAATTTGGAGCCCTTAAATTCCAAATCTATTACATTGCAATCTGAAAGCAAACGCTGGAAATTCAAAATTTTTCTAAGCGATCTTGGATTCCCACCCTCTTTTTCCGCTTGAGACAGCAAGTCATTAAAGTCTCCCACCAACAGCCACGAATCATGTATACCAGCCGCCAAGTTACGCAGCAAATCTCGAACCAGCCTTCGTTCACCCTCTTTGGGTGGCCCATACACAAATGAAATCAGTTTCGGAGACCTCAGGCTAGAAGAGTCTACTACCACATGAGTCACATTTTTAGATCTATACAGGACAGTCAGTGAGATGTTATCATTCCACCACAACGCCAAACCTCCAGCTAAGCCTCTCGGCTCTACATATACGTCTTGAGAGAAGCCACATTTGTATCTAGTTTTTCATAATTTGTGAAAACCTTATCTTAGTCTCCATGAGGAAGATTATTGAAGGATTGTTTTTCTTCACCAAATCCCTCAAGTTTCTAACTGTCAAGGCTCTTCCTAAGCCTTGACAGTTCCAAGCTAAGATTTTCATAATGGCTTGGTGGCTGTTTTTGGCCAGCCACCATTGCCATCAGCAGACATCACTTTCCTCTTGTTCCCCTTTGCTTTGAATACAAAGTCATAGCCTGAAGAATCCTCCATCGCCTTGTCCTCTGGCTCATTCTCAACATTAATATCTTCCTTCTCGATCATTCCCCTATTCCTGCCATGCCTCCTTACCTTCGCTTTAGCTTTCCTTAAGCTGCTTGCATAATTTGAGATATCATATAAGAGGCTGGATTCCACCAGAGCAACTTTCCTTCTCTTTGATTTATTAGAGTCCCAATCCTCTTCAGCATGCCTCTTAAGGCCAAGATTATCCAAGCCATAGATTACCTCCTTCATCGCACTGCCCACATATGGAACCAAAGCCATGGATTTCCCCTCACCCTGTACAGGTAAGATCACAGAAGCCTGCTCAGCTTTTGGTGCCCTCAGGTCATTAGGAGAGTCCAGCTCTCGGATCCTTACCTTCCTCATACCACTATTACCTTCTTGGTGCCCGATAACGGTGTTCTCCGCCACACAATGAGCTCCTTCAATGACATCTTTGTCCCTAAGGTCCCGATTCAGAGTCAGTCCGTGAAAAGTAGAAGCCAAAATACCTGGATCAATAGCATCCTCTGTTGTCCTCTCTCCATCCAGGTCACTACCATGATTATCGCTTGCCGGCGTAACTATTCTGATGGAAAAAAGATCAACATCTGCAGAAGGAGATGCTCTGCTTGCTCTCTATTGCTCCGTTTCCCTACGTCTCTTTGATGCCTCTCCCTGCTTCCTCCGCACATAGAACGCTTCAATTTCGTCCTCACTGATCACCGACAGGGTCTCATCCCAGCTACGGCAGACGTTCGCAGAGAGCCAGACACACCTTCGATTATGCTTAAAACCAACCCCGTACACCTATTAAAAATTGACAAAAAGGTAAATATTGTTAACAATTAATAATAAAGAACAAAAGATATTATATAACAAAATAATTCCTTTCTTCTGTTTTTCTTCTCTAGTTCTTAAAACCCAACCAGTCAAAACTTGTGGCCATTTTGAAGTAATTAAAACCCATGTTCCATTAAAAAAAATGAAATATCATCATGGTGCTTTAGCAAAGACTTTTTATTGAACCACCCGGTATCCTGAACCCATCTTATATACGAGAACTTTATTAAGGTTCAAACTAATCTAGATCAAGTTGGATAGACACTCTTTCAAGTGGCAAGCTCTACCACATCTACACTATTGCATTCTTGAATTTAAACTCAAAACTTTGATTATGCTGGTACAATTCTCTTCTTAGTTGAACCAAGTGCCCAATGATTATTAGATAACAAAAACTATTTCAATGGGCAAAACCATTTATCTCGGTGATAATTTATCATTATATATAGTTGGGCTTGGTGAAAGTTCATAGGAGGACCATATATGTATGAAGCGGATACTGGGTTAGGGCCTCATAATCTTGTCTTCAAACTATGAATTGGGCCTCATGATCATGGATCATGTTTTTAGAGCTTGGACTTCATAGTTGGCCCAATTTTAGAGTTGAGTGTTTTTGTCCTCAAACTCTTAAATTGGGCCTTAAGCCACAACATATGGGTGGTTATGGGATCTTTTTTGTGACCTTAAAAATTCAACCCTTAAAAGAAGTGTTCACATTTAGCGCCTCACATTGTCTTGAATATGATTGTTTTCAATTGAAGGATACTTATGCTTAGCAAGAAAAAAAAATTCAACTGAAGATAAGCATAATTTATCCAAAAACTTAATACTATCTCTAGTCCTTGATACAAGAGCAAGTTAAATAGAAAACCTCAATCCACTTTGTCTTCAAATTTTATAATTACTTTTATAAAGTATTCCTATTAATTATATATATTAACAGTTTCTATCTAGTCATAATGAAAGATGATATTTTAAGAAAATCAGTCTATACTTGTTACAAAAAACTAACATAACTAACTTATTAAATCTAGTTAGATTAGTCAATTAGCTCTTATATTAAGTTTGTCTTCAAACTACAAACCAGGCCTCATGCTCATGCATCTTTTTTTTTTAACAAAGGCGAAGTTAAATAAAATTAAACTGAGTACACAGGGGAATTGAATCCCATATTATCCTGTGAAAGCACCATTCGAAGGTCTTGTGGACATGTGTGAATTAAGACCCATTTTGGCGAGTCTATCCGCTAACTCGTTCTTCTCTCGTGGAATATGGTTAATAACCAAATCCCATTGACGATGCATGAACTCCTTGATTCTCTGAAACACCAGGCTACCTGCAGCATTGTATGAATCGTCTCTCAGAGTGTCTACTAACTCCTTGGCATCTGATTCAACCACAACTTGACGGAAACCCAATTCCCATGCTAAATTAAGCCCTTTGACTAATGCCCACTGTTCAGCATCAAATGCACTACATGAACCCAAATGATGTGTGAACCCAGCCACCCATGCTCCTTCATGGTTCCAAATTACTCCCCCGCAGCCCGATCGGTGCTCTGATCTCGTTGCTGCCCCATCTGTATTAACTTTAACCCATCCAGTCCTTGGGGGTTCCCATCCAGCATTACCTTTTGTTAATTGAACTTCATTAGCTGCTTCTTGTACCTGCACAAAACTCCGCCAACTGTGGGCGATAGCTAAAGAAGGATTACGTGGCTTCTCAAATCCTTGTTGGAACGTCTCATTATTCCTCCAAGTCCAAAGCTTCCAGATTGCTACCCCCCATATGAGATGCCAGTTGCCTTTACTACCCATGCTGAGGTCCCGTTTCAAGTTTAGTCTGCCCCAATCTTTTAATGAAGCAGCAAAGAATTGGGCCTGGTGTTTAGGATTAATTAACTCCTTCCACATTCCTTTGACGTACTCACAGTCTCTCAGTACGTGAATAACCGACTCAATTTCCCTATTGCAGTATACACATATAGGATCTGCATTTGACCAGCGGCTCCTCCAGAGATTAGTGGGTAATCTATTCTGCAGTGCAATCCACATAAATATTCGAATTCGTTCGGCGCCCTGCCATTTCCATATTCCTCGGAAAAGAGTCTCGTCAGCTCGACCTGGAATGCCTTCTATTAAATCATAAGCGCTTCTGACAGTGAAAACACCACTACTTGTTCCTCCCCATGCTAACACGTCCTCACCCGCCTCCGGTCTAGGGGGCATTGTCGCGATTAATTTCTGAATAATCTGACTTGGTAATATGGTCATGAGTTTTTTGAAATCCCAACTCCCATTGGATACCCAATCTTCAACCTTGCTGTCTGCTTCTATTTGTGACAAATCCCTGATACATATGTGCTTTAAGGGATGGTCCTCCAGTAACCATGTGTCATTGAAGAATTGCACATTACTTCCCTTCCGGATAAGCCATCTCGAGCCACTCTGCAGCAAATCACGTTGTTGGACCAAGAACTTCCATAATGCTGAGTCACTGTTATGCTTATTCAAAAGCTCACCTTCATCTCTAAGCATGTACTTGTTCAATAAAACCTCAGTCCATAATCCATTTGATCCATTGATCAGTCTCCATGCAGTTTTGGCACCGCAAGCTCTGTTTAAGGATGATAATCTTTTAAATCCTAGGCCTCCTTGGTTTTTTGGCAATAGCACTTGGGTCCATCCGATGGGGTGGTAACTATGATCCGAAACCCCATGACCCCAAATTATAGAGCTTAGACTTCTAGGTGGCCCAATTTTAGAGTTGAATGTTTTTGTCCTCAAACTCTTAAATTGGGCCGTAAGCCCACAACATATGGGGGTTATGGGATCTTTTTTGTGACCTTGAAAATTCTCTAGGGAAAAAAAAAAGATACTTAATGCTTAGCCAAAAAAAAAAAAAAATCAACCGAAGACAAGCATAATTTATCCCAAAACTTAATACTACCTCTAGTCCTTAACACAAGAGCTAGTTCAAGATTAAATTTGGTCATAAATATAAAACCTCATTCCACTTTATCTTTTTTACAACTTTTTTCCTAAATTATTTATATTAATTGCATATATTAAGAAGTTTCTATTATAATCATGCTGAAAGATGGTATTTTAAGAAAATCAACATATACTTGCTACAAAAAACTAACATAACAAACTTATTTAATCTAGCCTTTCATCCGAAAAAAATTATTTAATCTACTTAAATTAGTTAATTAGCTTGTATATTAAGGATGGGAAGAATTGCTATAATTAAAAATTAGATTTAACTGTTAAATCCTCCTATTTTAATACAAACACACACACGAATAACTAATCACAATCAAAGTTAGGTTGAAAAAGCAAAATAAAGTTGTGTCTTTTCTAGCAACGAAATAATTGAAAGATGAAAGGTGATGGAATGTTTGATGGGAGACAGAAATGAGTGAGTATTGTTGTTGGAAATCACTATAAGTATCCTTTAGAACTATGTAGAATTTGCATTAATGTTAAAAGGATGAAGTTTTTTTTTTTTTGTCACACAAAGAATGAAATTGAATAAATTTAATACATACATATTATATAATTATCGTTATGATCATAAATGAGGGGTTTTTTTTTACATGGCATTCAAAGAACCTTTATGTGATAATATGTGTAAACTCTTCATTTAACATGATATTATGCTATCCATATTTAAATTTCATTCGTTGACCAACAGAATTGGGTCTAGTAAAAGTGTAATCCTTTATAATTTGATGAACTAAAGTTTGAATTTCTTGTTAGAAGAGGTGGTCATATTTAGTTATAGGGTTAAATATC
The DNA here is from genome assembly GCA_025563575.1 of Acacia pycnantha. Classification (NCBI taxonomy): domain Eukaryota; kingdom Viridiplantae; phylum Streptophyta; class Magnoliopsida; order Fabales; family Fabaceae; genus Acacia; species Acacia pycnantha. Next base: position 4,586,765 of record JAMWYP010000009.1, read on the forward strand.
ATTTTTTCCACGGAAGTTTTGGCTAGGGGGCATCCAGCACCCGGAAGTTTTCTTGGTATCATTTTTGCCCAAGAAGTTTACAAAAAGGAGCAAATATGCCCTGAAAGTTTTTTTTAGGAGCAAATTTGCATAAACTTTCGGGGCAAAATGATACCACAAATGATCAATCCAACGATTAAGATCAACTGATGGGCAAGATTGCTACATTTGTAAACTTCCGGAGCAAAAATGATACCAAAAAAACTTCCGGGGGCTAGATGCTCCAAATCCAAAACTTCCGTGGCAAAATTGGTCTTTATCCCTTAGTTATATACAAGAAAATTAGTACTCTATAATATTTCATGCATAAAAAGTAGGTAGAATATCATTTAGGTCCCAATATGAAAAATAATATATAGACAAATCTCATAACTTATGAATAGAGATTTTTTTATATATTATTTTTTGTTGGCACCATAATGATATTTTCACTAAAAAGTATCGATTTAATTTTCAAACAAAGCCTTATCAATTTTTTTTTATAAAAAAGTATACGGCAGCGATCATTACGGGACAGGTAAATTAGGAAAAATAAAATAAAAATCATGGAATCTGATTTGTGGGGTCCAGGGGGCGCCACCTAGCCCTAGGAAACATCTAGAGAGCTTGGGGAAAAAGAAAAGAATAATAAAGAAGTTCCGGGCCAAAAATGGTAATATTCATAAATTCCGGGCCAAAACAGATAATTTTCGCCATTTGAGAAGATAAAATCTGACCAGAATCAAGGGGGATGCACCACCTGTCCTGTCCCTAGATTATTCTGGAATTTCTTGGGAATTAAGCCAAAAAGCCAGATGAATTTAACTAATTACGGGACAGGAATTTACCACAGCTATTTGGGACTGCTCAGATTCTTTTACAATTATTAAAAGTCACATGCTCTCTCTCTCTTAGCCAAGGAGCAAGAAATTTTGCAGAAAAAAGAGAGAAGAGCTCAGCCAAGTTCCATGGCCAAAGCAAGCCCCAAGCTCCAAGATCATCAATCAAACTCCCGATTCAGGTAAACACCGAAAACCCGAACCTTTGCAACTTAAACTTGTGATTTTCGTGCAAGAGGTTTGGATATGGTGTTGCAATCTGATTTTGGGGTTTTTTATGGTCTCAAAGTGTTCAAAACGTGATTTTGTGTGGGGTTAAGCTATGGTTTAAGTTTCCAAACTCCAAAAACACCGAAAAACACCAAGAATAAGCTTATTTATCGATTCTGGAAATTATGGCAGCGAACCTTCAATTGATTTTTAAAAATAGTAAATGAACTTTTTTTTATCTAAGATTTGACAGTGAGAAAGTAGACATCTTAAGGTTCACCATGATGTATAATTTTGTGTTATTTGGACCGTCAATACTCAAATACTATATGTGTAAGGAGTATGTAAGTTACCATGCCAGATAAAATACAGATAACATGCCAAGATCATACCAGATATGCAAACAGAATATATACAACACCGACTACCACGTGCCGTCAGGCTGCATAACCAAGGCAAGCCCCGGACTTACCGGAGTCACGACCTGTAAAGCTGCCTACACCAGACAGCCCCGGATATATCGACCCGTACAGCCGCCAATCAAGGCTGGCATCGGACCAATCGTCCTCAGCGTTAGGAATCACATAACTCTGTATGTATATTTGGCAAAATATATACAAAAGCACACATGGCAAACACAAACATACAACAAAACACATAAAGATATCTGAGTAAAGCAGTTACTACCTGGTGGGGGTTTGTACCGTCTTACAATTTTATTGGGCCCACTAGCTTCCTTAAGTGTGGTTCAGCCCTAAACAACACCAAAAGCCTCATTTTAGCATTTTCCAAAAATACCCTTACAATTATTTTGTCAAAACCGAGCCAATACAGAGTTTTCCAAACATTCTGTGAATCTGGCCCAACTTCCAGAATTGATAGTAAATTCCAAAAAACTCCTTTTTGCATGAAACCAACGCCATTTGAATCATAAAAATGTCTATAGTTCAGGAAAAATATTCCCAGATACCAAACGTACACATATTTTGGCGTGTATCCAATTTATCACCCTCTGGTCCAGATTCACCTGGTTGCTTCCTAGTTCAACTTTAGTAATTTTTATCTCATAGTAGAAAAATCTAAATAACACAAAATTATACATCATGGTGAACCTTAAGATGTCTAATTTCTCCCTTTTAAATCTCAGATCAAAAATTTCATTTACTATTTTTAAAACTCAGTTGAAGGTTCTCTGCCAAAATTTCCAGAATCGACAAATAAGTTTGTTCTTGGTGTTTTTCGGTGTTTTTTTAGTTTGGAAACTTAAACCATAGCTTAACCCCACACAAAATCACGTTTTGAACACTTTGAGACCATTAAAAACCCAAAAATCAGATTGCAACACCAGATCCAAACCCCTTGCACGAAAATCACAAGTTTAAGTTGCAAAGGTTCGGGTTTTCGGTGTTTATCTTAATCGAGAGTTTGATTAATGATCTTGGAGCTTGGGGCTTGCTTTGGCCATGGAACTTGGCTGAGCTCTTCTCTCTTTATTCTGAAAAATTTCGTGCTCCTTGGCTAAGAGAGAGAGAGAGCATGTGACTTTTATAATTGTAAAAGAATCTGAGCAGTCCCAAATAGCTGTGGTAAATTCCTGTCTCGTAATTAGTTAAATTCATCTCGCTTTTTGGTTTAATTCCCAAGAAATTTCATAATAATCTAGGGACAGGACAGGTGGCACATCCCCCTTGATTCTGGTCAGATTTTATCTTCTCAAATGGGGAAAATTATATGTTTTGGCCCGAAATTTATGAATATTACCATTTTTGGCCCAGAACTTCTTTATTATTCTTTTCTTTTTCCCCAAGCTCTCTAGATGTTCCCTAGGGCTAGGTGGCGCCCCCTGGACCCCACAAATCAGATTCCATGATTTTTATTTTATTTTTCCTAATTTATCTGATTTATTTCCTTTTTCAGCCAGTGTGGGTCCCGCAGCTTGACTTTTTGACTAATTCTTCTTTTCTCTCTCTTCAAGCACGTTTTTAATCATTATGGGGGATAGGTGGCGCTTCTTGGGCCCAAAAAATCCGTCCCCTTACTTTTCCCGGTCTTTTCCACTTTATCCGGCCCAATCTCCTTCTACTGGTCCACATGGGTCCCGCTGGTCAACAGAGTGTTTCCCTTTGAACTTTTCTTCAACCTTTCTGACATTTCCCTTGATTACCTTCTCATATGTGGCGTCATCATATCATTCCATTATGACCCTGTTGGTTTTGATTGGTTTTGATGATGTCTTATATAGATGTCATTCTTAATAGCAAAAAGGTTGCATACTACATTTATCTTTTACTTTGACTAATTATTATATTTAATGTAGATGCAAAGTTTTATGATGGAGAATGTTGATTGAAGAAAGAAGCTCTTGCACAATATAATGGGAATATCATAATATTAAGGAAGCAAGAGGTTATCAAATGATTTTGGGGGATAATCTAGAAGGAGAGAAGAAATTGAAGAAGGAAGAACTTGCAATGCAATGGAATATCTTTATTGAAGTTCTTATATTGATGCTAGAAGTATCCAAGATCATATGGAAGCTGGAACGGATCAATTCGAGTTTAAACCATCAAAAATCAGTTCCGGGATGAGCAAACTCGAGTTCATAACTTGCAAACTCGAGCCTGTAATGTCCTCGGCAACTCGGCGCCTCTGGACAAGTCAAACTCGAGCTTAGAACTCAAACCTCAGGTTTGGAACTCCAAACTCGAGCCCATCATTAGCAAACTCGAGCCTGTAGTGTCTTCAGCATTTACGGTGTCTCTCGGACAAGGCAAACTCGAGCCTATTAGTTGGCAAACTCGAGCTTACAGCGGTGTTCAACATTTCAGCTACTCTGTTCCACGTTTCACTCGGGCGACGTGTGGTCATTCGATGATATCTCCTAAAATACAGATCGGATTGAAGTGAAACCAATGGCATATGAAACTAGACTCCCAATGCGTTATTTTGATATATAATTGAATCCAAACGGAGTCAAGATGAAGGAGCTATGAATTTATGAAGTTGACAGTGATATTCACGTCACACAAATGACCAACCTTCAATGTTTTGAGTGTATCTCACAAACGGAGAATCCAATTGAGCTGAAATCGGTGGCATTGGAAAGTAGACTCAAAGGGCTTTAAAATAGATAGTTGAACCAACCAAAACGGAGTTCAGACCAGGGAGATATGGCCCCCGAAAATAGACAGTCTGTTCTGGGTGTTGCACAATTTGCTGAGAAGCAAACTCGAGCCTATTAGTTGACAAGCTCGAGTTCGCGGGTTACAGAGAGCTACCAGGTCGCGAAAATCATCCAAACTCAAGCCTATAAGTGACAAACTCGAGCCTAGACAAGACAGAGAGCAAAAGATGATTTTGAAGAGACCCAAACTCGAGCCTATAATTATAGACTCGAGCCTAGATGCTGAAAAATGTTACAAACTCTAGAGTTTGCTCGAACCTCCGGTTTGCACCTTGCGAAGCTGAACGACCCTTGCAAACTCGAGCCTACTTATCCAAGCTCGAGTTCATGACCCCGATTCAGAAAAACAGCATTTCGAAAGTCTCGTTTCTCATCAAAGAACATCCACATGATTACCCAAATGACTTATACTTCTTCTTAACATTATTTATATCATTTGTGTACATGTTTCAGATTATTAAAGCTTGAGAGAACATCAATCTTGATAGAAATCAAGATCTAGAAGATGAACTTGCTGCAGAATTTCAGAAATGGGAAAGAACACAGATAACTTGCAGAAATGAAGTTGAATACTCAATTGTAATGCTTCTCCAAAGGATTAAATCATTCAGATGATGAAATACTCCAACGGACATAAGCCAAACAGATTCAAAGATTCGAATTTAATGTTCATGACAGGTCACTATTCTAATATTCATTCAAAAACGAAGCAAAATGGGCAACTTGCTGGAATGGTGGATAATCATCTTCAAACGGACGAAAGCACCTGAATATCGGGGATCAATTCTTGAAGAATCAACATTCAAATATTTAAGTCGAATTGTTCCCAACAACTAGAATTTCGAATGGAGTCAAATCGAATGGATATGCAACGGTCATAATCTTCAATGCGAGCAATCATCGATATTCAAGAAACATTATGACCCAACGGCTATATTCCTCATCCATGACCACAACAAACTAGAAATTCAAATGGAGACAATTCGAATTGAGAAGCAACGGTCTTATGAAGATTTGCCGCTATATATAGAGCTGCATACAAACCTTCAAAGACACAACAACAAGCAGAGAACAAGCTTACATCTTCAACATGCTAATACTCTGATCTTTATATCATTTACTCTCGATTTTCAATGTCTATATATCATAGAGAGTGAGATGTTTTGTATTGTACTTCAGTGTTTATCCATACACTTCTGAGAGAGAAGAATCATTGTAAACATCCTATCATTATATTCGTGAGTTACTCAAGATTGGGTGATCTTGAGAGGGAAACACTTTGTGTTGATTACAGCTTGTAAGGGAGTGAATCCTAGTGAGAGGATTACTTTGAATGCAGAGTGTGTAATCAAACAGTGTATTGATTACGGTTTGTAAGGGGAGTAAGTCCTAGTGAGAGGATTACTTGAGTACGAACGTGTAATCAAGTTGAAAGAAGATAGTGGATTGAAATTCTCAAGTGGAGCTTGGGACCTGGACGTAGGTCAAGGATTGGGCCGAACCAAGATAAATCACGGTTTGCATATTCTCTTCCCTTATCTCTTACATTCCAAAGATATATGTTTGAATGATTGCTTATCACTTTATAAATTATTATTGTCATTCAAACTATTTCCAAGAAGTGAAGAAAAGTTTTTAAAATTCTAACTTTTTAATCAAACACCCAATTCACCCCCTCTTGGGTGATAGCCAAGTCTTTCATTTGGTATCGAGCTAGGCTCTTGTTTAAAGGACTTAACGAGTCTCAAGAGTTATTAAATGGCTAATTTTGGGTGCTGCTCGTTTTTGAAATGTTTTGACTTTACCATTCCACCACTTTTCAAAGATATTGATTTTTGGTTTTGGAAAGCTAGAATGACTAGTTTTATCAAAGCAACTGATTTTGATATGTGGAAAGTTTTTACAAACATTTTTGACTTTACTCCAAGAAAGGATTGGACATAAAAAGAAAAGAAAATGTTTTCATTGAATATTAGAGCAATGAAATTTCTTTACAGTGCATTGACAGAAAATGATTTTGAGAAAATCAGGTTGTGCTCTTGTGCTAAAGAAATTTGGGATACTCTTGATTCTATTTATACTTCTAACATTTGTGTTGAAGTTGAAAGTGGTGTCATCCATCTAAGACTATATCTTTGTACATCTATGACTCGATGAACAACTGGAGAATGAAGAACACTGGAAAATCATGTGGGAAGAAATAATATACAAATATGGGTCATTTGACATTGCATCCACTTGACCAATACAATTCTTGCAAAACTGCTCATAATACGCATCATTCTATTGTTTGCAATTATTGTGGTAAATCTGGACATATTTCTCATACATGCTATATTAGAAGAAATTATAATGTGAGAAATAAATCTGTTTGGGTTCCAAAGGACAAGTAAGGTCCAATACTAACAAATCAAGGACCCAAGTATAAATGGGTACCAAAACGTCCATCTAGTGCTTTATGTGTGCAGATTGATTTGAAAACCAATGGACATAAGGGTACTGAGAAGATGAAGAAGAATCCAATAGTTTCTCAAGAACCTACAAGGAAACTCATATCAGTTTGGAGAACTTGTGGAAAAGCCATTGCTGGAACTACAAGGTCAAATAATAAGAAGCAATGGATACAAGCAAGAAGAGTATCTTCCACCTCAAGAACAAACTACCATAGAGTACCATTCAACTATCTTGAGGAGAACAAGAAAAGGAGAACCTCTCAAGCATCAAATAGAAGACTCTTGAAGTCTACATTTTCCGAGAGAGCCTTGCCCACACCCATAAGAAAATATATGAAGAACCAATGGGTAAGCAAAGGCAATACTCCAAGTACCTAAGGTAAAGGTATACAATAGTAAAACCTCCTTTTCTATCATTTGAAATATTCATTGAGGTTTTGTATTCTGTAACCTTAGGAATGAACATTGCAAACTATTTTAAAATTGGGCTTTAACATCCTGATTTATTCTTCAAAGGGATTGCAATGTTAATAACTTAATTCGTATGCATACATGATGATTTGAAAAGAAAGTATCTCTTTTATGCATAAAGTCATGATTAATTCATTGTGCTCATCTATGCTGAATTGATTATATTCATAAGAGCATGTGAATTTTTGGTCTCTACAAGCTAACAAAGATTGGATCCAAGGAAGGTTGGATCCAAGAAAGAAAAGGATTTATACAGCTTTTTAGGATCAAGGAAAGCTTCTCAAAGATGCAACATAGAGAAATGATCCAAGTCTTGAGAAAGCTAAACAACCTATGCTTTGGATGTTGATGGTGAACATTGGAAAAGGAGTTATCTACATCAACCCATCTCAACCAAGCAAGCTTCTATGAAGATAAAAGGAATTACGGTGATATCTAATCCTTGCCTCTTACAATGATTATATGAAATTCATTTTTGATTTGCTTTTGGTTAAAAGGATTTGAAACTTAATCAATTTCAATCAGCAATCTTTCTGTCAAAACCAAACTTTAGTTTACGGGAAGTTTCCCAATTAAAAACCATTTGTTTAAACTCCAGAGTTTTGTGTAGAGTTTGTTTAAACTCCAGAGTTTTGTGTAGAGTTTGCCCTTGGCAGAGAGCTTCCAATTTTTTTTATTTTCGCAAACTCTAGAGTTTTCTTTTAAACCTCCGGTTTGCCACTATTCCAAAACTCAAACTCGAGCCTAAGAATTTAAACTTGAGTCTGAACTTTAAATTGAGTAAAGTTATTTTACGCCAAACTCCGAGTTTACACCAAACTCTAGAGTTTACGCTAAACTCCGAGTTTGCACCAAACTCCGAGTTTACTCTAGAGTTTATATTTAAACCTCAAGTTCTCGCTAAAATGCTTAATTTTGTTTTGACATGAATAGTGTCAAACTCGAGCCTAAATTTCTAAACTCTAGCCTAAATTTTTGTGTAGAGTTTAGTCGTGGTTTGAGAAATAAAAAGAATTTACAAAACATGTAAACTCGAGCCCGAATCTCTAAACTCGAGCCTGGTCTTTGAAAATGAGAAAATTATTTTACAAACTCCGAGTTTGTGTTTATGCTCCAGATTCACGTTTTAAACAACTAATTTATTTTGGCATGAATAGTGTCAAACTCGAGCCCGCTCACTAATAGACTCGAGTTTGCCAATTTTGTGAAGTTTGATTTCGAGATGGCTTTCGCGATAAATGCTCTACAGTGATACGAACTCGAGCCTGTTTTTCATGAACTCGAGTTCGCCCCTTAAAAAAAATAACAAACTCCAGAGTTTACATTTAAACTCTAGAGTTTGCTCTTGTTGAAGCTTAACCTGACGTTTAAAAATAACAAACTCTAGAGTTTACAATTTTACTCCAGAGTTTGCTCTTCGCAAAAGCTGCCATAATTAACAAACTCCAGAGTTTACACCAAACTCCAGAGTTTGCGCCAAACTCCAGAGTTTGCGCCAAACTCCAGAGTTTGCGCCAAACTCCAGAGTTTGCGCCAAACTCCAGAGTTTGCGCCAAACTCCAGAGTTTGCGCCAAACTCCAGAGTTTGCGCCAAACTCCAGAGTTTGCGCCAAACTCCAGAGTTTGCGCCAAACTCCAGAGTTTGCGCCAAACTCCAGAGTTTGCGCCAAACTCCAGAGTTTGCGCCAAACTCCAGAGTTTACATATAAACTCCAGAGTTTGCCTCTCCAAATTACAGTTTGAGTCAACTTTGTTTTTGAAATGATCTTGCTCGAAATTTGTAAAATCTTAATGTTTGATCTTTATATTCCATATCACCAATCACTAATGTTCCTAACTTGATTTAATCAATTTGTTAGTGAGTTTTTTTTTTTTTTTTGATGATCAAACAAGTGAAATTTGTGCATAACTTTATTAGTTCATATTTGTTTTGAAATGTACAAGTCACACTGTTTTGTTTGGATTTCAATTCACTCATTCTGTGAAAATGCATATACATGTCTTATGAAAGTGCAAACCAATGTTTTGAAAACATATCCATACTTTGATTGCATTCAAATGATGTTTCAAAAATTGGAAGTTAATATTGTATTTTGAATGTTGGATATGCTTCAAACTTGTCTAGTTGACTCTTCCTATCATTCACATATTGATCTTTGATATTCAATGTGTTGCTTGAACCTCCTTGTTTAATTCTCTAACTAGTTGGACTTCATGTCTAATAAGTTATCCATACATGAGTTTCAAGCTTATCTTCAAGAAAAGAACTCAATTTGTGAAACTGTTATTGGCCAAGTTATAAGTCATTGTGCTCATACATTCCTATTGTGCTAAGCATGTTTCGATAATGCTTTATCTTCAAGACTTTTGCTCTTGAAAAATTCTTCTACATGTAAACTTCAATGTTTCACATGTTCTCTTAATCTTGAAGCATTCTGATTTATTCATTAAACATGTTGACTTCCACCATGTTTAAAGTGAGCATTATTTTCAAGCATGTTTCAAAAATGACTCTTTCATTCATCAAAATTTTGATTTCATAATTCATTATCATGATTTGAAAGAACATTCAAGATTTGAAACAATCTTCATAGTTCACTATCATTATTGAAAAATCTGATTTCATTCATGAACTATGATTTGAGAAATGCTTATCATTATGGATAAGATTTTCTATGCTCATTAATCAAACTTACATGCATTCATTAAGGGGGAGCTTCACATTCACATGTGTTTTATATCTTAAAAGCTCATCTCCTTTATTTGAGAAAATCCCTTTAAGTATTCTCATCTACATCTACTATGCTGTATTAGTTTTGATGATGAATTGGTTATCTTAATTTGAAAATATCAAGGGATATTTCGATATCATATTGCACTAACAAATCTCTTTGGAAAAGAAAGTGTTCAATTTGTAGCAGGAGATTCTGTTATGTGTTAGGACATTCCTCAACATACTACAAGGAAAAACTATTACATTGATGAAAGATGTCTTAATCACACTGAAGTTGTGATATGCTCTACAAAAAAAAAAAAGAAGAAAACTTCTTAAAGCCAGTGACATGTTCTCGCGAGAAGAGTTCTATGAATGAAAGGAGAAGGATGAAAATGATCTCATACAAAGCAAACAAATGGACCTCATCGATCAATCATTAATTTGCAAAATCAACATGAGCATTTCTAATCTCTATCTTTTATATTCATTAGAAACTTTGCACATGTTTGGTATTTATATGCTTTAATTGTCAAAGATGTTTTTGAAAACCTCTCCAAACTCCATCAAACTTGTTTTCATAACAACATCCCAAATTGCATAATATTTAGAATGAAAACAATTTCAAATTGGGAGAGAAAATCAATTCTTTGATTCTTTCTAATTTGCTTTCCTATTTGTCTCTCTACAAGTATCTCTTCTTTAAACTCAACTTTTGCTAATGACAAATAAGGGGAGAGAATGGCAAGAAAAATAAAAATATGCTGGGTCTATTAGTTTTTCATATTCATACATATTTTTCTTAAAGTATTTGCCATCATCAAAAAGGGGAGAATGTTGGTTTTGATTGGTTTTGATGATGTCTTATATAGATGTCATTCTTAATAGCAAAAGGTTGCATACTACATTTATCTTTTACTTTGACTAATTATTATATTTAATGTAGATGCAAAGTTTTATGATGGAGAATGTTGATTGAAGAAAGAAGCTCTTGCACAATATAATGGGAATATCATAATATTAAGGAAGCAAGAGGTTATCAAATGATTTTGGGGGATAATCTAGAAGGAGAGAAGAAATTGAAGAAGGAAGAACTTGCAATGCAATGGAATATCTTTATTGAAGTTCTTATATTGATGCTAGAAGTATCCAAGATCATATGGAAGCTGGAACGGATCAATTCAGAGTTTAAACCATCAAAAATCAGTTCCGGGATGAGCAAACTCGAGTTCATAACTTGCAAACTCGAGCCTGTAATGTCCTCAAGCAACTCGGCGCCTCGGACAAGTCAAACTCGAGCTTAGAGCTCAAACCTCAGGTTTGGAACTCCAAACTCGAGCCCATCATTAGCAAACTCGAGCCTGTAGTGTCTTCAGCATTTCGTGTCTCTCGGACAAGGCAAACTCGAGCCTATTAGTTGGCAAACTCGAGCTTACAGCGGTGTTCAACATTTCAGCTACTCTGTTCCACGTTTCACTCGGGCGACGTGTGGTCATTCGATGATATCTCCTAAAATACAGATCGGATTGAAGTGAAACCAATGGCATATGAAACTAGACTCCCAATGCGTTATTTTGATATATAATTGAATCCAAACGGAGTCAAGATGAAGGAGCTATGAATTTATGAAGTTGACAGTGATATTCACGTCACACAAATGACCAACCTTCAATGTTTTGAGTGTATCTCACAAACGGAGAATCCAATTGAGCTGAAATCGGTGGCATTGGAAAGTAGACTCAAAGGGCTTTAAAATAGATAGTTGAACCAACCAAAACGGAGTTCAGACCAGGGATATATGGCCCCGAAAATAGACAGTCTGTTCTGGGTGTTGCACAATTTGCTGAGAAGCAAACTCGAGCCTATTAGTTGACAAGCTCGAGTTCGCGGGTTACTGAGAGCTACTGTGTCGCGAAAATCATCCAAACTCAAGCCTATAAGTGACAAACTCGAGCCTAGACAAGACAGAGAGCAAAAGATGATTTTGAAGAGACCCAAACTCGAGCCTATAATTATAGACTCGAGCCTAGATGCTGAAAAATGTTACAAACTCTAGAGTTTGCTCTGAACCTCCGGTTTGCACCTTGCGAAGCTGAACTCGACCCTTGCAAACTCGAGCCTACTTATCCAAGCTCGAGTTCATGACCCCGATTCAGAAAAACAGCATTTCGAAAGTCTCGTTTCTCATCAAAGAACATCCACATGATTACCCAAATGACTTATACTTCTTCTTAACATTATTTATATCATTTGTGTACATGTTTCAGATTATTAAAGCTTGAGAGAACATCAATCTTGATAGAAATCAAGATCTAGAAGATGAACTTGCTGCAGAATTTCAGAAATGGGAAAGAACACAGATAACTTGCAGAAATGAAGTTGAATACTCAATTGTAATGCTTCTCCAAAGGATTAAATCATTCGATGATGAAATACTCCAACGGACATAAGCCAAACAGATTCAAGATTCGAATTTAATGTTCATGACAGGTCACTATTCTAATATTCATTCAAAAACGAAGCAAAATGGGCAACTTGCTGGAATGGTGGATAATCATCTTCAAACGGACGTAAAGCACCGAATATCGTGGATCAATTCTTGAAGAATCAACATTCAAATATTTAAGTCGAATTGTTCCCAACGGCTAGAATTTCGAATGGAGTCAAATCGTAATGGATATGCAACGGTCATAATCTTCAATGCAGAGCAATCATCAGATATTCAAGAAACATTATGACCCAACGGCTATATTCCTCATCCATGACCACAACAGCTAGAAATTCAAATGGAGACAATTCAGAATTGAGAAGCAACAGTCTTATGAAGATTTGCCGCTATATATAGAGCTGCATACAAACCTTCAAAGACACAACAACAAGCAGAGAACAAGCTTACATCTTCAACATGCTAATACTCTGATCTTTATATCATTTACTCTCTGATTTTCAATGTCTATATATCATAGAGAGTGAGATGTTTTGTATTGTACTTCAGTGTTTATCCATACACTTCGAGAGAGAAGAATCATTGTAAACATCCTATCATTATATTCGTGAGTTACTCAAGATTGGGTGATCTTGAGAGGGAAACACTTTGTGTTGATTACAGCTTGTAAGGGAGTGAATCCTAGTGAGAGGATTACTTTGAATGCAGAGTGTGTAATCAAACAGTGTATTGATTACGGTTTGTAAGGGGAGTAAGTCCTAGTGAGAGGATTACTTGAGTACGTAACGTGTAATCAAGTTGAAAGAAGATAGTGGATTGAAATTCTCAAGTGGAGCTTGGGACCTGGACGTAGCATATATGTTTGAATGATTGCTTATCACTTTATAAATTATTATTGTCATTCAAACTATTTCCAGCAAGTGAAGAAAAGTTTTTAAAGTTCTAACTTTTTAATCAAACACCCAATTCACCCCCCCTCTTGGGTGATAGCCAAGTCTTTCAGACCCCACATATGTCTCCTTTAATCCAAAAGAAACTCCTAACTGGTTCCTATTGGTCCCCTTTCTACCGATTAATCGCCTATGGGACCCGTATTTTTTGTTTGGGCCTGAGTATGGATAAAATCATCTGATTTTCCTTTCTCTTTCCTGGGTGGACGAAATTCAATGCTTAAGGGGTAAGGATTTGACTTTTCTACCTCTGTAATCATTACTTACTTTTTGCTCTTTAATCTCGTAGTGACACGTGTCCCAATGTAGTCATTACACTGACTTTTTCCCTTCAAAAACGCAGGGGATCTTCATCTGTCCAGGAAATGTCATGTGCATAGCATATTTATGCTCATCCAATTGTCCCAGACCTTAGGACATAGCTATATGACATTTTTACCCGCAGATTAACACCGTACAAGTGTCTTTGTGCCCTTCTGCACTGTCACTTTACTTCTACAGCCTTGAGCTCTTGGTCAAAATACTCATAAAATATCAATGTTTTATTTCCAAAATTAATATCACACTCCCTGAACAAGGTCTAGTCGTATGCCTGATACAGGTTTATTCTCAAGTCTTTAGGCCCAAAATTCAGGATATTACAAAGAGAGACCCGAGCTGGAGATTTCATCCAGAGCTCCATTTGTAATTGTTACAAATTTACAATACTGGAGGAGATAGAAACCGAGATCTGGGGCTTTAGAGACGAGGGATCATTGGTTCTTCTCCGACTTGCTTCAACTGTTAAAGATAGGAATCATTGGTGGTGTTGTCAACTAGGGCTTGCTTAGGTGTAGCCAAATCAGCTTCCATGTCAACATTTTTTGTCAAAGTAACGGTCAACTAACTCAGTTTAACGGAGATGGTAAATTTGCTTCAGTTTTGAAAGTTCATGTGTATTTTTGCTCCCAAAAAAAACATATGGTACTGGGTACTCCGAGGGTAAAGCACATGTGTATTTTTGCTCCTTTACCCTAAAATTTCTAACAAATCATATTAATTTTGTATTAATAAATTATAAATAACGTGGAACTCATTTTACAAATGTTTTTCATTTGACGAATGAATTTGTTAAACTCATAATGAACTTGTTAATCCCATTACGACTTTTGATAATTCTCACATTTACTGTTCACTTTCTTCTTTCTCAAAACCCATATATTGTTCAACTCAGGAGGGGGTAGGTTCGATGGGGACGAATCTGGTTTTTGATCTAGTTCTTTGAAAAGGGAGGTTGAAGACGATGGGAAGATGATTGAGGTTGAAGACGGAGCACTCGCGATCATTGCGGTGAGAAGAGAAGAAGAGGCCATGGTCTTTTCAGGCAGTGGTACGATGGGAATTTTTCTCCTACATACATATGACCACTTTCTCCATTGAATTTAATAAAATGTTATACTCTTCATTATCTAAAAGGTTCACAAATATTGTTGCATCAAAGGTTAGCGTGAATTTCATGAAAATTCTACTATGTACTTTTTCCCCCTAACAATTGATGCTACAAGTGTTCTCAAATAAAATGATGACCATAAACTCACACAGAATTGATCTGGTAGTATAAGAACCTATTAGATTCATTTGAGTTTCAAGTTCAAATCCTAAAAAAAAAACATGTGATAGGAAGAGTGGTTATGAACCCAAAAAGTGAAATAGTGAGTTACTCAAATACCTGTTAATATTATCTAGAAAAAAGAACTTTCTATACTAGTTGATGATATAAATTAAAAAATTAGGACAATCAATGAGTAAATTGGGACCTACATGTGACGAGAGTGGGGGGTTTGGAAAATTGATTGACATAGTGATGTTTGTCCATATGTATGAAATAATGGAAGGTGCTGTCTCACTAAGGAGATAAGAATGAATATAATAATCACAAAGAGAAAGGGAAAGAGAGTACTTATTATGCTTCCCTAGAGTCAATATCAATAACACACTCATGTTCTTATTCAAATCACTTCTAACTTATCAGAATCAACAAGAGGAGTATTAAAAATTTTAATATGTGGTTTCACAATAAAATAAATTATCAATTGTTTTATTATTCTTGTTAAGCTTATTATTATTATTATCAATAGGATTTTAAAGTTCAAGTAGTATTTTTTTTTTATCATTTTCTAATTAAATTTGTGTTACATTCTTTCTCATGGTTATTATTGAAAAACTTTATTAATATTTCATCAATTCATAGATATAAAATTTATATAGTATTAGGGTGAGGGAATAAATTTAAAAAAAAATTGGTCAAAAAATAAAAGTTATGTTTACTATTTTTTAATCATTCCAACCAATTAAGAAATTAAATAATGTAGAATAAATCATTGTTTATTTGAACACTTAAAGTTCATTTAAGAGATATGGGGAGGAAAGATATCTACCACCTTTTTTTTTTTTAATGAAATTCAAAATGATATTAGTAAATGATAAGTTTACAAAGTCCTTGTATAATATGAACATACATAATTAGTATTCTCTCTGTCCATATATATATAAGAGCATTTCAACGGAATCGAGAGATTCTAAAAAATAATTAAATGTAATAATTATGTAGGAAATTTATTTATTTTATTTCTAAAAATGCCTCTATTTATGAATAAGTCAGAGAGAGAGAGAGAGTAATAATGAGAAAAGTATGAAAGATAATGTATGTAGTATAATAATTAATTGAAAGAAAAAGGGTAAAGGTGCAATTTTACACATGTACTTTACCCCCGGAGCGCCCAGCACCACGATTTTTTTTCTGGAGCAAAAGTACACATGTGGTTACGTTTTGGGAGCGCCCACGGCCGTTAGTTGACCATCAATTTGGATGGAACGCTGACGTGGCGCTGATTTGGACTAACAAGCTGATTTGGACGCTGACGTGGACACTGATGGTAAGTAAAAAAAAAAGAAAATTACCATTTTGCCCTTAATTTTAAATAAAAATTACCCTTTTGCCCTAAGTTTTTTTTTTAAAAAAAAAAACTAAAAATACCCCCTCCCCTCGGTGGGCCTTAGCACCGGCCACCCCACCGCTGGCGGCCGACCACCGTCGCCGCCGCCGACCACCGCCGCCGGCGGTGGTCGGTCGGCTGACGGCGATCGGCGGTGGTGGCCGACTGCGGCCGGTGGTGGGGTCCACCGGGGGAGAGGGTATTTTTAGTTTTTTTTTAAAAAAAAAAACTTAGGGCCAGAGGG
Organism: Acacia pycnantha; assembly: GCA_025563575.1. Taxonomy (NCBI): domain Eukaryota; kingdom Viridiplantae; phylum Streptophyta; class Magnoliopsida; order Fabales; family Fabaceae; genus Acacia; species Acacia pycnantha. The sequence goes on from JAMWYP010000009.1 coordinate 4,603,268, forward strand.
TAATTTTTATTTAAAACTAAGGGCAAAAGTGTAATTTCACCCGCGTTACTGTTCATTTCCATCCAACATAACAGTCAACTAACGCCTGTGGTGTTGGACGCTCCCAAAACGTAACCACATGTGTACTTTTGCTCTAGAGAAAAGCTCATGGTGCTGGGCGCTCCCGGGGTAAAGCTCGTATGTAAAATTGCACCTTTACCCAAAGAAAAATAGAAAAAATGTATTTATTATAGAAACAAACTCAAAAAGGATCTTATATTTCAGGACAAGTCCATTCAAAAAAAGACTTTTATATATGGAGATGGAGGGAGTAATAATAGAACTGAAAAAGGATGGGAGTTAAAGAAGAGGAAATACTAGTAACATGTGACAACATAATTCTTTAAATCTTGTCAAATGACTGATCGATGATGAATAAGATGAACGAGAAATAATTGTTGTGCTAAGTTAACAATTATGTACGTACCACCATACATATAACAAAAGAAGTCTTCTCATATTTCTTCCATCATCCTTTAAAATAGGATTCATTTTCCAAGTGTTAAAGAGACGAGAGAAATCAAATTCAATTATAATTCATTTAATAGTGCCTTTGAGACAAATATTACAATGAGTAAATATCATTTCTGGTCCCTCACAAAAAACACGGACCCTATTTTGGTCCCTTACAAAAAAAAAATCATTTTTAGTCCATAAAAAGGACGAATAAAGGTCGTTTGGTTGACATTTTGATCCCTCACAAATTTCCAAAATATCATTTTTAGTCCCTAAAAAAGGACGAATAAGGGTTGTTTTTTTTTAAGGAACCAAAATGGGGTCCGTAACCAAAAATTTACTCTATTACAATCAAGGCTACAGTACTATATAGTGCCTACTGCATACACAGTTATAAATCAAATCATGTCTTAGGCTCTTAGCCACGTCTACCTCTGATGTTTTCTTGACAATACCTCTAAATTTTCATATTCATATGTTTGACCATTATATTCCATATATTTTCATTTGGCACTCCTCTACGACTTGCAATTTTTTTTATCGATCTCACAATCAATTATGCAAGTTGCCGATAAATTATCCACTCAAATTTAATTCACTTACTTGTCGAATTTTGAATAAGCATTTTTATACTAAATTAAATAATTACAAATAAAGTTAAAAATTATGACATATCTCGCTCCCTTGGATATATTTTATAAGATATTTTTTACCAATTCACAGGTATCAATAAAAACAGTTAAAAAATATTGATTTTGACATAAAATTTAAGTGATTTTTAATATTACTTTTATTAATCATAAATCACAATAAACTTCAACTTCATATTAATTTCTACTTTCTCTTATTATCTTTATCAAATATCACAATATATGAAAAAAATATTTAATACGCATTAAAACCTTATAAAAACTCAAAAATACCTTGTAAAGGACTATAAAATGGACTGAGGAGTACATAGAAATAAATATATTTTAATATTAATTTTTTTGCACATTAAGGTACTCCTTTAGTCATAAGACATATATATTAAATTTGTGAATATTAAAAAATCTAAATAAATTGATTAATTATAACATATGTGATTTGATCTCTCTAAAATATTTATGTGTAACATTAAATTATGTATCAGTTTATAAATCAAGTATATTAGTTTGGAGAAAATGATAAATGTAAGAGATAAAATAGAAAGAAAAATCTTACATTTAAAATCAAATTCCCCTTTTAAACTAGGTCCTACATTTAATGTAGGAGGGAGTAATTATTTTAAATTTTACATATTCTGCTTATTAAAATTAAAAGTTTGCCAGTTTTAGTGTGTATTTGATTAAAAGACGATGGCAGAAAAAAAAAATACTTTGAAATTACAAAATCACAAATTAAATTTATAAAGTAATGATGAGACTTGATAAGCAATTAACAACTCATTTTATAATTTTCTTGACTAATAAATTTTCATAAACTTTATTTTTCTCAAAAAGAAAATATAATTTTTACATAATACATAGAATTCTTCTTGGTCTTTCTATATTTTTTCCATGAAGACAAGTAAAAAACGGATGAGGTCCCATGATACATTGAAAATAGTATTTATGTGACAACTAATATGAAACCGATATATAGAGTAATATTTTTTTAATATTACTAATATACTTATCAAGTCCTATTTATAAATCACTTTCAACATATTTTATACAGATTAAAACAAACTTTAAACCCCATCAACTTTGCCTTAAAATTTAACAACTTTTCAATTTACTACTACTTAATATACATAATAACCCATGATTGCAAAGTCTACAAAAAGATAAAAATAAATTAATGATAAATTTGTACTTCTTTTGTTCCTTTTTATAATAAACAAACGTCGCACATTCCCCGTTTTTTTTTTTATTTTTTATAAAGAACGTTCAGAGAATGTCTTATTTTTTATTTCTTATTTTCTTATTTTGTCCTTATTTAATTACCCCTATTTAATATCAATTAATAAATTTTCACAACCCCCAAAGATCTATTACTTCTAATGTATTTATTTTCTTATTCTCTCTCTTCTACAGTCATACTTAATATAATAATTTCCTTATTCTCTCACTTATTCCCTACGTCATCATTAATAAGGGTATTTTAGTTAGTTAAAAATGATTACAACTTTAACGTATTTATTGTTCTTAACTGACATTTCAGACAGTAAGATTTAGTTAAACATTTCTTATAAAAGAAATGGAGCGAGTACATTTATATGAAAAAATTAATAAAATGACTAATGCCCCCTACCTTGTAAATGAGAGTATCACTCTGGTTTTATTTATGAGTCCTTTTTAACTAAATCTCACATACTAATGAGAGGTAGTTAATTTAATGATTATGGGCAAGAATGAACCTTGAAAGAAATGTTTTTTTTGGGGGGGGGGGGAATGTTACTCATTAACTAATTTTTAAGAAAAAATATTTTAGGGGCCAAAATGTATAAAAAAATCCAATTTGTATTAAAAATTTGGAACAAACTTTTTTTTGGGGGGGGGGGGGGCATTGTATACACAAAGGTTCATTTCTAATTATAGGGTAAATTTTCAACTTTGTTATCATTTATGAATGAGTTTTTTTTAACTCTCTCTCTCTCTCTCTCTTCTTTAAAAATTATAGGGTACAATTAATATGGGTAAAATTGTCACAATCTCATTTACTACTCTGAAACTGAACTTATAAATAAGACCAAATTTTTTGATTAAAAATATTTATAAATAGGATCAGAGTGGTACTATCTCCGGTCATAATTATATGATAAAGTTTGTAGTGTCATTTGCACTACAATTTTTATCTTATAATTAGGAACGAAGGGAGTATTGTTTAAAGGTTCACATTAGGTGCATATCCCTCTTTTAATTAGTGAAAATGAAGTTTTGGTCAAAACTGAACACGGTGTGCGACAATGAAAATGACCAAGAATGATTATCTGACACATCACACATGCTACCCTTACATTTATTATTATTCGTCACTGTTTCAGATGAGGAAGTGGTGAATCGAAGACGTATTTTAATTAAAATGATGATTTGGTTTTATCTGAAAATGATTTATGCCATCCTGTGATATGTACTACTCATCTGCTAATCCATGGTTTGCCCACGTTATTTTCTTCCTTTTTTTTAATAAATATTTTCTTTATTTTTCCCCCCATAACGTTAGATTCGTATATTATTCTCAGACCAGATGGATATCCTCTCGCTATTTCTTTCTCAGCAACTCGACTCGGTCTTATCCACTTTTTTCATTTTATTTCTTTCAATTTTATCAATAATATTGAACTAGTGATCATCAAGCAATAGTTTTACTATATATATATATTTTTTTAATTTCCTTATTTATCCTTTTATTTATGTAATGTCAATAATATTCTCAACATATTGAGTTGGCCCCTAATGGAATGGACTGCTTAAATACAAAGTTTTGAGTTTGAGACTGTGTAAATATAGAGAAGTCCAATAAATAAATTACAATTAAGACCTCTTCCAATCAAATTATAATAATTATTTATATATTATATATTTATTTTTAAAGTAGGTTAAGAAAAATAAAAGCATAATTAAATTTAAAAATATGTTATTCTATCAAATATTATATAATTATAAAAAAAAATACTACCATTTGGAATTTTAATATTGACAATTACTATTTTTTATTTTCTAAAGTCAAGTTTTCAATTAGGAAAAATAATATCAGAAAATTCTCATAACTTATTAATAGTAGTTTTTTTACTTAGGGTTAAAGTGCATATTGGTCAACGAAATATTATGCTAAGAGCACCGGGCATAGAAATGTTTTGAAGGAAGCAAAAATATCAATGAACAATTGAAAATGAGTAAAACTATTAATGAAGAATTTAAAACTTTAGCAAATAGATCAAAACGAAGCTTGTGCTACTTTCACTCAACTTTCAAATTCTTCATTGATATTTTTGCTCCCTTTCAACTGTTCATTGTTATTTTTGCTCCTTTCAAAACATTTCTGTGTCTGATACTTCTAGCATAATACTTCATTAGTCAATTTGTGCCTTAACCCTTTTACTTATTATTGATAAGTTATGATATTATTTCTTTTTTAATTGAGATATTTCTGTCATCTTAAAAAAAAAAAATAATAAAAAACTTGATAAGCACGCACCTCATTTGCCAGAACATCATACGCACATTCACGTTATATGGTTTTTCAGAGGAAGTGGTGAACCGACAACGCAGTCAATGAAATAGTTGGAAGATGCGGAAATCATGATCAATGATTTGTATTTAGTGTTATGGAGTAAGTACTAGTAGTAATTAAAGTTCAATTTGGTAATTAACTAGATGTGTCGTTTATTGAGTAAACGATACGCAGAGTATTGATATGTTTTGGACTGATCGTGCTGCTGTCATGTGTTGGGAACAGGATGACAGTGATGAAGTGTCGTATGTAGAGAAGGGACACATGTCGTTTCTCGTTTGGGCTAAATCATGATGGTTCTTGGATCCAACGCCATCACACCACGCCACACAGTCACATGTTCGGATTTTGGTCATATCACATGTATCGATGTATCCAAATCATTAAACTAAATGATAAATTAGGCTTTGCTTTGCCTTTGTTAACTAATCTAATTAGAGGGAATAATTAGGAGAAAAGATAATGAGAAATTGTGTATATTGATAATAGAGCAATAATGATTATACAAGAAGTGTAATGTGATTAAGAGTAATGGTGAGGGTGTGGATCCATTTATATAGACTAGGACCCCTAACTAACCCTTTAACTAACTCTTGTTTATTTGGTCCTTTTTATAAGGCACTTGCTTGTTCCCAATGAGCCTTGATTATTTTTTTCCATGTCTACCCCTAATTAATAAATGTAATGGGCGATAGTAATAATTAATATAATATTAGAGTTTAGTGGAATTAGTAGGGGTAATATTGGAAATTACTTAGATTTTAGGACAACTTTATTGACTTTAACTACTTTTATTGTTTTGTGAGAAAAGTTAGTTAGTGCCTTATAATATAATAAGGTCCAGAGGGAGTATGACGTGTCATTTATTGAGTAAACGATACGTAGAGTAGTGATATGTTTTGGACTGATCGTGCTGCTGTCATGTGTTGGGAACAGGATGACAGTGATGAAGTGTCGTATGTAGAGAAGGGACACATGTCGTTTCTCGTTTGGGCTAAATCATGATGGTTCTTGGATCCAACGCCATCACACCACGCCACACAGTCACATGTTCGGATTTTGGTCATATCACATGTATCGATGTATCCAAATCATTAAACTAAATGATAGATTAGGCTTTGCCTTGCCTCTTCCTTTAAATTAAGCTTTGTGCCTACAATCTCCTTCCTTCCTCCGTACTCTCTCTGATCCTTATTATAAAGTATTCTTTCTGGTCCTTATTATAAGGCACCAACTACCAACATTTTTTGGTCCTTATTATAAGGCATCAACCTACTTTAACTAACTCATTTATTACTGTTTTTCCATTATGCCCTCATTTTTAACTAACTCATTTAAACCTACATCATTAAAGTAGGGTAAAGTTGGAAACATTTATTACTTTTAGACCTAATTAATGACTTAACTTCCATTCCTTGGTCCGCGAGAAAGTGGTAGTTTGTGCCTTATAATAAGGACCAGAGGGAGTACCAACTATCATTTCTCGCAGACCAAGAAATGGAGGTTAAGTCATTAATGAGGTCTAAAAGTAATAAATGTTTCCAACTTTACCCATACTTTAATGATGTAGGTTTAAATGAGTTAGTTAAAAATGAGGGTATAATGGAAAAATAGTAATAAATGAGTTAGTTAAAATAAGTTGGTGCCTTATAATAAGGGCCAAAAAATGTTGGTGGTTGGTGCATTATAATAATGACCAGAGGGAGTATAGATATAAATGGTTCAATGGGAGTATGTAATTATTAATAATAATAAAATAATGTGTGTATTAAAGTTTACCCAAATTCATTATTTTCTTTAAAAAAAACAAAAAATTTATCAATTAAGCATTAGAAAGAATTGGGGGAAGACATCTATTAAAAATTTTATCAATGAGAATAACCTAATAAATTTTTATACATAGGAAATAACGTTGCTTTGCAAATTTTGTTCACGCAGAGTTTCAAGGTTTTGATTTAGGTCACTATGTGACCACCCTTAAAATTTTTAATGGAGGACTTTTCTCCAATTATCTCTAAATACTAATGCAAATTATACATATCTCTGAAAGACACTCATAATGATGTTCAACAATAATTAAAACTCACAATGCCTTCAATAGGACATTCCATCACCTTCATCTTCAATTATTTCATTATTAGGAAAGACACGCCTTTATTTTGCATTAGGTGCACATCCCTTATGTGCAGGGGTGGAGCTTGAGACAAAAATTTGGGGGGCCAAATAGTGGTGGGGGATTCGGGGGCAGCAACCCCGAAAATTTTTTTTTTAAAGGAAAGTTTTATATGCATTAAAATATAAAAGAATATAAATAAGAAAAGAAAATAATATGAAAAAATACACCACAAACATTGGAAGGAAAAAGTCTTTAATTTATGTGATTGTGAATCTTTAGTTCAACTATAGACTTCATGTAATTGAACACCACAGCATTGGAAGGCAAGAGGTTGAGGTTTAGAATGAAAAGATCAATAAACTTCATCCACATGTGTAATGTAAAATGGGTAAAAGCATATTAAAGAATACACCACAAAAGTAAATTTCACTGATAAGCTAAAAATTTCAGGTAATTAGAATGAAATATAGAAAAAAAATGACAAGATTAACATAAATCACACAAGACCCCGCATGGAACAAAGATTGAATTATAAGCCCCAAAGATATAAAAGGCTGACCTACAAAAAAAAAAAGAGGTAAAAATGTTTTAGAAAAATTGGGGGGCCAAAATTTAATTTTACAATATATCAAATTTTTCTAAAAAAAATTTTAAACTTTTTTTTGGGGCCATGGCCCCCCTATGTCCCTTAAAAGCTCTGTCGTTGCTTATGTGCACCTTATGTGCTTATCTCTCTAATTTTGGGGTGAACACATTTTTTTATATATAGATATTATTTATTTAAATCAAATTTTATGCTTCATTTTTCGCATTCAACATCTCAAATTAATTAATTTTTAGTCCTACATTCGGAAAATATTTTTCTTGTAACACTACCTGTATCCTAAAAATTAATTAATTTGAGATATTTGGTATAAAAAATATTTCACTATGTAATATATAATTTAATTTAAATAAATGAAATATATATAAAAAAATGTGTTCACCTCAAAATTAGAGGATGAGCACATAATGTGAACTAATTTAATTAATGAAAATGAAGTTTTGGTCAAGCCTCAACACGTTGTGCGACAAAGAAAATGACCAAGAATATTATTGGTTGTATTATTGGATCAAAATTCTGACACATGCCACCCTTATATTTATTATTATTCGTCACTGTTTCAGATGAGGAAGTGGTGAATCGAAGACGTATTTTAATTAAAATGATGATTTGGTTTTATCTGAAAGTGATTTATGCCAACCTGTGATATGTACTACTCATCGGCTAATCCATGGTTTGCCCACGTTATTTTCTTCCTTTTTTTAATAAATATTTTCTTTATTTTTCGCCCATAACGTTAGATTCGTATTATTCTCAGACCAGATGGATATCCTCTCGCTATTTCTTTCTCATTTAATTTCTTTCAATTTTATCAATAATAATGAACAAGTGATTATCAAGCAATCGTTTTACTAATTTTTTTTTTTTTTTAAATTACTTATTTATCCTTTTATTTATGTAATGTCAATAATATTCTCAACATACTGAGTTGGCCCTAATAGAATGGATTTTGACTACTTAATTAAATACAAAGTTTTGAGTTTGAGACTAGGTAAATACAGGCAAGTCCAATAAATAAATTACAATAAAAACCTCTTCCAATCAAATTATAATAATTAAATATAGTAATTCGTTATATAATATAAATTGATTATTTTTAAAGTAGGTTAAAGAAGACTAAAAGCATAATTAAGTTTAAAATTATGTTATTCTATCAAATATTATATAATTATAAAAAGGTACTATACCATTTGAAATTTTAATATTGACAACTACTGTTTTTTATTTTCTAAAAAAAGGAAAATGACACCAAGTTTTTAATTAAGAAAAATAATAGGAGAAAAGTCTAATAACTTGTTAATGATGGTTTTTTTTTAAAAAAAATTATTATTGATAAATTTTTTTTTTTAATTGAGATATTGCTGTCATTAAAAAAAAAAACTCTGACAAACACGCACCCCATTCCGCATATGCCCGAACATCACCCACACATTCACGTTATATCGTTTTTCAGAGGAAGTGGTGAACCGACAACGCGTTCAATGAAATGGTAGAAGATAAGGAAATCATGATCAATGATTTGTATTTAGTGTTATAGTATTAAGTTAGTAGTAATTAAAGTTCAAATTGGTTATTAACTACTCCCTCTGGTCCTTATTATAAGGCACTAACCAGTAAGTTTATTTGGTCCTTTTTATAAGGCACTTGCTTGTTCCCAATGAGCCTTGATTATTTTTTTCCATGTCTACCCCTAATTAATAAATGTAATGGGCGATAGTAATAATTAATATAATATTAGAGTTTAGTGGAATTAGTAGGGTAATATTGGAAATTACTTAGATTTTAGGACAACTTTATCGACTTTAACTACTTTTATTGTTTTGTGAGAAAAGTTAGTTAGTGCTTTATAATATAATAAGGTCCAGAGGGAGTATGACGTGTCATTTATTGAGTAAACGATACGTAGAGTAGTGATATGTTTTGGACTGATCGTGCTGCTGTCATGTGTTGGGAACAGGATGACAGTGATGAAGTGTCGTATGTAGAGAAGGGACACATGTCGTTTCTCGTTTGGGCTAAATCATGATGGTTCTTGGATCCAACGCCATCACACCACGCCACACAGTCACATGTTCGGATTTTGGTCATATCACATGTATCGATGTATCCAAATCATTAAACTAAATGATAGATTAGGCTTTGCTTTGCCTTTGTTAACTAATCTAATTAGAGGGAATAATTAGGAGAAAAGATAATGAGAAATTGTGTATATTGATAATAGAGCAATAATGATTATACAAGAAGTGTAATGTGATTAAGAGTAATGGTGAGGGTGTGGATCCATTTATATAGACTAGGACCCCTAACTAACCCTTTAACTAACTCTTTAACTAATCACTAATTAATCAATTGAACTACAACAACTAAACCCTTAATATAATGGGTCTTAACCAACTCATTTAATCCCTTATATTCTAACATGTCCCCTCAAGTTGAACACTATTTATCTTAAATGTGCTCAACTTGAACAACACAAAAATAAGGGGATAAGGTGAATCAAATTGAATAGTTTTACAATCAACAAAAATACAAAGATTTCTTCAGTTCATTCAGTTCACAGCACTCTTCTCCATATCTATTGTTGCTGCTTCACTTCAGCACATTGCTTCTCATCTTCACAATTGATAGGAGCGAGGAGGCGATTCTTCATTGTTCTCTACTCTACTCTGCTTTCCCTTAAATCGATAGGAACGAGGATGCGTCATTTCTCTACTCTCCAACATCATCAAAGGCATCTTTAAGAGTTTCCAGTTTAGAGCGAGGATCAGCATATACTAGTCTTGGAATTAGACTAATGACTTCCTCCCTCATGATTTTTACTTGCTCATGAGATATCTCGTTAAGCCTATCCTCTATACTGACATTCCTCTTACGAATATCGTCCTCTGGAATGAAGACAGAATGCTTGGTATAATTCTTAGGAAGATGCCAGGTATATTGCGTATACGCAGAACCTGGATGGAAGAAGACAGGTATACAACCAGCCAACATTGAATTAAAAGCAGATCTTCTAGTGTATGAATCACCCTGAGGTTGCAGGCAGAAAAGTGAGCTCTGAAACATCTTGATTATACTGCTTGGAGAATGGCATTTGCTTTCACCAAATCGCATTCTAGTAGCTTACAAACTTGTGTTTGCTTGCATTGATCAATTATCTGCCCCCTGATTGACTTAGGATTACCAGGACGTGGAGCACCAGCAAATGAGAAGAGCCATTTCCTCTCCAATCGCCTCATTCTATCCTGCCAAATGAACACATCAGCATCTTTTGCAGGGTGAAAGTATGCTGGATATGGAATACCGAAATCGTTCGCATTCCAGGGGCTAGATTCAACCACAAGCATGGACATGTTCTTAGCTGCTGGCAAGAACATAAGTTTATTGCCCCAGTCAGATTCTTCATCAGTCAGTCTCCGGAAATCCCAAGTTATCCGTCCTGCAACAAGGAAATGATCTCTGCCATTCATTATGCCCCACTCTGGCCTCTTCATAAGCCAATCGACCAAATCAAGCGACGCTGCATCCCTTGTTGAAATGTTGTAGCCCCATAGATACCGTGCAATATCAAACCCAGCATAGAAGGGAACAAAAATCGCTGCAGCAATTGATGAGTCTTTTGTCAAGCATTCATACTTCTTCATCCGATTGTTGAATATAACATCCACATCAAATTGATTTGTAGCATACCACCCAGTATCTGAGAACACACTTCTTTCCTGGTCCCAGTAAAAGCGTTGAATGATGAGAACATCTTGAGGGTGCTCCACAGGTCAATCTTGCTGGAAATTTTGCAAATTGCACGATGGCTGTGAACATCTTCCTTAAGCAGACCCCTCCTATAACTCATGCAAACATTCACATCCTTCACCATACCCAATTTCCAAATCTCCTCCGTCAAACCTTCCTTCAACAGAGATCGCAGGGGCGAGAATCACCTTTCGTGCGTCTCTGGTATCTCGTCCGTGAGTCTTTTCCCTCTTTGTCGGCATCGATCTTTCCGACGTGGGTCTTTTTCCCTCTTTCCGACGTGGGTCTTTCTGCCTCTCCGCCGGCATTGTCTCTCCCCTCTTTGGAGGTGTTGCGCCGTACGTGGGGATGCTCACCGGGATCCTTTGAGGAGGCCATCGATCTTGGATCTTCTTTGGGGATGCTCACCGTACAGATGGTCTATTTTCTGAAATCGCGATCGTCGGTAACTCGTTATTGTCGCAGGTCAGTCGGGTTGGTGTTGAAGGTGGTGTAGTAGTGCTTAACGAAGGCCTTTGCCAAAGCGTCTGGATCCATTCTGATCGATCACCGCCTCCACAGTCCACGCCTGCTCCTTCTCCTTCCTGCCGAGTCTTCTTTGAGCTTTCTTCCTATCGAATCTTTGAAAGTCCGTGGGTTTTGGGCCAATTCTTTATATTCGAGCCTTTGATTCTTGTTTTGTGGGCCTTTTTCTTGCTAACCAACTGGTCCAGAGTTTCAGATCTTGTGATGAGAACCACTTTGTTTGGGTTGTTTCTTGAAAAAGAACCTGGCTCATGATACCATGTTAACTAATCTAATTAGAGGGAATAATTAGGAGAAAATATAATGAGAAATTGTGTATATTGATAATAGAGCAATAATGCTCATACAAGAAGTGTAATGTGATTAAGAGTAATGGTAAGGGTGTGGATCCCTTTATATAAACTAGGACCCCTAACTAACCCTCTAACTAACTCTTTAACTAATCACTAACTAATCAATTGAACTACAACAACTAAGCCCTTAATATAATGAGCCTTAACAACTCATTTAATCCCTTATATTCTAACAGCCTCTTCCTTTAAATTAAGCTTTGTGGCTATAATCTCATGTGCCTTGAGTTCCTTTCAAAAATTCTTGTTCTTTTTTTATTTAATAAAAAAAAATCTTGGAAAAATTAATTTTTAAATCCTAAGGGTATGTTTGGTTTGAGGGAAGGGGAGGGGAGGGAGGAGGGGGAAAGAAAAAAAAAGAGGGGAGAATAAAATATGTGGGCCCCACCACACTCAATTTTCAAAAATATTTCCCTCCCTCATTTTTTTCTCTCCCCTCCCTCCCCTCCCTCCCCTTCCCTCAAACCAAACATACCCTAAAAGTTCGGGCTATAATCTCAAGTCGAAGACATCCCATTTGAATTGCATGGTTCTTCTAGGTGAAGAGAAAGTTCGATTTTTTAAATGGGTGAAGCTACAATCAAATTATTTTTGTCTTTTTTGTGTATCTTGTTTGAGTCTAATAACCCAAATCTACTTTATCATTTTATGCATCTTCGAATCACCTTACTATTGTTCAGTGGCGGATCTTGAGATAAATATTTGAAGGGCCAAATGTATACTCATTAACTAATTAATTAAATTTTTTTAAGAATATAACATGTTCAAAATATTCAGAGTTATAACATGTATACTCATTAACTCATTGCTTTGTTATGTGGTGAGCAAGAATCTTCTCCTATATGATTGAGAAAAGCACAATTTTTTCCATTAAGTTTTTTTTTTTCCACTTTTGAAATCCTTTAACAGTAAAAACATCTGCTCCAAAACGTCCAATTGGTTTAGTAAAAAGAAAACATGGTAAGCAATAAGCAGCATTTGTAGTATGAGAATACTCTAACCAAGAAGGAAATATACCAAACCAAGAATACTAAAATCTTCTTGGATGATTCTTTCCTGTAAGAGGATAACTTTGAAGTTTACATTGGTATGGACCCCATTTTGAATAAGCCCTTCGAACTTTATCTCTTTGATTCACATGATATATGTTGCCATATTAGAGCAAAAATGTCAACGCCTTTAAATTTGGCTTAATACAGTTACTTTTTGTGGTGAGATTCACACTATTTTTGTGCATGCATATATAACACTGTTACGCCAAATTTAATGGTGTTGTATTTTTGCTCTCATTTTAAATATTCATGAATATTTTTTGTATCTCCGAAATATATATGGTGTTAGATACACTTTTAGGAAATATAATGTTCATTAGCATTTTTGCTCATCATTAACCCAATAAACAGGGGGAGTATGAGACAGGACCATTACAAAGAAAATTTTAAGGAACAAATAATCTTCACACAAATTTCAATATACATACACATACCAAATTCTGAATCATAGAAATATAATAAAATATACGATCAACCAACATTTATCAAATTTAAAAAGAATAAGAAAAAAAATGGTTCAATCCTCTTATTTTAAATTCTCGAACCAAGAGATCTATGAATTGGAATCCTAATACATACATGGGTTGAATTTCTCTCATCATCATCCCTAATAATCTCTAAATCACATCCGTCCAGTCAATACAATACTACTTTGATTTTTCTCTCATTTTCTCCATCAACAGCCTAGATAGAGCTGATAAGAGAAAATGAAAAGAAAGATAAAGAAAGGATCTCCTTCCTACGTATAGATGTAAATGGTTCAATGGGAGTACGTAATTATTAATAATAATTAAATAATGTGTGTATTAAAGTTTAACCAAATTCATTATTATTTTTTTTTTAACTTTATAATTAAGCATTAGAAAGAATTGGGGGAAGACATCTATTAAAAATTTTATCAATGAGAATAACCTAATAAATTTTTATACATAGGAAATAACGTTGCTTTGCAATTTTTTTTTTTTTTTGATAAACTTGAGAACCCTCAACTAACCCCTATGAGACTATTACACCCATTCCAATCCTGACATAAAATCGCTTCAAGCTCCTCAGATGGCTGGAAAATCTCATGGAACCCCAAATTGGCCCCAAGGCCCTTCTTAGCTAGGTAGTCTGCCACAGAATTACAAGTTCGAGGCGCATAGGTAATCTTCGTTAACCAGTCTAGCCGAAGTAACTGTTGAGCCTCTTTAATAATGACGGAGTCTTGGTGGATGTTGCCCTGTGGCTGAAGAAGTAACTGAAGACACTCAGTAGAGTCTGTTTCCAACCACACTTTTCGAGCCCCCATCATCCATGCAGTTTTCAATCCCAAAAGACACGCCCAGATCTCTGCAGATAGCTCATCTCCGTTCACGATAGGATGAATGAATCCTTTGAGGAACCTTCCTGACTCATCTCGAATAAGTCCCCCACAAGCGCACTTACTAGTCCCACTAGAAAATGCACCATCAACATTCACCTTCACCCAACCCTCCTCCAGTAGATGTCAACTCTCTCGAGAAGGAGCCAAAGTAACACCTTGGAATTTAAGCCCTGCTAACCGATCGTTAGTGGATGTCATGCCCTCCATCATTACGTTAGTGCTAGTAAGGATGTGCTCGTCCAAGGTACATTTCTTCTCAAACACAAAAAGATTCCTTCGCCGCCAAAGCCACCAACACAAAATAACAAATCAAGAGGCCCATTGTCTACTCGCTTCGTGCTGACCTCGAACATTCCACCAAACCCATTCTGACAGGTTCATGCTCCAAAACTTACTCCACCTCGCCCTAGGCACCACCTTCCTCCATACCAACTTTGCAAATTTTGTTCACACATAGTACCAGTGTTTTGATTTAGGTCACTATGACCATCATTAAAATTTTTAATGGGGGACTTTTCTCCAATTATCTCTAAATAGTAATGCAAATTCTACATATCTCTGAAGGACACTCATAATGATGTCCAACAATAATTAAAACTCACAATGCCTCCAATAGGACATTCCATCACCTTCATCTTCAATTATTTCATTATTAGGAAAGACACGCCTTTATTTTGCTTTTTCAACCAAACATTGATTGTTATCAATTATTAGTAGATAATGTGTGTGTGTATTGATTGTGATCAATTATTAGTAGATGATATCTGTGTGTGTGTTATAAATAGCATGGTGTGATATAAATTTGAGTAAATACCATTTCTGGTCCCTGACAAAAAACGCGGACCCCGTTTTGGTCACTGACAAAAAAATCGACCCTTATTCGTCCTTTTTATGGGACTAAAAATGACATTTTAGAAATTTGTGAGGAATCAAAATGTCTACCAATCGACCTTTATTCGTCCTTTTTATGGACTAAAAAAGATCTTTTTTTGTTAGGATCCAAAATGGGGTGCGTGTTTTTTGTCAGGGACCAGAAAGGGTATTTACTCTATAAATTTTAATTTTGAAACATTATTAATATCTGCCATTATTTGTTATCGCTATATATAGTAGTTACATTATTTTTTCCAAATGCATGCATGTTATACTTTTAAACTTTTCTTTTACGGGGGTTAGCCTTTCTACTCATATGATGTTGCCATCACTATAAATCATTAACTGTATATTTTGTTGGGAGAAAATTAGGAGGGAATAATACTAAGAGAGAAAACTTTCAAAAATAGTAAATTTCTTTATTATTTTTGGCAGTTTTCATTTCTAGTATTCTTTTCCTCTATCCTCCCCCTTTCTCCTCATCTAAATATAGGGAAATGATGAAATTAAAGATTGTCGGCTAAGGAAAAAAAGACGAAATAATATTGGTAGATAAAATTTCAAAAATATACCAACACATCGCATGATTAATCACTCACTCAATATAATCTATCTGAGAAATACTTACATACTTTAGGAGTAGCACCAAGTCATTTGAATTGATCTATTCAATAAAAACAAAACAATTCATATCATTTTAATCCTAGTTGGCAGGTGACTCATATCAAAATACACATCTGAATTTGAAAAACTAAAACAAAATGATGAACTCGTTTTTCTTGAAAACAAATTTTAATTTTTTCCATATAAGTCACCTGCCAACTAGAATTAAAATGGTCTAAGTTGTTTCGTTTTTATTAGATAGAGTTTAGATGACTTGGTACTACTCCCAGAGTATATAAGCATTTCTCATTTAACTTTTGAGAATAGAATTTGATATTCGTAGCTTGCTTTAGATTAATGTATGTTTTTTCTCCATTAATATACATTTTTTTAAGTGTTTATTCTATTAATAATTGGTTAAAATTTACAAGAATCCTTAGAATTTTGAATCGATTGAGTATATCTTAACTAATGTTTTAAAGTTTAAATTTAACCTACTTGATATTTTAAATCTTGACATTGAACCACATCAAATAAATGAGGATTAAGTGGAATCCTAGAGTTAAAAGTGAATTTGAATTTTAAAATGTTATAAGATTACGTGCAATTGTCCTAACATTAGGGATTTTGCATATTATAACCTAACATTTTTAATCCATACCAATAATAATCCTACTTTTGTGAATTACAAAAGCCCAACATGTATGGATATATTTTTTTGTAACGGGTGCATGGGTTATTATTTTACCGATAGGGGTATTATAGGAAAAAATCGACAAAAGTTAAAACTTGCTCTTATAATTAGAATCAAAACCAACTCTAAATGTGCTCCTATAATTAGGACCGGAGGGAGTATATTTTTAGGTCTAAATGGGAAAATGACACCAACGCCTGAATTAAAGTAAATATATCATAAGTTGTTAATAATAGCTTTTTCACTTGTTAATAGTTACTCTTTCACTTGTCATTGATAAATTACAAGACTTTTCTAATATTAATTTTTTTAATTGGGACATGGTGTGATTTTTCCTTTCCAAATTTAGTAAAAAATATTAAATAGATAATTAAATATTAACGTTAAAAGATAAATTAGGAATTTGGTATAATGAAAGATAAATTAGTAAAAAATATTTATTCTAATATGGTTTTTAAATAAAAAATATTTCCATAATCTTTTCATAATATTATTTATCAATGTTAATGATTTTAGACTAAAATACATGTTTTTAACCAACTGCCTTGTAATCAAGGGGTATAGATACTTTCATATAAGTGAGCGGTTGTATCTTTAATCTCACTTATGAAGTCATGTTGTTAGTTCCTAACTCGAGACCTACCAGGGCCTTACACTTATTATATTAAAAAATAGATATCGGTTGGCTTTACTAAAAAAAAAAAAAAAGATATTGGTTGGCAGAAAAACAAAAATAGAAATTGATAATTTTGGGAGGATGGGGAAATGATCCAGTGATGCGATTATGCGAATAATCCTCGTGAATCATCTCTCTCAACACCATGCACGTCATTATTACTTGCCAAAAACTACAGAGAGAGAGAGAGGGGGACCCATCAAGTCAGCATGAACATGAGCTTGAGCATGTCCGCCCCAACTGGTGATTAACCAACAATAAAATATTGTACGGTCACGATCTTCTCTCAAAGGCACCTTCTCATCAATCAGCTAATAGATATACATCACCTCCACTCCACAAATCTCCCATTGTAATTTTCTCGTTCAGTGTTCAGACCCAAAAAGCTGTGAAAGTGCCAGAACCCGCAGCCATATATAAATCATAGAGAGTAAAGAAGAACACACATCTTGTTTCATTCTTTTTCTGTGTGCTCTGCTTTCTTCCTTTTTCCTTCAAATCCATCCAGATTTCAGAGGGAAAATTTGAAGTAAGCAAACAAAAAGGTGCTACTCATTAGTTCTTTTAGACTTTCTTTAATTTCTTCTTCTTTCTCAATAATCCTTGGGATTTTGTCTCCTGGAAAATTATGTCGACTTTATTATGCTTTTTACTTTTACGTACTTTGCTTGGCTTGAGCTCCAGCTGTATGGAGTATAATTTCAAAGTTCTTCTCCTTTGAGTCACAATCACGTTAGTTTCCTTCTTTCTGCAGAGTGGGAATTTGAAATTTCGCTTCCATTTGGTATGAACTTTTTGTTACGATTTGAACTTTTTAAGATCGTTTGCAAGTACAAAATCAGCTGAGATAATGATCAAATGCTTTTTCTAAAATCGATTTTATTTTATTTTACGGTACTCCGATAGTTGTGGGACACTTAATCTGAATCGTAATTTTATGAAGGTGATTCGTTGGCGATATCAGTAATCTCGAAGCATACGTAGAATATCAGGGGCTTTGACGAGAGCATACCGGAGGAAGATGATGAATAACTCTGTCTCTGATAACAGTTTTTACATCGAAAGTGATGAAGAAGATGAGGAAAAGGAGCTTAACAAAGGAGAAGCTGATGCTGACGGGAATGATTCAGATTCTTCAAATTTTTCAAATGACAACCAGCAGGCGAACAAACTCAGTTCGCATAACATCGCATGGCCTCAGAGTTACAGGTCAACTCATTTTTTCCCCTGCTTCTTTCTTTTTTTCTTTGGGACAAATGCTTCTTTCGTTAGATTTGTAAATTTCCGAGCTGTTTCATTCATGAATTCTTGTGTTGTTTTATTTTCCTTTTTCTTTCCGATAATGTCAAAACTCTGTAAAATCCAATTTCACGGGAAAATGGTTTCTGCCATTGTTTTCCCCATTTTTTCCATTGTAGGATAACCTTTGGTTCTTCGCTGAAAGTTGAAAAATCACAATCTTCCTATACTTCAAATTTTATGGTTTCGCAATGTCCTTATGCGCGTTGTGATCTGTGTGTTCATGCTTCTTATTCATATCTAAATGGCCTCGGCCAAACCGTATTCGTGCAAGATTAAATGTCCTCTGATCATTTGTCCAATTGGGGAAGTAGCTTTCTTCTTGTTTTTTCTTGGGTCAAATATGAAGTTTCCGGGCCAATATTCTCCGTTAGGATTGGCCAATTTACTGATTCTATGTCAGTAATTTAAATTTTCTGCGAATAAGTTTTCTTGTAAACAAGTTATACATGTCTGAATGAGGAGGATGGTAAAATTTTTACTGGCATAAACGGGTTATCATTAGAAGAAATTTAGGTTTGAATGAAATGACCTATAAATCCTGGTAGATTTGCTTTTCTGTTGTTACTTTTGAGTGCGTTAACCTGAACGCTTATTCTATTGCAATCAATTTTTCAGGCAGTCAATGGATCTATACAGTAGTGTACCATCACCAAGTATCGGATTTCTGGGCACTCCCTCGCTGTCCAGATTAAGTAGCTCCTTTCTTTCTTCATCTTTAACAAGAAGGCACACTCCTGAAACCCTACCTTCTGCAAAACCTCTGTTACAACCTACAGCAGATGAGGCACAGAGACGAAGCTCTCATGCCTTGCTTCCTCCCGTTCCTTCTAGGAGATCTATGCTTAAGAAGGATTCTGTCAAGGTTTCTCATGAAGTCCCAATTCCTGGCCAATGCTCTTATGGACAAGCTGTAGTTAATGGTATGAATTTTTTTTAAACCCCACTTTCTTTTGAATGAATAAACGATAAAGATCTTGATTGAGAAAGAAACAAAAGACGTGGAAGGCACTATTCATCACCAATCTGGAAAACCATTTTGTGTGTTTTGGTGTTCCTATTTGATGCCTCAATATTTCTTAGCAACTTTCCACCTCCATTATTGAGGTGAGGACATTATTTTTGACTCCAATAAAGACTAACGCAAATAAGTTTTTTTCCGCGCTATAATTTTGACACGTATAACATTAGTAGGCTCATAGCTCAGTTGTGAAGATGTGATGTTTGTCCATTCTCAGAATAAAGCTTTTCATGCGGAAAAAGGAACCTAATAGGCAGGTCCATATGCAAAGAGGCTGGGGCCACCCGTGTATAATCATCAAATATGTACATAATCATTGATAACGTAAGCTATGCTAGATAAGAATAATGAGCACATACACAATTCTCTTCCGTAAATCTGGGTATTCTTTTTCTTTCATATCATCATTTTTATGAACATGTAATTAGGGGTCACGGCTGCAGTAATTAATCATCATTAGATATATAAAATTAAGATGAGTTGTCTCTACAAAATTACTACGCACATTATGATGATTTTTGTTAGGATGCGTGCCATTCCCCTATAGTGCAGCGGGGGTCACTTCTATTGAGTGAAAAACGGTTTATTCATTGTTACTTTCATATAATCTTTACAAGAACCATTCCAACAAGTTGAATACATGCTGCAAAATTGTATGTCTGGGTGTTAACGACTTGGGGATCTTGCCTAAATTTTACTGTGTAGTTAAAGATTTTCTGCTTGTCTGGTCACCATAAACTGGACATTAAAATTTGATTTATTTGAAAGAGAACTGTGTGTGTGAAACATGACATATGTATGTTGGACATGAGTGTATAATTGTATGTACTTAAAGGCCGGCCCATATGCAGCTGTCTATGCAAAATTATTCTGACGCATTTTAAAATCACATGCCATGCACTTTTAAACTAACCGAGAATGTTGGTCTCGTTCTTATTTTGGCTTTATCAGGCATAAATGTCCTTTGTGGTGTTGGAATCCTTTCTACCCCTTATGCTGCCAAACAAGGTGGATGGCTTGGGCTTTCCATTTTATTAATTTTTGCGGTTCTTTCCTTTTATACTGGGATCCTTTTGCGTGCCTGCTTGGATAGTGAACCTGGGCTAGAAACGTACCCTGATGTTGGCCAAGCTGCTTTTGGAACTACAGGACGTATTGCCATCTCAGTAAGTCTGCCTGGTGATCTCTAATTTTAAGTGATTGTACTTTTTTATTCTTATTATTCAGTGGGTTACATATGGAGTCATCAAGGACCCTGTTGTAACAGAAAGGGAAGATAACAGTAAAGGACCTATAAATTATTGCCAGTAAATAATATTAAAAATTAAAGTTACCTTCTAAATTAGCACTCACGTTCTCTAAATAACAACCTGATTCATTCACTTGAGCTACCATCTATATCTGTCCTTGCTGAACCATAGGTCTTGATATTAAGGGGGATGAAACTGCTGTTGCAATTCCATATCATCGGTGTCCTACTCGACTTCAGCTTCTGCTTTATATAGACTACAGAGGAGGCAACAGAGTCAGCTTCTTCCTCTACTACTTTTTTCGGTGAGGCACAAGTACTGATAACAAAGACTAATCTCCCCCGGGCAAATAATAGAATCCTCCCAATTAGATTGCTATATATACTAGGGCTTAGATTCAAACCAACAACGACTTGCTTAAATGACAGGAATTCCTATCATTCACGCCAATTTGAGTTGATTTTTCAAGTTGGCTCTTCCTCAACTCCTTATACCTAACTCTTCTGTCAACTAACTTCCAGATATATTCTGTCCTTATATCACTTTTGTAACATCTAGAAAATCAAGTTGCAACTTTAGGAAGGAAATTTTCTTGTTTATATTTTCCTTGGAAGAAATTTTAATTTTTAAGGTTCTTAGCTGTCATTGATATAAATTATTATTATTTTTTGGCCAAAGAATATGCTATAGATTAATTGTCATTTTTCCTAAAAGAAAAGGGGGAGGGAGGGAAGAGAATCTTTTATATTAAAAATTACTAGTCTCTCTAATGTGTTGCACTGTTGTTTATGCATTTTCCATTTTGCTATGGTGCAGATAATATTATACGTGGAACTGTATGTAAGTACAGCCCCTTTCATTCTCAGTGTGTAGTCTTTTGGAGTCTCATTCATTTTAGTTTGGCATATGTAAATTGCACCACAAAGGATGAAATTCACTCAATGACTACATATTTGGGTATGCTTCTCCTATATGTTTGGACATAAGTTAACAAAAAATCATCTTAAGTTCTGATGCATGACTGTTTTTGAAGCTAATATCAAGTTCTCCTATACTTCATATCTGAAAAAAGTGAAGCTCTTGCGAACTATTTTTTTCCTCTAAAGAAGCATGATGCAGACGATGACAATATGAACTATCAGAGTATAACATGCAAACGATTTGTTGGAAACAAGTGTAATATTTTCCAAAGAAAGGTAATTTTGTGCAGTGTATGATTTCCCCTCCAAATTAGTGATAATGTTAGACTATTCCCCCCCCCCCCACCCACCAAACAAAAAAAAAGATTTTCTTTCCTATAAGATGTTTTGTCATTCGTAGCACAATTTTGAGGTAGTTTGTCATATACAATAAGAGACAGGGATCCTGAGACAGTTGTCTGTTTCAGTCTTAATTACTGAACTTTAAAATGGGTGTGAATATATTTGTGATACCCTTTTGTGATGCTGCTATTTTCATACTGGTGGTAGTCCATACTCCATAGAACCAATCATCATCTCCTTTGAGGTCTTTGGTATTGGTAGCAATTATTTGAGATATTTAAAGTTCCTTCACGCAGGCTTGTTGCATAGAGTATATAATTCTGGAGAGCGATAACTTGTCTTCATTGTTTCCAAATGCACACTTAAGTTTGGGTGGCATTGAATTGGATTCACATGTTCTATTTGCGCTGTTGACCACCTTGGCTGTTCTTCCTACTGTTTGGCTCCGTGACCTAAGTATTCTCAGTTACATCTCAGGTAGGAACCCTATTGCCAATTAATTATTCATTATCAGAAAACATGATAAGTCTGTCTCTCTTAACTTTTATCTCAAAGTTCATGATACCCTTTTCTGGTCTTCCGTTTGAGAGACTCATAGGTTTGTTACAGCTTTGAGTAGCATTCTGTAGGTTGCTCCTCAATAGCAAAGAATTTGAATCCTAAAAGAAATACGACCTCCGGTCCTAAATGTAGGACCTAGTTTGTAGTCAATGTACACTACAAACTAGGTTTTACATTTAGGGCCGAATGAGTATTACCAAACACAAATCTGAAGCATTTTCTGTCAAAATCCCAAACATTGAATGACAAAATACTCCTGAATTGGGACTTATATGATGCTTGGACTCATAATGTTAGACCATAAAAAGGTAAAGAGAATAGTAAAAATAGATGAAAAATGACTTTTCTATCAAGACAGATAATATTGAGTAATGTAATGATAACGTAATAGACAGTGCACAGATTGTTCTCTATGATTGATTGCCTCTCATTTCTTTCAATCATGCCGAACATGTACTCACAC
Source organism: Acacia pycnantha (assembly GCA_025563575.1). Classification (NCBI taxonomy): domain Eukaryota; kingdom Viridiplantae; phylum Streptophyta; class Magnoliopsida; order Fabales; family Fabaceae; genus Acacia; species Acacia pycnantha. The sequence continues at coordinate 4,626,422 of JAMWYP010000009.1, forward strand.
TAGACACTGGAAAGCATCTAGCGATCTTTCCAATCTACTTTATTACCAAAACAGAAATCCTGATCAAGAATCTAGGGAGAATGACATCTAGGTTCCAACCAAGGGAAATAATACATTAATAAATCTCATAAGTTGTTAATGGTAATTGATTCACTTGTTAATCCTCCCTGTTCATTTGTCAATGGGGACTTTTATGATATTATCCTTTGGTTGAGACTTAAAATTCATTCTCCCAATATAAATTCTAGCTAGACAAAAGCTCCGGGGACATGTCACATGAATTCCTAAAGAGGATTAAGCAACCTTCTATGCATTCAAAACCTCAGAATCTGCTGAGCTTTAGTATCCTAAAAGAAATAGATCGAGGCTTACCAACCTTATTAGGCAACCTAGTCTAGACGCAACTTTAGGGGAAAAAAAAATTGAAGCAAGGTCAACAAATTCAAAGAGCGATACCTCTTCTTGTGAAGCCTCCATGACCTGTGAAACTACAAAAAATGCCCTCTACAGCTCCCTTGAGGGTCTCCAAGGAACAGCAACTGAAAATCTGAAAACTTGATTGTTAGTTTCCGTGGAAAATAGAGATGTTGGAACTGTTTCCAGAAAATCATGGACTTAATTAACACCTCAACTATGTCTATCTAACTGCCTCATTATCCTTGTCCATATTTCAGGCATAAATTTTCATGTGTCTCAACAATACTGTGGGCAAATTTAAGCTCCCTGGAAACATCTAAAAGAGAATTATGGCTTCATTATCACTCCACTACCTCTACACTATTAAAGATCTTAGATTGATCAATTCCATAATGTTTAAACATTGCTGCCTGTATCAAAAGTAGTGCTTTAAAGTTAAATACGATCAGTATGCATGAACAATATTAGAAGTTTCTAAAAACAAATGTGAATTTCACCTCTTGTTTTTGTCAATTAGAAGTCAAACGCTTAGTATAATTCGGAATGACTCTTATCACTGTTCTTTGTTCTCGGTCTAGCTGGAGGAGTTATTGCATCAGTTTTGGTGTTTCTTTGCTTGTTGTGGATTGGGCTGGTAGATGGAGTTGGCTTTGAGCACAAAGGGACACCATTAAATCTTGCAACCCTCCCTGTTGCTTTGGGTGTCTATGGTTACTGCTATTCAGGACATGCAGTGTTCCCAAATATCTATACATCAATGGCAAATCGAAATCAATTCCCTGCAGTGCTATTGGCATGGTAAAGCCATGGTACTTTTAATTTTGACACTATGAATATATACTTCTATAGTCACTTACCCTCTGTTTGGTTGGAGGGGAATGAAGTGGAGGGGAGATTTTAATGAATGAGTTTGATTTGAAAAAAAGTGGAGAAGTGGGGTTGAAAGTTTTTAATCAATTTTCCTAACTCTATATTCTCTTCATTAAAATTTTATAACTCCACTTGTCCATTTTTTTTTAACAAAATCTAATTAAAATCTCCACTCCCTTCCCCTTTGACCAAACACGGGATTGGTATCCTTAAACCATAGACTGTCTACTTTCAGCTGTGCCAGACTCTGAAAGTGTCCTAGCACATGTCCGCCACAAGTTTTTTCAGAACATAATACAAAGAGGCACTTAAAATATAAGGATCTATCTGCTTCTAAGTGTGATTTTTTTTCTTTTTTCAGCTTTGGTATTTGTACCGTTTTGTATGCCTTGGTGGCTGTTATGGGGTATACAATGTTTGGTGATGCTACTCTTTCTCAATTCACTCTTAACTTGCCTCCAGATTTAGTGGCCACAAAGGTTGCTGTGTGGACAACGGTATGTTCATTCTAGAATCCATGACGAGTTCTTCAATAGTTCAATGATATATCAGACTTGACTTGTTGGATTTGCCTTTAATCAACCATATAAGTTTCTAACATTAATGTCTGTCATTTCTTCTTCTGCAGGTGGTCAATCCATTCACCAAATATCCTTTGATGAATGTGTACTATACATACATATTTGCAATCTCACCTACGTATATTATAGACCCACAAATTACAAAGAAAATTTAAGATGCTATTAGAATACATCTTACAAAGAGTGTGCGTTGGAGCCATGGTAAATGTTACTATCATGTGACTAAAAGGTCACAGGTTCAAATCTTAGAAAAAATCTCTCCGCTTATGGGGGTAAAGCTACATACATATGATCCTCCTCAGACCCTACTTGATGGGAGCCTTGTGCATTGGGCTACTCTTTTTTATTAGAATACATCTTAGGAATCTAAGCATTCAGTTTTAGTTACCTTAGTAAAAGGATTCTGGCTAGGATTCTGGCTCTGGTAATTTTGCTCTTATCTGTATCTATTGTGTGAAAGAAAAATTTGTTTCTTCTTAATTAGCACTACATATGCATTGACTATATCTCCAGTAGCAATGAGTTTGGAGGAGTTGATACCGTCAACCAACGCTAAGTCTTATCTATATTCCATCCTCATAAGAACAGGACTGGTAATTTCTACGCTCGTTGTTGGTCTTTCAATTCCCTTCTTTGGTAAGTCTTTCTTCCTCTTCTCACCTGCTTGCTCTGCCTTATTTCTAGGACAACGTTGAGACAAAATGAATCAGGCGTTTGATATTATATTCAATAGCAAAAAATAAAACATGGGAACATTATTTACAATACAACCCTACTCCATTGACCCTAAAAAATCCTTCATATATCACGTTTCTATCAAATAACTTAGTACAGTTTTGAATTGTTTTCTGCATTTCCTTTGTTGCAGGTCTGGTGATGTCGTTGATTGGATCGTTACTCACAATGCTTGTTGTAAGTTCCCATAATTTTTTTGGTGCTATTCCTTTCTCCGGGAGGTTTTGACCATAGCATTCAGTTAACTGAACTCAACCTTGTTGGCAGGCCTTGATCCTTCCCTGTGCTTGTTTCCTGAGAATCTTGCGTGGCAAAGTCTCAAGCCTTCAGGTACAATGATTGCACTCTTTATAATATCACACTATTCAACCCATAACTTTGCTCTTGTATCATTTCATAGTCCATTCGAAGCCTAATAGAATATGCAACAACCTTATAAATAGTGATAAGTGATTAAGCCTTATAGGAAATGAACTTGGAATACTTGAGTTTCTAGTCTCGTCATTCTTTTCTTTCTTCTTATTCATTTGGTGAATTTTACCCAAAATTTAAGATCTTTTGAAGTACTTTCGAGTGATAAAGTCAATGAAAGATAGAAAAAGAGAAGTAAGATCATTTTTGTACATGTGGATCCTACAAAAGTAGGACTCACTTCTCTCCTTTTTATCTCTCGACTTTTATCATATAGTATCTAGAAAAGATTCTTAGTATGTTTTGGGTGGAAAGTTGAGAAAATGTAAGAAGAAAGAAGTGGTATCATTTCTGTACATATAGATTCTACAGCAACCCATGTATATATGGACCCCACAGAAATCAACTCACTCATTTATTTGGGAAAATCTATCTCAGGGGCCAAATTAGCAAAATAATGTCAAAAAAAAAAAAATATCCAAGAAAAAGTCACATGTTAAAAAAGGCCCCAAGACTTTTTCTGGTATTATTCCATAAAACGTTAGTTGCTAACGTCTACTGATATAGTTGTTAACGGGTACTGATTTAGTTGTTAATATTACTGATTTAGTTGTTAGGATATTGTTGTTAATGCTACTGATTTAGTTGTTAATGTTCTACTGATATAGTTGTTAATTCGACTGATTTAGTTGTTAACGTTTATGAAATAATACCAAAAAAGGTCCTGTGACTTTTTCTTGAACCTTTTTTGCTAATTTGGGCCGTGGGGTAGATTTTCCCTTTCTTTTTATCTCTTTCAAATTTCATTGTAAAGTACTTAAAATGAATTTATTATTGTATTGTTTATTTCTACTTTCTCAACAAATGCATATTAATTAATGACGTGTAACACATGTCAAACACTTTGTATCACTTCCTACATAATTAAACATATGTGGTATGCAGGCAACACTTTGCATTGCAATTATGACAGTAGGAGCTGCATCATCGGTCTATGGAACCTACTCAGCCCTTTCCAATATTATAGAAAGCTTGAGCCAATGAAGTTCTCTTATTCTCTTATTATTGTTGAGCTTCTTCATGTTCTGTTCTATTCATTTCCCCTCAATTTTGTTTCCTTCGTCTGAGGATGTCTTGCATTGTTATTTTGTTGCTGGGTGTTCTTTCTACTTTGTCATTTGTCTAAGTTATAGGTACCAGATGAGTTTATAATTGAGAGGTTTCTTTAGATTGTTTTTGTTTTCTTTTAATAAAAAACACACGTGACAAAGTATTATATTAGTTCTTCTTTTTGAAATCAAAGCAAAATGACAAAAGTGACCTTTAATGAGTTTTAATGCCCAAGTGTTGAAAGTGAAATCGCAAGTTATGAAATTCAATTATGAATTTAGTAAAAAGGACTGTGACGTTGTTTCTCTCTCTCTCTCTCAATAATAGTCTTTTTTTTCAAATATATTATCTCCAATCTTAAATATAAGATATAGTTAAGTTTTTTCGGAGAGATTAAAGAAGTTAATTAAATTATTTTTAAATATTTATATTTGTCATTTTTCTCTAAATTATTTTGCCTATCTTACAAATTGATATACAATCTAAAAATACACAATATATAATATAATTAAATAACTTATTTAGTTTTGTTAATCTCTTAAAAAAAGTTAACTCTGTCTTATATCAAGGACAGGAGGGAGTATGAGTTAATTATTTCCCACAACATGCAATCTTCTCATTTTTCCCAAGTGTTGAAGGAATAATTGTGAGCTGTGAATTCCAATTCTGAATTTAGTAAAATAGACTTCAAATTTAATCTCTTTTCAAATTTAAGGATTAATCATTTCTCAGCATTCTTCTCATTTTTCTTAAGTGTAGATTATATTTATCATTCTGCTCTGATTTCAAAAAAGGATAGTTGAAGTTCTCACACTTCTCTAACATTATAAATATTGAGAGTACCTATTTGTCATTTACTAATTTCCAAGTTGTTTTTCTGGGATTTTCCCAAAATATTAAAAAAATATTTTCCCATAAATATTTTTCTTTGGGAAATTATATTCAGACCCAACCACCTACCAGATCCGCGCCACTACCGCCTTGTCAACGGTTTAGCCTCTACACTCAAGCCTTAGCCGCCAAACACAACCTCTCCGTTTGCTCTCTTGTACCAAGCCACCACCCCCACACACAGACTTGGGCCTCTTCACGAAATGTTGGAAGTTGTTCGAATCTACCCATCTTCTACACCTTTAAGAGCCATCACAATCTCTTCTGATTCTTCCCGCAAAATCTCTCTACGATTCTTCAACTCTCTGTCTTTCGGCTTCAGATCGCCTTTTTCATCCGTTTATACTTCCCGTCAGATCCGTAGGTTTGGGAAGAGACTTGTCTTTCTTGGCCAAGAAGGGTCTTTGCAACAGCTCGATGACTCTCCTGTTTCCGTTGAGCTCGAACCCATTTCTAGCGAAACCATGTTCGATCGAGTTATTAAAGAGGCTCAGAAGCCCGACGACGCCGTCGTAACTGTTTGGTATGTTCCCGGTCGTTATAGTTTTTGTTTTTTTCCCCTGGAAATTAATGGTTATGGTGATTTTTTTCATGGCCTTCTACATTTCAATTAAAACTTTAGAATAAGCATATTTCGGTGAATAGCTTATAAAGCTTGCTTGTGCTCGTAGTAATGGATTGAGCAGCAAAGGTTTATCGGTGGCTTTCCTATTGTGCTCGCTTGTGTTGTTATGTTTTTTTATTTTCTTCTTGTCGGTATCTTTTGTCCCTTCTGTTTAGCTCTTTTTTTCCTGGAATAATTTTCGACAAGAACTTGCGAGCGTAGTAGAGTAGCAGCAATTGAAACTAGATATTTTCCTACAAATTTGAAGAAAGGAAAACGACATTACGGGCAAAACACGGCCCCTTTTGGTCTGGCCTCACCTAATACAGTGTGGCCAATGGTCAGTGATCTTTTTGAGAGAGATGTTCTCTTTGGGTTTAGCACACTCTAATTTGTCTGGTTCAGGTGAATTTTTCATTTCCCATTTTGTAGGCTTCGTTAATCTGGTGATTTTGGACCTCAACGGGGTTTAAGATTTCATCGGTGTTCACATCATCCAGGACCAGATTACCTTAAATAGAATTATTTAAGAAATTAGTGTACAGTAAATAGTTTGTTTCCACTTGCGTTAACGGAAAGATATTCCTCTGTGGACTTAGCACGACTTCATTTTGTCTGGTTCAGGTGAACTTGTCACTTCCCATTTTATAACAGCTTCGTTATGCTGGAAATTGATTAAATCATTATGTTTGATGAAGCCTCGGGACATGATCAGAACTATCTGGTTTCTATAATTTGGTAACTTGGATGGTTCTGTTCCTACTTCGTCAAATTGATTTTGAGTTTCATAATTTTCATAAGCACTTGAATGATTATGTTGTTCATTTCACTTGATCGGAAGCTATATTTCTTTCAGTTTTTCCCCCCAAAGTCCAAGTCAGCACGCCGGGATTTGACATAATTTTATGTGATTGTACTTTGTAGGATGGCTAAATGGTGCAGGAAATGCATATATTTAAAACCACAGCTGGAAAAATTGGCAGCAGAGTATTATCCAGGGTTGAACTCCACTTTCTCCTTTTACTTTTAAGCACAGTACAACAACAACAACAAGTCTTATCCTACTATGTGGGGTCGGCTACATAGATCACACGACGCCATTATGCTCTATTGAAAACTAGCTCTTTAGATAGATTATGAACTAATAGACCACTCTATAACCTCATTGAATATTCGCTTCGGTCTTTCTCTACCTCTTCTTTTTAGAGGACTTCACATTGTCTCATCGACCCTCCTCACCAGCACTCCCAATGATCTTCTTTAAACATGTCTAAACCACCTCAAAAGATTTTCCACCAATTTCTCCTCAATAGATGTCATTCCAACTTGTTCGCGTATATGATCATTACAAATCTTATCTTTTCTTGTATGATCACACATCTATCTCAGCATCCTCATCTTGGCAACTCTCACTTTATGTTCCTGTTGTCTCTTTAAAGCCCAACATTTTCTACCATATAGCAACGCAATAGAACTTCCCTTTTACCTTATTAGGTACTTTTCAATAACAAATAACTGCGGTAGCTTTTCTCCGTTTCTACCACCCGACTTGAATTACATGGTTAACATCTCCGTCAATTTTACCATCTTATTGAATAATTGATCCCAAATATCTAAACTTTGCCACTTGTTGAATGACTTGCTCTCCCAATTTGACCTCCACATCATTTTCCACTAAACAACTTTCAAGCACATTAAGTAATAAAATATCTAACCTGGTTTTTCTACTCTGAATTATGATATGCTTATACTGATATGGTGTAGATTGCGGTTCTACCATGTTGACGTTAATACAGTTAGCCATAAACTTGTTGAGCGAGCTGGTGTGACTGTAAGTCCCTGTAGCTTCCTTCAAATGCAATTTGTGATGCATTCGATCATTCACCATCTTAAAGCTTGTTGTTTATATTGTGAAATAATCATCTGTGACATGTCAAGTTTTCAGTCACAAATACTGTTACATCTTTATCGGTATTCCTCACTTGCACATGCAATGTTGAATACATTAATAGATAGCTATTCTGTTACACTTGCTCATCATTGGTGTTAGTCACTCTCTGTCTGTGTGAAATAAAGGTTGCCATATAGATTTTTATTGAAACAAAAACAAGGATGTGAGAATAGGAAAGAAATATTACAACTCACCATATAGATTTCAATTGAAACAAACAAGGATGTGAGAATAAGAAATAAATAGTACTCCTCTGCCCCTAATAATAACAGCCAACAAAGTTCTAGTAATAATTAAAAGATGTTTTGACATATGCAACCCACTTCCTTGGAAAAATTTAAAGGCATTTGAAGTTGGAAAAATCATGACATTTACTTGAGGGAAAATTGGAAAAAGCAAAAATTTTATGGACATCAAGTAACCGATCATGTTTTCTCAGTATCTGTGAATAATAAAATTGGCTCTTGTAATTAGTGACAGAGTGAGTACAAACTGAGGGCCTAAGGCTGGTTAATAAATAAAGCACTCTTACATTTAATAAAAATGTTTGAGTAAAAACCTTTTTAATGGCATGGGAATGCACGTATCAGAATGAACACTGTCTGGCTGCTGATGGCAAAATCAGTTGCCATGATTCTAAAATTATTGTTCTCCTGTTGCATGATTGCTTTCGATGTGAGTTCATGGAATGCTCAAGTGGAGTGTGAGGGTATGGTTTGTACTTTTGCAAGACTTGTTGGAATTCTTTATGACTTGAAACTTTGTTCAATCCATTGTATGGAGTTTGAATTGAGTTGCACTTTTGATGATTTAGATTAGTGTAACTTTTTGCTAATTTTATATTCTATCATAATAAATCAATCAGCTTGGCAAATACAACCTCTTGTCTGCAGGATGATTGGATTTTACACTATATCATTACAAGCATTTTGCTCTAGTTTACTATCATTCTTGTCGCATTTTTTGGTTTCTACTAAATAACTTGAATTTCTTGCCATGTATATGTATCTTGCGGCATCTCAATCCTCGCAGAGAATGCCAACCATACAAGTAAGGGCCATTGGAGTTATTTTGTAACTAGTTCTTGTTCATCTATATAGCCAGAGTGCAAACAATTTTCTATTTGTTTCAGCTATGGATGAATGGTGAGAAACGAGATGAAGTCATTGGTGGGCATAAAGCACATCTGGTAATAAATGAAGTTAGGCAGATGATTGAAAATGAGTGCACTCAATGAGTTATCATCTTCCTTAATTACTTGTACATGCTAAAACTGAAAAATCGATTCTTTGTGGTCACAACACGATGTTATAAGGAGAAAAAGTACCTAAATCTTGTCCTTGACAAGTGGGGTTTTAGCCATCTTATGGTCACTCTTTCTCCTTGCATTTACTATGTTGTTGCAATAGAGAAGTAGGACTCCACGAATTTGATGTCTGTATTTTGTTTTGGGGACCTATTATAGCTAAAGAGAATAGGGGGTTTTGCTGTTTTTCCCCTTGGTCACCAGCTTTGCTTATCCAGATTACTTATTTATTTATTTTTAGTAATGTGTTTTATTTATCTTTTTTGCTTTGGGAATTGGGTAATTCCTGATATCTGATATGCAGCAATCTATCTCATCCCTGCGTGGAACTTGAGTGTGATGTAACGACACAATCACTGCCTGTTCAGTGTGGTTTGCAGATAAAATGTAACAAGAACAGAATAAAAAATTGATTTTGCGTTTGAAGAATTCTCGCTTGGGGTATTAAAAAGATCTCTCTTTTCTTCTTACACGAAAAAATGATACAAAATTTTATTTACGATTAATTATTAATGATTAAAATACATTATATATTTTGCTTTTATTAGATAAGTTCCATAACATTTGAAACTTTACGATAAAGCTCCCTAAACTTATATTTATGGAGATAACTTCTCTATAACAAGTTTTGTTCATTGCTTACCAGCCAAAATACCAACAGCCCCCTTTATGTTTAACTCTTTTCGTATATAGCCTTTACCTTTAGAAGTTTAAAAATCACATTTTCAACTTTCATAGTTTGATATTTAATCTCCTCACATTAAAATGGCCATTAAATCTAACATTGGATGCAAGTTGCAACTTCATATTATTTAGAATTTTTGGGGGAAAATAACACTCAGGTCTCAAAGAGCATATAAAATATAAAAAAAGTTCCAACCTAAAATTACATATCAAAAAAGTCTTATTTGTATTGATAATAGGAAGTGCTATATTGACAACAAAACTTAAAAACCTGTCAATTCACAATAGAAAAAGTTATATTCACAACAGGAAGTGTTATATTCACAACAAAATTTAAACACATGAATTTTGTTTCAAACTCAGGTCCCTAAGCGTAAGAGGCTATTTACAACAGAAAAAGCTAGATTCACAACAAGAAATGTTATATTCACAACAAAATTTAAAACCTGATATTCATAATAGAAAAAAAATATATTCACAACAGGAAGCGCTATATTCACAACAAAATTTAAACACCGAGATTTTGTTTTAATACAAATAATATCCTGATCTAAAACACCTAATTTAAACACCGGGATTTTGAGTTAGAACTTTTTTGATATTTTGTATGTTCCTTGGGACCTGAGTGTTATTTTTCCAATTTTTTGATAGATGACGTGTACTTTTTATTATTTCATTAATTATCCTGATCTAAAACTCACAATTATACTAAACGGCATTTTTATTATCACTAGTTGTAACTCTCACCTCTCTTAGGATATGTTTGGTTTGAGGGAAGGGAAGGGGAGGGGAAAAAATGAGAGGAGAGAAATTTTTTTTGAAAATTGAGTGTAGTGGGGCCCACATATTTTCTTCTCCCCTCCTTTTTTTTCTCTCCCCCTCCCTCCCCTCCCCTCCCCTCCCCTTCCCTTCCCTTCCCTTCCCTTCCCTCAAACCAAACATACCCTAAACACCTAATCGTCTTTGCTCTTTTTGCCTCTCCCAACTCGTACTTTTTTCCATCAATACAAGTATATTAAACTTCATAACTTGAGTCATAAAAGGTACACTCATAATGTTTTAAAAGTAAGAATTTCTTATAGTTGAGAAATGAGAATTATTTGCATTAGTTATGACTTATAGCAAGTTTGATTCAATCCTATAAGCATCAGGATTACCTGATGCATTCTATTGGTTGATATATTAAAGTAATTTACTATAATCCTAATTACAATTGATTATTGCAAATTAGGTAATCCCCATTACATGTTTATGTAATCCAAATTCAAACTTACATGACTTAACGTATTTATATCATTCATGAATAAACCTTTAGGCATTTATATCCTTCATGTTTTTTCCTTCATTAGTTAAAATGTTAATTTCATACTTATTTTTATTTTTTCTAGTTAAAATATACATTTCATTTCACGATTCCTTGATACCATACCAACTAAATGCATATAATAATTAATATATAATTCATATGCTTTTATATAATAATGATGATGATGATGATGATGGGCTTTGGAAGACAGCTTTAAGGAAGTGGTGAGACATACAAATAAACAATTTAAATATTATGCTGCTTGGGCTTTGGAAGACAACTATAAGGAAGTAGTAACCAATTCATGGGCAAATGAGAATTGGTGTGAAGATGTGATTAAATTTTCTGTGGAAGCTACAAAATGGAACCATAACACCGTTTGTAGCAACCCCATAAAAAGCGCAATATTCTCAAGAGAACGGAAACTTTGGCAAGAGTACAACAATTTGGATGCACAAAAAGAATTAATATGGTACCAGAAATCCTGATTTAAGTGGCTTAAATGGGGGATAGAGATACAAGGTTTTTTCATACTTCAACCATAATGAAGAGGAAAAGACAACGTATTGAAGGCCTCAAAGATGATGACAGGATCTAGAATTCCAATTAAGAGGATTTAAAGATGGCAGAAAGGTTCCTTCAAGCTTTGTACACAAGAGATGACCAGGTAAAAGACTCATTAGAATGGATTGCAACCTTTGCTTAGGTTTGACCTCAAGATGATGAAATGCTTCGTAAAGAAATAACTGATATTGAGATTAAAAAAATGCTGCTTTCATGATGGGCACCTTCAAAGCTTTAGGACCGGATGGTTTACAAGTGCACTTTTTGCAAACTCAATGGAATCTTATAGGAGGTAAATGTGCACCTTTATACGGGAAGCTTGGCATAATTTGAGGCAAGTAAGGGATATCAATCACATTCATATAGTTCTTATCCCGAAAATTGATAATCCCTTAACTATGAAAGACTTTCGTCCCATCTCTTTATGTAATGTTAGCTTCAAAATAATAGCTAGTAGGCTAAGAGGTATCATGGGGTACTTGATTCAGCAGCAATATTGCTGGGAGATAGAGCAATGATAACACTATGATTGCCCAAGAAGCAATTCATACCATGATAACTAAAAATTGTAGGAAAGGTTTTGTGGCTCTTAAAGTGGACATGGAGAAGGCTTATGATCGATTAGATTAGTCTTTTTTGAATCACATGTTGAGTATGGACATGAGAAGAGAAATGGTTGATCTCAACATGGAATGTACTTCCTCTACAACTATAAAGATTCTTGCGAATGGTGAAGAATTTGAAGCTTTCCCCCCAACTCAATCCATATCATTTTATGCTTTGCATTAAAAGACATAGTCGTCGAACTAATAGAGAGGTAGATAATGAGAGATAGAAGGGCCTAAAATTCAATAAAGATAGTCCTATTATCTCTCACTTGTTCATTGCAGATGATCTCATTCTATTTGGGGAAGCATCGATTGAACATATTTGATTTGATGAGGGATGTAATGAAGGGATTTTGTGAAGTGTCGGGACATAAAGCGAGCCTCAACAAGTCAAAGGCTTTCTTCTCCAAAAATGAGAATGTTAACAAAGCTAGAGAAATGAGTCAGAGGCTTGGAATTGGAATCACAAGAGATCTAGGTAAATATTTAGGTATCCCTCTTTTGCACAAAAGAGTAAGTAAACTCACCTACTCACCTATCATCCAGAAAGCATAGAAACGACCGGCAAGTTGGAAAATTCGTTATCTTACTATGGCAGGAAAAATAATATTGATTAAATCTGTTCTAGCAGCTTTACGAAGCTATCAGATATTACCCAAGTCTATTCTTCAAGATCATGAAAAAGTTAGTTGTAACTTCTTATGGCGCCAAGGGCAAGATGGTAGGAAGCTTCACCTTATCTCATAGGTTCAGATCAAGAAAGGAAAGGATGTAGGGGGACTTGGCATTAAGGACTTTCTTAATCAAAATATTGCATTTATAATGAAGCTTTGTTGGGGTCTTCTAACAAAACCTAATCCCCTTTGGTGTGTTGTCTTAAAGGTAAATACGGCTGTGAAGAAGGTATATATCCAATGGTCTACAGGAAACAATCATATGGGGTTTGGCATAGCATCACTGTAGTTTGGAATAAATTCTACCAAGGCATTGACAGAACACTTAAAAATGGGGTTACAACTAATTTCTGGTGGGATCTTTGGACACCCCTAAATGAACCCCTCATCCTTTTTGTTGAGCTTAATTTACACATTCTCAATCCAAGTGAAAAATTTAAGGCCTTTATTTTGGAGAATGACATGTGGAACATACAGGAATGGAGGAATTCTTCCCTTCTTGGATCATTAATATCCTCAACAAAATCAAGCCACCAAGTAAAGGAGAAGAGGATAAATTCTATTGGAGAAATGCTTTATATGGTAGTTTTAGTGTCTGTGCGACTTATAAATTTGTTTCTACAAAACAAGTGAAACATCCAACTAATTTACCATTCATTTAACTATTTCAAAACAATTTATTGATTTATTAAGTACTACGTTACTATGGTAGAAAATGAAGAAATTCATTACAAAACTCTACCATAGAATAAAATATTTGGCTAAAACACTTGAAGAACAATGATGCTAGAAAAAGAAGAATGTAAAATGGTTAAAAACTATTCAACAGTTGATTCAGAGTTCACATATCAATTAACGGTATGATAATGAGGCCTTAAGCACTCAAAGCCCAATCACACAATTTACCAATAGGCCTAACATAACTTCCCACAAACATAATCTCATGAATCACAACTCATGACTTCCCTAAATAATTTCATTTTCATATAGAACCATAAACATTCTCACAAGTTTCATAAAGGTGGATCCACGACTAAAATTCATAAATTAGAACTAATTGCCTTAAGCCTCCTCTGCCAACACTCTACCAAAATATAGAAAAATAAACCAATCATGCAAGTTTGAAAAGTACTTCATTAATCACATTAGATGGACCCTAAGTGACAATATACAAAGTCAACACATAATTACCAAAAGAGGGGAGTTTACAATACCACAATGCAAACCTAAGCCTCCAAACCCTTCCTTAAACATATCACATCATGAACTTTACCTAAAAAATGTTAAAAACAACAGGGTGAGTCACATAAACCTAATAACCACAATTCCAATTTAACAAGTATGCAATGAATAATTACAATATACTTAAGTGAGAAAAATATATATTCATATAGCATAAAATATCAACAATTTTCTAGAAATAATAACAGTTCAATGAATAATTCAGTATGCATAGAACTCCATCAATCATCCTTATAACTGCTGACAGAACTCGTGGGCTGCAACTAGAGCCGGGAAATCGGGCCAAGCCCATTGGGCCGGCCCGTTTAAGCCCTGGCCCTGTAGGGCTCGGGCTTGAAAAATAGGTCAGAATTTTGAAATTGGCCTGCAGGGCCGGCCTGTAGGGCCTCGGGCTTAATCGGGCCGGCCCGTTAGGCCCGTTTTTACTGTAGCATTTTCTTAAAAAAAAAAATAATTACCTAGACTTCCACTTAATGAATGTATTTATTTGTAATTACTTAGATTTTTTTAGTTTAAACTATAACCCCCTTTTTTATGTTTATTATTATTCTGTATTAAAACACATAATTAGTTATTATAAATTTTAAAGAAGGGATGCTTTCATATTAAATAAACACATATTTGGTATTACAATATTATATAAGTAATAAATTATAAATATATTTTGTGTAAAATAAGTATAATTATTTTTACCTGTCAGTAAAATCATGCATGAATTGAAGGAATCTGCAGACACACACAAAATTACGAGAGGGAAAGACATTTTTTCATGGGCATATACAAAGGAATTCCTTTGTTTAATATTTTTTGAAAAAAAAAAGGAAAAAACATATTTTTGGTGTTTATTTGTTTTTTATTACAAATTAATAAATGCGTTTATTTGTTGAATGATTTATATTGTTTAGATATTAATGTTGATAAACATTTATTTGATAGATTAGAACTTTAATGGTTGCAATTTACTAATTATATTTCTTTGAAAAAAATCGAAGGAAAAAGAAGGAAAAATAGTTAAAATTTGGAATAGTAATTTTCAGGCCCTGTAGGGCCGGCCCTGACCCTGGTACTATCGGGCCGGGCTTTGAAAAACAGATGTTTTCCTTACTCCAGGCCCTGTAGAGCCGGCCCTGATTCCCAGCTCTAGCTGCAACACATAACAACATTTGTTTTTATGACAAGATTGCATCAAGCTCTCCAATAACGAGGTATAGCTTGGCCAAAGGCTACAAAACTTATATAGGACCATGGGTTCCATTTCCTTCAAATACAGAAAGGTGTCACGTCCCTTGAGCTAATCCTTAACCTGATCAAAGGAAGGTTGATGCCAAAGACCCTGAGAATGTTAAAGTCACCCTATGTGCGCATAGTGGTCACTATATCATGTGGTATAAAAGAATCAAACCTCTCACAATCACATCTCACCAAAATCCCATACAATTCAATATATAATTCAACATCTCAACATTATAGTTGAACATCAATAGTTTATTCTTAAGATAACCAATTTAAGCCCACTTAACTAAACAATTTACTCACAAACATACATTATTTATATATATATATATATATATATATATATATATATATATATATATATATATATATATATAAAGGTTTATCGTTTGTCATGTCACTTGATATAAGGTTTTGTCAAGTCACCCCAAAACTACATCGTTTTGAGAGTTAGGGGAATTAATGAAGGGTGTTTTGGTATTTTTGTTTTTGTATTTACTATATGAATTTTATTAAAACACCCTTCATTAATTCTCCTAACTCTCAAAACGACGTCGTTTTGGGGTTAGGGGAATTGATGAATGATGTTTTGGTATTTTTGTTTTTGTATTTATTATATGAATTTTACCAAAAGACCCTTCATTAATTCTCTTAACCCCAAAAACTACGTCCGTTTTGAGAGTAAGGGGAATTAATAAAGGGTGTTTTGGTATTTTTATTTTTATATTTATTATATGAATTTTATCAAAACACCCTTTATTAAAAATGGAAAATGGGTCTGATGGTTCAGCCCAATACTAAAATAAAATAAAAGTGGGCTTTAAATTACAAAATTCGAGACCAAATAAAATCCAGAATTGTACATCTGACTTCGGCTCCAAAATTGACCGCCCTCTTGTCCGAATTTGCTCTTTATGTCTTCATAACAATTGTAGCTCTCTGAATCATCTGAAATATGAGACAAAAATGAGGAAAATCCGATGTCTGGTTCAAGAGTTATGGTAAAAATAGTGAAGCAATGTAAAACTAAAATTTTATTATTAAAAATGGCTAAAATGTAATCAAAGGCCTAAAACCCAAATGAATATAAAAGTCATTATTTATTAACTAAAGAGTCCTAAATTATTAATCAAGAGATAAAAAGAAGTGTATAAAATATTCAATTATCAATTCTCACACTTTAATCCTTAGGAAAAGTGTTGGAATAGAAAAAACTATCACTAGTGGAAAAAAGGCTTTTAAGACCGGACAAAAAAGGTACATTAGGACCGGACCCGCGAGCAGTCTTGTTCCAGGCGGTATTAAAAGTCGACCTTTAAGACCGGACTTTTACACGGTCTTAAAGATTTTCTTTAAGACCGGACATTTTAAACCTTCGGTCTTAAAAGTCGTACTAAATAAATATCGACCGCTCTTAAAAGATCCAAATATTAAGACCGGACAAATATCAATCCGGTCCTAAAGATAGAGGACTCTAAGACCGGAGGACTAATTACCCGGTCTTAAAATACTGACTTTCAAGACCGAATTTTTCAATGGACCGGTCTTAAAAGACCAACTTTTAAGACCGGCTTAACACCTTTAAGAGCAGTGTTATATATACATCCGGTCTTAATATTTGAACATTTAAGACCGTATTTTTTATTTGCGGTCTAAATTTTCCCGTATTTTTTCCCTGTTCTGTTCTTCCTAATCAATATATATACACAAATCCACCATCCAAAACAGCACATAAAAATCGATATACTTTAAGCTACAAGCTATGAACATGAATAAATTGAATTGGGAAAAAGAATACAAATATTATCCACCATGAGTTATGTGGCCTCTTAATTAAGTCTAAAACAACTAAAGTAATTTATACAATAAGCTAACATATAACTAATTACAAAGGCAATGAGTTACAATACATGCAGCACGTAATTCAACATACAAATGTAGTCCAATATATTATTCACCATGCCTTCATTTGATTCCCACCCAACAACGTAACATGCATCCTCTTTTATAACATGCCCCTTTGAAACGGATCACGCCACAAAAACAAAACAAGAACAAATTCATATTCAATGATGACATTGTTTAATTAAGAACATAGAAGGAATATAATAATAGTTAAAACCTTAAAGTTTTCTAAGAATTCGCATATGAATATTAATTACCTTATGAATTGACACTTTTATAAAGTGATATCCTCCCATATCCCTTCTTGATGATCATTTCTTATCCGGGTTCATTATCCGCTTCATCTTCTTCATTCATGTCCAGGTAGACCCCTTGTAAAGGAGTACTCTCGGGAAGATCACCATAATTTGAATGACTTTCCTCATCAATATCAATGACCCTCTTTCCTTGGAGAGCTACGGACCACATTTTATTTTCTTGATCGGTGATATAGAACACTTGTTTTGCATGATCGCCATAATAAAAGGTTCATCTCCAAAACTTCTACTATTGACATCGACTAAAGTGAATCCTAGTCGATCGATCGAACACCATTATTGACATTAACCCACTTGCATTTGAAGATGGGAAATCTAACTTTGACATAGTCCACCTCCCAAATCTCTTCAATAACCCCATAATATGGCATGATTGCCAATTTAGGCCTCTTGTCTTTCGAATCGGAGAAGTGCATAGATTCACCTCTAACATAACACCACCATTCGGGTGTGCTCCTATCATCTAGGGACTTCGTGTAAAATGTATAACCATTGATCACATGCGAATTCCAACTTATGACATCAACCTCAAGGCCACGTGCTAACCATTTCATTGTGTCGAAACACATTCGAGATCCCTCGACCTTTTGTTTGAACCAGGTTTGCAAAAGTTACATTATGCTCCCTAATCAACCTTTGTTCGGTCATTCGATGGTTCTCTTTCCTTACTGACCTCTTTATGTGCAGATATGCTGGCTTGAACTTCATCAACATTATTCAAGATGTATAAGTGGACTTGTGACAATTCATCGGGATCCACACTCTTTACCGAAGCCCCACGTCTACCCCCTTGACATGCGACGTTTTGGAAGCCCAATATGTCTTACTTTGGCCAAATAATTTTGACAAAATTCCATGGCCTCTTGAAACATATTTCGAACAATTGATGCTAAAGCCGGTACACGTTCTTCACATACCCTTTTAGGAATTTCATAGATCTTTCAATAGGGTACATCCACCGTAAATGGATAGGGCCGCACAACTTTATCTCCATCACTAGATGAATAATGAGATGAACCATGATGTCAAAAAATGAAGGAACAAAAAGCTTCTCAAGGTGGCACAAGATAAGATATCCTTCATTCTCCAATTCATCCAACTTTTCAATCTTGAAAACTTTACTACAAACCGCATTGAAGAAGAAACAAAGTCTAGTCAAAACGACCCGAAGATCATATTCGGCAATCCTCGAATAGCTACTGGGAGTAGCTGTTGCATCAAGACATGACAGTCATGAGACTTTTGGCCTACTAATTTCAAGTCCTTCATCGAGACAAGCCTCTTAAAATTTGAAGAATACCCCGAGGGAACTTTTGTGCCATGTAAACACTCACAAAGCTTCGTTTCTCATCCTTAGACAAAGTATGAGAAGCCGGGGGACAATAAGTTCTCTTCCCATATGGCCTTGGATGCAAGTCTTCGCGTATTCCCATTGCTTGCAAATCCAATATTGCCTTCACACCATCCTTTGAACTACCTTGTATGTTGAGAAGCGTGCCCACAATACTATCACATACGTTCTTCTCCACATGCATGACATCAATACAGTGTCTCACATCAAGATTGCGCCAATAGGGAAGATCAAAGAATACAGATCTCTTCTTCCATATATTTGTTTCTTTTCTACTCTTTCCAGGCTTACACGTTCTTCCATACAAAGTATCTTCTTAGCATCATAGTAGCGATGCGGCAACACGTTATCATCCGGAAGCATGTCCTTCAAAGCCTCAAGCAATTCTGAAAAACTCTTGTCGCTCCATCCATGACCTGCCTTCAAGCTTACCAATTTCAATACAGCGTTCAACAATTGGTATTTTTTACACCCACGGTATAGCGGTGTCTCTGCATCACTGCACATATTACCATATGCATGTGATCGCTCAAAAGCCTCTTCTCCTACATCACGGATAATGTCCTCTATGCGATCATCCATATCCGTGTCATTATCATCAAAGGCCACTTCCCCATGTTGTTTCCCACTTGATGGCACTTGTTCACCATGCCATACCCATACTGTATAAGTCTTGCAAAATCCGTGACAAATTAAATGTGTGCGTATAACTTCAGGACATAGTCGACACTCATTCAAACATTTTACACAAGGGCAATAATACTTCCCCCATCATCATGGACATTTTGTTTAGCAAATTCTATAAATTCCTAACCCCATTCGATATTCAATACTCGTTCGTAAAGCATCTATCCAAGCGTGATCCATAGTAGAATTCCTATATATTATTTAGACGAATTAAGAATTACTTTTGGTCATAAATGCATCACGGTGAATCCAAGAACCAAAATAAATGCAAGACGAGGAAATTAAATGCGGGGATGAAGGTCTTGTGGACTAACTTGTAGCATATGCGTTTCTTTGAGTCGTCTTACTTCTCCGCTCACGAACGTTGATGTTGCGGACAAGACAGCAAGAGTAACCTAAAAACACTTGTTGGTCGGTTGGGTAGGTCTAAAGTGCAAATATAATCTTCAAAAAACAATATTCGTTAACAACAGAGAATACCCATAACAACATTACACCGATTTCGTTAAACCCATGAAAAACCAAGAACGATAAGTTTGGAAAGTAATAAAGTTTTAACCGAAACATCTCTTACGACTTCGTCTATAGACGTTTAGCTAAGGAACCGAGAGTGATTGTCGAGAAAGGTACGCAAGCGAGCGACGAAGGCGAGAGGGAAATTTCGAGTCGGAACACGAGTATTCACTTTCGGCGCGACAAGAGTTCGAGAGGGAAATTTAATTTTTCCGCGCGACAAAGATACCTTATTTAGCTTTTTGGATTTTATTAATACTAGGTTATTAATTAAATGTCCGGTCCTAAAGATACAACTAACATTTTAAGACCGGAGTTTTAAAATTATCCGGTCCTAAAATTTTATTAGATTTTAAGTTTTAAGATCGGAGGTTTATAAAACTTCCGGTCCTAAAATTCAAATTATCTTTAGATCCGTTACTTATAAAATAAAATGTCCGGTCTTAATGGCCTTCGTGATTGCAATATTAAATCAATAAAATAAATGATATTTTTTGGACAAAAAATAAAGCAAAATTGGAGAATAAGTTTCTTTAATGAATTCTTGGAGAAGAGCCAAAAATTCATACGGTGTTCTTAATGTTTCTTACATTACTTCGAATATATACACAACAACAAAAACACAAATGAAAAACAAGATGAATATTATCATCCACAAGAATCGATGAACAACCTCGGCGATTTCGGCGTGAAGAGCATTAATTTCCGCCGGAGATCGGCAAGTTGTTGTCTTATTCTCTCCACCCGCAATATGAATGGATCATTACGGGAGAGCGGAGAGGGTCGAGGTAGGCGCGGCTGGGCCAACAGGTTGGAGAGGGATTACGAACATCTGCATGGCCGGCTTCAAGATGACGGTTGAACTCGGCAAGGAAAGGATCGGCGAGAAGGATCGAGGGGGTGCGGCATGAGCAATCTCTTCATCATCCGAAGAAATAACAATGGGTCCAACGACCGAGAGTCTTCGGAAACAATACGGACGCACTGTCGGAGGAGGAGCGCACCATATAATGATCTAGCCATGGCACGAGAGTGAGGCGTGTATGCACCCCTACGAGCGGTTTGCTTGTATCTAACCATGGTTTGAGGATTTGAGAAGTTGGGGCGAGAGCTAGGAAGTGAGGAGTTAAAAAGGACAAAGAGGTAGTGTGTGGAGTATATAAAGACGGATGGCGGGAGAGATAAACATCGATGATGAATTCGTCATTTTACTTTTATACAAACCTTTAAGACCGGACTTTTATCTTATATCCGGTCCTAATTTTAATTCAATTACTTTTAAGACCGTCCTTTTATCACATATACGGTCCTAAAACTCATTTAAGACCGATATATTACTTGGTATCCGGTCCTAAAACTAATTTTTAATTCAATTACTTTTAAGACCGTCCTTTTATCAAATATCCGGTCCTAAAACTCATTTAAGACCGATATATTACTTTGTATCCGGGGCTAATTTCTGAATTTACCCCTTATTAAATAACTATTTACCAAAATGCCCCTGTTAGAAACCCATTTCCCAAAATGCCCCTGTCAGAAACCTATTTCCCAATCTGCCCCTGTTTAGTCGACTAAAACATTTGGTTTAGTCGACTAAATCGCGGGCAAGAATTTTTTTTCCAGGCCCCCGACATTTAGTCGACTAAACCAAATTTTTTAGTCGACTAAATCATTAAAAAAAAAAGTTAAAACTTCGGAAGGCCGTAACTTCGGGCTCGGGAGTCTGAATCAAGCGATTCTTTTTTTGATTCCACATAACTTTTTGAGATCTATGCACTGATATAAAAATTATCTTCAAATTTAATGAAGAGAAATGAGGAAAAACAAGTGATTCTTTATTGCGCAAGAAATACCAACAATTCATTAAATATAATCAAGTGATTTTTAATTATATATATATATATATATATATATATAGTTTTCTTTTATTTGATGTTTTATATTCATTAAATATAATCACTAATATCACTAACCAACAGACTCGGTAAAAAAATTAAAATGACTCCACTACTTCCTAAAAAATAGCTAACCACATGTTTACAATAATATAATAAAAAATCAAGACACTCAACACAATAAACAATTAAAAAATAAATAACTTAATCCTTCTTATTGTGGAATCAGCAACGTGCGGAAATCAGCGACATGAACCATGTAGAGAAAAAGTTGGGATTATTAACTTCAACAATACTAACAATTCATTAAATATATATCATGGGCTTTTTTCCCAATTTGCTATATTTAATGAATTGTTAGTATTTGTATAAAAAAAAATGAATTGTTAGTATTGTTAGCATTTTAATTTGTTTTACTGAGTCTGTTGGATAGTGATATTAGTGATCCTAGATATTAGCTATGATCCTAGATTTTGGCTAGATTAACTACCGTGCTATCACAACATATGATCTTATGTATAACTTCCAAACACTGTTATTCCCCCTAAAATCAAGCCCCACAAATTTAGTGTCGATATTTTTCCTATTTCTCTTTTCTTTTAAAATCCATATTATTAATGGAGAGAAAATCTCAATTTTGAATATATTGTATTTTGAAAATCCGGTATTAATTGTTACGTTGAAATTCAAAGTTTACCAAATACATGGTAGAAAAATAAAGATATTAAAATCTAAAATAAGATCAATTAATTATTATTAGATAATAATATTAGAAATAATGATTAATTAATTTTACAATAAATATCTCTCAATTAAATATAATTAATTTCCTCTATCCTGACAAAACCCTAGGATTGGACCATCATTTCCCACTCTATCTCATTTTCCTTGTGGCACCGCCCCTCTCTCGCGATCAATTGTGTATACACACACATATCTTATCTTTATTGTACTTTGTACCGGAGATATTATATGATCTAATAAAAAAGAAAACATCAAATAAAAGAAAACTATATATATATATATATATATATATAAAATTAAAAAATCACTTGATTATATTTAATGAATTGTTGGTATTTCCTACGCAATAAAGAATCACTTGTTTTTCCTCCTTTCTCTTCATTAAATTTGAAGATAATTTTTATATCAGTGCATAGATCTCAAAAGTTATGTGGAATCAAAAAAGAATCGCTTGATTCGGACTCCGAGCCCAAAGTTACGGCCTTAGAAGTTTTAACTTTTTTTAATGATTTAGTCGACTAAATGAGTTTTTTAGTCGACTAAATGGGTTTAGTCGACTAAAAAATTTGGTTTAGTCGACTAAATGTCGGGGGCCTGGAAAAAAAATTTTCCCTCCATTTAGTCGACTAAACCAAATTTTTTAGTTGACTAAACAGGGGCAGATTGGGAAATAGGTTTCTGACAGGGGCATTTTGGGAAATAGGTTTCTAACAGGGGCATTTTGGTAAATAATTATTTAATAAGGGGCAAATTCAGAAATTAGCCTTGTATCCGGTCCTAAAACTCATTTATTTTTATATTTCAATTTATTTTTTTCAAGTAAAAATCTTTGGTTAAAAAATATTACTTTTAAGAACGGATCTCACACAGTATCCGGTATTAAAAGTTCATTCTTTTCAAGAGTCCCTTCCCCATTGTTGAAATGAATTCAGAGTCTCTTCGGCTTCCACATAAACTTCTCAACTAGGCGTCTCCTCGTATTCTGAGCAAATATGCGTCTCCTCGTTAATGTTTCCGGCGTTTCACATTCTTCAAGATGGGTTCTCTATTTAAACCCGTTGTTACTTTCTTAACATTCATCTCCATCTCCTCCTAGAACCTCCACCGTAATGGCTTCTCCACCACGACGAGGTCCTCCTTCGGGCGAAATCCGAGGCACCTCCATATCCTCCTCCGTTGCCTCCGAAACCGAACTTCGGCGAATCTTTGGAGCACTGATAGCCGCGTCGATCATATAGACCGAAGCTTGGGCAAGCTGTTTCAGTCTATCACGCCGTCAACAACAAGTGAAAGCGGTACTCGACGCCAATGACGTTGAGTACCATACCTCTGATGACGACGTCTCCGACCATTCCCTCCCCTCCGACAACGATGGGGAGGATTAGAATTTTAAGTTTTTTGTACTGCTGCCTTACGAGGCAGCAGAAAAAAAAAAATATTAAATAAAATTTTTATTTCCCAATCGCCTTCCTTGTTTGTCTTTAACTTTATGTTCTTTTTTCTCCGACAACAAGAACAAACAAAACATTGTCCTATTCGTGGTGATCAATCTTAAAAATTTCAGAATAAAGTTAACCGTTGCGACCATACAAAACAAAACAAAAAAACATTATTTACCTTTTTCGAATAAAAACAAACAGAGTGACAACTATTCTCAAGTTTGGACCATCAACATCCGAGAAAAGTAGAAACGAGAACAACGAAGCACAAAACTTGAGAAGAACGCCGAAACATGGTTGCCTTGAACCCTAACGATATGTCGAAAATCGAGTCACCAACTCTATTTAAATGAAGAATATTAGGACCGGACGTATAATAAATCATCGGTCCTAAAAATTAAGCCTTATTTTAAAATTTAAAGTTAGGAGCGGACAACTAACAAATATACGGTTCTAAAGGTTTCGGCAATCTATTAAATAAAATGAAGACTTTTAAGACCTGACTACTAACAAATATACGGTCCTAATATTTTAGCCGTATATTTTCTATACTTTAGGACCGGATATTTGACATACATACGGTCCTAAAAGTCTCTACCCATATTTTTAGGATTAGACGAAGACTTTTAGGACCGGATATTTGTTAAATATACGGTCTTAAAATGGACGAACCTTTAGGACCGTATATTTAACAAATATACGGTCCTAAAAGTCTCTACCCAACTTTTTTAGAATGAGACGAAGACTTTTAGGACCGGATATTTGTTAAATATACGGTCTTAAAATGGACGAAGACCTTTAGGACCGTACTTTTAACAAATATACGGTCCTAAAAGTCTCTACCCAAATTTTTAGAATTAGACGAAGACTTTTAGGACCGTATATTTATTAAATATCCGGTCTCAAAATGGACGAAGACCTTTAGGACCGCACTTTTAACAAATATCCGGTCCTAAAAGTCGCGAATACTTTTGAGCCTCATCGGCTCATTTTCAACATCCGCCTGTACCTCAAATTTCAAGCACTAAATAGCTTTATCCACCATCCTATTCCTTAGAAACCCAAAATGGACACACACAAATTGTTCGAAAAAATAAACAAATTTATTATTGAATTACATTGCTATATTTACAAATGAATGAATTAGCTAGTCGAAAAAATAAACAAATGTACAGAAGGCTATTGTTGAGACAACATCATATATTATTTACAAATGAATTAATTAGGACATTAATTCTGAGCACCACGCTTTTTTTTACCTCAACACGGAAGGTCTTCATGGCACTATCATCAAAATCACAAATTTATCAGTAATGTTCACTGAAAATTCACAACAGAGATTTCAGACAAGACAATCAAAATGACATTCTTACTTGGTGATCATCTGCTTCAACGTAGTCGATGGATCGCAGTGAGTGGAGCATAAGATGATAACATAATGCAACTCCATGTTCATGACGACCAAGCGCCGGTGGTTGCTGAAAATTCACAATGATAAAGTACTCGGTGATATATATATATGTAGCATAATTATATTAAGTGAATTGCAGACAAATATATATGTACCGAGCCAGTGTGGAAACAAGTACACCTTTCTTTGCACTTTACACAACCTATTTGATATGTACTCTGTCTCAATTCCAGAGGTAGTGTTGTACTTGCATGCACCGGGCACAAGAATCCAAAATCCGAAATTACGCCTGTTGAACCGGTTTCTCGTGCATGCACCTACAAGAATGACATCGATGAGGGAATTAGTATATATGTATATATGTGTGTCTAAACGGTGCATTTCAATTATGTAATCAAGGAAGAAGATACTTACTTCATAAATATTTGAACACATGGACTAGTAACCTCCTTTTCAGGAAGCAGCATGGACTCTACATCTTCATTATCAATGTAAACCGGTCCAGGATGAGGGAGGCCTATTACTTCATCGACAGGCCACGATTTATCTTTAAACCATTTTTGGGCTACCAAATCTTGTATTTTTCCTTGGCCGTCAAGTTAGCGGTAGGGGTGGAGCTTGAGGAGGGTGGAGCTTGAGGAGGAGTAGAGACATCTACAAGCTTCACTGGCCAAGAGATGAAGGTTCCCTTGACATCACTCACAACCTTCACTCATCGGTTGGGAGAGGGACAGTGCATCAAAGATCACCTCTTCAACCGACACTCGACTTCATCATCGCCCATTTGTTCGTGGTGTACGGTTGATTCCAATTTGTGGACAGTCCCTTTAGCAACCAATTGTCTATGACCATCACGATCCTCCACATACGAGATGACAAGGTTGCTCGACTCGATCGTCCAACAATGCAGCTCCCTCTAGTGCTCTGCTCTTGCATAGGTTCAGTTGAAGGTGTCAAGGGATCCACACTGGTCTCGGCCGAGAGCTCAGGAGGAACTTCATTTTCTCAATCTCCTCCTTCATCTTGCTCATCTCAGATTGAAACATCCTCAATGTAGCATCTTTCGCCGCTGATTCCTCACTTAATTTGGCCGCGTCGATCCATCTCCCCGGGTAACCATACTTTGTGCGTGGCGTTTGGATTTACCAAAGTATTGCTTTAGGCCTACCCGTCCTCCAATCCCCTTACACGCCCGAGTGATCGGTTTTCGGTCGCGGCGGTCGAACATCATTCCTCCCGTCCGACGCAAAAGATCTCTCTCGCCTCTTTCTTTTTAAGATCTTCCTGTAAGATACGAGATAACGAGAAGCTTAGTGATGAAACATGTTTAGTAAGTAAAAATAACAATATCGATACTTACAATTCGTTCGGCAACTACACGAGTTTTTCACTCGTGTAGGTGCCGCTTGGCTTTTGCCGAATATACAACCACGACTCCTCGCGACGTATTGGAGATGGCGGCCGGTCAACTACCGTAGAAGGATTGGATTCAGCTTCATCTTCCAATCTCTTCCGTTTGGTCGCCATCAAATCTTTTCGGCCTTTTCATATCCGCGCGAGAAGCCTGTGTGGGCAATCATTCTTTCTCCCAATCTCCCGATATTTTTCCCTTATTTTACGTGAATCGGGATTGAAAACAACTATATATCAATTATGAATTCCGGTCATGTCACTAACGAAATTAGAGAACTTCGCTTGATATGAACGTCAAACATTAGTCAAATTCACTTCATCAAGTTTCAACATTTTACTTAAGGAAGATGTAGCATTGTAGAAGAAATTGGGAAAACCAAAGGAAAGGGAGTTGCAGAAATGCTGCCAACTCAGTCAATTCATTCATTCATCATAAATGGTTCCTACACATATTAGAATAACTAACTAATTAACTAACAGCAACGTCTAACCATGGCCATTACACAGTTTACATATCAAACTTGCATGGAACTAGGACATGCTCCTCTCATGCAGGACAAAGGCAGCAAATGTATACTTCTATTCACACACCAAACCATTTAACTAACGAGATTAGATGTACACAATAACATTCACATATCCTCACACGGGTTAATAAGCAAACAAAAGTGCAAACAAAACTAAATATAACTCACTTTGAGCTTCGAGAGTGGTCCGCTTCGAACAAATTGTTGCCAAGTTTGTTCATCAAGAAATTTGTACTTGTCCTGGGGTTGATGGTCGGGCTTCTCCTCGGCAAAAATATAAGTGTTAGCTTAAAGGTCTTAAACTTCCCGAACCGCTCAAAGACAATAAGACAATGTTGAGTCTTTCAACTTCTCGACTGGGACGGTGAATGTAAGCCGGATAGTGTCCCACATAGGATCCTTTATTGTTTTTTGGTCCACATTTTTCCACTCATCGGTCAAAATGCTATCCTTGCTGCGTACTAGAGCGCCGACAAAACTAGTATATGTGCTTTTATTAGGACCGAAAGGTTGCAAATTTTCATCAAAATGAATCTCGAGCTTCGTCCCGGAATTCCGAATAAGGGATACTTCCATCATTCGTGTGCCGCTCTACCACGGGGCGAGGAAGAGAGGTAATGGAACAGGAAGGGTTTCGCAACGTGAACAGGGGTTCTTCAGTGAGAGTGTGAGAGTGTGAGAGTGACAAAAGCTTCCGCGCGAAGTTAACGTTTGGCGCTTCATTTTTAAGACCGGACAAATACACATATACGGTCTTAAAAGATAACCTTTAAGACCGATCTCTATATATGTCCGGTCTTAAAATTAATTAATTTTTTATTCAAACTTTAGTACCGCCAAATTTTTTGTCCGTTCTTAAAAGTCTAACTTTTAAGACCGGTCATTCTGTAACTATGGTCTTAACATTTATTACTTTTTTATTTAAACTTTAGTACTAGGACAAATTTTAAGTTCGGTCTTAAAAATCAAAGTTTTAAGACCGGCTTTTATATATGTTCGGTCTTAAAACTTTAATACCTTTATATTTATATTTTTCCGTATTATTTTGGAGTGTAGAAAATATAAGTCTGTCTTGATGAGATTTCTCCATAAAAGTATTTGATATTTCAATTTTTTTATTAACATTTTTAAGACCGGTTGTTATTTTAACAGGTCTGGATAAGATCTATGAAAAATTGATCAGAATAAGAAGTTCTTTATATTTACAAATATGACACCGGTCACAGATTTAGGACCGGTCGATACTTAGTCCGGTCTTAATGAGGCGTCCTTCATTGTGTAAGAAGTTATTTTTATTTACAAAACTGCCACCGGTCACACCATTAAGACCGGTGCTTCGATTATCCGCTCTAAATGAGGCGGTCTTATAGCCCTTCATTGTTTAAGAAGTTCTTTTTATTTACAAAACTGCCACCAGTTACACCTTTAAGACCGGTGCGTCGATTATCCGCTCCAAATGAGGTAGTCTTAAAGCCCTTTTTTGCACTAGTGTATTCAAATCATTGCAATAATCACATCTCTTTCTTCCATGGATTCCTTTTCAATCATTAGAATAATTAATTAATCATAATCTCCTCAATTTATTCAAAACACCCAATTTTCAACACTTAAAGTTTCACATAAAATTCCCAATATTCACTTTTTATCATAACCCTCAAAACCAACCTATTCAATCATCAATATAAACTCAAAAAGAATAAAATAAATCATGAAATTCAAATATAAGAGCCCCAATATCATAAATAAAAATTTATTCCATCAAACACTTACTCCTTTAATTATGCATCGGAAGCGTTACTATTCAATTTCTTAGGGGTTAATTGCTCATTAGATAACTTATCATATACTCGAACAAGACCGGAACCTTCAATTGTTGGTATCTACCTCCTTTCCCTTAGAGTCGCGTCCGTTGTGCTGATCACATTCTAAATTTTTGGAAATGACTGAGATTCATACAAATCTCAGTAGTAACAGTCAATTACTCACATAAAATACATACATTATTGAACATCGTAGTCAACCATCAAACGTACATACAATACATTTAACATGATATGCAACATTGACTATAGTCATAGAACCTACCAGTCCATTCCCACAACGCTAGGTATTCAACTGGACCTTTGCCCTTCTCATCTAAATGCTTAATAGGTTTCACGACCCAAGGACCCATTGATCCATTAGGCCCTATTGTCTATCTCGTGTTCACAACACATATATCACAATGGTTCATACATGGATATAAATGTATACATATTATGTGAGAGAAAAGTTACTACCTTGAAGCCTTTCAAACTCTTGATCTTGTTCCCAGTCGCTTGGGTGTCATGGGCAGATATCAAATCCTATTAATATTCACAGACGAACGAGTTATTACTTATCCAAGTTCTTTGATATCTTAAGATATTAGGGTTGACTATCTTTAATGTTAATGTACTAAGCCCAATGTGTAGCTAATAGGCCTACACTAACTCCAAGTGCTTATCTTGACCATCGGAAGTTAACTTTATTACAAATCGCCCTTACTTTCTTATTTTCACATATCAAGCCCATGCTGCTAGAATTTTCACCTAACTTTGAAAATTCATATCTTTATGTAAAAATATCTAGAGTAAATACCTTTTCTGGCCCCTGACAAAAAACACGGACCCCATTTTGGTCTATGACAAAAAAATGTCTTTTTTAGTCCATAAAAAAGACAAATAATGGTCGATTGATGGACATTTTGGTCCCTCACAAATTTTCAAAAGGTCATTTTTAGTCCCATAAAAAGGACGAATAAGGGTCGATTTTTTTTGTTAGGGACCAAAATGGGGTCCGTGTTTTTTACCAGGGACCAGAAAGGGTATTTACTCAAATATCTAATTGTAGTGATTCTAAATGCTATGTTACCTTTATTAAGTCTAATTTTAGGAACAAATTACTTCCAAATGCCACTTGTACTCACACAAATCCAGAATTCTCATTAAATCCTTATTGCCACAAAGTCGTCCCAGTTTTAATTGTCTAACTTCAAAAATTTGTATCTTACAATCTACTAACCCAAGTAGCACATATTATATATCCAATTAAAGCTTAAGATGTCTACTACCATTATGGGAAGTTTCATGGCCATTGGACAAGATTTGATCATTCAAAAACTCGTCTCAAAAAAATTGTCTCTAGAAAACGAAATCTGGCAGCACTACTACATTATCTTTAATCTTTGGTTTTTCAATCTGACCCTTTTAAAATCATATTCACAACCTATTCCTACACAACTTCGTTTCGTTTGTAGAATCCATTTCTAACCTATAAAAAAAAATACCAAAATCATATTCTTTCTCCAAGTTCTGGTTTTGGTCGAAAATCAAGGGTTCATTAGAACTCAACAAAATCTCAGAATATTCGGCTCAAATAAGAACTTATATATATCTCTACTCGATTCCATAACCGGTTCTTGATTTTGGTAGCATCTCCACCTTGTAGATGAAACCAAACACCTCTGATCAAGGATCCAAAACCATAGAAATATTGTTCTCACTGAGAGGAACAACGTTAGAGAAGACCTCAAAATCTAGAAAAGCCGAATCGGAGGTGGAATCGGCTTCGAAACTCAAGAAATCTTACTATTCATCTACCGTCTCTCATATTTCGTTTTCCTTCCATTTCTCTCTCCCACTATCTCTCTCTCTCTCTTTGGTTCTGGCCGAAATAAGGGTCTTGGAGAGGTTTGAATGGCCTTTAATTCTCATGTGATTGGCTCATATGTTGACATGTGTCCAATTAATCTAATCACAATATGCCAAATGTCCTTGTAGCACCTTATTTCCCTTTTCTATCTCTTATTAGGTACCACATTATGTCATGGAAAAGGAGACCTGATGAATTCCCCTGAATCCCGTGTTCGGTGTTCAAAAAAGTCAAGTACTTGACCGAATCGGAGACATGAGGAATCCTTGGACTCAAGCGTTAGGTGGCGTGTTCTGGATATGCCAACACAAAATTGATTTTGTAATTTGTCATGATGAGGGGACACTTGTCATATTCTTATTAAACCAACACAAAAGTTATGTCATCATTTGCCATCATGACTACTTTATTAAAGCTACTTTATCGGTGTTTACTTAGGATTCTATTAGGATTTTACTTGCGACTGCAGCACACATATTGAGGCTTGCCAAATGACGCCAGGTTAGAGTGTGTGTGGGCCTCCACATGGTACCACATACCGTTGTCTTTTTAAAAAACGTAGGGTACAAATATTTGTCCAAAAAATTCCATGTGCACACCTATACTGGCACATATTGCTTGACCAATCATCTCATACCTCATGACATAGCTGAGTGACATCTTTCTACCAACCTAATGGCACCGTATATGTGTCATATGCCCTTTTGCACCAACACTTTAATCCTACTGCCTACGCATATTGGGCCCTCTGCTAAGTAGAGCTGAATCACATAGTTCCTGAGAGTCTTTCTATAGTCCCCAAGAGTCTTTCTATCTCTCGACATTCTTGGGACTCTTCCCGAACTAGGCTTAGTTGTCTTCTTGATACATGCTTATCATCAAGTCTCTAGGCCCAAAATTCAGGATATTACATATTACAAAAGGAGCCACAGGGGGCAAGACTGTGGAAGAGAGTGTGAAGGTTACTAGTCCCTGAGAAACTTAAATTCTTCTTATGGCAAGTATTTCATGAAAGGCTTCCCACAAACTCACTTAGAGCTAATCGAGGATTTAGGGGTGGGAATAGGCCAAGTCCTTATCAGGCGGTTAGCAGCCTGGCCTATTTGTTAAAAAGGTCATGCCAAGACCTATGTAAAGGCCTAAACGTGTAAATAGTCCAAGCCTATTTTTTAAGGCTTGACCTTTTTACACATTAAATAAATGTAATTATATTTGTAACATATAAATAATACAATTTTTTTTTTAATTCTTATATTCTAATTTCAAAGTGCACAAAGTCTACTTATGACCTTCAAGGTCTACAATATGAGGCCTTTTTAAAGGCATGCTTTGTAAGTAGGCTTTTAAAAAGGCTTTAGGCTCAATTAGGCCTTATGAAAGCTCAGGCCTTTTGCCTCCATTATAGGCTTAGACCTATTTAGCTAAAGCCTGGCTTGACCTTACCTATTTTCATGCCTACAAGGATTAACAGATAATGATGAGTGCCTATTTGAGTGTCAAAGAGAGGAAAACACTTTACACATACTCCATGATTGTGAGATAGCTAGAAATGTGTGGATTGAAATTATTAAGCCTAACCTTTGTTTTAGTTTCTTTTGTTCTAATTTGCAAGTGTGGCTTAGAATGTGCATGACTCATAATTTGAGCAATGCATGCTTTAGCAGATAGACGTGGGTTCGAATTTTCAGTACCTTTTGTTGGCTCCTTTGGAGAAATCAATGTAAAGGAGTTATGGAAGTTGTTTGATATCAAGGAAAAGAAATCATTAATGGGGGAATCACCCCGCTGATGGAAGTTACCTTTAGTGACAATATCACACACCAAGTTTTCAAGCT
Source organism: Acacia pycnantha (assembly GCA_025563575.1). Lineage (NCBI taxonomy): Eukaryota > Viridiplantae > Streptophyta > Magnoliopsida > Fabales > Fabaceae > Acacia > Acacia pycnantha. Next base: position 4,659,318 of record JAMWYP010000009.1, read on the forward strand.
CTACGGAGAAGCCGAGCATGGTTGGAATTCCACACCAGAAGATTTTGTTTAGTTAGATATAGATGGATCAGTCAACAATAAAAAAATAAGCAGCGTGTGGTGGAGTAGCCAAAGACTCCAATGGAGACTGGATTCTTGGTTTTCAACATAAGTTGGGATTTCTACCACCACCAGTAGTAGAACTGTTGGCTTTACTAACAATTCTTCAAGCTTGTAAGCAAAATCACCTCCAAAAAATCCTTGTCTATACAAACTCAATGGAAGCTTTCCATTTAATCCTAAAAGATGGTAGTCACAATCATCCACTAAGGGAAGAAATTAATGAGATTAGAAAGTTTCTTTTCTCAGACTGGGACATAGAGCCCTAATATGCACCTCGTGAGACAATTAGATGTGCAGACTACCTTGCCAAAGACGCCCATAATCTTAGGGAAGACATGCGAATTTTGCAAAGACTTCATCCAAGATGCCTCTCCATCATGCGAGAGAATCAGGGCTAGCTATCTTCAGATTAAGTCGACACTGATGTGATCGATAAACTTCAAGTTTCTCAACTTGCCTTTCGTAGTAGTAGTACTAAATTATTATTATTATTATTATTATTATTATTATTTATGTAATTTTGGCATGCTTAAAGATAGATTGTATTAAAGGCCTTTGGCCTTGTTAGCCTATTTCTAAGATTTTTTTTAAAAAAAATTCAGGCTTTTTTAACAGGTCAGCCAGGCTTTTGTACAAGTCAGGCTTAAGCTGAAAAAGACATATAACAGGCCATAGGCCAACCTGTTACAAAACAGGTCTAACTTGTTAAGGGTGAAGCTTATTATGTTTCCACTATTATTGTTGAGAGAAATCAATAGGGGTAAATTAGGAAAAGATCGAGTCAAGTGAACTGTGATTGGTTGGTTAGAGCATTTCGCTTTAATCATTCATATCTTGAGTTCAACTTGGCAGTGATGATGGATGATGATGTTCAACAAAAAATTAGAAAAAGATTGATAAATATGAAAAATGACTTATATTTATAACCAACATCAACTCTCAAATATGTCTTATATTAAGGAATATATATATATATGGGGTTTAAACTTCTCATGTTGTATGAGAAAAAGAAGATTCCTACACACAAATGAAATGGTGGGACTCACATATATATAATGCTAATTATATATATATGTAGGGTTTATTGTTTATCGTGTCATTTGACATAAGGTTTTGTCAAGTCATCCCAAAATTACGTCGTTTTGAAAGTTAGGGGAATTAAAGAAGAGTCTTTTTGGTAAAATTCATATAATAAATACAAAAACAAAAATATCAAAACATCATTCATTAATTCCCCTAATCCCAAAACAACGTCGTTGTGGGAGTTAGCGGAATTAATGAAGATGAGTAATGTAAACGAAATCTTAAACGGTGAGTTTTGAACATGGTTTGTGTAACCGGACCGGACCGGCCGGTTCAGACCGGGAATCGGCCAAGCGGCCGTGAAACTGGTCCGGTTTAGGGTTAAACCGGACTGACCTGGTGAAACCGGTGTGACCCGGATGGGTTACAAGGGTCACCGGGTCAAACAAATTTTTTTTAGGGGTTTTTTTAAATTTTTTATTTTTTATTTTTCCTCCTACTACCGTTTATTTCTTCAGGTGAAACCGTGAAAGAGCTTTGTTCATCTCGATTTAGAGCTTCGTTCCATTGTGCAGAGCTTCAAGTTTATTGTTGTTGAATGTTTTATTTTATTTTTAGTTCTTTGTTCTTCGTGTTTTGCTGGTGCTCTAATGTTTATTTTTTCACTTTTGGATGTCATATTGGTTTGATTTGGGTTCGTTTTTTGTTTTCCTGAAGCTGTCGTGGTTGCTCTATTTTTTGTTGGCTCTGCTTATTTTTGAATATTGGCTTTGATTTGCCTATTGGTTTCTGTTGTGCTTCGGTTTGGTTTGGATTTTTGAAGGTTTGGTTTGCTCGGTTTGTGAGATTATGGTCTGTGAGGTTCTGTGTTTGATTATTTTCCTGAAGTTGTGTTAATGGAGGAAATATTAATAATGAAGGTGCCCGAATACTACCACTCCCAATCCCGAGTCTATCAATCCTCCCACACATTCTCGGTGTTAAAAAGATACCGCTTGAGAATATTTTGTCATCATATACTTGTTTTTGATATTTTGCTACCATGAATATATTGTCTCAAATGTAGGTTGTAAAGAAAATTGTTAGGAATATCTGAATATGTCACAAGTATTGAAGTATATGGTTATTTTGCTACTGATCTAAAATATTGAAATGATATATGGTATGTTAAATTTAGGTTGGTGTGATGAGAAATTAATTATTTTCTAATTTTTTATACCTCACCGGTCTAGCCCGGGCTGACTCCGGTCTGACCCACTAACCCTTAACCCAATACCCTAACCGGTTCAGTGACCGGTCCGAGTTTCAGAACCTTGGTTTTGATTTCAAAAGAGACAAAATAGTTTAGATTTTTATTAATTAGATTATAGAAACTAATGTTTTAAACGAAATAAAACTAAATATTCAAATTAAAATATGACAAACTTGAATAAGGAAATATTGAATTAAAATCTCAAAACATCATTGATTAATTCCCCTAATGTAATATTTTTGGTAAGAAATATGATATTACATACAGTTACATTGCGATTCCCCCTTTACCCGGTTTCCTATTTTAATGTGGGTGATTTATGATTTTAGACAAGGTCGTACCTAATAATCCAATCAAATCACTTCCTTCCTCCGAGGCTGAAATCCCGAAGCCCAAAGAATCATTCATTGCTTACTGTGAAAAAGCCCATGCACGTTCCCTCCATCGCCGTCCATTTCGGATCGGACGGTCCTCATTATCCTCCTCCTCTTACCTGCAAAAGAGACCGTTTTGAAGGGCTCTAGACACAATGAACAAGAATCTCAGGCCCACGCGATCTCATCCCTTCTACTTCTCCTTCTCTTCTGTCACATTCCTATTCCTGCTCTGAAATTCTTCCCTCACGAAGCGTAAGCCTCCATTCTCTACCGAATCTCCCACCTTCGAACGAGAGAGAGAAGCAGGAGAGGGAAAGAAACGCACGCGGCTTGGACCTTTTTCAGCTTCCTCTCCGTACGTGTAAGGTAAATGTGACTCTACTATTTTTCGCCTTCTAATTTTTTACGTGGTTTTCTTAAATTATGTGCAAAACCTAATGTATTTGATGGTAAATATGAGCTTCTTGATGTGTTGTTTTTGTGTCTTGTCTAATAGGGGCTTTCTCTTTTTAGTTTCAGAAGGATCAAGTTTTGGGTTCGTTAGTATTGATGTGAAGATTCGCTTTTTGAGGTGTGGAATCTACGGTATAGTATTCTGTTTTATCTCGTGATTTGAATTTGTCCATTGATTGCGCCCTTTCCTAACTCTGAGTTGAAGAGTAGGTAGAAACAGAATATTAGAAATTGTGTTATAATTTTGAGCCTCTGCCAGTGTGGAGATGTGTTAATGGTTTTGTCTGTTCTAGGCAGAATTTAATTCTGCCGGGCTATAGAAAAGGGGAAACTGTCACCCTTAATTATACTTGTTCTTCTGTAGTTAATATTACATTTTATTTGCTTACATATTTTTGCTGCTATTTCTCTGTAACTTCTAGTTCAGAGATGGCTGGGAGGAGTAATGTAAATAGGAAAACAGAGGGTTTGCAACCTTTGTCAAATAGTAACATTGAAGAAACTTTGAAGAGTGAGCTTGATAGGATACTTCAAGAGCAGCGCAATCCACAGTTAATTTATCAAGAAAGGGATCTCAATATTTTTCGGAGCGGAAGTGCTCCTCCAACTGTGGAGGGATCCCTTAGCGCTGTTGGCGGTCTTCTAAGGAACTCTGATTTTGGGTCAATCAATTGTAGGAGCCATAATAATAATGGAATTTTGACTGAAGATGAGCTTCGTTCACATCCTTCTTACCTTTCGTATTATTACTCACATGAAAATAACAATCCAAGGCTGCCCGCACCATTGGTGTCAAAGGAAGATTGGCGTGTTGCTCAAAGGTTTCAGGTCAGCGGGTCTTCATCTGAGGGATTTGGAGGCTGGAGGAAGAATTTGGGTGCAAATGGTGATAGTTCGTCATTATTTTCAATGCAGCCTGGACTTTCTGTGCAACAAGCAGAGAATGATCTAATGGAACTGAGGAAAACCAGTGGCCAAAATCTATCTAGGCAGAATTCTGCACAGTGGATTGACTGTAACACAGATGGTTTGGCCAGAATGACTGGTGGGAGTCTTGGTGTGAGGAGGAAGAGTTTTGCTGACATTCTTCAGGTTATTATTTTATCCTCATTGCATGCATATTATTTCTAGTTCTGAATGTGACATTTTTTGTGCAATTAATAATGTGGAATCACTTTCTTTACAATGTTCTAATGAAGTGTGGCGAAAGTTAATAGTTGATTTTGTGATTTTTTTACGCAATCTTAAAATATGTAACATATAGCTCATTAAAAATTGTTGAATGAAAATCAGGGCTAGGCCTTACTAGCTTTACAGTTTTCCACTATAGAGTTGCCATTAACTTTGCACAATTGTATTTCTTTTGTTTGCCTCTTCTTTAGTAGACATGGTCTCAACATTTCCTGCAAGCTTGTTTTACATGTTAAAGGTAGTTCTATTGATCTTTAGGTGTAATTAATGCCAATATATGCAATTTTTATGTGTAAATGAGTATCAATAAATGTGCTGCATCTTTTGCAGTTGCAGTTTCAATCTTATGCTTCATTCTCCCACATTAACCATAATTATCCTCAAATATGGAAGAATTTTGGTACTTGTAAATTGCATGTTAAAATAGATTCTTATCCTGCCCTGGCATTGGCATTTCATTATGCTTTTAACTTAAGCTAGCATTTTTTGCAGGAAGGCGTTGATCAGCCTGCTTTCATGTCAGGTAATATGTTACAGCCAGCAAGTTACAGTGCATTTGCTGATATTAGGGATTCAACTGGCATGGCTGATCATCATCCAATAGGTATATGCAATGGAGTTAAATCCTCAGAGTGCTTGCATTCTGCAGCTTCTACTCCTGGTCTGGATGGGCTTCAGAACCATGATGTAATGGTCTCTCATGGTTTTGCATCTGCTGTGGGTTCATCTCTGTCAAGGGGTACAACCCCTGAACCTCAGGTCATTGGTAGACCTCCTGGGTCTGCACTTACTCCTGGCGCTGGTGCTAGTAAAGTTGGGTTTGTTGAGAATAATGTTGTAGGCTTGAGTGCCCAGAAAGGTCATTCTTCCAGTATGACTGAACTTGAACTTGCTGAAATGATGTCTTCCTTATCTAGTATGAATTTGTCTAATACTAGGCATGCAGAGCAAGATAGTTTTCTGCAATCTAGGTTACAAAAGGAAATTGGTAATCAGCCAGATCTTTTATTGAGAACAATTAGTAATGGTAACAACCTTGTTGAACTGCCCAGACATAATGACATTGTAATGAACCTTAACGCAATGACTTCAAATGAGCAAGCCAATATAATGAGAAGAAGTGCTTCATCTGCTAGTATTCACTCAAAAGTGCATTCTACTGGAAATGTCCATCATGCTCGTACAAGTTTGCCAAGCATGGATGTTTCTGGCCATGTTCATGGTGCATATCCTGTAAACTCAAATTTAAATGCTGTGTACAAGAATCATATTGACACAGGTCTGGTTCTCTCTTATTTTCTAACTACCGTGTGTGTGTGTGATATTAAAGAATATTGGACTTCAAGTTTATTCTTTATGGCCATCATTAACTGGTTATTATTTTTCAGCTTTGAGAGATCATGGTGATGGGAAAAGTTTAGATGTGCTAGGAAATCAAGTTGGTCCTGATCTTCATTTCTCAACTGCGGATCCATGCTTCACCCAACGGTTGCGGCAAGGTTCTGATTACTTTATGCCTGGTCCAGGTGATCTTTCTCAAGTGAGAAATTTCTCTGTTATGCCACATGGAGACTTTGAGGGACTTCAGAAAGCATATCTTGAGACACTTCTTTCTCAACAAAAGCAACAGTATGAACTTTCACTTTTTGCCAAATCTGGGTTTCTTAAATATGGATTCTATGGGAGTCAACCTTGTGGTCTTGGCACACCATACTCAGGAAAGCAGGTTGCAAATTCCTTACTTCCTTCTCGTGGATCTGGAAATTCACTGTTTGAGAATGCAAGTGCATCACAATTGGATGCTATGGTTAAGAGTTCAATAGGAGGTTCTATTGGGCCATGTCATAATGACTTTGGCAACAGCATGGATGGTAGATTTGTATCATCCTTACTAGATGAGTTCAAGAACAAGGCTAGATCTTTTGAACTTTCAGATATTGTTGGTCACGTGGTTCAGTTCAGGTATAGACCTTACACTTCTGTGGACCTGTCTTCTCTTGATAAGACTCTGGAATTATGAATTAATAATCTATACCGTAATGCAGTACTGATCAGTATGGGAGTCGCTTTATTCAGCAGAAATTAGAAACAGCCTCTGCAGAAGAAAAGATGAAGATATTTCCTGAGATGATTCCTCATGCTCGTACCTTGATGACTGATGTCTTTGGGAACTATGTTATACAGAAAGTATAATTATTTTCTTTTGCTATGATCAATGTTTAGGCTCATCCTTTAAGAAGTTAATCTTAAATGTGATGCTCGGATTTGCAGTTTTTTGAGCATGGTACAGCAAGCCAAAGAATTGAGTTAGTCAGTCAACTAACAGGTCATGTTTTAGCTCTCAGTCTGCAAATGTATGGTTGCAGAGTGATTCAGAAGGTAATTTCTGTGCCTTTTATTTTATTATTAATCCCTCTTTAAATGTATCATGCTTGACATGAACGTTTCATTTACTTGATGTTTGTACATCATGTTTTTTCTTGACTTGGGAAACTTTAGTGAGTTGTTTATATTGTAGGAGACCTCTTTAGTGAACATCATTAAGTAATCTCTGTTCAGTGTTCATTCCTTTGATATGCAGTCACCTTTTTCTTGGATGAGTAAATAATGTATAAGTTGAGATAAATTTATATTAGACTCTTCTTTACTGAAATAGGTAGGCTTGCTTGTTACATATCTTTATGCGGTCAATAAATGTTGCAATGCCATTTCATAATTATGTTATGTCCTAGATGTACTTGAATATTAGGCTTAGGGTAAAATAGATTTGATTTAATTTTATAGGTTTCACTGTGGATTATGATAAATACTCATTGTACCAAGGCTGTACGCATGAGAGAGAAAATGTGAACTTATATTTGTAATTTCTTCTATTTATGAACTCGCTCGCATGCTTCTCTTATTACAAAAATTGGCGGTTCTTCTTGTGTAAGAATATGAGCATATGGTGGCAACGCTTTCCATTTATGGTCAGATATAATCACATGCAGAATTCTTTTTAGTGTACTCCAATCTCTCCTCTGTGTGTTAATTTCTTTTGTTTACGGCATTTTGCTGGGGCCATAATTGCTTTCTTGTCATATGACTAAAAGTTATCAAAAATCATCCACAGGCATTGGAGGTGGTTGATGTTGATCAGCAAACTCAAATGGTTTCTGAGCTTGACGGTGCAGTAATGAAATGTGTACGTGATCAAAATGGTAACCATGTTATTCAAAAGTGTATAGAGCGTGTTCCCCAAGATCGAATCCAGTTTATTATCTCATCTTTCTATGGGCAAGTTGTGGCGTTTTCCACCCATCCATATGGGTGTCGTGTCATTCAGGTTAGACATTGCTGTATGGAATTTATCTATGTGGAGACAGTTATATAAATTTTTGCTTGATGATGATTTAACATTTTCCACAATTCTTAACAGAGGGTTCTGGAGCACTGTAATGATCCAAATACACAACAAATTATTATGGATGAAATCATGCAATGTGTCTGCAATTTAGCACAAGATCAATATGGAAATTATGTTATTCAGGTCTGCAATTTACTTTCTATTTTTTGTTAATGAATTGTTTATCTGCTTTAACATGTTTAGGACCAGTTAATGGGCAATGGAAATAGCTTCATTATTGTAACAGTAGATTTTCATAGGCTGTAAATCCTTAATGCTTAAGTCTGTATTCAATCCCAGTGCTTCACAAGCTATATGGGCCATTCAACTGGCCAAGTTCTTTTATTTCAAGTGTACTAGATAATTTATTCTTTATATGTTCAACATCATCACCACCTGTTAAGATAAGGCCATTCATCGAGATAGCCAAAAATTAATTTTCCCAAAATATAACGAAACTATTTTTCCTTTTGTGTGTTTACAGCAACAACAATCCTTGACCCACAAGGTAGGGTTGGCTATATTGATCGCATGATACCACTGTGTTCTATAAACAACCAAACCTTTGAATATATTGTTCACCAAAAGCCCTGTCCAATAACTTATTTGAGTGGTTTTTGCTTTTCCTCTACCTTTCTTTATAGAACTCAAAATTGTTTGTTCAACCATCCTCACCAAGATCTTCAATGGTCTTTTTATGCATGTCCGAACCAACTTAAACGGTTTTCTACCTCCTCCTCGTTCATAGGAACCAATTTCTTTGTGCCTTTTGATTGTTTGGGGGAACTATCTGTTTCACTAGGTGTGGTCTAATAACATATTTATATTAGTTTTACTGTTACCTTATTCTCTTGTTGCTTCTTTACCCCACCTTTCTTTGGTAGCATGTCCTGCAACATGGAAGACCGCATGAACGATCTGCTATCATAACCAAGCTTGCTGGGCAAATTGTGAAGATGAGCCAGCAGAAATTTGCTTCCAATGTTGTTGAGAAGTGCCTGACTTTTGGCAGTCCTGAGGAGCGTCAAATTTTGGTGAACGAAATGCTTGGTACCACTGATGAGAATGAGCCTTTACAGGTTTGCCCGCCTTTTTAAATTTTTTTTTTTTTGCTTCATGGCACAGTTTTACATAATTCTAGATTTTTTTTTTTTTTGAATTAACGGATGAGATTAAAGCATAATTTATGTCATTGTTGTTTCTCCTACTTATTCTGAATATGCTCTCGTGAAGCTGGCATTAGCCCCCTGTCCCACTTCGTTTAATTCCTTAAATTTCAGAAACTATCGGTCCATACTTTAGTTATTACCAATTTGGCACAATTTGAGAACAGGCCCTACTGCTCTAAGTTTTTTAATCTCCTATTTCTTGCTACCCCTGAGGTCTGTTGCAACTTTCAACATTGCTGAAGTTTGTAGATTCATCGAATTACAGTTGCTTAGTGAATAAATTGACTATGTAACATACAAATTGCAGGCTATGATGAAGGATCCCTTTGGAAATTATGTTGTGCAAAAGGTTCTTGAGACATGTGATGATCAAAGCCTTGCCTTGATTCTTTCTCGGATTAAGGTTCATCTAAATGCCCTGAAGCGGTACACTTATGGTAAACACATTGTTTCTCGTGTTGAGAAGCTTATAACCACTGGAGGTAAGCCATACAGAGATTACTTCCTCATAGAAGTTTGTATTTCTTGTTTGTGATTGTTCATATATCATAATCTTGATTTACTCATAAAAAGCCGTTGTTTGCAGAAAGGCGCATCGGTTTGTTGGCCTAGTCTACTTCTTATGGCATCCTAGTTGAGGAGGACATGCCACCTAATAAAGAACATCCTTTTTGTACAGTTAACATGGATGTTGTTGATTAGTAAGTTCCTTCTGGAAACGTTAACTGTGGAGATTTTTAAAGCCTTGTAGATAGAGCAGACTCAGCTGGTGGGCCGTTGAAATAAGCTTATTTTTCTGCAAAACTCTGAAGGGAGAGAGAGAGAGTCCACTCTGTAAGTTCAAGATCATTAGAGTCATGCCAATTACTAGTCTTTTTGGGAGTATATATATATATATATATGAGAGAGATGAGGTCCATAGTATGTAAAGCAAAACAAGTGTAAATGGTTAATTGCAGTTACAAGAGGTCCATAGGCTTTGAAGTTTCATCTAATGTATGTAAATATACTGCAATCTTGAGGCTGTCTCCTGTCAATAATTATCACGGATTTTATGACTCATATTCCTTGAGTATTTTATTGAAGGTATATTTCTTTTCTTGTGAGTTAAGATTTTAGCTTTCAAGTGAAGCAATGCTTACTTATTGTATTGTTAGCATTGATTTATATTTAGAAATAAATCTTAAATAATAGGCTTAATACATTTTTAGTCCTCAGTGCTTGAGTTAAGATTCTTTGGCTTTGTCTCTTGCATTTCATGATTGTTTGATGCCTCATTCACATAATGAGATGAAATAGAAAAAAGGGAATTTTATCTGGCGATTTTATGAATGAAAAATATCTTTTGTGACTCCAAATAAAAAAATTACTAAAAAGGAAGAAAATTTGATTAGCCAATGAATGGAGTATAAAAAATTATTTAATGTTTATTGGCTTTTTTTCAATAAAATGACAATATTGTTAGGCTTTGAAGTTGATATGCTAGCCAAGCTTGCATTGGAGATGCCCCTGAATTTCACTTTGTTCCCCAAATTTTACATTAAAAAAAAATGTATCTAATAATAAATAAATATATGCACACTTTTTTTAATTGAGATGTCAACAAATGGCATACATATCTCACCATAAACACACGAGCCGAATTATATATATAAACATCATAGCTATAGATGGATGCTTAAACTCATTAAAACAATTAAAATGAAAGGAATATGTTTTTATTAGGAGGCAATCAAAATGTAGAAAGCAAAATCCTTTTAAAAGTAAGTTGAAATTTATTAAAATTGTGAAAAATGCAAGTTTACCTTGACTTGTTATTAATAGTACATTAACAAGTTAGGGTATTGCAACTAATAAATCATGACATGACAAATCATAATATCATTATTGACAAGTTTAGGTGTCTCAGTTGATAAGTCAATGTGCCACTAATGAAAAATAAGGATAAATTTGTCTTTTCACTATTCAAGTAAATCTCCCTTAAGTCACTTGAGAGTTTATATCAATTTAATGATTTCATAGGACTACATAGTAATAATTTGTCTTTCCTAAAACCTCAATGTATGTGAGATTACAAATGTACATATATATTTTAATAAAATAGCAAATGTCCAAACAAAAGTTTATAAATCCAAATTTTAACTCCTATAATACAATAACAAATTAACAAGTGGCCATATAAAAATTTATAAATCATAATCTTAACAACTACCAATAATAAAATAATAAGTGTTCATATGAAAAATTACAAATGTTATTCTAGTTTACATTATAAGAGGTATTACAAAAATTTATAGGCGTTAGTAAGTAAATTTACAAATGCACGTACATAATAAACGACAAACCGTAAGGGAAAAAACGTCTTATTTGAGAATTTGACCAAATAAAAAATAAACAAGTTGACATTTTGAACCCAAGTTTTGTCCTTAATTAAATACTTCCTCTTGTCCTTATTATAAGGCACCAACTAGTAAGTTTATTTGGTCCTTTTTATAAGGCACTTGCTTGTTCCCAATGAGCATTAATTATTTTTTCCCATGTCTGCCCCTAATTAATAAAGCTAAGGGGTGAGAGTAATAATTAATATAATATTAGAGTTTAGTACAATTAGTAGGGGTAATATTGGAAATTACTTAGATTCTAAGACAACTATATTGACTTTAATTACTTTTATTGATTTGTGAGAAAAGTTAGTTGGTGTCATATACTCCCTCTGGTCCTTATTATAAGGCACCAACTACCATTTTCTCGCGGACCAAGGAATGGAGGTTAAGTTATTAATGAGGTCTAAAAGTAATAAATGTTTCCAACTTTACCCCTACTTTAATACTTTAATGATGTAGGTTTAAATGAGTTAGTTAAAAATGAGGGCATAATGGAAAAATAGTAATAAATGAGTTAGTTAAAGTAAGTTGGTGCCTTATAATAAAGATCAAAAGATGTTGGTGGTTGGTGCCTTATAATAAGGACTTGAGGGAGTAACAAGGACTGAATATATAACAGAGCGGGCATCGGTCAATTCGCGTGCCTGTTGCTAATTTCGTTTTCTTATCCGTTAAAAAGAGAAGACGAGGTCAAAAACTCAAAACACTCACCAATCCCGCGTCGTCTCTTCAAAGGCTGGGTACCCGAGGCCGCCAACATAAACCAATTCCTCTGTGAAATCGTTGACTCTTGACAATCAAGCGGAACAAATCTACTAGTCCTCGCCGTCCTTGGGAAAACACTAGTAATGGCTGCTTCTATCTCCGGTGGGTCCTACTCTTGGGTCAGCTATAATAATGTTCCCAAATCCTTAATTACTAGGAATTTTCGGGTCTTACTCGTTTCTCATTGTCTCCGAGCTACAATCTTGGGATTTCCAATTTTACATTCAAAGTTTAAATCTGTCAGAATCAGAATCTCCATTTCGGAATTCCCAGACATTACTGTTTGTACTCCCTGATGAACTGATCCCGAGAACCCAATTCCCTCTTGCGTTGAAATGTTCAAAACGAGTCTTAAGGCTTCTTCTTCTTGTTCTAGTTTTGGCCGCAGAATGCTATGGTCTTGGTTGGCCCTTGTGATTTTGAGCTCCTTGAGTTTGGTCCGGTGCCAAGTTAACGGTGGCTCCATTCCATTCGGTGATTCTTCTGGTGCTGTTCCCTTTATGACACAGTATGTAAATAACCAGCTCTCCAATCTTACTATAGATCTCAGCCAGGAAATCAAAAGCCGGTCCGGCTTCTGCGTCACAGACCCGTGAGTGCTTCATCAATTTATGTTTGTATTTGTACATGTTTTTTTTGTCATAGTTTTTTAAATTATAGAATGAGCTGATATTTTGGTCATCCGAGTGTAAACGTTATTTTAATTTGGTTTCATTGGGTTGAACATCTTTGTTTCAATCTTATTAATGGCAAATTTTTTGCCTATATAATTCTCATGTAATTGGCCATTAAGTATCGAATTGTCACCCTTCACATGTGGTGGCATGACTGCTTCAAGCGGTATGTTGCTTTTCTAGATAGGCACTTAATGGTTATATTAGCTTCATGTTAGATGCCATCAAACCTCAAGAATCATGTACCATGAACTTCGTTCTGAATCCCAGTATTGCTATTTTAGGGATGCTGAGTGGGAGAAGGCATTTAACTTCTCATCTGATTTGAGCTTCTTGACTTCTTGCATTCAGAAAACTACAGGTATGAGCAGTTTTACTTGGAAAGGAAATGTCCATTCTTGCGTATGTGTCATTCAGAGACTAGAAAGATTTAAGGTTTTAAGATCTTGTTGTTAGGGGTAAGTTTAAAATAATGTTTTCTTTTGTTTGGAAAATTAAATATAATAAACTGTTAATTTCTTGAAAGAATGATGCTGTTAATGTCATGGTTTAACACTGCACATTGATAGGCTATAATTAATGTTAATCCACCCATCATACTTCATCTCAGGCGAGCTATATGCATGATTATATTGACCCAATCATTGTTCTTGTTACCTCCATTTCCTTTCTGCATAACCATGAGTTTAATGTTGGAGTTTTTCCCCATGAACCAAATGTGCTTCCAAAGATATTAATAAGTTTGTGCTTTTCAATTTTCTGGGCAATCTATTTTGCTAATAGTTTATTTCTTGTATGTTGTGGTTGTGAACCCTCTGGTGTCTGATGTCTCTAACAATTCAATAGGAGATATTACACAACGTTTCTGCACAGTAGCAGAAGTGAAGTCTTATATTGGAAGTATAACTGAAAAGATTGGAAGTACCAGTTACTTGAAGCCTAACAGGAATTGCAATTTTACTTCATGGGGCTCTGGGTGTGAGCCTGGATGGGCGTGTAGTACTGATTCAGGTCAGCAGGTTGACCTTAGAACTTCACAGGATATCCCAGCAAGAACTACAAACTGCCGGGCATGTTGTGAGGGTTTCTTCTGTCCGCAGGGTCTTACCTGCATGATACGTAAGTGCCTCAGATCTTTGAAATACGTTCTTTTTCAAAGATGACTGGAAGTGTCTTCTTTGTGGTATTAATTATTTTCTTCTCCATTCATCTTTGTTGTTCTTGCTGTACCAGCTGCTAATTAGAAAAGCTGTTTGGCTTATGTCATATAAAGTCCTGACATTTAGAAATTGGATCATTCACTATTACCTTCTCCGAAGAGCCTGTACAAGTTATTAAATATTTAGCCCATTAACATCTTGATAATGAATATAGTTTTGTTTTTCCATGTTAAACATTGTCTCTGATGCTTCCTTTTTGGACACTCAATTATTCTTGAAGCTTGTCCATTGGGTTCCTATTGCCCCCTAGCAACACTGAATCGAACAAGTGGTTTATGTGAACCGTGAGTTCTAATTCTTGCCCTATATCGGTTTTTTTCCAATAGTCAATTATTTACATTGTATAAAATTAATCTATAATATATTAATCCAGATATCTGTACCGGCTACGAGCAAACCAGCCAAACCATACATGTGGAGGAGCCAATATTTGGGCTGATGTTGGTAGCAGTGAAGAAGTATTTTGTCCAGCAGGATCCTATTGTCCATCAACCACTAAAAAATTCCCTTGCAGTAACAGGTATTGCCCTCTTCCTGGACATTTGGTTACTATTTATAGTCAAAGTTAATTGACACTGCCAGTTACTGTCTGATGGTATGACATGTTGTGGAAGAAGTTTGGACCAGCATATCATTATTCTGCTCTCTTGCCCTGCCAAAGCAGAATCATTTTACATGAGCGTGGGAGAGAAGTGTATTCCCCTATTTGTTTTTCCTAAATGGTCCTGAAGATTTGATATGTTATATGTAGTCTTGTCTGCATTGATAATTTTTCATAAAAAAAATTTCTTCATTTTCATTACTCTGATGTCTTTCATTTATTTTTCCTGGTGATATCTCAGACGTTACTGCAGGATGGGGTCCACATCTGAGAACCGTAAGTTTAAATGACTACTTTGAATTATTTCACATGCAAGTTGTGCTAATTTGATTTCTTTCCTACATGCACATGATGTTCACTGATTATCTTTCAGGCTGCTACAGTTTGGTATCATGTAAATCAGGCACTGAAAATCAGAACCTTCATCTATATGGAATCATGTTCATAGTAAGTGGTTCACCTCCAAACCTTTGGTCCAACACAAAACTTTACTGAGACCCTCATGAAAAAGAGAGCATATGAGTGGAAGCTGACATTGTTCAACTGCTTATGCAGGTTGGTTTGAGTACTTTGCTACTCATTATTTACAGCTGCTCTGATCAAGTCCTCTCAATTAGGGAAAGATGGCTAGCCAAAAAAAGAGATGCAGCTGTTAGAAGTGTAAAGAGCTCAGCAGAAGCACGTAGAAGGTGGCAAGATGCTAAAGGTGCTCTTACAAAGCATGCTAGCAGTCTTAAATCTCATTTGTCTTTCTCATTTTCTCGCCAAAAGAATGGAACTCACTCAGAAGAACTTCAGACTTTAAATCAAGTGATCCCCGAGGCAGATGATGAATTGTTATCCTCACCTCCTAACGCTTCTAGAGCAACTTTGGATTCCAAAAATCAGATGGCAACTAGGCACGAAATTGAAAATGAACCTGTTGTTCATGATGAGTTTGATATGGAAGATGGACATAGGGTTGTCACTGCAAATAATTCCAAGGGTAAAAAACTAAATACCCGTAGCAAGATATTCAGGCATGCATATTCTCAACTTGAGAAAGAGAAGGCTCAGCAACAAGAATACAAGAATCTTACCTTCTCAGGAGTGGTTAGCATGGCTTCCAACGGTGAACGAAGAAAAAGACCTCTGATTGAGATTTCTTTCAAAGATCTGAGTCTTATTTTAAAATCACAAAAGAAATATATACTGCGATGTGTTACTGGCAACATAAAACCAGGTCATATTACTGCTGTCATGGGTCCTTCAGGGGCTGGTAAAACAACATTTCTTTCAGCAATTGCTGGAAAAACACTTGGATGCAAGAAGAGTGGTTTAATATTAATAAATGGAAAGAATGAATCGATCCACTCTTATAAGAAAATTATTGGGTTTGTGCCCCAAGATGATATCGTTCATGGAAACCTGACAGTGGAAGAAAATTTCTGGTTCAATGCAAATTGCAGGTAACGGCATGTGGTTATGCATTTAATACCTCCAAGTTGTGTTAACATGCGCATGTGCACATTCTTCATTCTAGAGATCTTATTGTTGTGTCCGTGTCCTTTGGAATAGAGTCAGGCCATTTACTGGCGAAGGGCAAGGGACCTTTCATAATTATTGTTTGATCCTTACTGACATTAGGTATAGAAGATTTCTAATGTTATACCTCACTTGAGGAGAGGCTATTTCTTACTATTCATCTCAGGTCTATAAAATATATACATCAGTTGTGAAATCTTGATGAAGAACGTTGTAGTAATTTAGGAGTGGATTTGGAGCTGATATGATGGTTCATTAAACTGTGAACACAGTGTTGTCAATGGTGTGTGGTGGCAAGCCTCTAAAACACCTTAGATAATGTTGGCCACAGGCCAACATTGTCATAACTGAAAAAACTGCAGGAAATTAATGATCAATACCATAACTTTTATGTGCATACCTTTAATAAACACAGACCTGTCTAAATCAAGTAAGCTTCAGGTCATTGATTTAATTATCAATCTTAAGATTTATATTGTTTGCTCTGCTTTTCCTTCTTAGAATTTCAGTTGATGCATGATTTGTCAGTTTATTTCTCTGGCTAAATGTTTCTCTCTCTTTATCTCAATAATAAAAAAGGCTCCCTGCTGAATCTTTGAAAGCGGATAAAGTAGTGGTTATTGAAAGAGTTATTGAATTCCTGGGACTTCACTCTGTGCGGAATTCCCTGGTTGGAACAGTAGAACAGCGAGGGATATCTGGAGGCCAAAGGAAGCGAGTGAATGTTGGATTGGAAATGGTTATGGAACCCTCATTATTAATCCTGGATGAACCCACATCAGGCTTGGATAGTGCATCATCTCAGTTACTTCTTAGAGCACTTCGACGTGAAGCTCTTGAAGGGGTGAATGTCTGCATGGTAGTTCACCAACCTAGGTAACTTTTGTGCTCACAACTATGCATAATTTAAAAATTGTCCTCCTGTCTTATTTTTTTTAAACACTAATATCACAATATTTTGAAAATTCTAGCCAACATAAAGTTGCTGTAGCAGTGTAAGGCCCTACTAGATCCCTTTGGGTCTCGACTCTCGAGTTCGAGTCTCAGAGGAGACACATGTGTTGGGAGGGGCATCCACAAACCCCGAACTGGATACCGGATGATAATATCAAAACAATATTTTTAAAATTCTGTTTGGTCAGCAGGGACCTCTTTGCAATATACGGAATTGCTAATGCATTATATTTGATTTGTTATATTACCTAAATTTATTTAGCTGATCTGTTCTCTGCAATAAATGAAATTAATTTTTTGGTTGAATTACTCTTCTGGTCCTCAATGTTTTGCTCAATTTAGAATTTGGTTCCCATAGATTAAATCTGATCGCTGTCTTGAAACTTCTATCAGTGGGCTGTTAAATTTTGCTGATAGAGCCAACCGTATATCATGCTTTATATTGGGGCAGCTATGAGACATTTGTCAACCTGATTATGAAATTTCATACTTGATTGAATGGAAGAATTTGAATGCAATACTAGTAAATTTTTAATTTTTCACCCATTTACTGACATTTAAGCTTTCTGCTTCAGCCATACATTATTCAAAATGTTTGATGATCTGGTACTCCTGGCAAAAGGTGGACTTACCGTCTACCATGGACCTGTCAATAGAATTGAAGAATACTTTGCAGGCCTTGGGATCTTTATCCCTGAGCGCATTAACCCTCCAGACTACTTCATAGACATTTTGGAGGGAGTGATAAATCCTAGTGGAAGCTCGGGAGTGAAGCATGACGAGCTTGCTGTAAGATGGATGCTTCATAATGGTTACTCAGTACCTCCTGATATGCAAAAGAGTAACATGGCATTCAGGCTTCTAAATCCAGTTAATGAAACAAATAATGATGCTGCTGCTAATGACGAACCGTCCTTTACTGGAGAGTTATGGAAAGATGTGAAGGGTAACATAGAGATGCATCAAGATAAGTTAAGGCTAAACTTTTTGAAGTCCAAGGATTTATCAAATCGGAGAACTCCTGGTCTATTTAGGCAATATAAGTACTTCCTTGCAAGGTAACAACATCAATGTATATTTGTTTCTAAAACATCACTTAAATTTCACATATGTTGACAATTCTCATTCAAATCCTAATTTTTCAAAAAAGTCTTATTGCATAGAAAAACACAACTGATAGCACTCTAGATTCTAGCATCATACAGTTTATTAGAAAAAAGTTGTTGAAGTACATTATTCAAATTCTTCAAGTTGGGTGCTGAAGAAAATATGTTTTTCGAACTAATTTATATACATGTTATGTGTTACGTACTTCCAACTTGGAAGTACTTCATGGTGGGTTTAGTGTCCGAAACCTATGATGTATTATTGACATATTCAAAAATATCCTTTGTGCAAATTTTTCTGTTCATTGTGAATAATTTTATCTTCTCCCTGCACTTCCTATTACAGAGTTGCTAAGCAGCGACTTAGGGATGCCAAAGCGCAAGCCATAGACTATCTGATTTTATTACTTGCTGGAGCCTGCCTAGGATCAGTTGTCAAAATGAAGGATCAACAACTTGGCGCAGCAGGATACACATACACAGTGATTGCTGTTTGTAAGTATAATCGATATCCTACCTATCCACTCTTTTTCCTGGGAGAATTAGGGAGAAGGATCAAGAAAAATAAATATTTATTAATAAGGATCCTGAAAATTGTAATTATTTTCAAGGACCAAAAATTAAAAACAAAAATTTTCAATTACGTAATTAACCTTGACCAAACTGTCTACATTTTCTCTAATACCTTCTAAGTGTTAGTTATCAGATTTGATTATATCTCTCATTCTCTCTTTATATTTTGATTAAAAAAACATTTATATGCAACTCAATATTTTTATAATCCCTCTCATACACATAAGATTATATTTAAAAGTTACCCAAATTGAAATAGCCTCTAAGATCTAAAAAGCCCACAAAAAAATCTGATAATATATCGCTGTTAAAAATATTTGATTTTTTTCATGAAAAAAGCTTAAACAAACGGGATGTACCCTAGAAAAATGTTATTATAAATATGAAAAATACTAAAATCTAAAAATCCTTAAATAAACTAATGTTATTAAAATCGGACCAAACCGGCCGGTTCGACCACGAAACTGTTGAACCGCCCATATAACCGGTCTAGCCTGACCAGTTTTACTGGTTTAATATTTATTTAGAATTTCTTGATTTCAAAAATTCATATCTAATTCTACATATTTCCAAAACTTACAAATTAAAACTCTATGGAAAACTTGAGATGTTTACTTTCTAATGCAAAAAGAATAACTTAAAAATATTATCATTTGATCCTAAAAAATTATAAAATTCCAAAACTTTTCCGAAAAATATTATCGTTCAAGTTCACTTCCTTACCGGTCTTAGCCCCGGGTTAGCTCCGATCTGACCCACTACCCATACCAAAATCAGTGGCCGGTCCGGGTTTAATAACCTTGAAATAAACACCAATATCATAACAATCTCAATTCCTAATAAAAGCCGATCTATTTTAAGGACGCACTTATCTTCTATATTCAGTTAAAGCTAATTGCTTTTGAGGGAGGGAAGCTCTATGTGTGAAGGGGTCCAAATTACATGCTTAGTAAATCTATGAGCTTAGAAGCTCATCCTGCAAAACAACATCGTTTTGGGGGATGAGCAGAGCACATAATTTGAATTCACGTGTGAAGAAGGAGAGACGAGAGAACATCAATTGATAATTAACAGTCAAATAGTTGAAATAGGGTTAGAGAAAATGTAGGGAAACTGTCAGGGTTAATTTCGTAATTGAAACTTTATGTTTTTTATTATTAGTCCTTGAAAATAATTGCAAATTTTAAGATCCGTATTAATAAATAGTTCTCTTTCTTGGACCTTCCCCCTAATTTTCACATTTTTCCTTTTATATCTTTTTTTATATATAGGCTGAGTTGACTTTTAGTGGGGAGTTTGATTCCTATAAATTATTGAGTTATGATTGGTTCTTGAAATCCTAGACCAAAAAGGGGAAAAAAGTTAAAGAATGTGAGAAAGGCAAAGAGTAGTCAGTGTGAGATCTGTTAAATCTGATAACTTAGGGTCATCGTGGTTGAATAACTCTTAAAATATTTAGCTTTCCTTGCCATTTCTTCCAAACCTTCCATGTATCATTTATAGATTCGGTTTTGATAGTCTAAAATTCAGCTCATCCCATGCTCATATTATATGTATAGTCTTATTCATACTGCATCTACATGTGTATTATTTGACTATAATTTCATTGAATACCTTCAAGTTGTAATTCTTATGGGCTGGTGGTTGTGTTTTGTTCGTGACTATGTTTTCAATGATCCAGTTGAGGATAATATTATTGAAAAATAGTCTTTGGCAGTTTGGGAATGGGACCCACTGATATTATGTCACATAGACAAATGGCTTGTGGGTTTGGGTTCAAGTTGTTACAAAAAGGCCCCAAATAACTTTTAGGCTTAAGTAGTAAATCTGCCCCGGAAGTACACGCCTTGGAGCAATTTTGCTCTGGAATTTTTTTTGGCTCAATGTAGCCCTGGAATTCTAAAAACGTAGCAATCTTGCCCTTTTCCGTTAAAAAAGTGACTTTGATCGTTTTTAACAGAAAAGGCAACATTGCTATGTTTTTAGACTTCCAGGGTCACATTGAGCCAAAAAAACTTCCATGGCAAAATTGCTCTTGGGCTTGTACTTCCGGGGCAGATTTGCTACTTAACCCTAACTTTTAAATAGCTTTAAACGCGTGATGATTCCATATTATAAACTTTTGTTTCTCACTTTGTCACATTTATTGCTTTCAGCTCTTCTATGCAAAATAGCAGCTTTGAGATCATTTTCTCCGGAGAAATTACAATACTGGAGGGAGAGTGCTTCAGGCATGAGCAGCCTTGCTTATTTTCTCGCTAAGGACACAATTGACCATTTCAATACAGTGATCAAGCCTGCGGTGTATCTATCTATGTTCTTTTTCTTCACCAACCCAAGATCTACTTTTGTCGATAATTACACCGTGCTACTCTGCCTTGTGTACTGTGTTACTGGCATGGGATATGCGTTGGCCATTGTCTTTGAAACTGGAGCTGCTCAATTGGTAAGTTTTGTCAAGGGACCACCTCAAAATCTTAAATCATTAAAGTGAAGGCTCATGAATAGTTTTCCCGTAATATTTAACACGTGCTGTTAAAATAACCCCATACTTGTGACTTCACTCTGCTTCTGTTTAAAATAGTTCTTGACATGGTGTTAGGGAGACCAAGTACTAAATTCAATCCACTTCAGCCTTAGTTTCTTGATGAAAATTGTGTTCAGCAAAAGGCATAGCTAGCTTGTGGTTGGCCTAATGGACTTTGTCCGAGGGGACATGTTTGAGATTGTAAGGAAGCCACTTTTAGATAGAAATGGTTCTTAACACATTCCTCACATGAAAGATCTTTGGGCTTAAAATGCGGATAGAACATAAGCCTACCATACCTTATTATTTGCTGAAACTTAGTTTTAAATAAGAGAAAGGAGGGCAGCAAAGACTAGCTATTAATCATAGAAGCTCCAATGCACATTAGGGACTATTTTACCTTTAAGCTTAAGTTACCCAGTAAAAGCCAGTTTTATTAATGTCATTATTTTGTTTCCTTCATCCTCTCTTTTCTATATATTTCTATCTGACATCTCTTATTTGCAGTGGTCAGTACTTCTCCCAGTTGTTTTGACTCTTGTCGCCACGCAACCGAAAGATAGTGAATTGATTAAGAGAATATCTGACTTGTGCTACACCAAATGGGCTCTAGAAGCATTTGTAATTGCTAATGCTGAAAGGTATGCATCAATTACCATTCAAGAAATGCACAAGTTGCACCTTTCAGTGTGTTTGGGTGTCTGTTTGGGACACAAAAACCTACATTTTTACATCACTAAGTGCTTGAATCGACTAGTTGTGGGTCATTCCATTTTAACCAGTGGTCTCATGTTTGACCCTTGGATATGCAGCTGTGATATTTACTCAAAGGTAGTGAAGTTCCCCATTGTGGGTCTACATTCCCGTGAATCGAATTAGTCAGTTGCTAGTAATGTCGGATAATGGTGGATAAATCTAAACCTATGTTGTTACCCTAGAAAGCGAACACCCAAACGTAGCCTAGAGTACATGTTTGGTATTTATAGACTAATATAGTCAGTATTGTTCAGTAAGACTGTTCCCTCTCCTCTCTTACTAGAGTTTCAGATTTTGGCTCTAGCCTTTTCACCTCTTTTCCCCTAGAACCAGATTCTGATTCTGTTAGGAATCAGCTAAGAAACTCAGGAAATGATGATAAATCAGTTGATATACTGATAGCCAAAAAGTTACACAATCTGAAAAGAGTGAAACCACCCCCTCAGTCAAGACAAGTTTCAGGCTTATACAGACCTGATTCCCTCTCCTATCTCAACTCTCTTACAAAATAATCCTCCCCTTTTCAAAAGACTCCTAACAGCTAATATAGGAGAAACAAACATCGTACCCAAAAAGCCACCCTACAATCAGCTAAGTATCCTACTGTTACTCTAATATAGAAAGTCAAACCTGCACCCTTAAAAAAAGCATATTGCCCCTTTGTTGTGCTAGTTTTGTCTTCCTATGCCTTAGGTCTTCTTTCATAGGTCTGCCTGAATAGAGAGTCCTTTCAGATTCTAGCCTCTCCCTTATTCTCTTCTCTCTTCTTTTTTCTCTAGAATTACAGATTCTAGTTTTAGACTTCTTTACTCTCATTCTTTTCTATTTCTTCCCTTTTCCCCTATTTCTACCTCTATGTTTCAGGCTCTAACGGATGCTTTGAGGTAAAATTTATAAATTTGAGAAACAGAGTAGATTAAGGACTTATATTTAGGAATATAGAATAAACCCCCTTTCTAACTTCTATATTAATGATTGGAAGGAGTATTTAGCTTCAGTTCAAATCTAAGGTCGCCTATGGTTAGAATACCAAAAATAATCAATAAACCAATACTTCTTCTGGTCCCAAGTGTAGGAACTAGTTTCTAGTGTATACATAAAATTTCCCTAGATTTATAATCATGTGCAAGTAACCTCCTCCATAACCCTTAAAACTTAATAATAAACCACCATAAACTTTCAAATATATGCAGATAACTCCAAATTAAATCAATTTTATGCTCTTTAGGAATGTTATTTGCATATGACATAAAGTTCGGGGCGTTTTGAATACCTTAGCCTATAAAACATATAACAAGACACACTATTCATAAGTCATGGACATTGTGAATCACCGCCATGCACAAAATATGGGAGCTGAAAGAAAGCTGAAGATTTAAAAGGGTCTGTAAACTGATGTGTTGTTTACTGTTACATTGCAGGTATGATAAAGTGTGGCTCATAACTCGTTGTGGTGCCCTTCAGAAAAATGACTACGATCTTTCAGATTGGAATTTGTGCTTATTAATACTTGTCTTTTTTGGATTAGTTAGCCGTGCAATTGCATTCTTCTCTATGTTATTCTTTCGGAGGAAGTAAAGTTCAATGATTTAGTCATCAAATTCATCTGTATCTAGACTCTAGTTGTGTATACTTAGGGAATTCTTTTTATTATTATTATTATTTAAAGATTTAATTTTTTATAGAGTATAATGGCGTCATGCAATTCATGTAACTGACCACATCTAGTGGAATAAAAGCTTTATTGTTGTTGTATATATTATTCTTAGAAAATTTTGAGGGTACAAATACTATAACACGTCATATTGTCTTATGTACATTTCTTTATCATTTTGGAGGATTGTTTTACAATTTTACATTTATTTTTATATTAATACAAAATAAAGTCTCAAAATCGTGGAGATATTAATTGTTGAAATGAGGTTAAAAAAATTAAATCTTGTAAGAATTAAAATCTTTTGTTAATTTAAAAAATGCATGATTGACTTGATTAAGGGCGTAAGTCAATCTTCCACTATCAGTTTAAAGTTCAAATACAGCTTTGATCATAAATGACAAAGATGAGCATATTATGGTACCTTCTACATGTGAAAGTGGATTCTCTAAATGTGAAGTTAGTATACTTATATTTAAAAATAAAACGCTAAAAATTTGAGAAAAGTCCCCATTGAAAATTATATGGATAGGAACAACCTAAATAAAAACCTTGTGTATAAAATGTGCAAAGTATTGATAATTTATCATCTCTTTTTCACTAATAAACTTTTTAATAGGGGACTTTTCCCCATTTAATTTTTCCAATTTTTTGTGGTAAAATAATCTTCTAAAATTATTCATTATTATATTTATAATTTTAGGAATATTCAGATAAATGTTTTACATTTTTCTGGTAGCTGATAGACAATGGAAATTAGTTTCGTTTGTCTTTCAAAATGGAAGATGTATAGAATTTGAGAATTGAGAGAAGAGTAATTTTTCTAACTAAACTATTGAGTAACTCTCTTTTTTATCAACCATCAAAGAGTCAACATAAAAAAAATTCAATTAAAAAGTGAACCATATTGTGATAAAGAATCATATATTTAACCTATTTTAATTATATCATTAATCAATATCAATATTATTATCAATGTCAACGTCATTAATATCATAATAAAAATATAAAATTTATAACAAATTCACAATTGGTGGGACATTCTTGAGGGTCTAGTAACCCAGTTTAATAATAAAATTATAAAAATATAGTGAGCGATATGTTAATTTAGAGAAAATCCCTTTAAGGTTTTAAGAGACCAAAAAAATGTCAAATAAATCCTACAGAAAATTTTGATATAAAAAAGGTCTCAAAGAGTTGTCAAAACTCACATATAGAGTTGTTAATCAACTACTGAAAAAGTTGTGAGACCTTTTTTATATCAGAATTTTTTATTGGATTTTTTTTTTTTTTTGTTTCTTGGACCTTAAAGGGATTTCCCATTAATTTATTCAAATAAAAAAAAATTAAAAATGATTATCCAGTGCATGCAAAGGCGTAGACTGAAAGCACAGGCGAGGAAGGTCTAATGCCTGCATGGCGTGATTAATGGTTACTCGTTCGAACGTGCTTGCCTCCTCCTTGGTGGGTCCCACCACCACCTCTTCACTTAGCTTCCTCCTTCCCCTCCAAATATCCATATTCTTCTTCCCAAGATCTCTCATTCAATCTTCGCATTGATTAATTAGCTAGCTAGCTCCATTACTATTTCTCCTTCATTAATTCATTTCGCACTCTGTTCATATATTCCTCTCCATTATTCAGTAGTATGATCATGTGCGAGCCTAAAACGAGCTCGAAGAAATTGTTGGCGATATTCATTTGGTTAAGTATTGTGGCGGCGCCTTTGAGCTTCTTCAATGTGATAAATTGCCAAGATGTCGTCGTCGATGATTACGACCAGCAAATCCACAATCCAGCCGTTCTTCCCCTCGTTACGCAGCTTGTGTACTCTCGAATTTCAAATCTCACCTCCCTTCTCAGTCAAGAAATCGGCCATCGCTCCAGTTTCTGCGTCAAAGATCCGTGAGTTTCTTTTTCCTTTTTGCTCGATCACCACCTATTTGTTAATAGGCCAGTATCCTACTTCGGTATTCTAGTTCTATTTGTTAATGAAAATATTTTTTAAACAGTATGTTTGTCTCATCTTCCATGGATCTTTATCACGTGTATCAAGGAGATTGTCCCAAAAGGTTAATGATTTATATTTTATTACGAGTAAATACTTTTTCTGATCCCGACAAAAAATACAGACCCTATTTTAATATCCTTAAAAAGGATGAATAATGGTGGACATTTTGATCTCTCACAAATTTCTAAAAGATCCTTTTTAGTCTCATAAAAAGGACGAATAAGAATCAATTTTTTTGTTAGAGACCAAAATGGGTCAGTGTTTTTTGTCAGAAATTAGAAAGGGTATTTACTCTTACCTTTTTTTTTTGTTGCCAAATTTACACCTGACGCTTATACGAAATAATTTTCAATGTTTCATATTTTATTTTAAAATGGGCGAGCCTCGGTAATAAAATGTATTATTAATCTAGATCCTTTTAAATATTGAATGAACAAGTATGAAACATTGAAAATTATTTCTTATAAGCGTCAGATGTTTTATAGATAATTATTAATGTGGATCCTTTTAAATATTCAATGAACAATATTTACTCTAAATATATCAATTACTTTTAAGGCATGGTTTCTCTTCATTTTTTCTTTTTCTTATTGGAAAAAAAGAACAAGAAAAAAAAAATAAGAAAGCAGCTTAATTTTAATATGCAAGATATGAGAGGATCAAATTCTCTGTATGTCCAGCCTGGTAGTTCCGTTGTGTACATGTACCAATTGAAATTTTTTTAAAAAAAATACATTTTCGTTAAGGTGATTTCATCTTATAATTCTGTATATATGGATTTGAACTTGAAACCCAATTTTCTTATTTTAGGGAAACTGAGTGGAACCAAGCATTTAACTTCTCTTCAAATTTGGACTTCTTGAGTTCTTGCATTCAAAAAACCAAAGGTGAGTTTCAGACGTTCTGGGATCCATTGGAACAGCTGCGAGTCTAAGAAATAAAGTATTGATGTTGCTTAAAAAAGCACTTCATGAATATATGATTAAGTGAGATCATCTTTAAATAGAGAGAACATGAGTAACATTAATGCTCTGAATTTCTGTGTTTTTTACAGGGAAATCTATTTCACTTTTAATCTGATGGCTTGCAGGTGATGTCACAAAACGCTTGTGTACAGCAGCAGAGATGAGGTTTTACTTCAACAGCTTTTTTGAAAGTTCAAGAAGTGCCAATTTCTTAAAGCCTAACAAGAACTGCAATTTAACCTCATGGGTTTCTGGTTGTGAGCCAGGATGGGCCTGTAGTGTTGGTTCACAACAGCAGGTTGACCTTCAGAATTCAAAGGAGATACCTGCAAGAACTACAAGTTGTCAGGCATGTTGTGAGGGCTTTTTTTGTCCTCAGGGCCTCACTTGCATGATTCGTAAGTATAAGAATTTTTTAGAAATCTATCTGTGTTTGAATTAAATTTTTAAAAGTGATTTTACGATATACAAAATATTTTTAAATGTAAGAACCCATCAAAGAATTCTGAATATATTTTGGAACTTTTATTACTTAACATTGGTCTATAGAATGAAAATTGTCTATTCATTTGTAGTTTCTGGTGAGGTATTTGGAATAAGTATTGTTAGAAAAGCACATGTTTATCGCACTTCTTCTACAAAGTTAAACCAAAAGTACCACATTGATTAATTCCCAAGCTAGACAACATTAACTCATATTTTGGATAAATGAGACAGAGTCATCCTAAGAATCCTGAACATTTAAGCCAAATGATATAACATGCTAGAAAATCAAAATTGAGACGTACATATGTGCTTGAAGCTTTCTCTAATGCTTCAGATGTTTCTTTGTGGCATATAAAACATTATTCTGGAAGCAGCTTGCCCACTAGGTTCCTATTGCCCTCTTGCAAGACTCAATGAAACAACTGGTGTATGTGAACCGTGAGTTCTAATGTTGGTCTCAAGTATTTGTTTTCCTCTAGAGTTATTGATTATATACTGTCTGTTTGATATTAATCTATTTATTACTGTAGATATCTTTATCAGTTGCCTCCAAATCAGCCGAACCATACATGCGGAGGAGCAAATATTTGGGCTGATTTTAGTAGCAGTATTGAGATATTTTGTTCGGCTGGATCATACTGTCCAACAACCACCAAAAGAGTCCCTTGCAGTAGTGGGTATTATTTTGTCTCAGAACTTGGTTAAAGGGTCTTGTCACATAGGGGTGAAGAGGCCCTTATGTTGATTTGTATTGTAATGATTCTGATTTTTTATTCATGTTCTCCATATTTCAGGCATTATTGCAGGACGGGTTCTACATCTGAGAAAAGTAAGGTTCTAGAAGAATTGTGAATTATCATTGGTGCAAAAAATTTATATTCAGGTCTCAGATTATATAATCAATTTCCCACCATATATATGTGGATTATGCATATGAACGTTCGCTGATTATCTTGCAGGATGCTTCAAGTTGAGTTCATGTAATTCAAAAACAGCAACCCAAAACCTGCATGCATATGGAATTATGCTCATTGTAAGTTGTTAGTTCAGAATTAGAATTATTGAACTTTGGTTTAGACAATTAACCATTTCTTTTCATTAGCCATTGATTATTTAAAGGAGAACTGCTAAATTTTAGTGTCTGAGCTGTGGTGCTAAATATAATCTTAAACAATTTTCTCGATTCTCTATCCATCTTTTTTCCACTCAATTTACATCCTCAATTGTAATATTGTACTGCTTCCGGATCTTAATATAAGAGCTAATTGAGGATTAGATTTGTTCTTATATATAAGACCCCAATCTACTTTGATTCCCAAATTTATAATTTTCTCCCAAAGTATCCTTATTGATAGCACACATAAAGGAGTTTTTATCAGGGTAATCATGATAAAAATAGTGTTTTAGAAAAATCAATTTATATTTGTTACAAATAACTAACATAACTAACTCCTTTATTCTACTCAAATTAATTAAATAACTCTTGTATTAGGAACCGAAGGTAGTATATTTCAAAAAGATGAACTTAAAACCTTGCACAAGACATGTTACGGACAGATTTATAAGATAGACATACACACAGATAGACCATGTTGAAAGAAGCTGACACTCGCACTGCTTATATATGCAGGCTGCTTTGAGTACTTTGCTACTCATTATTTACAACTTTTCTGACCAAGTTCTCGCAATTAGGGAAAGGCGAGTGGCTGAATCCAGAGAAGCAGCAGCTAGAAGTGCAAGGAAGACTGCAAATGCACGCCAAAGATGGCAATTTGCAAAAGATGCTGCTAAGAAGCATGCAAGTGGGCTGCAAGCTCAACTATCACGTACATTTTCTCGTAATAAGAATTTAGCATCACATTCAGGAAAACTTCAAATTTCGGATCAGGAAGCTTCAGAAACAAATGTTGACTTTTTGCCAGCGGATTCTATCACTTCATGCCCTGTTCCCTCATCTGCAGGGCCAAATGAAATAAGAAAAGAACCCAGGAAACTGAGGCAGATGATAGAAAATGACCAAGACAATGATGAAAAATTCAATGCAGGAAGTGAAGAGAGAAGTTTAAAGCAGAAAATGCCCAAGGAGAAACAATTGAATACTCATACCCAGATTTTTAAGTATGCTTATACTCAACTTGAAAAGGAGAAGGCACAGCAACAAGAAAACAAGAATCTTACCTTCTCAGGGGTGATTAGAATGGCTATCAACCGTGAGCAGAGAAAAAGGCCATTAATTGAGATTTCTTTCAAAGATCTCACTCTCACTTTGAAATCAAAAAGAAAGCATATATTGAGATGTGTTACAGGTAAAATTAAACCTGGACGCATTACTGCTGTCATAGGTCCTTCAGGTGCAGGTAAGACAACATTTCTTTCAGCTCTAGCCGGGAAAGCACATGGATGCACAGCAACTGGTTTAATTCTTATAAATGGAAAGAATGAATCTATCCACTCCTACAAGAAAATGATTGGCTTTGTGCCACAAGATGATATAGTTCATGGAAACCTTACAGTGGAAGAGAACCTTTGGTTCAGTGCACAGTGCAGGTATGGCAGCATGGCACATTGTTGGACAATCTAATTGCAGTACTTCTTTATCCTGGATTAAATTGTTAGCTCCAACTCATTGTTGTGTCTATGCCTTGCTCGTACTGATCTGTTGTGCTACTATTTCTGTGTAAATTATTATTTCTGTTAGATTGCTTATGATTTTATATTCTTTCAACAAAATCTCAATATTGTTGTAGGTTATCCTCCAACTTGTCAAAACCAGATAAAGTTCTAGTTGTTGAAAGAGTTATTGAATTCCTGGGACTTCAGTCAGTGAGAAATTCCTTGGTTGGTACGGTGGAAAAGCGAGGAATCTCTGGAGGCCAAAGGAAACGTGTAAATGTTGGGTTGGAGATGGTCATGGAACCTTCACTTTTGATCTTAGATGAACCCACATCTGGTTTGGACAGTGCATCGTCTCAACACCTTCTTAGAGCACTTAGACGTGAAGCTCTTGAGGGGGTGAACATTTGCATGGTCGTGCACCAACCCAGGTAACTTTTAGTTCCAAGATTGCATCATTAGTAAAATGGCTTTCCTTTCTGAGTCAGTAATATTTATACTACCTTCAGTTCTTAATATAAGAACCGCTATGAAGTGCAACTTGCACTACCAAATGGATCTTACATTAAGGACTGGAGGTGGTATTAATTATCAATTGGTTGGCACATGTTTATCAAAAGTGTGACCATATACGAACTGTGGCTTGTAAGAAAAAGAAATTACTTAACCGTGTCTTGTAAGAAAAAGAAATTACTTAGGCGCAGTTCTTCATCAGTAATTCAAATCAGATATGTAAGAACTATTCACTCGTTATATTATACTGGAACTTTGCCTTAGTCTTATCTACATTTATGAAAACAAGATAATATACTAAGCTTAAATTTTTTTGTTGTTTCTCCAAGTCTAGATTTTTTTGGGTCCTCTTGTGCCATGGCATTTGTTGCTGAGTTTTCTTTGATGCCACAAACCAATGAGCACCATATTAGGTCTACAAACTCCTTAGGTGACCGTGCTGGATTCCTGAATGAGCATTACATTTGAGAGTCATTATAAGCATAAATTTTGTTGGCCATGCTTTAATTTGGATATAACTCTAATATGGCTAATTTCCCTTCATGATCATCATCATATTTGTTACTTCTATTTTTGTTATTATCATCACCATTTGGCAAAGGAACTTCTTACCTTTTGATTAATGGATGGTTTGAACTTTATGCTTCAGCTATGCCTTGTTCAAGATGTTTGATGATTTAATTCTTCTGGCAAAAGGTGGTCTTACTGTCTATCATGGATCAGTCAAGAAGGTTGAAGGGTACTTTGCGAGTCTCGGGATCAATATCCCAGAACGGATCAATCCTCCAGACCGCTTCATTGACATTCTGGAGGGTATAGCAGTACCTGGTGGAAGCTCAGGAGTGAGCTATAAAGAGCTTCCAATTAGATGGATGCTTTATAATAACTATCCAATACCTTCTGATATGCAGCAGATAAGTGTATCTAGCTTTGATGTTTCACCTCAAAGTGTGTACACAGCTAATGAACAAACCATTGCTGGAGAATTATGGCAAGATGTTAAACACAGTGTGGAATTGCAGAGCGAGAAGATTAGACTTAATTATTATTCAAAGTCCAAGGAATTATCAAACAGGAAAACTCCTGGCTTGTTTAAGCAATACAAGTACTTTCTAATAAGGTAAAATCGTCTAATGAACCTCTCTTTTGACTCGGAAGTTGCATGTTGCGGCTGATTTATCGAATCTTCTTTTATGTGTTGATTTTTTAATCAG
This sequence comes from Acacia pycnantha, assembly GCA_025563575.1. Lineage (NCBI taxonomy): Eukaryota > Viridiplantae > Streptophyta > Magnoliopsida > Fabales > Fabaceae > Acacia > Acacia pycnantha. Next base: position 4,690,810 of record JAMWYP010000009.1, read on the forward strand.
AACCATTACAATTGCCTGGTTGAATTATTTTTTTCTTTTCTTGTTCTGGGAAAATTTTGCAAGAGAAGAGTCAAAGGATTGTTACTCTGGGTCTATTTCTTGCTTTGACTTTCTGATAGAACTTGCAATTTGCAAGTTAGATAAAAGACACTAGAGTCAGAATCTGTACTCTAGAGGGAGAACACAACACTTTAATGTATAAGTCATTCATAATCCTTAAACACATACAACAGGATATTATATAGAGTTTGATAACACCAACTGCTAATAACTAAACAGACATAAACTGCTAAAGGATAAAATAAGACATAACTGACTTTTCCCTAAAACTGCCCTATGCCACGTTCTTCTTCCTCCTAGAATAGACTAGTAAGGGGCGTGGTATTCTATCACTTTCCAATCATGCTGCAAGATTCTATGTAGTTCAAGGGAAGTTTACACTCTGTCTGTGAACTACTGGAACGAAAAGTACTCATAAAACCTTTTCTTCAAGGTCTTTTTTCCTTTTCTTCTTGCTCCCTATTTGTTTTTCCATGAAGAAATTTTATTTGCATCTGTACAAGACTCTCTAATCACAAAGTTATGCACTTAGAGAGAGAGATACATAATAATGGGTTCCACTTAATATGCAAGACTTATGTATAACTTGGCATAATTTAAAACCTATAGATATATATATATGCCTATTGAATTTGGTGCCAATACTTTTTATGATTTTGTGGCTTTGTTTTGTTTGTTAGTTGCCAGTAAACTCCCTCTGACAGCCACAATAATATTTCAGGGTTGGTAAGCAGAGACTAAGGGAAGCTAGTATTCAAGCTATAGATTACCTGATTTTATTACTAGCCGGAGCTTGCTTAGGATTGCTCACAAAAGCAAGCGAACAAACTTTTGGTGCAGCTGGCTACACATACACTATCATTGCTGTCTGTAAGTTATCAAATTCAAATGTCATATTCTTGGTTTGAGAATTAGACCTTATAATAATTTTTTGGGGGAATTACTATGAGATTCTAAGACTTAATTACCAAGAAATCCCACTAACAAGTGAGGTTTTGTCATTTCTCATATCGGAACTTGTCATTGCATTTTCCTCAATTGTCATTGGAATTTCTTGGTAATCAAGTTACTTCTTTGGGTTCCCCTCTAATTTTTTTTAGGAAAAGTTGAATTTATATGCTGAATGCTAATATTATGGAAAAAGAAAATGCATATACTACCAAACCAAGATATTTACAGATATTATATATATACACACCCTTTAACAATATTACAGTTACAAATACAAATTTTCTAACATCATGAGTATGATTATTTCTTTCGTGACAATAGTAAACAACAGTGTTTAAGATTAAACTTATTGGTTATAATTAATGAATTAGAAATCATTTCTCAATTATATTCAACTTAATAAGGATTAGCTTTGAAATTTTATTTGAATAGTACTCCCTCTGATCTTTATTAGAAGGCACCAACTAACAATTCTCACAAATCAATAAAAACAGTTAAAGTCAATAAAGTTGTCCTACAATTTAAGTAATTTCCAATATTACCCCTACTAATTGCACTAAACTCTAATATTATATAATTATTACTCTCACCCACTACCCTTATTAATTAGGGGCACATATGGAAACAAATAATTAATGCTCTTTGGGAACAAGCTAGTGCCTTATAAAAAGGACCAAATAAACTTGTTAGTTGGTGCCTTATAATAAGGACTTGAGAGAGTACTTACATATGGGAACTACATGAAAAACCAAACATAGCAAATTAGCAATACTAAAAATTAATCAAACGAGAAACGTTTTAAATGCTTCTATTATTTAAGCTAGATTTCTTACAGAGGATTGGATTGTTTGGTGCTCATCACTTATATTTTTCATTTAGTTTTCTATTTGAAAGAAGAAAGATATAGTAACAGTCTTTTAATTTCTTTCCCCCTTTTTTTTTAATTTCTATTAGAAAGTTGTTATTTTGTTTTTACTTTTTCCAAATTAATATAAATAAAATATAAATAATTTGAAATTGAAAGTAATAAAAGAAAATTCTAATTCATTCAATGTAAATTTAAACGCAATAAATTACTCAAAATAAAAAAATAAAAAACAAAACAACAGACAAGGACAATCCATTTTTTAAACTTATATTTATCCATTTTGAAAATTGAATAGATAACTTTAGTATTAAATATAAAGAGTAAGTTATATAAATCATAAAATTGGTCTTCAATTTGATGAACATACAATTCACAAATAATTTTGGTTTCTGAACCCCAGTACTGTAGCCACATCAATTAGTTTACCAATAAATATGACCCCCAACCATATTCATGTTTTTTTTTTTCAGGCCAAAATCCTTTAATCATATTAAAGTAGGTTGGAGTCAGTGAATCAATACATTACTATTGCTACTAATAATATACTCAGCGTTCATGTCAATATCAATATCAATGGTTTATTCTTATTTGCTATTGTTGTTAATTTCAGCTCTTCTATGCAAAATAGCAGCCTTGAGATCCTTTTCTCTGGACAAAATACAATACTGGAGGGAGAGAGATTCGGGCATGAGCAGCTTGGCTTATTTTCTGTCCAAGGACACAATTGATCATTTTAATACAGTGATCAAGCCTTTGGTCTACCTCTCCATGTTCTATTTCCTCACCAATCCAAGATCTTCTTTTACAGAAAACTATATTGTGCTTCTCTGTCTCGTATACTGTGTCACTGGCATAGCTTATGCACTGGCCATGCTCTTTGAGCCTGGTGCTGCCCAGCTTGTAAGTATCACAAACACAAAGAGTCCATACTTGAAAATTTATCAATTACATTTGGTACACAGAAAAAATTATCTATAATATCAATCATAGCAAATATATATATCAGAAATAAGCCCCATGAAGAATATAATAGTACGCTTTTATGAGAAACAAAGAGAAAAATGTACTCCCTTCAGTTTTTAATATAAAATCTATTTACCTAATTTGATTAGATTAAGGAAATTAGTTAAGTTAGTTAACATGACATGAATAATTATCTTTAATTTCCTTCATCTCTCTCTTACTTGATTATTGTTCATGGAGTATTAATAGAGGTAAATTAAAAAAAGATTGATAAATATAAAAAATAGGTCTTATATTTAAGACTAAGATCAATTCTTTAATTACGTCCTACATTAAATACTGGAGGGGTAATGATATACTTGCATATCTATTAAATTTCAGAAACCATTGCATAACAAATTCTGGACAAAGATTATCAATTCCCCAATTGAAATTTCACTTATCATTTTTTTTTATTTTCAATTCTCCTAATTCTGACATGTAACTCTCTATCTTGCAGTGGTCAGTACTTCTGCCAGTTGTTTTGACTCTTATTGCAACAAAACAAAAGGATAGTAACTTTCTGAAGGGTATAGCTAATGTTTGCTATTCTAAGTGGGCTCTGCAAGCATTTGTCATTGCAAATGCTGAGAGGTATTTTTCCTTTCACATATGATTACCGGAATTGCACCTCTTCTTGTAAGATATGCTTGAAGAATAACCTTATGATGTAAAACACTCACTCACACTCACATCTAATGAAGAACAGAGGTGATTTTAGGTAGAAACTATGAGAAAACAGGGAGAACGGATTAGAAAAAGAGGAGGGAGGGGAAGAAACATAACAGAGATTGAGGGGGAGAGGAGAATCTGAACCAAGGGGGAAGGAAAGCTCACATAGCAACAATAATTTCAATTACAAAGCCTGAAAATACAAGTGTTTCCAATATCCTATTTATAGAATATGAGAAGTTTTTTCTTGTAAGTTGAAACAAATTTCTTTCACATACTTACCTCGTAAATCGTAAAAATTATTCTCCAAAAATTAATCCAAAATGTACTAAGTTTTCCTTTCTTATGAAAAAAGCTTCAACAATTTTCAACTTGCAAAAGACAACTTGAAAGTGACAATTCGTAAGGTCCACTAGAAAAATGACAAAAAAAGCGAGCACTTGTAAATAAAGTAATCTCCTAATCCCTCTTGCTCTACCCTCATTTAATACATGTAATGATTTGAACGACCTACTTGCTAAATAAACTTAAAACATATAGTAATAAAATATAAAAAGTAAGATAGATTTCCTTTTATTGGAAATTATCTTAAAATATATATAGTTTTTATACTCTATCTCCTTATTAACATGAAATCTTAATCCTTTGAAATAAGAACATAAAGTATTATATAAATAACATAAAATATTAGTAGTTTACGTTAAACTTCACCAATTTCAAAAGGGCAAGCTCAGCTTCAAAGAATCCAAATCCACCAACATATTTGGCTGCCGATAACTAAAGTATATATATATATATATATATATATATATATATTTTTTTTTTTTTTTTTTTTTTGAGACATAAAAGTTTTGGAGGGGTTCGACATCAGTCCCCACCAAGGTCGGGCACGGCCCAGGGCTCTATGAGCACTTACTGGGGACTTACGAGATCGCCTACCAAAGGAGTCCCAGCGACGGCAGAGGGGATCGAACCCACGACCCAAGGGTCTAGTCCTGGACCCCTTACCATCTATGCCAACTCACATTGGCAACTAAAGTATATATATTTCTATTAGAATTGGTTGGTTTAGCTCATTGTTTCATTAGAAATCTAAACTAGTCATATTTGAAATTCAAGTCTAACACCTTAAAAGTTAAAACGAATGTCCTTTTCTATAGTTTTTATTGAAAACTCAAATAACAAACTTTTTAAAAGATTAAATAAAAGTCAATATGCTGCCAATAATACATCTTACTAATTATTTTTGCATGGTTCAGGTATCATGGAGTATGGCTCATAACTCGATGTGGATCACTTAAGGAAAGTGGTTATAATCTTCATGATTGGAATTTGTGCATATTAATCCTCATTTGTATTGGCATGATCAGTCGAGTTGTGGCATTCCTTCGAATGGTCACTTTTCAAAAGAAGTGAGGCGACCAACAAGCGCTTAGCTCAATTGATAAGAGGTTATGCTAACTTAACCAATGATTTCAAATTCAAGTCCTTATAATTCTTCTTATCGAATGACACTAAACTCAAGCATGACCCCTCTTCTTCATAACCTTTCATGTTAGGGGGTGTATATCACAATTAATGTTTATTCTCTGAGTAATATATTCTCGTATATCACAATTCACAATTGACTTGGGTTTGCTGTTTCATTATTCAACGGTCATCGTCATGAATTCTGACTTCAAAAAAAAACATTAATGTGAACCACAATGGTCACATGCCATTAGATTCTTTCATTTCTGCGAGCCTTCGCATTTCCTTCTCTTAAAAGTTAAAATTGATAATTTTCATTCCTGTCATATACAATATTCATCAATCTTTAAATGCTGTTATAAGCTTCAGGAGAAACAAATTGTGATTTTTTAAAGCAATAAAAAAATTAAAAATTAAAAAAAAAAAAAAAAGGAAAAAGAAAACTCCAACACAAAAAATGTCGCGTAGAAAATCAGGAACGTAATTACTACGAGGTAGTAAGGTTCCTGTAAGCCAGATTAGTTGGTTGCTGTAACGTCAAAAACCCGTGAAAATATTCAAAAGAAAATCGGAGACGTCACCGAGGCCCTAGTGAGACAGTCAAGTCAATAGTAGTTCCCATACTCTCGGCCCACTTCTTGGAATCCAAATACAACTTCGATACTGAAACCGCAACCCGACCCATATCCGGCCTCTCATTCGGATCCTCTTCCACGCACTCCAACCCGACCCGAATCATCTCAGCCGCCACTTCCACCGGAAACGAATCCTTCAACCTCTTGTCCACCCATTTCCTCGCTCCACCTGCTTCCGCCATAGCTAACCTCGCCGCCTCCACCACACTCAACCTTCTATACCCACCGTCGTCGTCGAATTCGCGCTTCAACGCTTCTTGCCCGCTTATGAGCTCCAAAACCACGACGCCAAACGCGTACACATCCGATTTCTGCGTCGCGACCCCCGTTGCTTGATACTCCGGCGCCATATACCCTCTCGTCCCTTCCAGCCTCACCGTCCGGCTACCGGACCTCTGCAGCCCCTTCATTTTCGCAGAATTGGAGCTGGACGATGTTTCGGCAGCAACGATTTCACCGCATAATTCCGAGGTACCAAAATGGCAAATCCTCGCATTCAGAGTGTCCTCCGTGATGACAATACTTGAGCTCTTGATATGGTTGTGGACGAAATTCGAGTTCAGGCCGGAGAAATGGTGAACGTAATCAAGACCGTGGGCAAGATCAGTGGCGATTTGCATCCGAGAAAGCCACGTCGACAGATCAGTGTAGCTGGGATTCAAACGATTTCGAAGACAATCAGCGAGATTCACACCGCGAACATTCTCATACACAAGATAAATATAATTACCGGAGACCGATGCCCCGAGAAGCTTGATCAAGCTACTATGATGGCTCCGGCAAATCACAGCAAGCCGATCTCGGAGCTCCGTCAAGTCCATTGGACGGCGAAACTTGCGCTGGAAAACCAGAACATCCTTGTTGCGAATAGAGCATCGCCAAGACGAAGAAGAAGAGGACGAGGAGTATTTTTCTAATTTGAAATTTCGGGTGGCAGAGGAAATCTCAGAGAACTCGTAGATATGAGCGTTCTCAGACAAAGAATCCTTAAGGCTAGAGAGAGAGGATCCACTGGAAACGGTGGAGTCTTTGGACCAGTCCTTGTAGTAGTAGCTAGTGGATTCTGTGCTAAGGTTAAATGAAGAAGAATTCGGACGAAGATTACCGGCGGTGGTGCGAGGCGAAGAAGAAGACCATTGAAAGGTGCGAGATCGACGGGGTCTGCTGGGTTCCATCACGTTTGTGCTGTTTTTGGACTTGCACATCGAGAGGTTAAGGTAGAAACTAAGGCGCGGCGGATCATCAGAGGAAAAAAGGAAGCCTTCTAGTATGTGAAGGAGTCGGAGAAGAAGGCTGCGTCGGACCGGCTTTGGTCTTTTTCTTACTTCCGTCAGCTGCCCTCTCTTTGCGTCAAAACGGTGGGCAGCTGTGCCCTTTTTATCTTTTTTTGAAAAAATATTTTAAATATTAACTGATATTAAAAGAGATATTTTAGGGTACTCCGGAGAATAAATCAAGTGAAGACGAGGTGGGCCTGTAGCTCAAAGGATTAGAGCACATGGCTACGATCACGTTATTGGGGGTTCGAATCCCTCCTCACCTACAACCTTCCAAAAAGGGAAGGACATTTCTCTTTAAGGGTAGGAAAATCATGGAACTTGGGTGTGAGTATTTTATCCAAATGAAATGGCCTTACCTTATTTTTTTCTTTTTATTAAAAAGAAAGCAAAAAAAGATATGGGATGAGGGTATTGAAAAATGTTTTATGATCTTAAAAAGTTATTTTAAAATCCTGAAAAAATATTCTAGATAGTATATTTTAACTACTAGCTAGTGTCTTGAAATATTTTTTCAAAATCCTAAATAATTTTTTAAAATCATAAAGTATTTTTTAGTACTGGTTAATATCTTCAAGTATCTTTTTAGTACTGTTCAATACACTGAAATATTTTTTAAAATCTTAAAATAATGTCTTTTCAAGATTATAAAATATTTTTTCCGTACGGTTCAGTATCATGGATTATATTTTTAGTATTAGTTAGTACTTTAAAAAGAAATTAAAAAAAAAAAGGCACCGCTGCCTTCTTTTACAATAAAACGGCGGCGTTTTATTCAAAGGAGGGCAATAGTCAGGAGACAGAGTAAGAAAAGGAACAAAGCGGGGTCCGGCTGCGTCTAAATGCGGAATCGAGATGCGCAACGTAATGTTCGAATGGTCGTCAATTCGTCCTTGCTTACGTGTTGCTGAGGTTGAAGACCAAGCAAGTGGTAGTGGTGTCCCCTTCAGAGTTGTGTTTTTTATTCTCGGTCCATTTCACACAATGTTTCTAGACTGCCAATGAACGGCGCCGTTTCTTTTTTAAATAGAACTGTATTTTTCATTATTATTAAAAGATCAGTCCCTACAAGATAATGAAATATTATACAACAGGAAACAAGATCGGGGGCTACATTTTTTTTTTTTGTTAGTAGAGCACAGGTTGCGATTTCTTGCAAGAAATCGCCAACAGCTAGCTTGAATCTAGAGGTCTTCAAGATTTTTGTTATGTTTTTTTAATTCATTCTTATTGTTTCAAGCCTAATTCAGATGAATATTGAGTCCAAACTATTACGAGAAAGACAAAAAGGTTCCAGATTTTTTTTCTTAAAAAAAAATTGGGATAACCTTTCGCAGTGGCGTCCCAATCGGGATTGGGACTGCAAACGCTGTCCCAAACCCTTTGATCAGGACAGGTCTAGTACCGTCACGCTCCACGAACACTACCCCAACATGTATGCTTAGATCGTGACAGAGAAAAGGGAAAACAGGTGATGGCCCGAAGATCCTCAACTAAAGAAGAAAAGGGACACCAGATGCACCATAAGATACTTTGCCAAAGAGAGAGAGAAGAAACTATGACCATGCATACAGTGGTGGATCCAAGAAATTAATTAAAAGTGGGCGCAGAGTTAGGATTTTTTGTTTGTATTTGCATAATTAATGAGAATAAAAAAATATTCATGAAATCAAATGAATACTGATGATGTAATAAGAGCTAAATAAATTACAATAAAGGATAGACACTTCATAAGTTTAAGTATATGTATTTTAATAACAAAAGTATATTACAATAAAAATAATTATAATGTCATCATTCTAGCCTTTATTTTTTAGAATTTCATTATAATTGTTTTATTATCAATGCTATTAAATACATCATAATTTTAATTTTCTTATTTTTTTGAAATTCCATCATAATTTAAGGGTGGGCACTTACCCTTCTCTTCAACCTGGATCCGCCTCTGCATGCATAACACAATTGATTGGAGTAAAGAGACCAAAAACACACCAAAACTTGGCCATGAAGATAAGGGAGAAGAGGGCACATATGGAGATGAATTGCCTGAGAGAAAAGAGATATCAGCAACATATAAGAGAAGATCAATTATCCATACATATCTATGAGTTTGAATCCTCTCATTATCAACCTTTCTCATCATCCCTCATCATCCCTCAAAACTAAATCTACACCATTGATTTCACTTAATCTTAGTCATTCATTTTTTTTTATTAAATATTTTAAGGTACTGACAGATACTAAAAAAAAAGGAAATTATGAGAAAGTGGGATAATGAGAGTATCCACTCCCACATATGAAGTAGGTCATAAAAGCACCTCCATTTTAACACATAAATCAAATAGGTTAGAAGCTATTACAAACGTCCCAAATTAGTATAGGTTTTTCCATCAACAACCAAGTTATCATGTGACAATGGTACCTATGATGCTAATATAAAGTCCCAAGTTTAAACTCGGCCTTTATGTGTTGTGGATGTGTTTAATTGAGCCTGTTTGGGATAACTTCAAAAGCTCGAATAAGTCCATCAGAAACCCAGCGAAAGTAGAAACTAGATTATTGACTGTTTGGTATAACTTCACACCTTGATGGACTTCAGACCTTGAAGCTACTTTTTTTGTGAAACCACATCTCCTTGCTTCAGACCTTGAAGTCACTTCTGCCACCGTTATTCCAAACACAAATCACATAAAAAAACGAATATAAAAAACAAAAGCCACTTTTATCATCACTATCCCGAACAGGCCTATGTAATGGGAAAAAGGGGGTTTATTCCATTCATCTTTCACATCCATAGACCCTTATAAAAGAGGCTAAAAGAATAAGAATTCATCACTTGTTATTAGGTTTGTGAATCTCATTTTTTTCTTTCTTTTCTCCTCAAAAACTTATATCTACCACATGGATTATTTAGATTTAGTATTTTATAAAATTATTAATATAAATATAAATAAATAAGTTTAAACCGTTAAAATATTATTTAAACAATTCATAATTGTAATACAGAAAAAAAATCAAAAAATATTATCATAATAACTTTGTAGAATATTAAATCGAAAATATTTATCATAAAACAATTCCCTTACAAATGTATTCTCTATCAAAAACACAAAGTACTTGCCAATCAAAATGTGATTCCTACATTGTTCTAAAAAATACATAAAAACTGCCTCTAAATATATAGGCAAAGATAAGAAGCCTTAAAAAAATTTCATTAATTAGAAAGATTTTAGAATCTTTTCCATCCATAAATGAATAAGATCTTATTTGACTATCTCTAAATTAATGCATTAACAACTAAATTATAATATATTAAAAATCCATATATAAATAATATAAATATAAAAACTAAGTGAATAATCAATTATAAAAAAAAGTTTAGAAGTTAGCTTCTTGAGAAATACTTTCTAGGAAGCTCAGTTAATTTTCAGGTGAAGTTCGATAAATTAATCAAGTAACTCCTATAAATGAACATATGAAATTTTTTATAATAAAAAAAATTAATATTTTAATATTGATTATGTCCTTTTTTTTTTTTTTTGCTCGGAGATTATGTCCTATTGACCAAAAGAAAATACTCCTTTTATATAAGACACACACACTAGCTATCATTAGCATATGAATTCAAAAAAAGTTAAAGATATAAAAAGACATGGGAAGTCACAGGAATGCAATAGAAGTGAGGTTTGTGATTTGCAATAAAAGCTGCGCCGCCAAGTGCAACTAGTGAGTTCTCTTTAATAGTAAGTCACATATATGCTCCGTAGGTCAACATTGAAAGTAACGCATCCCCATTTCGGAGGCTCTCATCTCAAACACTAGACTTCGTCTTAAACCTCTCAATCTCTCATCAAGATATAATTGCTTTTAGGGTTAAGGTGCAGATTTGTCAACCAACTATTATCTGAGGAGCATCTGGCACAAAAAAAAATTGAGGGGACAAAAATTACCAATCGACAATTAAAAAGTGAAAAAAAAAAAAACACAATTTGGTGCAGATTCGCCAACGAACTATTACCCCGTTACTGTCTTAGTGTCTTTGTCTTTCATTGACTGTTACAATGTCGGCGATGTCGGCGTCTCCAAAACTTCCATTGTTGCTGGGTGTTCCACTCATCCTCTTGAACTCATCCAGCAGTCCACAGCTTTCGATCAGCACGCGCGTTACACCCTGGTTTCATTCCTCTGATGCCACAAGCAGCACCCGTCATTGCCACAGCGCCTGCTCCCATGGGTCTCATCTCTATTGGGGTTTGCCTTATCCAACAAGAAGGCTTAACCGCTCTTTTCTTCAGTGTCTCCGCCACCGTCCTACACCAATGCCTCATATTTTAACTTAATTGTGATAGTTGTTTTTTTTAATAGTTATTTGGTGTTTTTTTTTCACTTTTTAATTGTTGATTAATAATTTTGGTCCCCTCAATTGTTTTTTGTGTCAGATGCTCCTCGGATAATAGTTGGTTGGCAAATCTACACCTTAACCCTTGCTTTTAATGAAGCCAACTCTTGCAACCACCAACGAATCACTTGGTCCTTGCTTTGCTTTTCTTTCTTCAATACCATGTACTCCTCTACTCCTATATACAATGAACGTGTATGTGTTAACGAGGACGCTAGGTTTAAAGATGGATGGAGTGTTATGTTTCATATCGACTGTGAAAAGGAACAAAAAGATCATTTATAAGGGTCTGGATTCCTCCTTCTCTAGACATGTCGTAAACACATAAGGGTGACAAGGACTCTAAAGTGGACAATATCGAGAATGAGAAGCTGTGATTTTACAGTAAGGTACTTTCAACATTTTTCACATTAACCAAGATAGACCTTAAACATCATTAACTCTTCTATGGAATTCAATGACTTCCCAACTTTACTCTTATTTAATACTACCTCCGATTTTAAATATATGACAAAGTTTATAGTGCAATTTATATTAAAGACTTTGTCCTATAGTTAAGACCGGAGGGAGTATACATTATACCTTCCCTCTAGACGCGTTGTAAACATGTAAGGGGTGACAAGGACCCAAAACGGACAATATCGAGAGCGAGGCGTTATGATCTTACAGTAAGACACTTTCAACATTTTTCATATAAACTAAGAAAGATTTTAAACATCATTAACTCTTCTATGGAATTCAATGACTTCACAACTTTACTCTTATTTAATACTACATTTAGTCTTAAATATAAGACAAAGTTTATAGTATAAGTGTTAAAAACAATTTTTTATAGTGCTCTTTTTTTGATAATGTAGAAAATATGACCAATTGACATTTTCATAAATAAGATGTAGGGCTAATAAAAGTTTAAAACTTTTTATACCAGTTGAATTGATACTAGCTAGTAACGTCAAATACCGGTACATTAATCCAAAAAAGAAAGGGAAAATTCATTTCAGGCCCTTTTAACAAGGAAAATTACAAAATAGGCCCCAAGATTCTAACAATTCTAAAAAAGACCCCAAGGCCTGTTCTGGGATTTTCAGAATTTTGGGTGAGTTGTTAACGGGGCTGATATAGTTGTTAACAAGTAGGTTTTTAACAACTAAATCCCTGTTAACAACACTTTGCTAACAACTAAATCAGTACCTTTAACAACTATATCAGCACCCTATTAACAACTATATCAGCCCCGTTGACAACTCACCCAAGATTTCATAATCTTGGGGCCTTTTTTACAATTTCCCTTATTAAAAGGGCCCTAAAATGAATTTTCCCAAAGAGGAAATCATTATAGTCATAGACCACAAAAGATTTGAAATGTTGTTGTTGATGAAGAAAATGAATGAGATTAATTTGTAGCAATTGGAAATAATTTTGGATTTGAATTTATTATTATTGATAATTGAATTCCTTTCTGGTCAAAATCATTTATCTTTGAATTTGAACCTTGCAAGAGAATTCGTATTTCAAGTTCTAGTTTGAAAGAAAGAAAAAATTATGACTTTCCTTTGCCTGTGGATAGCAACCTTTTTAGAATGTTTCGATATTTGTAGTATTACCCAAAGTAAATGGTCAATTAACTTCACAAAGTAGCTATGTTATTAAGGATAATGAGGTTAAATGTGTCCCTTGCAATCCCACGATCATCTATTTTAGCAACCAACTCAATAGGCCGCTTTTTGAACATGATCATTAAGAAGTCTAATTTTGACCATTATCATTAGGAGGCAAACCAAACAAATTATACAATTTATTTAATATTTGAAAATCATTCATCAGTTGGTCAAAATATGGGAATATGAGTCAACATAAGCTGGGGTTTAAAAAGGGGGAAAGACAGAAAAATACTACAACTCTAATTCTATTTATGAGTCTTTTTTTATTAAAAAATTTGGTCCTATGGATAAATCCAGTTTTAGGGTAGTACATGAGATTGTGAAAATTTTACCCATATTAATTGTACCAATGAAAATAGAGAGAAGAAAGAGTTGAAAAATGCCCATTTATAAATAAGGGTACAGTTGAAAATTTACTCCATAATCATTGAATTAACTACATGTATGTGTGATTTAATTAAAAAAGACTTATAAATATGACCAGTGTGATATTTAAATTGGTAAAAGATAAATAAGTATATTAAATTTCAATCTTTTGAAAGTGACTGATGGAATTTTGAAGTGTTGCCAAATGTGGGAAGTTACTTAATTGCCCTTACTTTTTTTTTTAAAAGAAAAATCCTCGAACCCCCTTGCCGATAGTCGGCAGTTGGAGCTTCGGCACCGGTGTCCATTAGTAGCGGCCGTCATCGGAGCTCCAGTGACCTTCCTAGCAACAGGCCGCCAAAGATTTGGAGGTCTAATAATTTTGTTCAAGTTTCTCGAGCAAAAGTCATCAATATGTATACTAATATGTATACTTTAGTAAACATAGTACTTATTGAATATTTTCTAATAACTATTTTAATTTTGCTATTAGCAATTCAAGTATACATATTGACTATTTTAGTTTTGATATTGATTACTTCGTGCCAATTGCTGGAGCTCTAGCGGTCTAATATAGTAATTTATTTTAAAAAAATTCTCAAGTAAGAGTCGTCAATTATGTATATCTAAATTGTTAATACATATACTAAAGTAGTGAACATGATACTTATTGAATATTTCCTAATAACTATTTTAGTTTCACTAGTAGCAACTCAAATATACGTTTTTGACTATCAAAACTAAAGTAGTCAATATATATACTTGAGTTGTTAATAGCGAAACAAAAATAGTTATCCATAAATATTCAACAAGTATCATTTTTATTACTTTAGTATACATATTTACAACTAAAGTATACATATTGATGACTTTTGCTGGAGAAATTTTTAAAAAAATATATTAGACCACTAGAGCTCTAGTAGCCGGTCACCAGAGCTTTGATGATAGCTGTTGGCAGTGGTCACTGGCTCCAAAGCTCCGTTAGGTGACAAGGGGGTTTGACGACTTTTAAAAAATAAAAAAATTAAGGGTAGTTAGGTAATTTCCCACCCTTGGAAACATTTTAAAATCCCAAATAAATCCTTTTGAAATTACTGAAATTCAATATATTCATTTGTCTTTTATCAATTTTAACAGTAATTTTTTGACTTCTCCCCTAAAAAACAAGGTGCACTATTTTTAAAATTTCAGTTTATCTGCGTAATTTTTTCTGTCACTAATTTTTTTTTTAACTAATTGCTTTAGCAATGGAATCTTAATTCCATCAGAAATTTAGTGACAAAAAAAATTGCATCGATAATCTGCTGTTTTTTAGTACAATTTTTTTTTTTTTTAGAAAGATTAGGAAGCTAAATAAATTACTTTAAAGTATTTATACTTATTCTTTTTCATACCAAATTGATTTTCCTAGCTTATAAACTGATATATAATATAATAATACACAACATATGCCATCATTAACTAACTTATTTAATTTTCTTAATATCTAGAAAAAGTTAATTGGGTCTTATATTAAAGACCGAAACTAGTATTAAACTAGGATATTATACTTCTATTTTTTTTAAGCACATGTATCCTTATATTAGAGACAATTCGTTTGAGACACGGTTGGATACTAAACATGAGCAATTCTCTCTCTCTCTTTTTTTTTTTTTTTTTTCCTTTTTATAATATAAAGTGTTTCCTCTTTCAAAGCTTAGAGAACACACGGAAAACCTCTCCCAATAAGTGCATTTTCTTGAATTTAAACTTGTATTCTTCTTTTTATGGGAGCGAGGCTGCTTACTATAGACATTTTTTTTTTAACCAAAAAGAAACATGCCCTTACTTTTTTTTTTTGTGGGTATTTCACCCGATTTACCAGAATCTTTGGTTTCAACTAATCTGAATTTCGCCTTGCGTCAGGCTCACGATCGTAGGAGAAGAACTCCTAACACCATTTTTTCCATTCTCACCTCTGAAAAACCGATGACGTGATGGTGGGAGAGCTAACCCCATCAAGCCAGCGGCACCGTTTTTGGGCCTCCAAGATTGAAGATCCAATTTGTTAGGTGGGCCCAATTACAAAACCTTTCAAACGTCCTGCATGAACCGACCTCCTCCTTCCGACGTTTGTAGAACAAGTTAGTTTCGTCGAAAAATTTCGACTTTAAAACCAATTTCTCGAGTTAGTCTGGCTTACCCTCTTCTTCGTCACGCTTGGGCGATTATCTCTATTTGCAGGTTCTTTCCTTTTGTTACACTACATTACACTCGTTTTTGTTGATAGACTTTTACGCGCACATCGTAAATAAAATTTTGATTTGCTGTGTTTTGAACTGAGGTATATCTAGTTCTTCTTTCATCTTGTTTGAAAATATGACGGTGTTTTCCCTTTTATGCAATTCTTTTTTCCTTTAAGTATTGTGTCTCTCTTTCATGTATATTATGATTTGGTTTGAATGCGATGGAATTATGTGTTTGACTTGTGGGAAAAGGAGGGCGAAGAGATGGAAAACATTTTTAATCTTGTTGATCGTATATTAGAAATTGAAATTTTCTGATCGTTGAATGAAATTTTTAACGTCTCTGATTACTTGCATTCTTTTCCTATCTTGCATTGTCATCTTGGTGTTTACAACTTCCGATCATTTTCTAGGCATAATCAGTGATTCTCGAATTGTCTTTGGCATTAGGATAAAGTATGGAAATCCCTTTGTTGCTTAAAGATTCTTTCTCACTCTCCAAAAAAACATTTGATATTTCGGCATGATCTTAATTTTAGGAAGATGTGAGCATCCATTGCAATATTTTTGTCTGAAGCCGCCAAATTGCTTTAGTGTCAAAATAAAAATTAAAAAGAAAGAAAGAATCTCTCGGTTTGGTTTTCTGTCTTTGTAATTCTATGGTTGGTCCTAATTTATTATTGTTCAACTAGGAGACTATGCCCTGTAATTCCCAAATGATTTTTCGTAATTGTTTGCATCACATCCTCACAAAAGTATTAAGGTAGGAAACACTCATCAATCTTGATAAGCTCACTCCGCCTTTCCTTAAATTTATGAAAATTTGAGTCGGAGACTGATGGCTGAAAGTTCGTATCAATTTTCTGCGTGCATTTTAATGACAAAGCCCTTTGTTAATTGGTTTTTGTATGAAACTGATAATTTATTCTTTGCCTTATTAATCTAACAGCTAATTTTAGCCATCTTGTCATCATGAAGATGCTGATGGCAACAAGTAACACTACTGCGTCCCTTCTATTACCACCATCAGGTACATGAATTTTACATAGCTAGTTTTATAATATAAGTAGAGAAAGCCTTGTGTATTTGCATGAAGTTTAAGGTGAGCCACACAATTGACAACTTATGAACAATGCGTCTCCATACAACTATTATGGATATATTGATACTGATGTTGATGTCAATTGGGCAATACACCAACCCCCCCCCCCCCCCCAATCTTCGTTTTCCATAATCAAGCTTCTCAGGACTTTAAGTAAATGTTTTTATTTTTGTTATGTATCTATATGCAGTTAGAATTGGAGGTCAGCAACAAAACAAAGCTCATACTGGACCTAACCAAGTTTGTATGCAAGCCTTACCAAGTAATATAAGAAGAGGAAAACTTCGAACTGATAAATCTCAAACTCAGTCACGTCATATCAGATGTGCTGCTGCTTTGGTAAGCTACATTTTGCTTCTTTGTGTGTGTGTGTTGATTAATGATTTTCTATTCATTGTACCTTCTGTTGATTTTTCTCTCAATTGATTGGAACGTTTTTCTTGGTCAAGTATCGATAGAAAGTTCAGGTGTTTTATTATAATGAATGCAAAAGTGTTGCTTAGTTATGATATTATTGCATAGTGGCTCAATTATTCTTTCATGGAGAGATTTTGCAAGTTGGTGTTTTGCATTGATTGATGTCCTGCATAATATTAATTTTAATTAATTTTTGCATTAAACTAAATGTGGGGTTTTGCATTGCAGAGTCTGAGAAATGAGTCACCACTATCTGCAACTTATTAATAGTGTGGGTGTTTTACATTTTATATTGGTGTTGATGATTCTGTGAATTTTATGAATAATGTGTCAATTGTGTTGTTTTCCTACTTGATTTTAGGTGTTTTTAACCATCAAATGTTGATTGTTTATCTTGATGCTTAACGCATTTTCAGCTGTCTATAAACATTCAAGAATAGAACTTTGCCTGTGAGCCACGTCTGGCAATTGCTTAGTTCTCAATATTCTGATATTCTTTCTTATGCTTCATGTAGAATGCTACATGTGCAGCTGCCCAAACCCAAACTGTAGCACGTGAATCTCAGAGAGCTACCCTTCTTCCTGGTAATGACCTCTGTCTGTTATCAACTTACTCCAAGCAACATTAATTTGGTGAATATACGTTGTGGCTAACTCTAATTATTTAATTGTATCTAGTTTTGGGGCCTGAGATGAATTGGACATTTATAATGGAATGCCTTTTAATTGTATGAATTTTCAATTTACTTCCAAGCTATTTTGTATATTTCTCCTGGTAGAAAAAAGCGGTAATGAGGATATAGGACATTCGCATAATGGATGAAGGAGCCATTGCCGCATTCTTAGGCTTGCACTTTTTCTTGCCTTACTTTCCAGCATTTTAACTTCTTATTTTCAAACCAGTCATTGTTTCTTTCTCATGGGTTTGTTTCTCCGTCTTTTGAATTTAAGGTGTCCTTCCCTCGTGCACTTCTCTGTGTCTTAATGAGATATGCTATATGAAAGTTTGAACGCTGCCAATCCTTGTGAAGAATAAATAGAATCCTCTTTATTGTTGAGTGGTTAAACTTGTGCAAGATTAAATGAATATTTAATTTTTCATCGAAGACCTTTTTAATTAAAATGACAACAAAATTCTTCACTGCATTTAAAGGTCATTTTGTGCAACATGGTTGGGTTGCATTTATCCAACCACCGCGAGTTCTAACGAAAATAATTTATTGTTTAAATTTGAGTTAATCATTTTCGATAGAGCCACATAGAAGCATTGACATGTGAGGCCACAGGTAAAAATGAATTTGTGTGTGTGTGTGTGATCATGTGAATGTGAATCCTGAAATAAAGCATCATGTCTGATACATGTGCCTGCACCACCACGCAACTGAGGACCTATTTAAACTACTGGTGCTTTAGGTCTAATCTCTTGTATGAACCTTTCTCATAAATGTCAGTTTATGCTCTGGCCTTAATTACCTGTTGAATGTCATTCCAAGTTTTGAATGTTTTTCTAGTCCACCGTCATTAGGCATAACATTATCTGCTAGAAAATCTGTTGTCTTATTTTCCAAGCAATAGATAATGGTTGTGAAATCTCAGGTAAAGCGAAGACGCCTCAGCTTGACGACTCCGGGCCTGGACTGCCGCCGTATAGAGATGATGGCAATGGAGGTAACGGAGGAGGAGGTGGTGGCAATTTTTCAGGTGGATTAGTCCTTTTAGGGATTCTTGGTGTCTTGGATGTTCTGAAGGACATAGAGAAGGAGTGGCGTGGCAAGGACGATGATTAAGGCACTCATTGCCCTCCTGATTTATGTACATTGTCTGAGGAATTTTTGTTCAAGGAATATTTACTGCTACGTAATTAAAGTAGCTCAGTGTTGTGATTGTGATAGATTTTCCTGCAAACGCTTATATATAGTGATATAGTATATAGACTCTCACGCTAAGTGACCTGTTAGATGGATTGAATCTGGGGCACTCCAGCTGCTTAATTTGAATTTAGATTTTCTGTATACGAATTATTCCTTACGGAAGAAAATGGGAAAAAGAATTATGTGATGAACTATTCACTATATTTCAAATCCCCGGAAGAAGCTGAATTGAGTTAATTATGTATAAATTTAAGGATTGAAAATGAAGCCTCAGCCCTCAATTCAAATGTAAAGAGAACTGAAGAGAACAAATGTGCTACTCTGGAGTTTGCATTATTGTTAGTTTACAACAACAACAAAAAAGTCTTATCCCCACTAGATGGGCTATAACTTCATTGCACGTGGTGGTGCAATGAAGTTATAGCCCACCTAGTGATAAATTATTAACCAAAAGATAGTCTTACAATCTTATTTAGTGTTTGTTTTGGTCTTTTTCTACCGTTTTTAGATGAAAATTGTTTAATCAATCCTATTCACCTGCGTACCCATACCCAACGGCATTTTATTTTGAACAGAAAGGCCAGCTATTCCTAATGAAACCCCCAAAACCTAACTAATGCATGATTTGCCTTCCAAACCCAATGGCCTTTGAATGTATCCAATACCCAACAACATTTTATTTTGAACACAAAGGCCAACTATTCCTAATGAAACCCCCAAAACCTAACAGATGCATGATTTGTCTTCCAAACCCTATGGCCTTTGAATGTATTCAATATGATTTTTTATAATTTTCTCATCAATAGATGTTCCAACTCGTTTGTTTATATGATAATTTTGAATCTTACCTTTCCTCACGACTACACATTCATCTCACACATCTTCATCTCAGCTATCCCGACTTATGTTCATATTGTCCCTATAGAACCCAACATTCACCCTCATTATAATAGTTTTGTAGGGAAAACAGATTTATCAAATGATGCAGAGAACAAATTGCCAATTTCTTTCAACACACCTAGATCAAAATATTTAGACCTTATCAGTCATAAAGAACTCAAGTATTCTAACATCAAACTCAGTTCAAGTAATCATGGCATTTCAGTCATACAGCACTTCTTGACAAACAATTGGACAATGATAGACAGTTAAAGATTTGCACTCAACCCATTTTTGGGAACGTGTAGTGTAATTACTGACTGAGACGAGATTTTTTTTTTTTGAAAGAAAAAGGCAAATTTAATCATGGGACACATCCTGCTTTGACTTAGTTTTTTCCCCTTTTGGTCTTCCCAAAGGACAAATGAACTCAATCTCAATTACTCTACATGCACAATTAACTATCCAGAGCACCAAAAGATCCATAAGCACAGGCAACTTCACAAATGTAGGCCAGCAAGAAAATGACCAACCAACAATATGATTTCTCCGCTTCCGGAAAGCTTGATGCTGCTGCCGCTGCTAATTCTGCTGTCATATTATCCAGAAAGATAAAAAAATTCTCTGAACTACCCCACTTTCACCACCTTCAGATACATTGAATTACAATAACCTACAAAAGCAACCATTCTATCCCTAACTTTACACCTAACCAGAAGATATCAAGGTCAGGCATGATATCCTGAGACTAGCTGCATATGTGCATATTGTTACAAAACAGTCTGATGAAAAAAGAATGTTTGATCTCAATCAACTGACTTTACATAGTGCCCGGTTTTTCGCCTGTGCCTGCTATAATCAGATACAAATCTGAACGAAAGGCCACATCCCTCAACCTTGCAATGGTATGGCTTTTCCCCAGTATGCACCCGTATATGCTCGGTCCTAGCCCATGCCCACTTGAATGACATTGAGCAACCTTCCCATGGGCACTTGAGAGGCCTGTCATCATCATGGACACGCTGGTGAAGCACAGCATATTTATGGGACCTGAACTTCTTTCCACACCCATCATGAGGACACCGGTTGCGCTTGTGAAACATCAAATCTGCCTTGGTCATAAAACTCATATGGCAACCATCAAGGTCACACTTGTGAGACCTCTTAACAGCATTCTTCTTATTCTTGCTAGACACCACGTCATCTGATGATGTCCTCCTAGCCCTTTTGACCTCTCGATTTTCCTCCACAGAATTACTGGTTTCAGCCATGCTTCGGCCAGAGGCTACTTTGCAAGCCCTCGGTCTCAACCCTTCACATGGACTTCTAACAAAGTCATGGAAACTTGTATTGGCCTCTTGTATCTGTTCCAATTCCCTGTTTCTTTTCTCCTGTTTCCTTTCAGAGCTTGGCAGCTCCCTATAGTCATGTGAAGAATGAACTTTGCTTCCATTTAAGCTATCTCTTGCACATTCATCTCCCTCAGTTGTAGAACACTCCTGGATTGGCATAGAAGAGTCCTTTAACGATGGCACAGAACCAGAACCAGAGCAGATTTCCTCATCATTCATGCTTTTTGGATGGATTTCTGGTTCTTTTCTCATATCTGAAGTAGATTGAGGGCTGGAATCTGCAGAGGCACAAAGCTCTTTTGGAACCTCATGAGCGTCAATCTTTGACATTGGCATATTTATTGATTTATCACAACTTACAGTAGGTTCCATGTTGTTTACATTCATACAAGAAGTGTCTGTTGTCTTTTTTAAGGATGCACCATGGCTCATGCTTTCAGTGATACGATCCTTTCTAGCACTATCAGAATTTTCTTCCATGGAGGCAAGTGTCTGCTGAGTTACCGATGAAACAGGAGATGAAGTAGCTTCCAGCCTATTACTCTTGTGGGTAGGCCCAAATTCTTGATGTGCTTCATTGGAATACAGGCTATTGCTACAATTGGTATTAATTGCTTCAGTGGTAAGGTTCTCAATAAGCATGTCAGTATTTTTGTCTTTAGCAACAGTAAGTGAGCTAGAATTTATCTTGTCATGCAAAATCTCATTGTCCTCATTACCAATTTCTGAGGCACCCATCTTACAGGGCATCATAGAATGATCAGGTGTAGTGCAACTACTTTTTCCATCTATCTTTAATTCCAGTGTAGTTTGATTCTGGAACTCTGGTCCAGCATTTTCATCCACTGACATAGGTTCCAGAATGAAATCTGAAGGTTTCACAACACTCTGAGAATTCTCAGTGCCAGGCTTATTTTCAGGAGCCTGGATACCAGAATCTCCACTCAAGACAGCTGGCACATTTATGGACTCTTCATGGGGTACATGAACCATGTTTGATCCAGAGAAACAACCTTGCTTTGACCTGAACTTTCTCCTTGAATACTGAAGCATCTTTTTAGCAGGGGAGCCATCTGTCTTTCCTTCCGACCGATCATCCTTCTTTCTCTGACATGCTTCCGCCTGAGCTAAATACTTCAACCTTCTGGAGCGAAATCTCTTTGACAACCAATTTACAGACAAGATATCTGAATCAGGAAATTTCTCAGGGAACAACATTCCCAGTGTCAATTTGAAAGGAGCTTGTTTATATGCAGAGTTCTTTCTTGCCTTGACACAATACTGCAGGTTAATTCCTAATTTAGATGTCCAGTCTTCTTCACATTCATTGTGTTCTTCACCATCAATCGCAAGATCTATCAAGGTCAAATCTTCAGGGGATGCAGTCTCTAAAGGAACCTCATTATAATGAAAAGCACAGCCTATCTCATCTGCTACAGCCCTGGTATGTGCCTTGATTTTCTGGTAGTCTGAAAAAATGCAGAAAATTACTCAGGAAAAAAAGGTTGATAAAGCAATATATGCCAACTACATATTTTTTCTACTTGTTTTCATCAAGTCAGACAGCACCAGCTGATTTTGGCAACCTTGCTGGGCCTCATTCCTCTGATTAGCTTCCTTCTAGTTTTTCTTGTTTCCATTCTTTGGGCTTAGGCCACATTAGTGTTGCTAAAAAATGAATCTCTTCTGTCAAAAACCATAAACCTGGCCCTGATGGGGATATAAAGAAAGGGCCACATGCAACTAGGAAGATAGGGATCAATTATGATAAAAGCCAGTGGAAAATGGGGACACAAACCTGAATGGCAAATTACAAGCACACTAGCTCCACCTTTACAATGCAGCATCTCCATAATCTGAACAGCATGCTCCAGGCAGAAAATTCGTGGCCTCAAAAATTTGCAAGAGGTGTTCCAACCCTTGTCACAGGTCATTAATGATAGTTTCGATGGTTCATTTGTTGAAGGACGATCAGTAACAGAATGAGCATTCCCTGCACAGAACAAATGATACAGTTTAACATTTTTCAGCATTTCTATAGGACCATCAGCTTGCAAGGTAAAAATAGCTTCAATCATATGAAGGCATGCTGACAAAAAAACGGAAATTCAAATTTTATGTTGAGATCAAAACCTTCAGAATCTCAACACAAATGGCAATCAACTGTGTTAATTATTTTGGAAAATTTTGGTCCCTTAATCAGCTTCATAAAATTCTATCACAGGGGAAATCACAAGGAAGAATCATTAGCAAGAGTGAACATAGTAGTTTTATAATCAAATAACACAACATCCTAGTTAAAGTTATTTAGGTCGCTGAATAAAGAAACCAAACTTTACATAAAATGATATCCAAGGATTTGCACAAGGACAAAACACGGCTTTTGGCCATTTGAAAGAGCTCCACGACCTATTTGATAATAATTTCCTTAATTGATATGAATATCCTACTTGATGCTGTAAACTTGGAATAATCTGGATTTAGAGAATTGCCAAGTTATAACTCAATAAATTAAAATTTCTCCCATCTTCCTATTTCATAATGACAGTCATGACTCACACTCAATTTGCCATGTGATCAAATAAAAAAAATAAAAAAAAATCATACAAGGAGGAACTGCATATAAAAATGTCATAAAAACAAAAGACTTTAGATAGGAAAAAGACCATTACCTGAGACTGGCTGAAGTTCCATTGCTGATCTCTCTGATGGTTGTACCACAGCCATGAATGGAAAACCAAGAATTCCACAACCCACACATGCCAATGCTCCTGAATCAGTTTGGAAGTGACATGGAAGACTGTCGTCACCAACATAAAATTCAGTCAGATTCTCCATATAGAAGCTCATTTCATCAAACAGACAACTGTGGTTTCTCTTATCAGCAGAACTCAAATTTGACATGTCTTCCATAGAGGTTCTAGTTGTAGAAGTTAATTCAGGCAACTGAGGAGAATCCTTGCTCGAATCTGGGAGTAAATCAGCATTCCATAAAACAGCATGATAAGTTGATTGCTTTCCAAGAAGAATGGATAGCAATTTGTTTTCTTGCAGCATATCTTCTATAAAAGATCTTTTTACTAACACTTCTCTTTCTTCTTTTTGACGGTCTCTCAAACGGGAACTCCGCACACCTGGTAACAATGCTCTTGGCACCCTACCAAATGTATAGACAAGATCACCAGCAGGAATTAAAAAAATAAAAAAATCATTAGATGGCCCCTGGATTTCTTCTTGAACAACAGCTAAAATCTATATTGCAAAGTGGTGTGAATGTAAGACAGAACAATGTTTGAGATATCAATCCAAGGAGTGTAAACAGATCTATAGAAAGAGCAGCTATGAAAGGAATTGCACTTTACCAAAAAATCTAACTATTTGTCACATTGTCCATCTAAAATATCTTATTTTTTAACTTTGGTTGACAATTTAAAAGTTAAAACATCTCTCCGAAGTCTAAACCATGTCATATCAACTTTCAATTTCATTCAGAGCCCTGAAATATATCTATTTTGAATAAGAAAATGCCTTTGGCCTTATGGTACTAGAAAAGAACTTACACAAGTAATGCATCCCAAAACACAGTTAGAAACATTATGTTCACAGTTTTAAGCAGTACAACAATATTAAAACTGATCATCATCTTCTTACCCTAGAAAAAAAAAAACTGATCACCACCCATATAATTTACCAATAAGCAAGAAAAGAAATAAATCAAGTTTCTGTAAAAGCAAGTGGCTGGAGGATTTCAAACCAGGATGGTTAGCCTCACCTTGAAACAAAAGACATAGTCAATAAGTAAAGCAGTTGCTGATGGGAAAGCATGGGAAGATAATTCATTGCAGCCCTACGCACTGCAGCTTCCTTGGCTACAGTGAGCCATCGCGGAGTTCCAAAGTTAGCAGCTTCCCCACAGTTAAAGCCTAAATAGCACCATAGGTTTATCTTAGCAGATGACATTCTCTACGAAAATTTCAGATGGCATTCTCTGGTAAAATATATTGAAATTGTTGTCAAAAAAATGTTTCCAACCAGTTTTAATAAATACACATGATCACCTGCCTGACAAAGGGCGTAACAGTGTTCATTCTTGGGAAGCATACAGGCCAACAAAATATTTCAACATAAATCAAAAGAACAAAGAATTATCTTGATATTTGTTTTTTTTTTTAAAAGTTATAAAACATGACTGTCTTCACACATTCTTATTAAACATCAATATTTCAAAATATGGTCCTTAAGAAGCACAAAATTTCTCCATGTACAGTGAATAGAAAAGCATAATACAGAAGGGCTCATAATTTCTCAATGTACATTGAATATAAAAGCATAATACAGAAGGGCTCATCTGACCAATCTTATTATAGACTATGAATAGATGAAATATCCTTTAAAAGTACAAAAGTCTCAAAGCAATTACCATGGCTGAATCCTACATGATAAGCCCTTGGAAAGGTCACAACAAATTCTCCAGGGTTCTGCGTCAACCTAATGGAAAAATCAGGACATGTATAAACAGAGCTTCAACAAGGACATTAAGTGGAGAAAAAACTTGCCAAACAATCTTAGATCCTGTTTAGATGAAAGAAATAAGGGTTAATACCATCTTTAGTCTTTATAGTTTACAGTCATTTTGGTTTTGGTCCCTGAAGTTTCAAATGGGAGGTCTTGGTCCTTCAAGTTTACTCCATTTATAACCATTAGTCCCTCTAGTTTGAAAAGGACCTTGACTGTATTAAGTTTGATGATGTGGCATTAACGCCATTAAAATTGCTGATGTGGGTGGCTGACTAGGTAAGATGACTAGGTAATTTTGCTGACTAGTTAACGATGTAGACATATGCCCTTGAATACCTTGGGATTGCATTGACACTACCATGTAACTCTCTTTTAATGGGTTTACCTCTGTTTTTCATCATCAAAACAGAGGTGGACATAGTATTGTGTTTCTAAACATCAGTCCTTGAATCACCAACTTCAATTGCAAAATCAGTTTTACGATTTCATGTCTCAAAACCTTTGATCCACGAAACGCGACTCGCTGAACCAAGCGGAGGGACAGAGCAATAAGCATCATTACTATCATTAAGATGTCTTAGTGACGAAGAGGGAAACACAGAAGAGAGCCTACAAGGATGACACGCAGAACGAGGGGCTATGAAAAAGGAACCTTGCAGTTGCTTGGGACTCTGATACACTCTCAAACCCATATCCCAGAAGCTATGATTTTCAGTACATAATCATATAAAGAGGAAAATCACAAGCCCAAGAAGCACCTACAAGAGGGTATTATAAAAAGTTTTCTTTTCTCATCTAGAGGCTCGAATCAGATCTGAAATCCAAAGGGAACCAAAGAAACGAACAGCAATCTGAGATGTCAAAGATTTTTAATATACCATGAAATGGAAAAGCAATCAAATGGGGCAATAATTGAAGGTACATACAAGGCATAACTGTGGGTTGTGATCTGTGTTAAATTTTGCAGAGATTGAAACAGGTAAGAAACTCCATGGCAAAAGTTATAAAACAGAGAAATCCATAGGTGGTCCGTGTTGAATCTTGAGAATTTGGGAGTGTTCCAAGAGGAGCAAAAGAAAGGGGAGAAGATTTCATTTGATCATGGTAGCGCTGGTGCAAACCAAGGCGTTCAAGCACATATGTTCACGTCATTAACTAGTCAGCAAAATTACCCAATTATCTTGCCCAGTCAGCCACCCACATAAGCAATTTTAACGACGTTAATGCCACATCATCAAATTTAACACTGTCAAGGTCCTTTTCAAACTACAGGGACTAACAATTATATATGAAGTAAACTTCAGGGATCAAAACCACCTGTTTGAAATTTCAAGGGCCAAAACCAAAATGACTGCAAACTATAAGGACCAAAGAAGGTATTAACCCAAGATATAAACAAGCACTTTCACATGAAGGTCAAGATAAGTAAGCTCCTTCACCATAAATGAGGTAAACAAATAAATGTGTTTAAATGCACATCAGTGAGTGCTTATGTAGGTCATATATGTATTTGGATGCAAGAATACGTTATTACTCATATGGAGTTCCACCTAAGCTGGAAAGAACTTTCTCATCAAGCTTCAAGTGCAAGCTTATAGAACTTATCATAAGCTGGCTAAAACACATACAAAATTGTTTATATTTATAAGCACTTTTTGAAGTATATAAACTGTGAGAAAATAAGCCTGTCCAAGTAGAGTGAATATTAATTTTAACTTATTAGTCCAATAGTTGGAGTGAATACATATCAAATCAAAGATATCAACCAACTCACCTGCAACAAGGGATCCCAGATGCAACGACTGTCTCTGGTGATAGAAGGGTTGTCTTCTCCCCCAACAGTGTCAGAGCAGCTGGAAAGAAAGGAAATTGTATGAGCAGAAAATGTGACACCCAAAGTTATACTAGGGAAAAAGAATCATAATATATTGATTCGATTAAATAACTTACAGCATGAGTGTACAATCTTTTCTTCCTCTCATTATTAGTACAAAGCAAAATAACTACTCAAATTTTTGTGATGTTTCCTAATATCAAGTACTTGTAGTCCTATAAATTTTATAATGAAGCTAATTTCCTTCAAGCATAACTCAACATATAATATTGCAAACCTCTTCAAGTGTGATCAAAATATGTCCCTTAACACACATTTAATTCATCTGTTTCATGACCCACTTTGCCTTTCCAATATCACATCAATGCTATTGTCAGAAATTTTCCACAAAATGGATTTTTACTTTAGATGAAGCAAGGATCAACTTTTGATGAACTAAATGTTACAAAAAATAACTAATGCAACCTACTGTAACCAAAATTCACTTTAACTCCGATGATGATCCTCATTCAAAAGTTTAATTATAGATTCAATATAACATAACATTGTCGTTAAGGAAGGATAGAAACACAAGGCAGCCCAAGATGCTGGCAAAACATGGTGAGAATAATACTATAGAAATATGATAAATTTTCTGAAAATGACAAGTATATAGATTATAATTAATTCTAAAATTTCCTTTCATAAATAAAAGAATTAACTGAATCATTTTGCTAAGAGATTAGGCAAAGTCAGCAAATGCTTCTTCAACCTTTGGTGCCAAAATTCCGTAAAGTTTTCATAATAAAATAATTCACATACCTAAGTGATCAATATTACCACCACAAACCTCAGTGCGGATGAGTTCCTCGAAAGCAGAGGCATAATCTCCAGGAACAGCATACCAAGTCTTTGAAGAGCCAATGTGAAGAAAATTCATGCTATGAAGTTCATGATCCTCTACATGCCACGCAAACCAACTGAACAGCATACCAATGTATACCATGGGGGAAGTGACACCAGGAATATCATCTGGCATGAAACGTGTTAGCGAGCCTTGTGAACGTGCAATGACTTGCAAGTTCCAAGGACTGTTTGAAAGCTTCCAACCAGCAGTACCTTCCATCTCATCGCTGGAATCTGAGCTCTTCTGCCTAATAGAAAGTGGGGCTTCATTTGATGAAAATGTTGACGGTTTTGAAGATGAATTTGATGCCTGTAAGCATAAGTCTGCATGATTATGGGCAGAGGCATCCTTACTTACTCCAGTCTGGGTATCTTTTATTTCATCCATTTTGGGTTCTTGGCAATCTGAAGTATCTAGACTCCTTTGATAATAAGCCTTTTTCCTTCTCCTTCTATGAATATAATGAAATTGACCCTTGGATTCCCCAAAAGCAGAACCAGGCATATCATTGGCATACTCCACATATATAGGCTTCTCTGAAGCTGCCTTCCAAAACATAGCCTCTATAACCAGCGGAGAAACCTCCTTAACCATACCTAGTATACTTCTTGCAAAAGCCTTTGATTTAGACTCAAACTGTTCAAGTGTATAAACTTCCCCACTCTGCCATACTTGTTTATGAACACCTGAAAGTGGGCTTTGAATTGTTCCTTTGGTTCTTTTAATACCCTGCCCCAATTCTTGATGCCTTGTGGTAAACACAGCCCGAGCCTCCCCATCACTACCACCATCGCCAGAAATAATTTTCAAAGAATTACTAACTCCAACGGAATTACTATCTGAAGCCAATTCCGGGCTCTTCAAAAGAGACTTGTTTAAATTAGAGAAGACATATCTTTTAGAAGGCTTGGGTAATGGAGGGATAATCTTACATATCCCAAAAGCGCTAGCTTCTTTCTCAATCTTTGAAATGTAAGCAATTGGGTCGGCGAATTCGGTATCAGTTGGGCGAAATTCCGGAGCCAATGGCAAGTCTTTTAGCCAATTGGGAATTTCAACATTTCCCATTGCATGAAAGAAAGACAAAAGAATGTATATTCACAACAAACAATAGAACTTACAGACCAGTAAGCTATTTTACTCCTTCAATTAGCATTGTCCAATTCAGAAAGAAGAAAGTATGAGGTTAAAGAAGAAGAACTGAAAACCCTAGATTAGAAAGTGTATGAGATGATTTGAAAGGTTTTAGCAATAATTGGGACCCCATGAAGCTGAAGAATAGAGTAAAGAGGGGAAATGTAAGAGCGAATTGAGGAAGGAAAAAGAGATAAAGAACCTGTAACAGAAAGGCACTGTGTATGATTGGCCTTCAAAAGCACCCTGTGAGTGTTGAGGGCAGAGAGAGGGGCGGGTGCTTGGTGGTTTGTCTAGGTTTTGAGCGATATGCCTCACCTGCGTAAGATAGCATTTTCTATTGATTGAGCTAACGTACGCACAATTGGCGCCTTTGTGTTACCATTTTTCCCCCCTTTAGTTTCAACCGATAACTGAATGTGCATTATTGCCTCAAAATAATAAGGATTCATGAGATTTTTACAAAAAAAAAAAAAAAAGGATTCATGGGATGTTCTTTTTAACAACGTAAGAATGCATAAGATGAAAGGAAAAGTTAATGAATCAATATCATCCATCTAAAACATAAAATGCATAGAGTCATATGCTCATAAGAATCACATTATTGAGATATTGTGAGTTGTACAACTCATTTCAAACTCCATACAACTACACTAAAGTCACTCTAATTCAAAAATAAAATTATGTTAGCATGATCGCACCTTCTTTTAATATTAAATTATACTAGTACCATTTTTTCAATCTGTTATTTTCAAGAAAAAAAAGTAAGACTTGCCTAAATTTTTTTTATTTATTTTTTAATTGAAGTAAAATATGATATTAAAACAAAATAAAATTTATTTAACAAGTATATGTACTCTAAGATTAGACTAATTCTGTTATTATTTGAAAAAAGAAAAGAAAAACCTGTCCATCAATCCTTATAATTTATATTTATATATGTTTGATTTTGTATTTATACTTTATTTGTGCATAAATAATTTTTTTTTAAAAAAAAATAGCTATCATGTAAAAGATAGTTTGTAACGAACAAGCTGGTGGTTGAAGTGATAAACGACATCACTCTTTTAAGGAGAGGAATACAAGTTTGAATCTTGGAAAGTGCCCTTCATTGAGTGAGGTGAAAATTTTTTATGCTCTAAGCCTCTAAAGGAAAACCTTTCATATTATCAACAAAAAAAAAAAAAAATTGTAAACTTTAAACCTTAATTAAATAACATTTACAATACAATAACACTAGCACATGTTAATATATAAGATATATGTTGGGTCTGTGAGGATTTTTCAAACGAAAATACTACTAATCTAATATGTACAATAGTGGTGGGGGCATTAGTTTGATTACATTTTGAATGAGTTAATTCTTGTAACACCAATAATAATTATAGATTTAACTATATTAATTATCTTTTGTAACCAATCATCAATATACGTCGTTAATCTTACTAACTATATATATATACATGTATAGTGAACCTCTCTTCTTGATCCTAAGTACTCCAACAAAACACACTCCTTTTTCTAAGTGCAACTAAAGTCTCATCCTTTCTTGTCTCTTTTTCTCTGGGTTATCATATAATTTCTGAGTCTGACCCTTGATGACTAGAGAGTTTTTGTTTAAATTAAGAAGGAATTCATCTTCTTATACTGCAACTCCGATGCATACATCTGCTTTTTTTTTTTTTTTTTTTGTAGGGGTGACTTGTTCCCTTCGCAACTTAAATTGTTTGAAAATCTTCTAATGTTGGCTCAATTTGTAATAAGCAACGATGTTTGAGATCATACGCACTACTAGAAAATGCAATAATTGAGACGGAATTTGTGAGGGACACAATTTCCATCGCAAATTTGAGTTAATATGGCATACAACTTTTAACTACACATGTACAACAGATAAACCACATTAGGTTAGCGCCTAACTTGATGTTTGGTCTGTTTTTTTTTTTTTCTAGACACACATATCCTCATATTGAAGACAATCATGTTCGAGGCACGGTGAGAAACTAGCTCATTCTGCTAGACTTAACCTCAGTTGGTGATTTTTGGTCTAGTTTTACATCTAGGCTAAATATGAAGTTCAGCCTAAAATCAACTTAGAATCAGACTGTACCAGGCTTGATCTACGAACCACAAGATCGGTCTATATAGGTATATAATTTTGGAAAGTAGTTCAAAACTTTAGTTTCCAATCCAACCTAAAGAACCAATATTTGTCGGATTGAATTAGGATAGAGTGAACTGTCGAATTTATGCGATTCAGCTAGCTAGAAACCAATAGTCTCATGCTTTAACAACACAAACATTATGCTTTTATGGCTCCCTAGACAGCTTGCATGGACAAGATAAGTCTAGAAAAGACTATACAAGGTCAAAACTCAAATGGTAGTTATAAAGATACTTATAAATTATCTATTAACAAAATTTTCATGTCAATAATAAGATATGAACTCATACTTTGGAAATGTATATGAGTCTCATTCTTTTGACAGTTGATCTAATCATGAAAAATTTTCAATGCATGTCGGAGATGAAATGGGGAAAAGGGTATATTCAATTAAAAAAGAACTGTCCATTTAGTTCATTTATGGGAGGTGAATTGGTAAAGAAAAATTGACCAAAATAATTTTTTTTAAAAAAAATTTACCTAATTAAATCAGATTAGAAACATTTTACCAAAATAATGCAGTTGATGGCGCAAGGACAGGTCACGCCACTAGTGGCGTAAAAAACGTTCACGCCACTAACACAAAATGTGTCAGTTTGTGTCAGCGGCGTGAATATTTTCCACGCCACTAAGTGGCATGGATAGGAATCAGACCCACTAAAGTGGGTCTGATTCCCAATATAAAAAAAAATTTAAATATAATAATAATAATAATAATAATAATAATAATAATAATAATATTTTTATTATTATTATTATATATAATAATAATATTATTATTATTATATGTTTTTTTATATAGGGAAAATCAGACCCTACCTATCCACTAAGTGGCGTGGATAATATTCACGCCACTAGTGGCGTGAACTTCTTTCACGCCACTTCAGTGGCGTGACACTTTTTTACGTCACTAGTGGCGTAAGTGTTAGTTTGAGAAATTATTTGGAATGTGCTTTAATTAGGTAAATTGTTTTTTTTAAAAAAAATTATTTTGGTAAATTTCCTATTAGTAAATAATCGTAATTTGCCTTTTCAATGGACCATGTTGGATAATGATAGTTATTGAACATAACTTAGAGCCTTTTGAAGGCAAAATAATAATAATAACAACAACAACTAAGTGGCAATTGAGTGCGTTTGTGTGAATTAACCCACTATCAAAAAAATATCCCAATTGTACTTCTTAAATTGGAGAGAAAGAAAATTATAAAGACCAACAAAACAAATGAAAGGCTGGGATATCAATATCACATTATATTAGATGAAAAATGGGTGGCAAGTTAAATGTGTTCACGAGTGGTTTGTTAGTATTGCCACGTGATGGGCAAGGATCTTTCTTCTTCTTCTTCTTCATGTTTTTTTTTGGGCCAACGCGAGTGAGGATTAATTTTGCCATCTGTTTTTGGGTGTAGATGCTATTGCTTGCTAATAATGCTCAGATTTTTGTTTTTTTGTTGTTTTAGTTTTCATGTTACAAAGAACCAAAGCCTTCAATATAAATATCTAGAGAGAGCTGAGAGAGAAACTGTAATCTAGATAATTGGAGAGTAGGAGAAAACATCTTCTCAAAATTAGATTTCATAAGCATAACGTTACCAGCTTGACCATATGAGTATGATGAGTGTATGGGTTTCATGTACGTGTAAGTATATGAGGGTAGCATTTTGCATACCAGTCAAGCCGGATTGGAACCCTTCCTTTTCCCTTCCCATCATCACCCTTCATCTTCCATTTCTAACTACGAGATTAACATTTGAATGATTTAAATTTAGTTATAAAGTATTGTTTTTATTTTTGTTATTGTAAAATTGAATTATTTAGGGAAAATCCCATTTAAATACTATTTGAAATTTTAAAACCCCAAAAGATCTGTTAACATTTGGAAATTAAGAACTCAAAGGTGAAATGGATCAAATTGGGATTTTAAAATGTTAATGAATTTACCATTATACCCTCAGTTTTTAAATAAAAAACAAGTGACAGGTTCAAAACCCCAAGATATTTGTCAAAACTATTATTTAATTGGTTACAACCCAAAACTCTTGGTCAATTCTTTTACATATATTATCTATACTTATTGATTTTGTCAAAACCATTGTGGATTTTGTGAGAACCCCACATTAATATTTTGGTGAATCTCATTAGTCAATCATTTTAAATATGTTGTCCGTAGTTACCGATTTTGTCAAAACTATTACTATTTTAGTCAATCTTATTATTCAATTGGTCACAAACCAAACTTTTTATCAATCATTTTACACATATTATCAGTATTTATGGATTGTCAAAGCCATTACGGATTTTTTCAAAACCATTACTCTTTTAGTAAACTGGAAAAGCTCGCTAGAAAATTCATAAGTTTGCCAAAAAACTCTCATGAACTCGCCAAAAACTGCACAACTTCGTCGAAAATTGGTTTCTCGGCGTTGTGATGGTGAAATTGAAGAGAAAGTACGAAGTTGAATGGAGAAGAAGAAGATAACGGTGAAGAGAAGAAGAAGCTCTGTCTGGTTAATTCAGATCAACGCAAGTGAGAGTAGGGGAGGAGCTTTAGTATACCCAGGTGATAGGAAGGAGGGGCTTCGGTGCAAGTGAGAGGAAGGAAAGCGCCGGCACAAGGTGGGCGGTGAGGAAGAGATGAAGAGGGGAAGAGGAGAGAGAAAGAGAGCCATGGGAAGAGAAATAGATAAAGAGATGGAGAGGAGAGAGAAAGAGGAGTGTGATTTTATATTACATGAGGGACATTTTAGTAAAAACACTTATATTTCAAAATCCCAACTACCTCTATATCCTTTTAATTTTTTAACAGACATTTTGGGGTTTTTAAATTTCAGATGGTATTTAAATGAGATTTTCCCAATTATTTATATCAAAATTTTGCAACTTGTATCTAATTAATTTTATTTTTTTATAATTTAACATTCCATTAATAATTTTATAACAAATCAAGATAGGTCATATCGATTACTGGTCGGCTTTGTATTGGTTAAAAGAAGGAAGAGGATGGAAAGGAAAGAGTAGCGGCTCCAAACCCTAACCCAACTAGGTCATATTGATTAATGGTCGGCTTTGTATAATCAAGGATATACTACTAATTGATGGCAAAAAAATGAAATAATTGGTGAAAAGTCTTTGTTTACAAATTTTATTAGTCAGAAGGATTTGAATTTAAGTTCTGATATTAATTTTTATGTATAAAAACATATCATGTTCTTTTAGTCAATAAAATTTTTAAATAAGGACTTTTTACCAATTTTCTTTTAAAAAATCAAAGATATGTACTTCTATTTTTCTCCAAAACTAATTTGGGCCCAAATATATAATTCTGATGTTGCTGTGTGTTATCATCAAATATATCCCTCTAAGCCTTGTGGCTATGCAGCGTCCACGTAAACATCTCAAATGGCGTAATAAATGAAAGCCCATGGAGCTTAGATGGAAGACCATGCATGAATGGTACCACATGTAAATCATTCCCACTTCCCAGCAATAAATGATTCATGATTCTACATGCGTTGCTGATTTATCCTGTTCAATGAAGGTAAGACGTTTTTTCTTATCCCATTGGTTAAAAAATAAAACTCATTCCACATAGCACCATTAATGAGCGTACAGTTCCCACGTCTTAAGACTATTTCCCAAGCATCACTGGTTTTTTTCCAACAGTTTATATGGAGATAAAGGCCCTTATTGGCTGTATTGTTCGGTCATAGTGTTTAAAGCCACATAATGGCCTTTCATCATTGACAACACTAGAGGTTTGAAGTATATTTAACCATCCTATTGGTCCTTCCATTCGGTCATCCATAATAAATTCATTCTGGAGTTGATTTCCAAAGAACCCTAATTGAGAATCACATTTTCTATAAAAGGATCCTAACCCTAGCAAATGGAATACCACCCAAACAACTTTCTGTGTTTTCATATCAGCCGCATAAAGCAAATCACTGCTTCTTGCAGACTGACAACAATCAGAACAATTGATGCATCTGTGTGAAGGTCATCTCCAACTTTTGGGAGCCATACTCAAGTTTCTTACAATGAAGTTTTATCTGATGCGAAGGGTGCATCTCTGTGAAGGTCATCTCCAACTTTTGGGAGCCATATATACTCAAGTTTCTTACAATGAAGTTTTATCTGATGCGAAGGGTGCATCTCTGTGAAGGTCATCTCCAACAATGAAGTTTTATCTGATGCGAAAGTTCAATAGTTTATTTGTTTTCCCTGTCATTAATCCAATGTAGTTTGTTCTTTCAGTTACGTTTTTTTCCCTAGTCTAACTTAACATTTCTTAAATTCGTATGTAGGGTTATATATATTGCTTTGGCCGTTGTACGTCGCCGTGATATGATCATAAAGTAGTTATGACAGTGGTGTTCTCATACCTGGCTTTTGTTTCATTCTAAGGAGGTTCACTGGTGAGGTTGGTCCATATTAATTATTAATTTATTTATTTTAAAAAATATTCTCTCGATTCTCATACCTTTCCTCCGCTCATTTTTCAGATTTAATTTCAAATTTTAAATCCTTCCAATATATTTTTTATATACAACAAAATGATTTTTTTTTTTTTAAGATAACAAGACTTCAATTTCAAATTTCAAATTCATATCCGCTATTAGCTACTGATTACTGGTTATTTATTGTTGCAAGGAACCAGTTTCCTGAGCTCGTCCGTACAGACGAGCTCCAGACCGTCCAGATTGAATCTGGACGATCCAGATCTAATTTTTATTTTTTTTTATAAAAAATAATTTTAATGGGTAGAGAATCTAAAATAAAGATAATCTCTCAACTGTTAACATATGTGATTAGAGAAGATAATATGTAGAAAGAAGATGAAGAATCTCATTGTATTATCACAAAGAACAATATGCTCATACAAATGTAATCCACAAGAATTATCTCAATAAACCCTAACTGTAGGGATCTAGGAGGACTTCCCTCTCTAGAGAGAGAGACTCAAATTAACCTCTCTCTAATATGGTGAAGGCTCCACACCTAACACCCTTGGTGAGGGCTCCACACCCAACACACTTAAACTCATTAGCCTAAGACCCTTTATATAGACTAGGGCCCTAACTAACTCACTAACCATTCAACTAACCACCTAATACTTTTAACACGCCCCTCAAGTTGAACACCATTTATCTTAAATGTGCTCAACTTGAACAACACAAAATAAGGGGTAAGGTGAATTAAATTGAACAGTTTTACAATCACAAAACAATACAAAGATTTCTTCATTTTACAACTTTCTTCTCCATATCCAATTCTAAAATGCTTCACTTTTTGAATGCTTCAGTCTCTGTAAGCTTCTCTAGTCACTGCCTGCACTAACTTTCAAACCAGAAACAATCAATTCCATAAGCCACCAGTTTGGGTCCTTTTGCCACATCACAAAACCACATTCTTATTGCAATGGAATTTTCCTTTATCTGTATCATCATCACAAAAATTGCAAATCTGGCACTAATATTCTCCCATGTAGACACCACAATTTTTCAATCTTCCATTCAATTCAACAATTTTGCCAGCCCTGTGATCATCAACATACTCAAACTCGCCAATGTACCCATGCTTCATTGTTACAACTCGGAACAGAGAACCTTCACTGAATCGGTCAACAATTGAAGAAACACAATGGTTGCAATAGACACGTTCTTCACCACTACATGGAGTCTGCAGTATCTTCATCTCAGAGAGAGTCTCTTCCAATTGCTTATCATGATATTTTGATAATCATTGGTGAGAATGGAATTGGAAAGACCACACAGATCCCCCAATTCTTATTATTATTCTATCATGATTGTAAAGTTATTGGGATAACTCAACCTCGATCTGTTGGATCCTGCAAATCCCATGATAGTTCTATGCTGCTTTCACGGCTGCAACCTTTGCACTATTAAGATCATTGACAACTTCCGAAACACTGGCCTGGGCAGTTCCTAAATTCACATTAATCTCCTGATGATGCTTTGAACTTGAAATCAACAATCTTCCTCCAAATCGAAGTACCAGACCAGAGTAGGCAAGATGCAAAATCAAGATACCAAAGGTAATAAGCTACATCACTGTAAACAATCAATTCCTGGCATATTGTATTACCAAAATCATTGAACGACCTCATCAAGCTCTAATGAACTTAGAAGTTCAATTGCTGCATTATAATTGTGCTCTGTGACACCGAAGCTTCCATGATCTTGATGGTTGAAACCATAAACAATCAATGCCGGAGAATAAGAAGAAATCATGGCAAAGGGCTTATGACCGAATTCACAGAAGCGGCGGCAGAATCAGTTCGGCAGCGATAGACTCAGCCACGATCCAAGATTCATAAACGATCCGATGAAGATTCTCAACGGTGGTTGTCGGATGGACCTTTGTGTCTCAGCGAGAAGGGGTTTCACAGATCTTGATCTTGATAGTGAAAAAATCACAAATTTTGTTCAGATCATGTATCTCAAGAAAAAGAAATAAATCTGCAACAAAGGAAGTATTGTGCCGATTATCGAGCTTCCAACAAAGAATGGCTATTCTTGACCCACGAAGACCGATTTCCGTCC
This sequence comes from Acacia pycnantha, assembly GCA_025563575.1. Taxonomy (NCBI): domain Eukaryota; kingdom Viridiplantae; phylum Streptophyta; class Magnoliopsida; order Fabales; family Fabaceae; genus Acacia; species Acacia pycnantha. The sequence continues at coordinate 4,729,119 of JAMWYP010000009.1, forward strand.
AAGATTTTCCTTAGCTTTGTTGATCTGGTACTTCTTGAAGATTCTCAGCTTGAAAACCTGACCCCGTTCAGCATCGGATTTCTCTCCACTCCGCCGTGCTTTCTTCTTCTCTTTCTTGATGCTAGTGTCTTCACTTGCTCTTTCTTGAGGCTTGCTTCACGTGATACTTCCTTGAAACTAGGGTCTTCACGTGGCTTTTCCTGAAGCTAACGTGGCTCCTTCTTTTAGCCTAGCATTTCTCTTTATTAGAGTAGAAAAGTCAAACGTATATCCCTTCTTTTCTTTGGATCTAAACAATGATGGACAATCAGATTTCTTTAGCCTTTCTCCTCAAGTCATGGATTAGATCTTGATTACTAGGCTGCTGGTCTTGAAAAATCAACCTGGCTTTGATACCATGTTAACATATGTGATTAGAGAAGATAATATGTAGAAAGAAGATGAAGAATCTCATTGTATTATCACAAAGAACAATATGCTCATACAAATGTAATCCACAAGGATTATCTCAATAAACCCTAACTCTAGGGATCTAGGAGGACTTTCCTCTCTAGAGAGAGACTCAAATTAACCTCTCTCTAATATGGTGAAGGCTCCACACTTAACACCCTTGGTGAGGGCTCCACACCCAACACACTTAAATTCATTAGCCTAAGACCCTTTATATAGACTAGGGCCCTAACTAACTCACTAACCATTCAACTAACCACCTAATACTTCTAACATCAACTAACAGTTTTTGAAAAAAATGATTTTTTCATGTAGAAAAAAAAATAAAAAAAGATCTGGACGGCCAGGAGCTCGTCCGTACGGACGAGCAAGGAATCTGATTCCATAATTGCAATGTCCATCGTTGACACGTCATACACTGGAAGGATAACAATTATATTAGGGGACAGTTAGCCTCTGTAACTTGAATGCCCATTGGTGTAATCACTGCGTGATATATATATGGACTTGCTAATTATAATATATTTCCCTTCATCTCCATCCACTTCCCCATGGTCGTAATAATGCCTCATCGATGACTTCCGTTTGAAACTGCATCGTCTTCGAACCTCTGAAATGATCGGCAGTGAATGCTCACCAAGTGCTTGAGATGAATGGTGACCAAATAAAACAGCAACATAAGAATATTCAAATTATTACCTGAAGTAATATTCCGTTTGAAGTCATTATGAAGTTATGGCATTTCCATCAAAGATGCAGCTATGTAAACACTTTCAAGAATATATTAACCATTAGATGTTATGGAGTTTTTTGGGCAGTTATGTTTTTAATTTTTCTTGCTTTTGAAGCATCCTTTTGATGGAACGTTCTAAAGTTATAGTATTTCCATCATGTATGCAGCTTCGTAATCACTTTGAAGAATTTATTACCAGTTGGATGTTTTGGAGTTTATGGGAAACGCATGTTATTATTGTTTCTGATGTTTTGAAGCATCCCATTTTAAGTCATTTCAATTATTTGTATTAGTGTTGGAGCTTTGTATTCGCCTTTAAGAAATTATTGCCAAATGGAAGTATGAGGATATACAATACGTTGTAACTTGTGAGTGCATTACTGACATTATTATACTACCTAAAAATTAATAGTATAAATACCAAGACAAAAAAATATTTAATGCATAAATATTCAAAAAAAAAAAAAACAATACCAAGACAAAATAATAACCCAAATGTTCAACCAACTAAATATTTAACTGGTATTAATTTAAAATTCCACCAACGCAAATTAGTATCATACATGGATCATTAATGGCGCGTTATGGTATTTAATGCATAGAAAAACTCTAAAAAATAAATTGACTACTAAAAGGCAACGTATGTGAGGAATACATTTTATTATGAGCATTTATTACTGACATACCCATTGAAATAAGGGAGAATCCTTGCCAAGGCCCAATTAAGGTCCAAAATTGTAAAAAGGGCCCCAACAACTTTCACATACCAAAAAGGGCCCTAGGGCCTTTTCTGAGATTTTTCATTAAAATTTAGTTGTTAATTTGACTGATTTAGTTGTTAACCGGGGCTGATATTGTTGTTAAAGTGACTGATTTAGTTGTTAATGGGTATTTATTTTGTTGTCAATTTGGCTGTTTTAGTTGTTAACGTTAATATCAGAAAAGGCCCTAGGCCCTTTTTGGTATGTGAAAGTTGTTAGGGCCCTTTTTGCAATTTTGGACCTTATTTGGGCCTTGGCAAGGATTCTCCCTTGAAATAACACGTTCTTTCAGAACTGGACCTTATTTCTAAATAAGTACAAGGAGAATTGTGATGGGCATATGAACTTGACCTTATTCCCATTTCATCAGTCATAGTATTTATTTACATATTCCCTCCAAAGATGTGTAATGAACTTGGTGACAGTTTGTTTTATGTTATGCAATGAGAATTATGTTTATCCCGTTCCATCCGTCCTAGTATTTATTTACATATTTCCTTTATAATATACTAATAATTTGCAATCACTCGTCCAACATAACAACAATTGGTGTGTTCATTTTCTTTGGAAAAACTAATTACAGATTCATGGGGGGCACTATTGGTTGGAGGGTGCGGATTTTTTTTTTTTTTCACTTGTCATCAAAAGCACACAAAAAAAGTACAGGATTCAGAAGGTTTTCACTTGTTATCAATTGTAAGTTTGATCATCATCAATAAGAAAAAGAGCAAGTGTTAGCCATAAAATGCCCATGGCAGAAAATTAGCAACCTACATGCTCCAAGCAATTTTTTGTGCTGGGAATATCCACCTAAAATATAGAGAAAAGGCAACAAAATGTTAGGAAAGTATCTCAAAAAAGGAAGCAGATCTTTCCCAGTTGAGGTCACAATGCTAAAATATATCAGCAAGTATTTTTACAGGGGAAAGAATAATAGTGTGCAGCAAGACACTGATTACTGTTCGCAAGTATTTTCATGACATTGAGAAGGCAAACAATCATGAAGAAAGAAATACTTTAAAAAAAATTAAAAAAAAAAAATCAAGGGGGGCACGTGCCCTTCTCCAATAGGTGGCTCCGCCCTTGCATGTTTGCATATATGATATAACCATCACTCTTGGTTGGTTGATTTGACCCGATTAATTAAACCGTAATAAATGTTACTAAGACATCTTTTTCATTTGTTAAAGATATAAGGGCATTTCCCATTAATATTTAAATAAGCTTTAGATAACCCAATTGGTCTTTAACCGTACCTTGTGAGTTCAATGCCTGTAAATGCTTAAAAATATTTTAGTTCCACAATCTTCGACCAAGTAGAGATTAGCTATCAATTGTAATTTATATGGGTAGGGATATTTTTGTCATTTAACTTAGGGATGGGTTTACGTAATTTCTATTTCCATACTTTTAATATAAGAGTCATCTTGAACAAAGTGAATCATGAGTACATAAATATAGGGTAATTGTGGTTAATGCTTTTGTCCTCTAGATCAAAGGGTTGGGTGATGTTACTTGTATCTAAACACTTTTAATATATCATAAACATGTAACAAAGTCCAATTTGATTCACTACAAAAATTTTGACTTTCGGCGGCAACAAAAGTCGTCCCTGAAAGTCAAAAAGTCGCCGTTGAAAGTGTTTTAGTGGCGACAAAAAGTCTCTGCCGAAAGCTCTGTCGCTGATACTTTCGGCGGCGACATTTTAATGTCGCTGCCAAAAGTAGAGTATCAGTGGCGACAATCAGTCGCTGCTGAAAGTTCATCGAAGCCACGAAAGCTAGTGTCAACGCTGAAGGTAGGGTTTCAGCGGCGACAAATGTCGCCATAGATACTATTTTCGGTGGCGACAAAACTGTCGCCATGGATACTAGTTTCAGCGGCGACAAAAAGTCGCTGCAGATACTCGTTTCGGCGGTGACATCTTATCGCCACGGATATGATTTTTAGCGGCGACAGATATGTCGCTGCTGATATTCTTTTCAGCGGCAACTTATAGTCGCCACTGATACTCTCTTTGGCTGCAAATACATTTTTTCAGTGGCGACACAAATGTGGCCGCTGATAGTCTTTTCAGCGGCGACATTTGTCGCCGCCAAAAGTTTTTTTTTTTAAAAAAATTTAAATGTAAATTGATAAAATTAAAAATTATACCACAATTAAAACCTGTAGCACATTGATTAATACCATAAGAAACTTGAAACTAACAATATATTAACTAACAATGATATAAACATAAATGTTCAAAATTAACATGAAATATTTAAATTTTCTATAAACAAAGTCTAAAGGTTGTTCATTGGAATGAAACATCAAACATCAAACTATGAAGAACGATGAGCTGGTGAAACTATAAGGACCTCCAAACTTGTTTTCAGTTTTAGAACTTACTGTAGCAAAGTTAATCTCCTCAAATGATAGAGGACCACAAGTATACTATGTTACTTGTTTTTCTCGGTTGTTCTTGTTTCTTTCACTTTTTTTCTACAAAAAATTAGTAACAAGGAGTTAATGACTAAAATAAATATATGCAAAGACAAATAACAGATGCAAAGTTCTTCAAGGATACTTCACAATGAGATTAAACTAAAGTCAGGATTCTCGGAACACTTTCACAGCAGCAAGTTATCGATTTAGGACACAATCATAATCAAATCCTCAATTCCAAGATCCTTGTCACAGCATTAAGGCATATAATGTGTGTTAGTATTTATCTCTTTTCACTTTGTAGTTTTCTAAAGCATACAAAATTTTATTATTTTCTTTTATTTTCTGTTTCAGGCAAAGCCTCTTCTTGGAAGAAAGAATTATCCGCAATTGGTGGATCCCAGAATTGGAAACTCCTATGAAGAAGAACAACTTCATTGGTTAGCCCATGTAACAGAGCAATGTCTCAAAAAGAATCCAAAGGAAAGATTCAGCATGAATATGGTACGTATCCTTGATTAAACTTATGTCAATCAGTAAGTGCAAACTAAAGAAGGAAGAAACATGTTGCATGTACTATATTATTAATTGTTTGCAGTGAGTTACTAGATGCAAAAGATCTCTATGGCTTTAAATTGAATGCTAAAATTATTTCAAACTGAACATTGAATTATGAGGTCTAAGCGTGAGCAAATAAAAAAAAACGCATTACCGATGCATTAAATTATAAGATGACTTAAAAGCCTAAAATATTGACCAAAGGGCTCAATAATTACTTTAGTAGTTATAACTAATTTTGAACTACTAAGAGGATACATTACACAGAAATGTTACAGTCATAATATAGTCAAATCTGAGTTTCATAAACAAGGATGTTGCCTGAATGAAATATGATATTGGCGCTTCATCAAATTAAAGATGCAAAATTATACGAATTGATGAACACAAGATAGTACTCAGTTCAGGTGCTCCTTACAAACCTATCCAAATAAGACAAGGTCTAAACTATCATTGTCCTGGTTCATTCCCAGAAGACATGGTCCTAGTTTCGCAAATTTATGGTCATAAATTGTCAACATACTATTGACAGATATAATTTCAGGTTATCTCTTCATTACAAGGTTTGACAGAGAGCGAAGAGGGCTGTGTAACAGTAGACTTTTCTCCAGAAATTTCAAATTCAACATGCAGCATACCAGACATTACTTGCTCACAAGGTAAAGAGGAAAAAACTAGGATAGGATAGCCTAAGCATAATGATAAATTGGGAAAGTAAGAAGTACTCAACTTGCAGTCAAATTAATAAAAATTTCTAGGGTTAAATAGTTTGAGGAAAAATGTTAATCAGGAAATATAGAAGAAAATAACTTGTAGAGGGAGAGGCAAATAATATTCAAAACAAACAACTCATAAGTGTGATAATTTTCTTTTCGAAATGGTACATTCTTATATGTTATCACAGAATCATTTATAAGTTATATGTCATAATCAAACATATAAGATGACAAAAAAGAAGGGAGAAGTCAGTAAAATCCCCAATCAATGTAACAGCCTAGCAACTTTAATCAAGTGAAAGCTAAAGTCTGAAGAGAGGAGGAGGTTTACCTGTCAGAGAGGAGAAGGAGAAGGAGACGGTGAGAACTGGCGCGAAGGAGAAGGAGTATTCACGGCGCGAACACGCGATGGCGGCGAAGGAAAGGACGGCGCGAACGTGGGATGGAGGGAAACATCAAATTAGGCTTTGGATTGGAATAAAGGGGCGCTGGAAATCTATTTAGGGAAACATACAATTTATGTCGCCGCTGAAAGTCAAACTTAAATAAAAAAAGAAAAAAAGGACTTTCAGCGACGACATTTTGTCGCCGCTGAAACATACTTTTGGCGGCGACATATGAGAGTCGCCGTTGAAAGTATGGCTTTCAGCGGCGACAATTTCTGTCGCCGCTGAAAGTCATACTTAAATAAAAAAAGAAAAAAAGGACTTTCAGTGACGACATTTTGTCGCCGCTGAAACATACTTTTGGCGGCGACATATGAGAGTCGCCACTGAAAGTATGACTTTCCGCGCCAAAAGTCATACTTTCAGCGGTGACATTAAAAGTCGCCGCCAAATGTCGCCACGGAAAGTCCTTTTTTTTTGTAGTGATTACAGTTAACGAGTGATTATTGTTTTAATGGCACAAATACAACTAAATACATTTACTACTGTTCATCTTGCTTATCAACGAAGATATCTTTTACTCTTGCCGGTTGGATATCCTTGATTGAAATTTCTGTCCAGAGTGAACAAGATAGTAGTTGGAGTGATTTCTTACTCTTGGCGGTTAGATCATCATTGCTTCTATACATATCTAATATTGTTTGTCCCCTTTAGTGTTGGTGTGTCATTAATGTTTCCGTGGAGTGATTTTATTCTCTTATTATATCAGTCTCTTATGTGAGTTATTCTTATTCGTTCTGACGAAGGTGCCCATCTGTGGTTGTAGTAGGCACAAGGCAGGGTTACGTTAGCGCCGTTTAATTGAGTGCAGTAACTTGATCACACTCACACGTTTCCTTAATTGATGAGTTACACATGACATATCTTCCACTTTAGTATCCCTTACTTTTTCCCTAGGGAGATAACAGCTACAACTCCTCAATGTTTGGCATTCCGTCTAATGAGGATGAAGTTTGAACGGTCAGTAATTTTTCATGGTAAAAAATTACTTCAATAATTTATTGTTGGCGTCTACTCAATGGTTGAAAGTGATAAGCTTGACTACATTAGAAAGCATCAAAAGAAATTAAGAGTTGATCTTTACAGTGGAATATCTGATGCAGTAACAAGAGGAAAGACATATCCTTTGTCAACCGGACGGTGAGTTATTCTACCATCTTCTTTCACTAGTGGTGCTAAATATATGATTCAAAACTATTAAGATGCTATGACCATTTGTGCTTGGGTTGGCTATCCAAATATATTTATAACATTTACATGCAATCCAATATGGCCTAAGATTACTTGTCGTTGTAACAAAGATGGATTGAAACCATGCGACAAACCATAAGTTTTGAGCAGAATATTCAACATCAAGCTGCACAAATTAATGCAAACTTTGAAGGATGAGAAGATATTCAGAACAATCAAAGCAGGTACCCTTTTTTAGTTAGATACGCAAATAATTTTAGATCTCATCTTATATTAATAGGACAATGCATGCATGTATGTAATTACGCATAAGTGACTACTTGATTTGTAGGTTAGGTTAGGTTAATTTAATTAAATGATTCATTCTGATTTTGTTATATTATAATTCTTTTAATCCTTTATATGCACTTCATGTATTTGAGGGTTTTTTTTTTTCACACACGTCTTCATTTCAAATTTGAAACAATAATTATATTGATAAATGTAGAAGTATACACTATTAAGTTTTTTTTTAAAAAAAAAAAAGGTTACCACATGCGCATATTATACTGTGGTTGTCCGAGGCGAATAAACTGGTGACACCGTATGATGTTGAAAAGATGATATCAAGAGAGATACCATATAGAGATGTTGACCTGAAACTATAGCAATTAGTTGGAAGCTACATGGTCCATGGTCCATGGTCCATGCGGTGGATCATCAAGAAGTGCACCATGCATGAAAGATGCTAGACATGTTCAAAGTACTTCCCAAAAAGATATAGTGAGTGTACCATGTTGGATGAGTTATCCAACATATAGTAGGAGGAATGATGGGCATAGGTGACAAAGAAGGGCGTTGAGCTTGACAACATATTTGTAGTCCCTTATATATAATGCTAGGTTGCTGAAATTATTTTACGGTCATTTAAAGGTCAAAAAGAAAAATCAATTACGTTGCATCAAGTACTTATTCAAATACATAACTAAAGGTCATGATCGTGTTATCGTAGGCATATGCAAAACTAATGATAGTGGAGGATCTTAGCAAGCGTTCGATGAAATTTCTCACTACCTCAATTGTAGGTATGTATCTTCATGTGAGGCATCATGGAGAATTTTTGGTTTGATATTCATCATAGACAACCACCTATTGAGAGACTAAGTTTCTATCTTCCTTATCAGTAATCAATTTACTACACTTAAAGGGACAAGATGTCATCACTGGTAAACAACCCAAGGGTTAAAGAATCAATGTTCCTTGCTTGGATGGAAAAAATAAAGATAACTCATTTGTAAGAACACTTACTTACATTCAATTCCTTAACCACTTTACATTTGCTAGGGAAACAAGATTCTGGAACCTTCGTGAGCATGGATTTTTTGTTGGAAGATTGGGTCATTGTATACTAGCTCAAGGAGAATTGTGCTACCTCATTTTATTGTTGACAAAGGTACGAGGACCAAAAAATTATGCAAATATAAGGACGGTACGTAATGTAGTTTACCCAAGGTTTAGAGAAGCAAGTTACACACTTGGTTTACTGGATGATGACAATGAATACATAGATGCAATTAAAGAAGTACCATTGTGGGCATTTGACAATTACCTATGTCATTTTGTCACCACCAAATTATTAAGTCATTCCCTATATCAACCCGTTGTTGTTAGGGAACGGACTAAAGAGATTATTTGTGAAGATTTGTTGCATATTAGCCATAGCAACCAACATTTTTCAAGTATATAATTACTCTATTTTAAAATAAATTAATAGATTTTATCATGTGCTTCTTGAATTAAGTAGCATTCAAAACCATTAATTATGCTATGCATACCGTCTAAACATATTTAATATTTTAATTTATCTGCTATATTAATTTAAAGATTTAATTACAGATATTATACTTAAATATACTTCATATGAAGACATAGGTTTCATATTATTAAGACATTTTTAGTATCTTATCTTCTTTTATAAGGATTTTCATATTTCAATTGTTGATAAGGAAGTTGCAGGACTATCTCACATTGAACAACTTTTGTTACGCAATGGAAGAAGCATGGACGAGTACCCATCGATGCCCAGACCAAAAATAGACAACATCATTGTCACTTCGAGCTAGCTCATTTTGGATGAGTTTAACTACAACAAAGAAAAGGAGAGAGAAGACTCCGAAAGAATGCAACAATTAATGACTGATGAGCAGAAGAAAGTATTTGATGAGATAATGGGTATAGTTTTTCAAAAATAGGAGGTTTCTTATTTGTGCATGGTTTTAGTGGAACAAGTAAAACATTCATATGGAATGCATTGACATCTTCCATAAGAGAAGACGATGGAATCATCCTAAACATAGCATCCAGTGGAATAGCAGCAAATCTACTACCATGAGATAGAATGCGCATTCAAGGTTCTGTATTCCTATCAACATCAATGAAGATTTTATATGTTCACTTACTCATAATTCACCAACGGCAAACTTAATAAAAGCTACTAACCTCATTATTTGGGATGAAGCGTCAATGGCGAAGAGACATTGTATCAAGGATTTTGACCAAACATTGAGGGATTTAATAAAGTCCAATTGCATATTTGGAGGAAAATTTATCGTCATGGGTGGTGATTTCAAGCAAATCCTGCCAGTTATATTGAAATGTGGTTGAGTTAAAATCATAGATGTAGCTATCAAGACTTCTCATAGTTGGAATGAATGAAGATTTTTTCAACTAACCAAGAATATGAGGTAGAGGTCTTCAAACGATATGGTTGAAAAGGAGAAAATTAAAACATTTTCAGAATGGTTGCTACATGTATGAGATAGCTAGGGACATTGGGTTACCACACGATGATATTGCAGACATCACAGTACCCTTACAGTTATTGCTTCATGATGATTGTAATCCAATTAAGTGCATCATTGAATCTACTTACACAAAATTATTGGAACATGTAGTGGACAAAGATTACCTCAACAATAGGTCGATTTTTACCCCTACAACAGAAAACGTCAACATATTGAATGAGTACATTTGTTCTTTGTTGCTAGGTGGTGTGGTATAGTACTTTAATTTTGACTCCATAAGTCGTACAGATAATGCTAATAGAAGCTTTGGAGATTTGTATGACACAAAATATCTAAATGCAATTAAATGCTCAGGTATACCTCATCATAAATTGGTATTGAAAGTTGGTGTACAAGTTATGTTAATAAGGTAGTGTCGTGACGCCACTAACTTAGTGGCGTCAAGCAGTACGACACCATTGGTGCCGTCAGCTGCCACAATGCCACTAACTGCTTTAGTTTGATAAAAAAATTTCAAAGTGCTTTAACTGGGTACAATATTTAATAAAAGTTACTACAATGGTGCTTTTCCCCAAAAATAAGTGTGAGACTGTGAATATTTGCTATTAGGGGTTTTCAAAAAATAAATAACTTCCGAATTTGCTCGAACTATTATATCTTAATACTTGAAAATTATTTTTTATATCTTGTGAACTATATGAGAAAATTTAATTTAATTTTGTATAGAAGTGGTAGATATTATCATTTGAGTGGGTTTTGGTCATTGGCATTTCTTCATCAAAATCATCAAACGGGCCCTAAAACCACAACGAAAGTGTCTTGTATCGCTTTGGTTTGTGCCTTTGTGGAGAATTCTCGATCCAACGGCCAAGAAAATACCATACGTCCTAAGATGTCAATTCATGTGAAATCCTAGCCGTCCACTTGGTGAAAGTGGTGGAGTCATGCCACGTAGCCTCTAAAAAATATTGTGTTTTATTTATTTATTTTTTGTTGTGAAATAGACTGATTAGACTCCCCAAAATTTGGAAATTTTAAGAGTTTATAATATCATCAATTTTAGTATATCCATAATATTCCTCAACAAATCACATATTGAGAAGGTAAAATCCAGAAAAAATCCTTAATATCGTGGGAAGGACAAAATTTGGAATTCCAATTTCATAAATTCTAAATCAGACCTACATGTAGAATTTGGGATTATAAAATCTTACCAAAAGACGTCCTTGCCCTGAGTAGTCACCAGTCATCTTCACACAATTGACGATATATATAAGGGATGATTACTTAAGAGCCACAATTGACGACTTGATTATTATTATTGACTACTTGGATGCTCCAAATGTCAACAGCCTGGTAGGAATTTTTGAAACTACCATTGTTGTAACATCCCAATTTCAGAACCAATTTTTTCTTTAAAATTAGAGTAGAGCTTTGGTGCGTAAGAGTAACTGATTCCCATTTAAACAATAACCAGAGTGTAACATAGTATTGATACAGCATCCTATTGTTCTCCTAGGTAAATACGGAAAACAATAAAGCGACATCTCCGTCTAAGAGCTCACTCGTGCTACATGCCCTCCAACCATGAGCCTACTCGTGCAGCTTGCCTCGATCTCCGATCCGTGGTTCTCCTGAACTTGACGCTACGTTAAGAGCTGGAGTCCATGCATCGAACCCCAGGTAACGGTTAACCTTATGCTCAAATAAAACAGTATACGGATGACAGATATTCAAAACATAACAGCAGCAAATCTCTTAAGCATATAGCAGATGCATGATTGTGACACAGACATAACATAAGCATTAAAGCAGTACGTAAAGTCCTACACAATAATAGCCTGCACAAAAACCAGTGCCACGATGTACTGTCGTGTCCTCAGCGCTAGGAAAACTCTAACGGTATCATTAAGTCTATAACCCGTGTGAAACTGTATGTATAATCGGTAACCCTGAACAGAGTCTCTAACCGTGAATGTATCTCGGTGAGCCCTAACAGAATCTCTACCCGTGAATGTACCTATCACATATATGTACATGAGCAGCACTAGATTAGTATTACGATGCGCGAACGTACCTTCGTTTGATGTACGTAGATGTTCTGGCGAAGCGTACTTTCGGCGGAAAAGCGGTTTGTCCGACAATGACACGTTGGACAGTAATAGCGGCGACAAACTAGGATTTCGACGTCCTATAAGAGTAATATCACTTTCATTAGTGATTTGGCATTATAAGCGGCATTTTAGGTAAAAATTACCATTTTGCCCCTATGCCCCTAATTGGCGGAATTTCGCTTGAAGCCGTTACTCTTACAAATTTTCTTCCCGAAATTTCGCCAGAACTTCGACGCAATTATGATTTTCGAAATTCTAGACTAAAATAGCCCTATCATATGATATCTAATCATAATTTGAAAAATAAAGGCTACTCTAGCATTACTACTCTAACTATTGAAAGAACTACGAAGACTTCAACTTTTTAGGCACTCGATCCCTACCAAGTTTTTACCTCGTCAGGCATTTTTCAATGCAATGAGGCCTAAAAACAATAGTAGGAATCTCATTCCCTACTTACTAAAACTATCTAACAATTCTACTAACTACCGAACTAAAGACTAAAGACCGAAAGACTTACAGTTGAAGATCTCCGAACAATTTTCCAGGGCTTCGCTGAAAAAATCTCCAGAGATTCTCTCTCTTCTTTCTCCCTCTAGGCTCAGCCAAACAAGGGAAAATGGTGTGCAGAAAGTGAAGGGAGGGGGGTATTTATAGAAACTGGGGTAGGGTTTCGGCCGTCGGATCAACTTTGTGAGGAGCGATCTGGGCCGTCCAAAGCAACTTTTCAAAAAACCCATTCTTCCCTTTTTTGCTTTCACACTAGGCCGAAATCCAAGAGGTCTTGGCCAATGGGAGGTGGCCACGTGTCACCTTCCAGAACCTTCTCAACCTGTTTTCCCCAATCGGTACCCGATTCGCGTGGTTTCGGAGAAATCTCAAAATTCTGGAATTACAACTTTAAAACCATTTCCTCACTTAGTAGAAATGTCCAAGTTAACCTATATTTTGATTCCATATAGGGTTCCAACAGTCCAGTTGAGTCTTTCTCGAAAAACGTGTCCAAACGCGTCCGGTTTCAGAACGTATTTTTGGAATCATCAACTTCTTCAGAAAAATTCACTGATTCCAAATATGTCTAGATAAATTCAAACTCATTCCTAGATATTGAGTTAGAATTTATTTTCTTCATATCCAAAAATATGACTATCTACATTTTTCCCTATTTTGTTTTATTAGGAAAATGCACTAACAGCCTCGGAATTAACTTCCGGAAGAGGTCACTTGAAGGTAAAAACTCACTGATCAATATTTTACCTTGACTTTGGAATTTCTATTCCTAGATCTCTAGATAGGATCCGTTTCCTAATTTTTAAATTACTATTCACATTTTTTTACTTTAATTAATTATAATATTATTATAATTGCAACTTGCAACAATTCTTTTATACATATATATATATATACATATACATAGACATATATATATATATACATATACATAGACATATATATATATATACATATACATAGATATATATATATATATAGATATATCTATACATATATATATATATATATATATATATATATATTTATACATATATATATATATATATATATATATTCCCTTTTTTCTTGGCCCAATTTTCGGTCAACATCTGATCCATTTTTTTATTTTCTTTTTATATTTTATTTAATATAAAATAATTATTTAATAATTATTTTATATAATTTCTTACATAATTTTCCTATTGGTCCAAACTTGTATTTAGGCTTAAAAATACCTAAACTCAAATATTTTTCTCCAAAATTTCCAATTAATTAGTAAACATGTTTTTACTAATTTTAAGCCAATAACCACTAATTTTAGGGTTTCATATAATTATTCATGAATTTTCCTTGCTTATGCTTAAGTAATTAGCCCAATATTACTTAATTACATAATTATCACAAGTTGATAATTTTCTTACTTAGAACAACTCATTACCTTCATACTCTTGCATTAACATTAGCATTTCCATGCCTATTACATTATTCTATAATTTGCAAGGGTATTATGGTCTTTATATTACTTTTTGAACATTCTTATACAATTTCTCCAAGTTCATAATTTATTAAATTACCATAATTAGAGATTATATACTCTCCTAATTCACTTGGTCATTTTACTGCCTTTTAGGATTTTTCATCATTTTTTTCTAAGTCTTTTACCCATCCCAGGGGTATTTTCGTCATTTTGGCACTTTGGCCCTTAAATTCCCTGATTTCCTACAGAAATTAACTTAGAATAATAGGTTAAATTTCCACAAGTCTTGTGACTATCATTTCACTTATCAGAAATAACTCATTTATTTATCAAAATATAACATTTCAGATAAATAAATATGCGGGTATTACAATTGTAATGAATTATTGACAATTGCAATTGCAATTCACAACTTGAATATCCATGTTGACTACCTGAGTGCCCAAATGTCAATAACCTTGTAGGAATTTTTGAAGCCACCCTATAATACACTATTAACGACTTACGTATAGGGGATAACTACTTAAAAATTATAATTGACAACTTTACTATCTATATTGATTACTTGCACATTTTCTTTTATTCTTTATCTGTGACATAACTCACGGACAAAATGATTATTTAGAAATATTTGTTAATCCCAAATTCCTCCCACATATCTGACTTGGGGTTTGTGATATTGGGATATCTTATTTATCTTTTCTACATTTCAAAAGAATTTTTGTGAGACTTTCCCAATTGATAATAATCTTTTCATTTAATATATATAATTGTAAAAAATAAATAAACTAAATCAATACTCAATTTGAGAACTTCTTTCTCGTATTGAATGTAGAAGCTAAGTTTGAAAACATTGATGTATTTAAAAATTAAATACTCACTCCATCATTAATATAAGATATATTTAAGAAATTGCTTTTGATATTAAATATAATATATGTTTTTCAATATTTTCCTAATTTATGCTTATTGATACTCCCTTAACGATAATTAAGGAAGAGAGAAAATAAGAGAATTAAGGAAGATGATTAAGGTGTTTTAGAAAATATATGTTATATTAACTAACTTAACAACTTTATTAATTTAATCAAATTAAATAAGGGTTTAATGTTTCTGTTTTTGCTACAGATTTTTTCCCTGCCACACTCACATAAAGTGAGTGGGTCCCATTGTAAAGAGATAAGAGAGAAAATATTAGTGGGATTTACTCACTTTTATGTGAGTGTGGCAGAAAAAATATTTCTGCAGTAAAAACAGAAATATTAAACACATTAAATAAATATATCTTATATTAAGAATCATAATGAGTATTACCTTTAAGGGCTCAGGGCTTGAGCACGTGGATTTTTTTTTAAAATTATATACAACATGTTTTCAGTGATGCGAATATCTTTTGTTTTCCACTTGTTTTCCACTTAATTAAAGATAAATTTAAGGTTTACATAATTTTTTTAAAAAAAAAAACTTACATTCATTTAAGATATGTGGTACCTATGTCCTTAAATAGTTTTGTACTTTTAGATAACAAATTTTGAAAGGGAAGATTTTTCAACCATTCTTTCTAAAATTTATAGTATTTCTTTAATATTAAAAAATATATTTGATAATTAAATTTAGAATTGGATCCAATTAAATCCTTCAAAGCCATCCAAGGTTTGGGATTAAGACATGTGTCACTCATTGTCATGACTAATCCAAATTCCAACGGATTTTTTTAGTTTCATTCTGGCGAATTTCTCTTTGCTCCTTTCATTAAGCTGGACCACACACACCATCCCCTTTCAGTAGGCACCATATATCATATGAACCTTAGTCTTAGTTTTTTTTTTTTATATAATTATTTAATATATATTACTCCGTTTTTATAATAATATTAATTAATTAGTTAGTATTTTTATAAAAAATTATGTAAGTCGGTTACTTAATAAAAAATAGGTATTGACTTTTCAAAAATACTCCTTATTTAACCATTTACATTAAAGTATTATTAATATAGCATATACATCAAATACGAATTCAACTATATAGATAGTTTAGTAAAATTAGTAAATATTGAAGATAAAAGATATTGAAGTTTTATATTTACGATAAAAACAAACTCATCAATTAATTCATATATTTGGATCGGAGCGACTATAGATTGATTCAAATTAAAATATCTTCAAGGTCGATCAAATATCAACTGGTTTGGGATGATCAAGATGAGGATATATTGAGATGGATGTATAATCATATAAGAAAAGATAAGATACATAATGATTAAATATGCGAACAAGTTAAAGTGTCCTCTATTAATGAGAAAATCGTTTTGGGTAGTTTGGACATATTCAAATAAGGTTATTAAGTATACTGGTGAGGAGAGTTGATCAAGTAGTATGGAGTCCTCTAAAAAGAGGTTGATGAAGACCAAAGTGAATACTCAATGAGGTTATAGAGTAAGATCTTTTAGTTAATAATTTATCTAAAGATATGGTTTTCAACGTGTAACACCCCAAATTCTGTAGCATAAATCGTGTCGGATGACACCTGTTTTTATAAAAGTCAAACAAAACTTGAGGTGCTACTTCAGAGTACCGCTGAAACGGAGAGCAATGTACTAAAAACTTGGACAATATATGAGTAACCTGATATAAAAATACCTCGACATATGACGATGACAAGCATATCTTTGGTATATTAAAAATTTCTCGAAGGAATAATCATGTGATACAATATACGAGCTTTGTACAATTACATTTCACAAAAAGTAACTATACAACCTAGACCAAGCCTTAACCGGACTTGGGGCAATGAACCTAACTCGTTAACCGAACGAATGGCCAGGTAAGTGTCTACCATGGGGGCCTCACCGACTTATACGGCGACTGATTGGCACACCCACGTAGACTAGCCTTGCCTTCGGCACCAAACTATTCGAAATAACTTCATTAGACCCATGCCTGACATTTGGCTCTGATGATCTTCTTCCGCACTTGCCTCGAGGTGCATTTCTACGACTCTGCCCCTTGGTTCCTCTCTATGGCTCCGTCTATTGGTGCCTTCCCTTTTCCTGACATTCGGTCTAGTCATGTTGTTTCTCCCGCTCTCGGTTCTTGGTCCTCCGGACCACGAAGCTACAGGTGAGATTCAATTTACCGCATTGAATCTCGGGTAGCAGTTAACCTTATGCTCAAACAATACGGTATACGGACAACGAGATATTCAAGAGCTAATACAACGGTATATCATTTGCATACAATAGATGCATGATCATTATGACGACGAACATAAGCACATAGCAATATGTAAGGCCCCACAGGGTAACAACAACAACAGTCTGCACTATTCACCAGTGCCACGATACCACTCGTGTCCTCAGCGCTAGGAAAACATAACGGTATTATTATGACATAACCCGTATAAAACTGTCTGTATAACGGTCTATGAACGTATCTTTGACATATATGTATTTAAGCAGCATAAGATTAGAGAACTTCGTTACTTTGGCTCCGACTTTCCAAAATTTTGCCAGAACTCCGACCCCACCATGATTTTCGAATTTAATACTTAAAATAGAACTAAATATCTATCTAGCATTACTACTAAAACTACTGAAAGCATTAAAGACTAAAGACCAGAAAAATTACCCAGAGCTTCGCTGCAAAATTCCCCGGGCTCCTTCCTCCTCCAGAGCTCCTCTCTCTAACTTCTCTCTAGGAAAGCTCAACTAGAGAAGAATGGTTTTTGGTGTGAAGATTACAAAGGAAGAGCCTCCTATTTATAGGGAAAATTGGGAGCACTATTCACTCTTGTCTGGCGAATTCAGACCGTTGGATCGCATTTTTCTTGAAAGGCTTCATCTTGGCCTTACACATACCCAAAACCAGCCCTCCACTCCTTGGTTGGTGGTTTGTCACATCAATTAATGTGATGTGATGCTTTTGCTTTATGAACTTGTACCGATAAAGTTCCCGATCGGTGTCCGAATCGCGTAATCTCGGAAAAGTCTCAAAAATCCGGAATTACCATTTTGAAGCCCCTTTCCTTCTCATTAGGAATATCTAATCTAAACTAATTTTTGACTCCATCCAGGGCTCCAAAAGTCAGTCCAAGTTTACGGAAAGCGTGCCGGTTTGGAAGAACTTTCGGAATCATCAATCTCTGGACAAAATTCACCGATTCCAAATATGTCCAGATAAATTCAAACTCATTTCCAAATGTTGAGTTAGAATTTATTTTCTTCGAATCTTTAAAATGTGACTATCGCATTTCTCCTATTTCGTCTTATTAGGAAAATGCTCTACAGGCCTCGGAATCAACTTAGGAAAAGGCTAGCGAAGATAAAAATTCACCGATCAATATTTTACTCGACATTGGAAAACCTATCCTGGTACTCTAGACAGGATCCGTTTCCTATAAATCTGATCACTATTCATTGTACTTGTTTATACAATTTTACACTTCGACTTGCAAGTTAAGGCACCATGATTTTTACCAACTCTTGTCCTTATTTCTTATTATTTTATTAATTTTCGTTTTAATTAATTATTTAATTAATTAATAATATATAAAATAATTATTTAATAATAATTTTTTTACAAAATTTTCCTATTGGTCCATTCTTGTATTTAGGCTTAAAAATACCTAAACTCAACTATTTTTCTCCAAAATTTCCAATTAATTAACAAATATGTTTATACTAATTTTAGGCCAAAAACCACAAATTTTAGGGTTTTACATAATTATTTATGAATTTCCTTTGCTTATGCTTAAGTAATTAGCCAATAATTACTCAATTACTCTCTTATCACTAGTTGATAATTCTCTTAATTAAGATAATCCTTTATCTTCAAACTTTTGCATTGACATTTGTATTTTATGTCCCATGCATTAGTTCATAATTCACGGGGCATTTTTGTCATTATAATACTTTTTAACTTTCCCCCTTTAGTTTTCCAATGTAGTAATTTAATAAATTACCTAAATTAGGGACAATATACTTCCTTATTTCAAATGAATATTTTCTTGCCTCTTTATAATTTTCACAGGTATTATATAACCCGTAAATGCATTTAGGGACCTAATTGCACATTCTTAAACGTTTTAGGGACCTATTTGCACATTATCTAATTTCAGGAGTAATTACCCTAAAAATTCACCACAAGGTCTTGGAGACCATATATTCACCTATTTCCAATAGGCAATATTTGCTCAATATGATACTTATCATAAATGAGATTTTCAGGGTATTACACAACGGAGCATAATGGCATTGTACGATTCATGTAGCCGACTTCATCTGATGGGATAAGACTTTGTTGTTATTTGTTTGTATAGGGTTGGACCTTTTTCTTGTTACTATATCTGGTCCTAAATATAGGACTTAATTGACTTTTTTAAAGATTATAAAATTTAAATAAGTTACTTAATCATATTATATATTGTCTATGATTAAATTATATATTAGTTTATAAGTTAGATAAATTAATTTGGAGAAAAACCATAAATATAAATAATCTAAAGTAATTTAATAAGATTTCTTAGTCTAAAAAAAAATTGTTTCTTATATTTAGAACCGGACACTACTTAAGAAGGGTCAATTCAGTGGCGGAAGTATGTTATGGCCAGCTGGGGCCTTGGCCCCAGCTGGCTTTTTCTTATCTTATGTATTTTTATATATGTATTACATAATATTTTATTTTGGCCATTAATTTGGCCCCAGCTAATCTCTTATCTTTTGTATAATTATACTCTCTTTTTTTTATTAAGACAATGTTTGGTTCGTTACTCATTGGGTTGAGAGGAGAGTAAAAATCATTGTTTGAGATGCCTGCTGAAAAGGTTAGTATCATCTTATATCCGGCGTTATTCATCTTCATTTTAAGGACTAAATAGGTATTCAAAATCACTTTTTTTTTTGATACAATCAAAATCACTTTTTTTCACCTCACTCTTTTTATGAAAGTTATTCTACATATTTTTCTATTTCTAATTAGGGTAATATGTGTTGATTAGTGAAAATTTTGGGGTTATGATTTTGAGAGAGTCTTGAGTATTGACAATAGAAGACTATATATATATATAGAGGATGATTAATGGTCAATTTTAATCTGTTTGGATTTATTATTTGGTTGTCTTATGATTTTATAATAAATTTCTATTTTTAAAAAATTAATTATAATAGGTTATTTGCTTAGCTGAAATTGAATTAAATTTGTATGTTTTTTTTATTTAATTTTTTTGGGGTTCATATTATATTTCTTTTATTTTCGCCAATTATTTTGTTTTGATGTAGGTGTAATGCACATTTAAGTGTTTGTTTTGTGGATTGAGTAGTACTATAAAAATTAATGTTTAGTGACAAAAAATACTAATTAACACGGACAACAATATATATTCTGTGTCACTAAATTTGTTGTAGGTTGAAAAAGATGAGTAAGGATAAACAAAAAATCATAGATGTGCTCTTTTTTTTTTTGCTTAGAGCGTCCGATATCCTAGGGCAGGCTATCTTTCAAAGACATCAACGGCCCCAGACTAATCCGGACCGAGACCGGGTTGGCCCCTTTCGGGGGGAAGCCTCTACCACCCACGCCTGCTGCATTCCCACGTCTCGAACTCAAGACCCGTGGTTAAGCTAGGACAACCCCTTACCAGTTGACCTAAGCGCTTGGTGGTTCATAGATGTGCTCTTTAAGAAGAAAATAACTTCAAAAAATGATATTTCTAAGAAAATAATTTCTGAAAGTGATGCACCTTATAATGAGTTTCCTTTCAAACATCATAGAATTTTGTTTATCATGTTAACTTTTGATTTATAATTATCGGTTATTATTTATTTATATTTTTAATGTTATCTGATATTATTTAGTAAATAATGCGATATGTTTATTTTTTGACCCGAGCTAAAATAATTTCCTGGTTCCACCACTGGGTCAATTTTTCCCTTCTTTTCTCATCTTTTTCATATACGTACGAAGATGAAGTTAGACTCTAGTGGGCATTAAACTCTAAATAGGACATGCCAATGGTAGGTCTGGTCTCATGCCGATGCCTATCACAAGTGACAACAAGGAACCCTAAATTATTTTTTCAATAATTGAACCTATAATTTTATTAAGAGGATAAGGCTATCACTTTTTTGTTTTTGGCCAGCAAGAGGATAAAGCTATTACACTCAACATTTTTATGTCAATAAGATAATTTTTGTACGTGTATCCCATATATATCCCCGATAAATAACTAAGGATAACTCTTTTTGACGTATAGAGATCACATGAGTGAATTTTGGGTCTATTTAATTTCTGTTTCCAAAAATTTAAAAATATGTTTTGGTTACTGGTTCTGAAAAACAAAAAACAAAAATAAAAGTTTTTCAGAATAACAAAAAAAAGAAGCTAGAACATCTTTTTGATGTGTTTTGTTATTTTTAGTTCTACAAAATTAATGAAGAGACTTAGAACATTATTGTATTATTATTATTAATGACAATTATACTAATAAGGCAAACTATCATTTCACCATTCAATTTACCATTTTATATATGTTTTTTAAAATAATGATTGAAACAATTTTGTTTCCAAAACTTGTTCTAAACAATTGCTCTACATAATTATTCTAAGAACATAAAAATATATAATAGAATCAACCAAGCTAAGCCCTCTGTCTTTCTCAACGATGTTTTTTATACATATAATTAAGGGATTAAAGAAACTTGTTTGTTTGGAACACCTTATCATAGACATGTTCAAATTAGTTGAGACGAAATTCTCCTCACATCCTTACCTCTTATACCGTAAATTCTTATTAAAAAAACTGATGTTAATTAAAGGCTCTAATCACATTTTCAAACAAGCCAACTATCTACTAACTAGGTCAAACGACAATATAAGAAAATCTTAAATGTTAAAAGTTCAACCCATACAATATAAAGATGTGGTTTTAAACCAAAGTATAAACATGGGCGGACCCGTTGCCCCCCCTTAAATTTGAGATGTTTATATATATATATGATTGTCCACCTTTAAATTAAATGTTTACCCTTAATACATCAAGACTACACTTTGTAATCAAATAGGGGATGAATGGTTGAATGATTGTTTAGTGCCTTATATTGAAAAAGATGTATTTGATAACATTGATAATAAGGCAATTGTGATGGAATTCCAAAAAATAAGGCCCAGAATGATGACATTGTAATTATTTTCATTGTAATATACTTTTCTTATTAAAGCATTGAGTGCCCACTCTTCATTGTAATTTATGTAACTGCATTTAGCCTTGCTTTTCTAAATGACAAGTTTGTAAAATAATTGCTTCCCTTATCATTCATCAGTGTTCACTTAATTTCATGAATATATTTTTTTTTTGATATTCTTTTCTTTTCTTGTTTATATTCTTTTGTTTTTTAATGCATTTAAAACTTTTTTAAAAAAAAAAAATTCAGGGGCGCTGCCCCGAACCCCCGTATCCCCCTGCCAATGGTGCCCCCTTCAATAAATTTCTGGGTCCGCCCCTGAGTATAAATGTGATAGTTTTATTAGTAAGTACTAATATATAAATGTCTTTATAAATGCTTTTTAAGCCATGAGGCATACCATAATTCTAGTGAATTTCCTAATAATGGATCCGAGAACTCAATTATTTGTCTGAAAAAACAAAAAATTAGCAAGGCAAATATGAACAAGACTAGTGGCTTTGAATTTGTTTTAAACTGCACAAAATCTTGTTTTTAGGAAAAAAAGAGAAGTAGAAGGAGAATAGAGATTAAGATGGAATAAAATCAAAACCTTCATAATTTGTTGGATGTCTCATTTGGTGTCATTAGGTTTAAATCACATCAATTACGCCACGTCATTAAATGATAAAGATTTCTTTTTCTATAGGCAATCAAAGCCATTAATTTGATTAAATATAGAAATCAGAAAGTGTGAGAAAATAAGCAACAATAAAAGAGTTTGGTCTTTATCCTTTTTTTAATCATATTCTAAATACAAAAACGATAAAAGTTGAGTTAAAAAATAATCGTGCCTATCAATTTTATATCCATATTTAATAAAATGAATAAAAGATTAATGGACACTCAACATTTTCACTCATATCTTATTATGTGCTGAACACCAAATTCTGAGTCATTAGGCAATCTAATTGAATATGGTGTGTGATTAATCTAAACTTCTCAAAATAAGAAATGAATTATGACATGGAAGGAAGAAGCACAGCACAAGCTCTCTGACTGTGTATTAAATTAGACGTCAAATCAAGATACAGAAAATAGGAATTCGGAAAATGGGAAACATGTTTTTTAAGAACCAATATCGTTTTATTTGACAATTAAAAAATGACAAAAAATAGGGAAAATAAAAAATATTATTTAAACTTCAAAATCTTAAATAAGTGATTTTCCACTGTCAATTGCATTACTGTTGTTGTTAATCATACCCCATTACTCTTGTCGGTAAAAGATTTTGAAGTTCAAATGATATTTTTATGTCATTTAAAAAAAAATACTATTTAAATTTTAAAAAAAACTCTAAATTTCTGTTGAGATTGAAGGATCACATTGAAATACAAGAGAAATACTCTGAATATTATTGACCATAAGAATAAAATAGAATACAAGAAGGCCTTTACACTGACAAATTAATAAGCTGACTCTAACCCTAAAATCTATTATAATCAAATCAAATCAAAATATCTTAAGATATATTCCTAAAATATAATATCCATATCTAATCCTAATAAATACTAAACGATATTACAAATAATAATAATAAATACTTAATTGAATAGTAAACATTCTATTAATCAACAATGTCTAATAAATTAGTGTTAGAAATATAAGGGAATTGTTGATTAGTTGGTTAAGGCACATTCTATATATAAAGGGCTTAATTATTGTGGTTTAGGTGTGTTGGATACTGAGATTCTCACCATGTTAGATAGAGGTTAATTTGAGTCTTTCTCTCTAGAGAGAGAAGTTCCTCCTAGATCCCTAGAGTTAGGGTTTGTTATTAATTACCCTCAACTAATGGATGATCATTGTTAAACCCAAGTGGATTATATTGTATGAGCATATTGCTCTTATTGAGATTAATACAAGATATTTCAACTTCTTCATATTGCTTCTCCAATTATACTTGTTAACAATTAGCATAGCAAAATGACAAATAGGTGATTTAGGAGGAATCTAAAATTTTAAAGTTTGAGTGTTAATACCTTGATAATAACAATTAACAATTTTGGATATGCAGTAACAACTTGGAAAGTTCAAGTCGTTAATCTCTATACTCAACTTGCTAATTTCTATATTTAAGTTGTCAACACTCAAACTTCAAAATTTCATATTCATACCAAATCATATATTTCTTATTTTACAAATTAAGTAGATATTTTAAGGTTTTTGTAATTTAAATAGTATTTTTTTGTTGTTGTCATTTTCTCTATTAAATATTGTTTATCAACTTCCTAGTTTCAGCTGTGTATGGCTCTTATATTGATTGCAATATAATAATATACTTGCTATCTGACTAATCACAATTTGAATTGGTTTGTAACCTAACTAATGGTGATTAAGTTAAATTGAAGAAATACGATTTCTTAAAATCATAATACTAAAATTTTAAATCTCATAATAAAAAATTACACCAAAAAAAGGAAAATTTGCATAAAAATCCTCCATTTTGCCCCATTATAAAAAAATAAAATTTATTACCTAAATATGCTTACAATTTGTGGAAGAACTCAGGTACATCATATCTTCAACATTTTTTTAGCTATGTATTATCTGCCTTTTAACTATATGTAAAATAGAAAACATTTGTATATAGATAAAAATATAATGCATCGCACCTAGGTAAAGAAAATGTGCATCTGTTGTTTTTTTGCTCGAGAAAAAAATGTGCATCTGTTCAATGACATGTGAAGCTGCAAACTTTGAATAATAAATTTTACTTTTCGAGCAAAAAAAAAAAAAAATAAATTTTAGGGAAAATTCCAGATAAATACCAAATGAATTTGTAAAACCCTTAGAAGTCCTCCGAATTTGCAAAAAGACTGAGAGGTACCAAGGACCTATGAGGGATATGCAAATTCGCG
The DNA here is from genome assembly GCA_025563575.1 of Acacia pycnantha. NCBI lineage: Eukaryota > Viridiplantae > Streptophyta > Magnoliopsida > Fabales > Fabaceae > Acacia > Acacia pycnantha. The sequence continues at coordinate 4,754,343 of JAMWYP010000009.1, forward strand.
TGAAATTACTCTTTTCCCCTTAGTTTTAAAAAAATCAAAAAAAAAAAATAAAATACCCTCTCCGGTCGCCGGAGGGCCACCACTGCCGTTTTTTTGGGGGTGGGGGGGTTTTTTTTTAGTGGGGGTTTAAACAAAATTAAATTTTTGAAAGTGAAGAGGTGGGGTTCGAACCCCCCACCTCTCAAAGAGGACCCAAGTGCCCAACCAGTTGAGCTACTTGGCTCCTTTGATATATATATACAATAATAAATATATTAATGCATGAAGTTCTTGTGTCTATTTCCTGGGCAACAATGCATTATTACAAGTAGAGCATCGAGAATTACCATTAGAGCATCGTGATTTACCATTGGAGCATCGTGATTTATCACCGAGTTTTTTGGTTTTTTCATTGTTGCCCAAGAAATAGACACAAGAACTTCATGCATTATTACAAGTAGAGCATCGAGAATTACCATTAGAGCATCGTGATTTACCATTGGAGCATCGTGATTTACCACTGAGTTTTTGGATTTTCATTGTTGCCCAAGAAATAGACACAAGAACTTCATGCATTATTACAAGTAGAGCATCGAGAATTACCATTAGAGCATCGTGATTTACCATTGGAGCATCGTGATTTACCACTGAGTTTTTTGGATTTTTCATTGTTGCCCAAGAAATAGACACAAGAACTTCATGCATTATTACAAGTAGAGCATCGAGAATTACCATTAGAGCATCGTGATTTACCATTGGAGCATCGTGATTTACCACTGAGTTTTTTGTTTTTCATTGTTGCCCAAGAAATAGACACAAGAACTTCATGCATTATTACAAGTAGAGCATCGAGAATTACCATTAGAGCATCGTGATTTACCATTGGAGCATCGTGATTTACCACCGAGTTTTCGGTTTTTCATTGTTGCCCAAGAAATAGACACAAGAACTTCATGCATTATTACAAGTAGAGCATCGAGAATTACCATTAGAGCATCGTGATTTACCATTGGAGCATCGTGATTTACCACTGAGTTTTTTGGTTTTTTCATTGTTGCCCAAGAAATAGACACAAGAACTTTTTTTCATTGTTGCCCAAGAAATAGACACAAGAACTTCATGCATTATTACAAGTAGAGCATCGAAAATTACCATTAGAGCATCGTGATTTACCATTGGAGCATCGTGATTTACCACTGAGTTTTTTGGTTTTTCATTGTTGCCCAAGAAATAGACACAAGAACTTCATGCATTATTACAAGTAGAGCATCGAGAATTACCATTAGAGCATCGTGATTTACCATTGGAGCATCGTGATTTACCACTGAGTTTTTTGGTTTTTTCATTGTTGCCCAAGAAATAGACACAAGAACTTCATGCATTATTACAAGTAGAGCATCGAGAATTACCATTAGAGCATCGTGATTTACCATTGGAGCATCGTGATTTACCACTGAGTTTTTGGTTTTTCATTGTTGCCCAAGAAATAGACACAAGAACTTCATGCATTATTACAAGTAGAGCATCGAGAATTACCATTAGAGCATCGTGATTTACCATTGGAGCATCGTGATTTACCACTGAGTTTTTGGTTTTTCATTGTTGCCCAAGAAATAGACACAAGAACTTCATGCATTATTACAAGTAGAGCATCGAGAATTACCATTAGAGCATCGTGATTTACCATTGGAGCATCGTGATTTACCACTGAGTTTTTTGGTTTTTTCATTGTTGCCCAAGAAATAGACACAAGAACTTCATGCATTATTACAAGTAGAGCATCGAGAATTACCATTAGAGCATCGTGGTTTACCATTGGAGCATCATGATTTACCACTGAGTTTTTTGGTTTTTTCATTGTTGCCCAAGAAATAGACACAAGAACTTCATGCATTATTACAAGTAGAGCATCGAGAATTACCATTAGAGCATCGTGATTTACCATTGGAGCATCGTGATTTACCACTGAGTTTTTGGTTTTTCATTGTTGCCCAAGAAATAGACACAAGAACTTCATGCATTATTACAAGTAGAGCATCGAGAATTACCATTAGAGCATCGTGATTTACCATTGGAGCATCGTGATTTACCACTGAGTTTTTGGTTTTCATTGTTGCCCAAGAAATAGACACAAGAACTTCATGCATTATTACAAGTAGAGCATCGAGAATTACCATTAGAGCATCGTGGTTTACCATTGGAGCATCGTGATTTACCACTTGAGTTTTTGGTTTTTCATTGTTGCCCGGAAATAGACACAAGAACTTCATGCATTATTACAAGTAGAGCATCGAGAATTACCATTAGAGCATCGTGATTTACCATTAGAGCATCGTGATTTACCATTGGAGCATCAATTCCATTTAAAACCAAAAACTCGGTGGTAAATCACGATGCTCCAATGGTAAATCACGATGCTCTAATGGTAATTCTCGATGCTCTACTTGTAATAATGCATGAAGTTCTTGTGTCTATTTCTTGGGCAACAATGAAAAACCAAAAACTCGATGTAAATCACGATGCTCCAATGGTAAATCACGATGCTCTAATGGTAATTCTCGATGCTCTAGTTGTAATAATGCATGAAGTTCTTGTGTCTATTTATTGGGCAACAATGAAAAACCAAAAACTCGATGGTAAATCACGATGCTCCAATGGTAAATCACGATGCTCTAATGGTAATTCTCGATGCTCTACTTGTAATAATGCATGAAGTTCTTGTGTCTATTTCTTGGGCAACAATGAAAAACCAAAAACTCGATGTAAATCACGATGCTCCAATGGTAAATCACGATGCTCTAATGGTAATTCTCGATGCTCTACTTGTAATAATGCATGAAGTTCTTGTGTCTATTTCTTGGGCAACAATGAAAACCAAAAACTCGATGGTAAATCACGATGCTCCAATGGTAAATCACGATGCTCTAATGGTAATTCTCGATGCTCTACTTGTAATAATGCATTGTTGCCCAGAAATAGACACAAGAACTTCATGCATTAATATATTTATTATTGTATATATATATCAAAGGAGCCATGTAGCCCAAGGTTGGGCACTTGCTCCTCTTTGAAGGTGGGGGTTCGAACCCCACCTCCTCACTTTCAAAAATTTAATTTTGTTTAAACCCCCACTAAAAAAAAAAAAAACCCCCCCACCCCCAAAAAAACCCACCGGTGGCCGGCCGGCACCCAGCCGCCGGTGGCCGGCCGGCGGCGGTGGCCCTCCGGCGGCCGGAGAGGGGTATTTTATTTTTTTGATTTTTTTAAAACTAAGGGCAAAAGAGTAATTTCACGCGAATTTGCATATCCCTTATAGGTCCTTGGTACCTCTCAGTCTTTTTGCAAATTCGGAGGACTTCTAAGGGTTTTACAAATTCATTTGGTATTTATCTGGAATTTTCCCTAAATTTTACAATGGGGATTTTTCAAAAAAAAAAAAAAATCATAAAATAATTGCCTATGTTAAATAATTAAATAAAATAAAAAAGTCTTTTTTTGCCAAACTACTAAACCCAACTACTTTTTTGTGGCATCACTATTAAACCCAACTACTAAAAGTCAAGAAGGTTTTTATCAAAAAAAAAAAAGAAGTCAAGAATGTAATTTTTGTTTTTAGGGAAAAAATCCACGACTAAAGATAATTGTGCCCAACTATTTTCTTTTCAACAAAAAATGATTGTTTTCTGAGAACAAGAATCAAGCAAACCCCTAGCTTATTATGTACGAAATACCCTATTTAGAGCCAATTGATATAAAATCACATTAAATAAGGTGCGTGATTAACTCAAATTTATGAGAAAAGAGAAAAAAAGAAAGAAAGGGAGAGAGAGAGAGAGAAAGGGAGTAAAGAAAAAGAAAAAAACAGAGCACCGTCATTGACCATCCATATATTTAGACAATCAAAAGTCCCAGTAATCAAATCAGAAACAAGAAAGAAAATGGAAAAAACCATGAAGAAATCTCTCATGTTACTCACCTTGTGGTCCTTCATCATCATCCACGGTAAGATCATCAATATATTTTCCCCTGTTTCTCTCTGTTTATGAGTAACAAAACAGAGAAAATTAAACTTGTAGGTTCAAGCGAGTGTTCACTGAACAACATAAACATAGGAACAGTGAGAAGTGGGAGAGAAGTAGAAGGGAAACCAGAGTGGAAAGTGACAGTTGTAAACAACTGTTCTTGTTCACAGAGTCAGATTCAGTTATCATGTAAGGGATTTCAAAGTTCAGAATCTGTGGATCCTTCAGTTTTTGCGAAAAAGGGAGATAGCTGTTCGCTCATTAATGGACATCCCTTGAAAGGTTTCTCTTCTGTTAGCTTCTCTTATGCTTGGGACCCTCCTTTTCTGCTTCTTCCTTCAAGCTCTATTGTTGGTAATGATTGTTCTTGAGAGGGATTTCTCATTCATTTTGCTTTTTAATAAGATTGGTGCATCATGATGATAATTCTGAATGAATAATATATATAAATGATTTGTTTTCTTTTTCTGGGCTAAATAAAAATTTGATCTTTTTAATCCTCTTGGGTTTTTGTTTTTGTTGTTGTTGTTTACGCCTACCTATGCTCTTTGGATATGGCTTAGGGTTGTTCGTGTTTGTTGGGAAGAGAAATGGGGAAAATTTTATTGCAAAATTTATTCATGTTGCTAGTTTTTTCAAGAGCAGTTCATAATCTGTTATTAATATTTTTTCTGTTAAAACAAAATTATCATCCATGTTGCTTAGAATTACAACTTGATGCTTCAATAATGGTGAAAACTTATTCCTAGTTATATGACTGGAAAAACTGTTGTGATATTTGGCAGATTTGACTATCTCTTCATTATTCAGTTCTTGGTCCAAAAAACTAATATATTTTTCAAATTTTAGAAAAAACTGTAAGCTCTCACTCTATAAAGTTCTAAAACTATCATAAAATTATTATAGAATATTGTTACTATCAATTTTGGTCACTATTAAGTCACTACCACTTTTTTCACCGTTAGATCAAAATCTTAATAGGGGAGATAAATGATAAAAGTAGATGATATTCTGATGTAACAGTAAAAAAGTGATAGTGATATTGATGATGACCAAAATTGGTAGTGACAATATCCTATCCTAATTATTATACACTCACTCGCTGGAGAGAAAAGGATAAGTAGGGCCCACCCAACTTTTGCAGCCCATACACGTGTATTGCCGGTCAGATTAATTAGTTGGGAAAATTCATTACAGGGCCCTTTTAACAAGGGAAATTGCAAAAAAGGCTCCAAGATTCTGACAATCCCAGAAAAGGGCCCCAGGACCTTTTCTGGAATTTTTAGAATCTTGGGTGAGTTGTCAACGAGGCTGATATAGTTGTTAACGAGATACTGATATAGTTGTTAAATGTACTGATTTAGTTGTTAGCAAAATGTTGTTAACGTGGTTGATTTAGTTGTTAAAAACTTACTCGTTAACAACTATATCAACCCCGTTAACAACTCACCCAAGATTATGAAAATCTCATAAAAGGCTTCAGGACCTTTTCTGGGATTGTTAGAATTTTATGACATTTTTTGCAATTTCCCTTATTAAAAGGGCCCTAAAATAAATTTTCCCTAAGTTTTGATTACATCATGTGTGTGTCTATATATATATATATATATTAAGAAATCACTAACTTGAAGTCAACAGCAAATTTTAATCTTGAAATCTAAATATATTAGATTAAAAACCAGGCTAATGTAAGGATTAATATAAAACTCACTTAATTAATTTGGGTGAATTAAAGAAATAAGATAAATTAATTAATTATAACAAATGTGAGATGACCTACTTAAAAATATACTCATTAATATTAGATTATATATTAATTTATAAGTTAGGTAAATTAGTTTAGGCTAAAATGATAGACATAAGAGATATAAAGTAGATTAATGTTTCATATTTAGAATTAACTTTCTAATTGACTCTTATATCAAAGATAAGAGTACTTATAAGCAAGCCAAAACAAAATATACAATCGTAATAGCTTTAAATTAAAAAACGAACAATAATTTTTAATTTTTTCTAAATATATATTTATATAAGTAGATATGGGAAGGGACAAGAGGAAAGGGAAGCAAGTGGCAAACATGATTAGACATCTAACCTCCATTTTGGTATGGATCCGATCAAATTTACATCATCACTTCCTTTTCTATACAATTTATTCATTTATTTATTCAAATGTTGATAAAAATCTACAACTTTTTAAAAGTGGCAAACATTTTTTCATAAATAAATAATAAATGTGTAATGAAATAATGCATGAAAAGTGAAGATGTCGTGTGAAGTAGTAGGTGAACATATTTGCAATTTATTTAAAATTGTAAGGAACTAACTAATACTTAAATTAGTCTTAATATTATTGGATAGAGAGGAATTTATGGGAAGTATCCCCAGCCCCACAAAATTATTGAATAAAAGAAAGAATAATTGCTGACATTTATTTGTTCAATCATTATCATATATTCATTCGGTGCGCTTGCCTTATCTGTTATTTAAATGAAACTTGAGATTTTTTTCTTCCAGAATTTAATTTTAATATGTGTGTGAGGGGCCACTTTTGCTTCGAAGGAAAATATAATACTTCTTCATTCTTTAATATAAGATATATTTACCTAATTTAATTAAAGGGTTAAGGTGTAGATTTGCCAACCAACTATTACCCGAGGAGCGTCTGGCACAAATAACAATTGAGGGGACTAAAATTGCCAATTAACAATTAACAAGTGAAAAAACACAATTTGGTGTAGATTCGCCAACGAACTATTATCCCGTCACTGTCTTGGTGTCTCCGTCTTCTATTGACTGTCATAGTGTAGGCGACGTCGGCGCGTCTCCAAAGCTTCTATTGTTGCTGGGTGTTCCACTCACCCTCTTGAACTCATCCAGCAGTCTACAGCTTTCGACCGGCACGCACCTTGCACCCTGGTTCCATCCCTCTGATGCCACAAGCAGCAACTTCCGCTACCACAACGCCTACTCCCATGGGTCCCATTTTGTTGGTGTTTACCTTATCCAACAAGAAGGCTTAACCGCTCTTTTCTCCAGCGTTTCTGCCACCGTCCTACGCCAGTGCCTCATATTTTAACTTAATTGCGGTACGATAGTTGTTTTTTTAAATAGTTATTTGGTGTTTTTTTTTTTCACTTTTTAATTGTTGATTGGCAAATTTGGTCCCCTCAATTGTTATTTGTGTCAGACGCTTTTCGGGTAATAGTTGGTTGTCAAATCTGTACCTTAATCCTTAATTAAATTAAGGAAGTTAATTAATATAACATTTATTTTCTAAAACATCATGTTTATCTTACTTAATTCCTTCATCCCCTCTCCTCATTGATTATTGTTGAGTGAATAACAATAAAGGTAAATTATGAAAATATTGATAAATATAAAAACTGTGTCTTATATTTATAATTAAAATTAACTCTTTAAATATATTTTATTAAAAACCGAAGAAGTATATATTATAAACTTTGATGGTGGATGTAAAAATCATACCAAGACAAATACATGTTACAAATTAGATTACCTTCCACCTTACGTACGTAAGGTAACGACTATGAGTGATCCACCTCTGATGAATATGACCCGAATTCATTATCTATTGGGGTGTCAATGAAAATAACACAAAATATGAAACTCGAGATTGTGATACTCACAATTTGTGTGAAACTTCATGAGTAAAGCAATTGAGCTTCGCGGGTTTCTTTTGGAGTTTCTATTGGAGTAAGTCCAACGGAGTATTGTACCAAGAGTTAGAGCATATACATAACTCCTTGTTAAAAAATGAAAGCTGAGATTGTCATAATTAAACTCCATCAATTGACGTTAGTAGGTGTTTCTCTCACTACTAGAAAAGAGTAAAATTGTGACGGATTTTGCGACGGAATTTTTTCCGTCGCAAATTTTACGATATTTGCGACAGATTTACAATTCCGTCGCAAATTTAAAAATTTTGCGGCAGATTTTAAAAATCCATTGCAAATCCTCGGTTTGCGACGGAAAAACACATCTGTCGCAAACCGGCTTCTAAGGTTTGCGACGGAATCCAAATCCATCGCAAATCCCCTTAGGATTTGTGACCGAAACTAATTCTGTCGCAAATCCCCTTGGTATCAAAACCTAGTTTTTCTTGAGGTTTGCATTATTTTTTGGATTAAAGTACATCTAACATCCTGAAATATTTTTCAAGATATATCCACCGTCCTAAAGTATTTTTGTTGCACCAAAAACTATGATGTATTTTTTTTGGTGCACCTTGCACTTTGAAGTATTTTCTCAAGTGCATCTAATACTATAAACTATTTTTTTGTGCATTTAACACTCTAAAGTATTTTTTAGGTGTATCCAATACTCTATATTATCTAGTGTTAAAAAAAAAATACTCTATATTATCTAAATGACTAAGTGCAAAGTTGCACAAAAAAATACTTTAAGTTGGTGGATGCCCCTGAAAAATATTTCAAAGTGTTGTATGCACCTCAACCTTTTTTTACCCTGTGTCTTTGCTCCACTCCATATTATTTATCTTATTTTCTTATGTGATTAAATTATTTATTTATCTTTCTTTCTATCTATGATCTATTAGTAATATATGATATCATTACGTAATTTATTAACTTTTTTAATCTCTTAAAAAAGTTAAATGAAAGAGTAATCTTTAGATTAGTCTTGAGATTATTGGATAGAGAGGAATTTATGGGATGGATCTCACCCCCACAAAATTATTGAATTAAAGAAATAATAATTTCTGACATTTATTTATTCAATCATATATTCCTGCGCATGCCTTATCTGTTATTTAAATGAAACTTGAGGTTTTTTTTTCAACAATTTAATTTTAATATACATGTGAGGGGCCCCTTTTGTTCAAAGGAAAATATAATACTCCCTCCAGTCTTAATTATAGAAACACATTTTGGAGTTGATTTTGGTCCTAATTATAAGAGTAAGTTTTAACTTTTGTCAATTTTTTCCTATAATACCCCTATTTATACTTTCTCAATAATAATTTAATAATACACCTAGGGACAATGGTATGTACAGAAACGATACCTTCCAATTTGTCATAGTTTCGATGCCCACTCATCATCAAGTTTAGATGAAGTCGATCTTAGCTTTAGTTAGATGTTGACATATTTATGTCCGTCCATGTGTTTAATAATTAAGTAGGGGTATTTTTGAAAAAATAATTATGATTAACTAATTTAACTTCTCTCCTTAATCTCTCCAAATTCTGGTAAATAGTTCCTATAATTAGGACCAGAGGGAGTATATATTATCAACTTTGATAGTTGACATAAAAATCATCACCCCAAGACAAATAAATGTTACAAATTAGATTACGTTCTACTTTAAGTACGAAAGACTATTAAGAATTAAGATCAATTGAAGCGCCTGAGGTTGTTCACTTTCAAACTGTATTATTTTATTAAATTAATTTTCTTCATAGAAAACATGAAACTCAAATATATACAGTACTGGAATAAGATGGGAAAAAAATAATGTATTGGAATAGTATTTTTTGAAAGAGATAAAATGATGAGATTGAAAACGAAGAATGATGAAAAAGAAACCCCAAAACAAGAGAGGAAATGAATAGATATTAAAGTGAAATGTAGGAGAAAAATTTAATTTAATTATTTAAGACATGCTCTTTTATTTCTAATTATATGTCTTAGTTTTTAAATTTGTTGTGGCTATAATTATAACTCATTGGATGTTGAGATAATTGTGTGACCATAAGAAAAGATTAAACTTGTAATGAATACATATAAGAAAACAATTGCGGTAGCACCTATTGGAGGGAAAATGGTAGAAAATCATTTTGAGGTGATTCAGACACATATAAAGAAGTCCATTGGATATGTTGGTAAGGAAGGTAGATCAGGCAATATGAAGTCCTATGAGAAAGGGTACGTAGGGGAAGATTGAAAAGAATAATCATCATACTACAAAAAAAATCTTGTTTTGCGATGGAATTGTTCTGTCGCAAAATAAGCATTTTCCGTCACAAAATGCATTGGCGACGGAATTTGCGATGGATTTCGTCCGTCGCAAAAACTCTTGTTGCAATTGCAACAGAAAATGAAAATTCCGTTGCAAATTTTGAAATTTGCGACGAAAACGAATTTCGTCACAAATTTTTGGTTTTTTGCGACAGAAAATTATTCTGTCGCAAATTTTATTTTTTTAAAAAAAGATAATTTTTTTTAAAAATAATAATTTTTAAAAAAAAATAATAAAAACTACAAATAATGACATAAAAAAAGTATAAAAAAACTTGTATATCATAAAAATATATAATAACAATCAGAAAGAGTTTACATAGAGAAAACAAAATATAAATAATATTGTTACGAAGAATATGTACTAAAAAATAGTCTGAACAACATCATCATCATCACTAGGAGCCGACCTCTTACCCTTGTCTTTCATTAGGGACAGGAGTTGAAGCTGCATCTGCCTCATCATCTCCTGTTGCTGACTCATCTACTGTCTCATGATCTCCTATTCCTTACTCATCTGCTGCCTTATCATCTCCTGTTGCTGACTCATTGCTGTCATGTCTCGTTAAGCTCATCTACTGTCTGACTCATCAGTTGCTTTGTCTGGCTAGGCTCAGGTACTTGCTCCTGCACCAACGCCTTTATCTTCTTCAGCTCATCTGCAAAAACATTAGGAAGTACGTTTATTTTTTGTACTTCATTTAAATGGACAAGGGAATGAAAATTATCAATATCAAATGTATTACGTCTACCTGTAGTTACCTTCATTGCCGGATGAGGAGTGCTTCGTTTGCTTCAGTCGGTTGGCAGAGGCACTGAACCCGAAGACTCTCCCTTTCTTGTTAAATCCTCCTGCAGCCTCAATGAACAGACTCTCGTTATCGGACTGAGAGGATGTGTGGTCGGTCCCTCTCTGCGAGTCTTTCTCTTACGATAGCTTCTGAAAGGTTTCCTACAAGCACGAAAATACATCACAAATAAGGCATGTAAAATGAAATAAATATGTTGGTGCGTGAAACAAATAATAAATGCAATAAATGTCTCATTGCTATTTGCTGCAACTTGGTGTTAATCCAGCGCTTCCTACTACCTTCAGAGTCTTGGGAATGAGTCCGCTCAAAGGCAGTCCAATCAATCATCTCTGTAGGAACTTCCCCAGATGCTGCCTACAAACATAAATGATGAACGTTGATGAATTACTTCAAAATACAAAATATTGAATACTGAAATAGAAAATAAGGTGTATTCACGTACTGAAATAGAAATACGCCTACCTTCAATAACATATAATCAATTTATTATTCTATTATTAATTTTATAAAACACTAATTTGGACCACTCAAATTTCAATATGAGGGTAGAGATGGTTAGTGGAGGAGAAGTGAATGGTAATAGTAGATAAGGGAAGCCAAGTCTGATACATATAGGTATGGGTTCTCTCATTTTCTTCTTTCTTATTTTTTTATGAGAATCTCATATCTACGTTTAGATTAAAAACTGGATGGTTCAAATTTAATAATATATAAAATTATTATTATTATAAACATAAATAAATTTAAATTGATAATGTCTGATCTACACAATTTATAATTGCAATACAGACAAAAATAAAAATTCATAAATATAATAAAAATTTTATAAAATATTAAATCTGAACCATCTATTTTTTGATCAATGGGTACAAATAGGATTCTAAGATAATTTTCTTCTGGATATATAGTCCTAGTGGCGGAACTGCTTTGTGGCCAGCTGGGGCCTTGGCCCGAGATGACCTTCTAAAATTTGTTAGTGTCTATATATATATATATATATATATATATATATATATATATATATATATATATATATATATATATTACATGGCCAATAATTTGGCCCCAACTATTTTTTTTTTTATCTTCTTTATAAAGATAATGTTTGGTTCATTACTCATTGGGTTGTGAGAGGAAAGTAAAATTTTTGTTTGAGATACCTACTGAAAAAGTTAGTATATATTATTTTGATTTATAATTGTCGGTTATTATTTATTTGTAATTTCAAGGTTATGTGATACTATTTAGTAAATACTCCCTCTGGTCCTTATTTTAAAGCACCAACTAGCAATTCTCACAAGCCGATAAAAATAGTTAAGTCAATAAATTTGTCCTAAAATTTAAGTAATTTTCAATATTATCCTTACTAATTACACTAAACTCTAATATCATATTAATTATTACTCTTTTTTTTTTGCTCGAAAAAAGAGAGTAATCATTGATTTTTATTAATTATTACTCTCACTCACTACCTTTTTAATTATGGGTATGCATGAAAAAAATATTTAATTCTCTTTCGAAACAAGCAAGTGATTTATCAAAAAGACCATATACACTTGTTAGTTTTTTTTTTCGGTCGAAGATGATATATTACCACTTCAGAAACGTAACAGGTACAACGGAGTTCACTAGCAATTACAATACAAAGCAAATAGCATAACAGAGGCCAGGGCCAACAAAATACAAACATAAGATAGACTAAACATCACCCCTTCCATAACTGGGGCAGAGAGCACCAACCATGACTGGAGAAGCCTGATGAGCATCCAAAGCTAGAAGAGAAAGTAAAGAGGGTGTTGGTTGAGACACCCACCTAACAGGGCACACCCCCTTATAAGCAATTGCTGCAAGATGATCAGCAACACGGTTACCCCCACGAGGAGTAAAGGAAAATGAGAACCCAACTTTGGAAGAAAAAAGACTAATAATGTCATGAATGATACTTCTACAACGCCAGTCAAAAGAAGAGGGTGATTTTTCAACAACACAATTAATCAAGGTAAGACAGTCTGACTCAAAAATAGCATCATCTATTCCTAAATCCACAGCAATCAGCAAGGCCCGTTTAAGAGCTAATGCCTCAGTCATAAAAGCAAATATTGATTTCAACTTGTCAACAAAGCCCCAAATAAAGTGCCCAGAATAATCCCTACATACTACACCAATAGCTGCCACCTCATGGCCATGGTGAAAGGCTCCATCCACATTTAATTTAACTTTATTAAGGGGAGGGGGACGCCAACAAGCCGAGGAGGTGAAGGTCTGGGGACGCAAAATAGGGGCAACTTTTATATTAGTGACACTAGACAAGAATTCAGCAGCACTCTTTCTTGCCATCTCAATTACCACAAAGGGATTAGGCTCAAGAAAATTAAAAACCTTCGCATTTCTCTGTTTCAGATAAACCATAGTAACCAACAGATGAAAGATAAATCATGATTACTCAGAGAGGGCATACCAGAAATCTGGATCCACCAGCTGTTGAAATTAGTAACCCCGTCAAGCTCGAATCTGACTCCTAGGTGGCTGCCAAACCATACACTCCGAGTCCAAGCATAATGAAAAAACAGATGTTCAATAGTTTCATCCAGTAACTCACAAATAGGACATAGCTTTGACCGCGACCGACGCCTTCGAAAGAGGCTATCATTAGTCGCAATGGCGTTATTAAGGAGGCGCCAGATGAAATGTTGCACCCGGGGAGTAGTTTCAAGTTTCCACACAAATTTCCAAATAGAAGAAGGCACCACACCTGATGATCCAGCCTTACTAGCACCAGCCACATGCTTGGTTTTCTCCACATTATACCCCAACTTCACCATGTACTCCCCATTGTGGGCGTTTTTCCACACTAGTTTGTCCTCCAAGCCATTGACAGGAATAGGGATAGAGTAAATTGCCTTCTTGACCTCCTCCGACAAGAATTGAGAGACAAGTCCAAGATTCCAGATACCATCAGCAAGCAGATCACATACACGCCCCTGCACAATCGCTGGGTTAGGACAATTCAAAGGTGTCTCAAGTAAGGGAACTCCAGGAATCCAAGGTTCCCCCCAAATGCCAATCGAAGTACCCGAGCCTATGTCCCATCCCAGGTCCTTTAAGAGAATATCCTTGCCCGAAACAACACTTGACCAGCACCAAGAGGCCTTGTAGCCCTTCACAACCGTGAGAAAATTGGTCTTGTTTAAATAGACACTTTTCAACACCCTTGCCCACAAATCAGTAGGCCTCATCAATAATCTCCAAGCTGTTTTGGCCAATAAGGAATCATTCATAGTACTAAGATCTCTAAAACCCATACCTCCCTGGTCTTTCCCAGAAGTGAGATAGTCCCAGGCCCTCCAATGCATCCGATGGCCAAAAGCATTGCCATCCCACAAGAAGTTGGCAATGAGGCTTTGTATCTCCTTGCAAGTTTTGAGGGGAAACTTGAAGCAATTCATGGGAAAAATGGGAATAGCCTGTATTACAGCTTTAATCATCACCTCCCAGCCAACAAAGGAAAGTGAGGAGAGCCCCCAACTCTGCAGTTTACTTGTTATGCGCTCTCTAACATAGGTCAATGCTTGGTGTTTCGTCTTCCCCCAAATATTTGGTATGCCAAGGTACCTCCCCGGGTCATCTGTGGCTGAGATTCCCAGAATGCCACCAACCGTAGTTCGAACTTCAACAGGGGTGTTGGAGGAGAAAAAAATGATGGACTTATCAAGGTTGATGACTTGCCCCAAAGCAACACAGTATCGATGTAAAATTTGGGTGAGAGACATACAATTAGTCCTGGTAGCTTTCATATATAAAAGATAACCATTTGCAAATAGGCTATGAGTAAGCACCAGAAAATTATGACTCAATTTGATCCCTTGAAGGCACTTAGCAACTTGACTTTTATCAATCATAAGGGAGAGGACCTCCGACACTAGAATAAAGAGATATGGTGAGAGCGGGTCGCCTTGTCGTAATCCTCGACCAGGAGAGAATGAGCTGATGTTTTCCCCAGAAACACAAATATTTAGCTTAACAGATTGGACGCACTTCATGATAAGTGCCACCCACTCAGCACAGAAGCCAAAACGTAGTAACACCCTCTCCAGAAAAGACCATTCAATTCGATCATAAGCTTTACTCATGTCCATCTTGAGAGAAAATTCATACTTTCCCCCTGATTTCTTCCTCCGGAGATAGTGGTAGACTTCATGAGCAATGATGATGTTATCCTGGATACAGCGGCCAGGAACAAAAGCTCCTTGATTTTGATAGATACAACTATTCAACAGAGGCCTCATACGATTGGTCAGGAGTTTAGAGATGATTTTGTAGGAGAAATTACATAAACCAATCGGTCGAAAGTGGGAGACATGTTCTGGTTTCTCTACCTTAGGGAGCAAGGTAATATTCGTCTCGTTAATAGCATCCAGCATCGACTTCCCTTCAAAAAATTCCCTAACCATGTTAAAAATGGATTCACCTATCTCAATCCAAGCATTATGGTAGAAGATACCAGAGAAGCTGTCGGGGCCTGGCGCCTTTGAAGACCCAAGACTAAAAGCAGCTGCTTTCACCTCTTCTCTTTAGACCGGAAGCATCAGAGATTGATTCATTTCATCAGAGATCTTAGGATCAATAAAATCTAGAACTGAGTCCATAGCCACAGAGCCGAGGTAGCAAAAAGCTTCTGGAAAAACAAGGATATATTATGGGAGATAGCAGGTTTCTCCGTAAGCCAATGACCATCATCGTCCCTGATACACACAATCTTGTTCTGTTGCCTTCGTTTGAGAGTGGACATATGGAAAAAGCGAGAATTTCTATCCCCAAAATGAAGCCAGTTAACTCTAGAGTGTTGCCACCAGTACTGCCCCTCAAGAGCAAATAGCCGATCCAATTCCATCTGAAAATCAGCAGTAACCCGTGATGACAGAACATCTCGTCCACCCTGATTGAGTTTAGCAATCTGATCCTTTAGACTGTCAATTTTTCGAGAATTATTAGGGAACTCCTTATAGCTCCATTTAGCGAGATCCTATCTACATTTGGTCAGACTAAGAACAAACCCATCAGAAGCAGAGGGGGCATTTGCAGCACCCGAAATCCAACTGTGTCTAACTAACCGAAGAAAATTGGGATGGGAAGACCAACTTACCTCAAACCTGAAGACACGTTTGTGACGATACCCGTCCGGTTGAAATTGAACCCACAGAAGATGGTGATTAGATCCAATTGGGTCCACATGGAGAACATGCAGATTAGGGAATTGTTCCCGAAGAAGAGTATTACCCAGAGCCCTGTCAAGTATTTCTCGGACTGTATCCGGATGTAATCGGTTGTTGCACCAAGTATACTTGAAGCCATGAAACCCCAAATCATCTAGCTCACAGTCAGCAACAAGATGCTTAAAATTCCTAATTTTCCTCCACACTCTTGGGTTCCCACTACTTTTCTCAGACTGAGACAGAATATCGTTAAAATCCCCTATACACAACCAAGATTCACAGATATGAACACTGATTCTTCGAAGCTCCAGCCAGCATAAACGCCTCTCCTCCTCGCACGGTGGGCCATAGACAAACGTTATCACCGCCGGTGTAGACAGGGTACCAGAGTTGACCCGTGTATGAATTATGTTCACTGATGAAAATAACACCTCCACAGAAATCGAATCAGACCACCACAAAGGAAGCCCACCACTTATACCTACCGGGTTGACCAGCCATTCCTCAGTAAATCCACTTCGTCTTCTAACCTTTCTCAAATATGATGTCTTTTGCTTAGTTTCCATCAAGAAAACCAGTTGAGGTTTCTTCCTGAGGCATTCGACCTTCAGGTTCCTAACTGTCAGGGCAACCCCAAGCCCCTACAGTTTCAGGCTAAGAGATTCATAGTGAACCAGCAGCTGGTTCCATCGCCACCAGCGTGAGGAGAAGAAGAAAGCGAAGCCTCATGGTTATTACCAACAGGATCAAGCCAACAATCAGGAAAATCGATTTCCCCAGATAAAGAAACTTCACCAGTAAAAGCAGAAAAATCCCCCGGAGGAATAGAGAGATTATCGTGAGAGGAGCTGCGGATTGAAGCTTTAAGTGCTCTGAAATTTTTATGCCGTCCTTTAGAATGTTGAGGTGTAACATCCCAATTTCAAAAGCAGTATATATATTTTTCATCAAAACATCATTTCAAATAATCAGAGTAGAGCATCGGAGCGATTGAGTAACTGATATGTATATATAAAATGCCGTAAGTCTGGCTGGATACAACAGCGGTACAAAAACCGTGTGGTTCAAAAGTATAATACAACAAAAGAAATCTTATTGGATCTTCTACGTGGCCTGCTTGCTTCTTTCCTCAGATGCATGATCAATAAGAACATAAACATAGAGCAGTAGGTATAATTGGTGATTCTGAACAGAGTCTCTATCCGTGAATGTATCTCGGTAACCCCTAACAGAATCTCTATCCGTGAATGTATAATCGGTGACCCTAAACAGAGTCTTTATCCGTGAATGTATCTCGGTAACTCCGAACAGAATCTCTATCCGTGAATGTATAGCCGGTAACTCTGAACAGAATCTCTATCCGTGAATGTATAACCGGTAACTCTGAACAGAATCTCTATCCGTGAGTGTATCTCGGTGACTCCTAACATAATTTCTATCCGGGGGTTGTATCTATCACATATGGTTCACCTAAGTACAATTCCATAGACTCGGTGCATATAGCACTGAATAGAATGGCCAGGTAAGTGTCTACCATAGGGGCCTCACCGAGGTTAACGGTGACTGGTTGGCACACCCACGTAGACTAGCCTTGCCTTCGGCACCAAACTATTCACACATCATATCATCACATATTTTCATACCATAAACATCAGAGTCAGTGTTACAGTACGCGAACGTACCTTCGTTGACGAACGTAGGTGTTTTTGGCGGAAACGACACGTTTTGACGGAAAACAGCGAAACGTCCGACAGCGGCACGGAAGACAGCGGTTCGATGATCAAAGATATCCTATAAGGATAAATATCCCATTTGTCAATATTTGACATTATAACATGCATTTTAGGTATAAATTACCATTTTGCCCCTATTCCCCTAATCGGCGGAATTTCACCAGCACTTCGTTACTTTGACTCTAATCTTCCAAAATTTTGCCAGAACTTCGACCCCACCATGATTTTCGAAATAATGAATAAAATACCCCTCTCATATGATATCCAATCATACTAGGAAGATTAAAGACTAATCTAGCATTTCTACTCTAACTACCGAAAGAACTGCGAAAGCTTAAGACTAAGTACCGAAGAACTTACTCAGAGCTTCATTGCAGAATTCCCGGACTCCTTCCTCCTCCAGAGCTCCTATCTCTAACTTCTCTCTAGGATTTCTAAGAGTGGTTTTTGGTGTGAAAAACTCAAAGGGTTGCACTTCTATTTATAGAAGAAATTGTGACACTATTCATTGCTTTTTCATACCGGATATCGACCGTCGGATCGCACTTCTGCAAGGTGTCACAATCCTCACCAGGCCACTTGGCAACCGACCTGCCCTCCCCTTAGGTGGCACCCCTTGGCCAATCACAAGGTGCCATGTGGTCATTTCTAGAAGGTTCTACCGATAAAATCTCCGATCGGTGTCCGAATCGCGTAATCTTGTAAAATCTTAGAAATCTGGAATCACAACTTTGAAGACCCTTTCTCACTCATTAGAAATGTCCGGGCTAAATAAATTTTTGATTCCATACAGGGTTTCAACGGTCAGTCTGAAGTTTTACGGAAAAACGTGTCGGTTTCGGAACGAACTTCCGGAATCATCAACTTCTGGACAAAAATTCACTGATTCCAAATATGTCCAGAAAATCATAAACTCATCTCCAAATGTTGAGTTATAATTTATTTTGTTCGAATCCTAATTTTATGACTATCGGCCTATTTCTCAGATTTTCCCTATTTCGTCTTATTACTAACTTCTTCTACCGATCTCAGAAACGACTCCAGGTACAGCTCAATTCAGGATAAAAATCCACTCATCAATATTATATTTTGACTTTAGAAATCTTGTTCATGGTTTTCTAGATAGGATCCGATCTCCATCAGTATTTATTTACTTCTTTACTATTTTACTTTAATTAATTTTAAATCAAGAGTTTTAATTAAACACTCCACCTTCATTTTCTTTTTATTTTTTCCTTCTTTTTCTCCCAAAGATGTCGGCCCTCACATACAAAATATATATGTATTTTTATTTTATTTTTTAATTAGTTATTATTTTAATTATTTTTACATAAATTTTCATAACTTTTTCCTATTGGTCTATTCTTGTATTTAGGCTCAAAAATACTTAATCTCATTTATTTTTCTCAAAATTTTCCAATTAATTAGCAAATATATTTATGCTAATTTTTATCCATAACCCACTAAATTTTAGGGTCTTACATAATTATCTTTGAATTTCCCTTTGTTTATGCTTAAGTAATTAGCCAATAATTACTTAATTAATTTCTTAACCATGGTTGATAATTTTCTTAATTAGAATAACTCATTACTTCACTACTTTTGCACTGACATTTGTGTTTTCATGTCCTTTGCTTTATATTAGAATTTACAGGGACATTTTGGTCATTTCAATACTTTATAAGCATTCTTCTTTAATTTTTCCAAGTTTATAATTTATTAAATTACCAAAATTAGAGGCAATATACTCTCCCAATTTTGATAATTATTTTACTGCCTTTTTGGATTTTTCATAATTTCCCTAAGTTATTTATGTCCTAGAAGGGCATTTTCGTCATTTGGCACTTTGGCACTTAAACTTTCTAATTTCCAAGACATCTTCCCTTAGAAAATTAGCTAATTATAACTTAATATTTGATACCTCATATTCACCTATTTTCTATAGGTATAATTTTACCAATTTATGATACAGATTTTTAGGGTATTACATGAGGCTTCTTTGATTTCGGGAGTGTGGCCACCACATTCTCTTCAAAAACTAATTTCCTTGGCCTTTTAACAGATGACAGATCCGACTCCACTTCTAAAGGTCTTTTGAGATGGATATTCTTCAGAGTAAAAGAGACCGCTGAGATTGGGGAAAGGCCCATACTAGACTTATGTGTAACCTCCATTAAATTGGACTCCTCAGACACTAACAGGTTATCCTCAGGGCTTGTCTCAGCGCATCTTGCCCTGTTGCCCATAACCGCTATTGGGCTCTCATGTTGGGAGACACTTGCACTTAGGCCCATAACAAACAAATTAGGAGAGAGTTCCCTCTTACCTAGTGGGACCAAGGCAGCCTCGGATGAATCACATGAAGGAGTAATCTCCTCAGCTATTAATGGTTGCTTCTGAACCATAGCCGTTTGACCTGTGCCCAGCGAAACCCCCGCCAAAATTTCTATACCTTTGACAAAATCAACTTTTCTGACAATCCCTTCTCCCGATGCTCGGGTTACCAACTTTGTACCCAATCTAGGAAACTGAGAACAAGTGGAGGTCGGATGGGATTCCGGTGACCACCGTCGGGAAGTATGCTCGGCTGGAGAATCCTTGGAAATATACTTGGCTTCAACCCAATTTGTCCTGTACACCTCCAGAAGATGGTCGAAGGTTTTGACCAAGGGCGTGCTGAGCCAGCTTCCATATTCTGATGCTTGAGCAACATCCTCTGGCTGGATTCAAACTTCTTTACATCCACGAATGTCATGCCCCAGGAACCCACATCTGTAACAAAAGTTCTGTAGACGGTCATACTTTATGTTAACCCAGGCCGGATCCTTATGTTCTTGAGTTACCCAAAAACCAGAGAGGAACGGACTACGCAGGTTGATAAGGGACCTTACTCTGATAAATCCCCTGTCAAGTTTGCCCTCCACCATCGGTCGTTCATACATTAAGGTTTCCCCAACTACATTTCCTAGAATCTGCGCATTTTCACTGTCAAAGGCCTCGAGAGGGAGTCCATGGAATTGGACCCAAAAGGGAGCTTCGTCGAACGACACGTCACTAAGGACCATACAGTCTTCCCACACTTGGAGATTGAGAAGGAAGCCTTGGATGGACCAAGGTCTCCCTTTAAGAACTCGCACAAATTCCTTGCTATCAGAGAATCTGAAAATGAAAATGAACTTGTTCCGGTCTAGCTCGTTCACTTCAACTTCTTTATCGAGGTTCCACCCCTTTTTAATCATAGTAATCACAGTTGGGATATTCAAATTTTTACTAGTGATGAGGAGCTTACCCATTAGCGTTCCGCCATATTTCTCCACCTTTTGTTTCAAGTTCAGAACTATGTGCTTCGTCTTCCTACTATTACTATTCTGACCCTCCTCCAAACCTTCCACCAACACCATAGTAACGCAACATGACGGAAAAGTAAAAACACTCAAAGAAGAGAAGCAAAAAGAAAAGAAAAGAAATAAGAGGGAGAAGGAAGATCGCTGTTCTAAGAACACCGACCGGAGTGGTTCACGGTGAACCAGACTGAACACTCACAGAGAGAGGAGAAACACTCACGAGGAGAGAGACCATATACACTTGTTAGTTGGTGCCTTATAATAAGGACCAAAAGAATTAATTCAATATGTTTATTTTTTTGCTTGAGCTAAATTTTTTTTCTAGTTCCGCCACTGTATATTCCGACATATGTTATATACAATACTTTTTATACAAAAAATATTATATACAATACTATTGTTATGTGTTTATTAATAAAGCCCAAACAAGAATCTGATAAAAAAAATATAAACAAAGCCAATGCAAGAATTATTATTATTATAAACATAAATAAATAAATTTAAATTGATAAAGTATGATCTACAAAATTTATAATTGCAATATAGACAAAAATAAAAAAAAAATTCATAAAATATAATAATAATAATAATAATAATAATTTTATAAAATATTGAATCTGAACCATCCATTTTTTTGTTAATGGGTAAAGATAGGATTCTAAGATAATTTGCTTCCGGATATATATTCCGACATATATTATATACAATACTTTTTATACTAAAAATATTATATACAATACTATTGTTATGTGTTTATTAATAAAGCCAAAACAAGAATCTGATAACAAATAAATAAACTAAGCCAATGCAAGAAGATATTATACTACATATTTTGAGAGGGATCAAAGAGAAACACGCCTACCTTCAATCACATATATGAAGACAATGAATGATTGAGATAATTAATTCACTGATTGATAAAAAGAATACACATATATGATATATATGTTCCACGATGGAGATCTCTTCTCTTATACCACTTGGGAAACACTTAAATCTGTTGGCTCTTTTATTTAATTATTCCCATTTATTTTCTCTTATTATTCTATGCATTTTTATTCATTCATGCACGTAACCTTGTTCCTTTTAATTTCTTCTTCATTTCTGTCGATATATAATGACCTGCATCAGACAACATTCGATCTCTCTCCCACCTAAAACTAAATAAAAATGAAATTTAAATATTACCTCTTATCCTTAATATAATACTTAATTATAACATGTAACATGATCTCTCTAAAATACTTATGTATGTCATTAGATCATATCAGTTTCTAAGTTAGTCAAATTAGTTTGAAGAAAAATGATAAATATAAATATATTAAAATAATTTATTTAGTTTTTTTAATTTCCTCAAATTAGTCAACTGAGTTTTATATTAAATTATAAGTAACAACCGTTTAAGTTTTATCTGGATGGTCATCAGAGTCAATGATCTCTAGCATGTAGCTAATTTCTATCTTGATGGAAAGAAAAGTTGTTTATATATATATACACACACATATATATGCAGTTACTTTAGGAAACACAAAATTATTATCTGTTAGAAAATCAAGAGAGGAGCCAAAAGTTGAGCTTTGAAACTATGGATCCTTGCTGTCCTTGTTCCTCTTTTTCCTAGCATGAGCAGGACAAAATGTTAATTAATTTTTTCCAACTTTGGCAAGCATGTAACCACACACACTCACACAAACACTCACCAAATTTTCATCAGTATATATAGTTCTGAGTTACAACACAGTTATTAATTAATTTTGTTCATGAGACCAATTAAATAGCTAACAAAAATATGCACAACTGTACGTGTTTCTTTTAAATTCTAAAAAAAACAAACCATGTTCTTGTCCTTTTGTACCAAACCACTGACTAGGACACTCTATATAACTTCTCAAACTCTATTCCATAGTACCTCACAAACTGTGATCTGATCTTCTTCTTCTTCTTCTTCTTGTCCTTCTGCTTCTGTGATTAGTTGAGGATTGAGTATATGATGATGAAGCTGATGAAGACCAAGCTGTTGAGAAGAGAAGTTTGTAAATTATTGAGAAAGAAGGTAAGTGGTAGAGTTGTGAAATGGGTTAGGTATTGTTGGCTTGAAAAAGAGAAAAACATACCAAAAGATGTTCCAAGAGGTCACTTAGTTGTGTATGTGGGTGAGGATTACAAGAGATATGTGATTAGGGTTTCTGTGGTGAACCATCCACTGTTCAAGGCTTTGCTTGATCATTATTCAGAGGATGTTTTTGGATTCGCTAGTAATTATGCCTCTAATAATAAACTCCACATTCCTTGTAGTGAGAGGATTTTTGTAAGCTTCCTTCATAATGAAGCTCTTCAACATTATTGAAAGTTCTTCTTTTGATTAGTCTATGGTATCTCATATCTGATGATTGCACTAAAAGTGAAAGACCTTCAACTATAATTAAGCCTCTTTCTTGCTTTAAATTGTTCATTTGTAGCATTTGCTAATGGGACTTAGCTTCTCCCATTTTTTCCTCATATGCTCTCATCCTTTACTTCCTTTATAACCATTGGATTAAGATCTAATGGTCCACATTTAATATTATTACTCTTACTAATCACGATCGCGTAGAATTGGCGCTCGATCTACCAGTCCTTCTAACTGCTTTGTCCACTCAGTTACATTATCCCCAAAGGCCCATCATGTACAATATGTAATTGTTTTCATTTTTTTTAAAGAAAAAAAACAAACTTTCTATGCAGGTTTTAACTATAACTAGTTGAACAAAGCCAACCAAGCCAACAGGTATAGAAAGTTCAAGGCTTTCTACATATATACACTATTTGGGAAATTAATTAGTACAAATTAAATTAATTAAAGAGAACTTCTAAACCAATGTTAAATGTCTTTTCTTCAAAAAGAAAAAATAAATAAACGTCTTTACCGCCGGTTGTAACTATAACTAGTTGAACAGCCTGACTAGAAACTTCAAAACTTTCTACACTGGTTGTATCTAGTAGGGAAATCAGTATAAATTAAAGAGACCTTTTAAAACAGTGTTAAACATCTTTTCATTAAAAAAAGAAAGAAAGAAACAAACTTACTATACCAGTTGTAACTATAACTGGTAGAAGAACTAGTATAGAAAGTTTACAACTATTGTATTTACATTAGTTGGGAAATCAGTACTTCCTCTCGTCCTTATTATAAGACACCAACTAACTTTTTCTCACAAACCAATAAAAGTAGTTAAAGTCAATAAAGCTGTCCTAGAATCTAAGTAATTTTCAATATTATCCCTACTAATTGCATTAAACTTTAATATTATATTAATTATTACTCTCACCCATTACCTTTATTAATTAGGGGTAGACATAGAAAAAAATAATCAATGCTTATTGGGACAAGCAAGTGCCTTATAAAAAGAACAAAATAAACTTGTTAGTTGATGCATTATAATAAGGACCAGAGGGAGTATAAATTAAAGAAACCTTTTAAACTAGTGTGAAACGTCTTTTCTGCAGACCTTTTAATTTGTACCATTGTTGTCCCAATGATTTGTTCGCCATTATGATAGCTGGAAACCCCAAAGCTTTGAGCCAGCGGTATAAAGGTTATAACTTTAGCTTTGTTTGTTGATATCATAGAAAATATGTATACATATAGAGAAAAAAAAAATGTAATGTATACCATATGTCGTGACGTGATATTATTACTAAAAATGAAAAAGGAAAAGAGGCGGGAAGGAACAAGACAAATGTACCATAGCCATACTATATGGTGGGAAAAAATATAGGATTCTCAAATCACATTAAGAAGTAATTAATTTCTTTGAGTACAAATCAAATGAGGCTTATAATGTTGTGTGATTTGAATAACAGGGCCACGTGAATTAAGACATTGAATAAGTGTAATAAAACAGAGAAAGTTAATGATTTTGCCACATGTTTGGGGACATTCACCAACTTTAGGGTAAGGTAGAAACAAAAGGGAAGGAATATGCAAACGCAGTCACATTAAATTAAGGTGCACCGTACACAAGTACAATTACAATATATACATTAAGATCAGATGCCACGTACAACTTAAATTTTTATTATCATCCAAGACAGCTTAACAATAGTTGTAACTCCAAAAGTTAATACATGTGGGTAAGATTTTGTTCCTTTTCCCACGTTGGCGTGTGTCTGTACGTGTAGATCATGATGATGATTCTTCTGGGACAGATTTCTCATTAATATGCTTTCTCAGAAAGTACTACCACCACTTATTCTTAATCAATACGTAAGAACTGGTTGGTGGTTTAATTTAATTTTAAATATAAAAACTCAATCCATTTTATCAGAAATTATTCTTATTTTTTTTATCAAAAGAAATTATTCTTATTGATTGTATATTTTAAAGAGTTTCTAATTAAGGATAGTCACACATTAAAGAGTTTCTATCTAATAATAATAATGTGTTCTTCGTCGTTTACATACATGCGGCCTTCTGATATGCCTTACTGCTCTGTGTTTTTGGGAAGAGAAAATAAATTCATAATCTGTTATTAATAATTTTAAAAAAAAATATATCTAGAAAATATTAAAATGACAAATCAGTGAATCCAATCTCAATAATCCCAAATCAATCCACAAGTATTGAAATGAAATTGTGACATATTGTATTTCACTATACTGCTCCTCACCTTTTTTTAATAAAAACGCCACTTTGGAGATCTGCCTAGCAAATAGTTAATGAAGATATTCAAATATTGCATTTATTAGTCAAACGTAGCAAATTGTTAATAAAGTATGATAAATATCCAAATATGACATTTGCCAATAAGTAGAATAAATGGGTAAAAGATTTCTCCGGTCATTGAAGATAAGTTATCTCCAATGACCCCCAAAACTATGTCGTTTTGGATTAATAAAAAGTGTTTCCGTAATTTTGCATCCTTCATTAATTCATCTAAAATTACGGAAATATCCTTCATTAATCCAAAACGACGTGGTTTTAGGGGTCACTGGAGATAACTTATATTCAGTGACTGGAGAAATACTTTTCCTATAGTAAATATCTCGTTTACATTTTATTAGTTATTTACTACTTCCTCCGGTCCTAATTATAGGAACACTTTCGTAGTGCAAATTGTACTATAAAAATGTTCCTATAATTAGAACCGGAGTAGTACAGTTTATTAGTTATTGACTATATTTTATTTGCTAACCATGTCACGAAAAATCCCAACTGCCGACAAGGGTGCTTAGGTGTCATGACTCATGTGCTTATTTTTTGAAGTAAGGGGAAATATAGTTGAAAGGCAACATTACAAAATTCCTTTTTAGTACACCTTCCAGTCCTAATTATAGGCTAACATTTGAGAATTGATATTGGTCCTAATTATAGAACAAAGTTATAGTTTTTGTCAATTTCTTTTTAAATTATCCCTATTGATACTTTTAAACGTAATAATAATTTAATAATTAGGATCGGAGGGAGTATGTGTTGAGTGATTTAGAATTATTGAAATTGGAATCCGTAATTCGTCATTTAAATGTTATACGGGTAATTTATTGAAATTTTCTCAAAATCCGTAAACTGTGCCCTTCTATCTCAATCCGAAAATAATTTTTATGATTGAGGTGGTTTAGCATCACATACTTATCACTCCCTTCTCTAATACTTATACTGACGCCATGACAAACCGTTTTTCAAGAAGCTAGTAATGCCTATATTAACAACATATATTTCGTTAGTGGCTTAAATGATTTTGGTTATATTAATTATTCCCAAACAAACTAAAGTTGTTATTTTTAATTAACCAGCATATCATTCCCAAACAAATTGGCTCCACCATTGTTAACCAGCCTAATTCTTAAATAAATCGGATCCACCACAATTAAGGTGTGTTTTGTTTGAGGGGAGAGAAAAATTTTACCAAATTGCACATGAAATTTTTTCAATATTCCATTAGATTTATCAAATGCAGCTGCACAATTTGGCCGGGCATTCTTTCAAACGCTGAAGTTGCTCCTCTTTCCTCCACCAGTTTTGTTCTTCAAACCGGCGAGTCTAAGACCATCCCTGTACCTACTTCTTGGGGCGGTGATATGTGATGGGTATAATAAAGAGGGAAAATAGACTCCGTAAAAATAAAAGGGGTAAATAAGAGTCCCCACAATTGAGATTAAAGGCAAAGCCACCTTCCCAACTGATAAAGATCACTCACTTGCCTCACCATTAACCTAAGGTTTGATAAAGATAACAAGATTCAAGTCAAGTTTGAGAACTTGCAACACTTAATTTTCATTTATCAAATCTGTATTCTACATTACAAAATATCCCCTCTTTATAGGGTAACTAATTTTCAGCTTCTCTAATCAAAAGTAACATTCTAACTTCTGTATTAGGCGGCTGCTTCTAGGGCTGAACTCAATGCTCAAGAATCCACCAATAAGTTTGCATATCTCACCAATGATTGTGGCTCTGGGAAGCTGGAATGTGGAGGAAAAGGGCCTCACCGCCGTCGGCATTGCAAATTACTTTGTTCCTCCAATATTTCTGTTCAAAGAAGGGGAGGGAAATACTTACCAAAAGAAGTGCCGTTGCAAGTGTTCCATTCTTCTGGGTGCAAATGGATGCCAAATTCGAGTTCCAAATCGAGCCATAACTGTGATAGGACCGAGCTTGAAGAAGAGAAGTGGAAGACGGATGAGACGCCCGAATCGATAGGGAGCAAATCAAAGAAGGAAGAATAAGCAAATTGAGGACTATGCAGATCGAACGATGCATGTCAATGGGCAATTTGGTTAATTAGGATGAAATAAAAATTTTCTCTCCTCCATCCCCTCCCCTCAAACCAAACATACACCTAGTTATTTTTTATCTGTTTTGTTTTTGTTTTAACTATCATCTATTGTGTTTGTGTTTTTGTTTATTCATCTCGTAATATCATGTCAGGTCATCCTCATGAAAAGATATTGAGGACCGAAAGAGTAGCCCATAACCAGGTTTGTGATTTTAGCTACCCTTTGATACATGTAAAGTTGGCATGATTTTAATTTTTTTTTAGTGAAGCGAGGGCTTCACTAAAAAAAAAAGTGTTCATATTTTTATTTATTACTAGACATGCTTTTTGTATGTAAAATTTGGGGAAACCAATCACACTATCAGATTATTCATTATTAAATTCTCACGTCAGTCTCACTTTCTTCCCCTGATCCATGATAACAAATATGTAACTCTATAGGGAAAAAAAATTCAAAAGAGGCTACCCCGTTTAGTTACATCTCAAATAAATATGTAACTCTACTTTTATTACAAAGTCATTTTTATAAATCATAAATACTGTAACTTGTTGTCATTATTTAATTTTAGATAAAATTAACAATTATACCTTTTCGATTTAGCACTTAATTTTAGAAATTTCTCTTATAATGAACTAGAAGTTTTCTTTCATTTATTTATTTTTTGGCCAAGCAAATGAAGTTTTGGCTTATCCTGCATATGTCAATTCTTGCATCATGTTTTCTTTCTAACTTGACATACATTTATTTTATTTTTATTTTTTTATATAAAAATTTTAGGAGAGGGGTTGGGTTCACCGACAGTCCAAGAGCAGGACACTATGGCTTTGCTCCCCAGGGCATACAGGACTAAGAGTACACATATCTCCACCTCAGCCTGTGTTTCCACAAGTTTACATCACCTAAAATATAATGTCTCTCCCAGAGCCTTGACCAACTCCAGGATCGAACCCCCTCCCTTTGGTTAGAGTGTCTGACCCCTTCTCAGCGCCTTGACATACATTTATTCAGTAAACATGCATTTTTAGTTTATATTGAGCATATATAGATCCTTAATACTGCCTCCCATCTTAATATAGGAGTTAGTTGATGATTGTATTTGGGGCTAAATATAAGACCACAATCCACTTTGCATTGTTTACCAAATTTATACATTTTTTTCTTAAAGTATTTTTATTGATTGCATACATTAAAGAGTTTAAATTCCAACATAGTCATGAGGAAATATAGTATTTTAAGAAAATCAATATATATTTGTTACAAATAGCTAATATATAACTAACTTTTTTAATCTACCCAAATTAGTTAACAAGCTCTTATTTAGAGATCGGAGGTAGTATTAAGGATTAGTGCAAAAAAGAGTTTTAAAACTGCCTTATTTAGATCAGATTATTGAGGCTCCGGTCTTAAAAGTATAACTGGTGGCAGTTTCGTAAATATATAAAAAAAAAATTGGACCGGATTATAGAGAATTAGGTCTAAAGAGTATGACCAGTGGCAGTTCCGTAAATATATAAAGAAATTTTTAGACTGGATTATAGAGGATGAAGTCTAAAAAATATGACCGGTGTCAATTCCATATATATATATATATATATATATATATATATATATATATATATAAGACCGGACTTGTAAAACATGAGGTTTTAAAAGTCTCCAGTGGCAATTCCGTAAATATATATATAAAGAATTTTTTTAGACCAGACTTGTGAAATATGAGGTCTTAAAGGTAAAATTTTTAAGACCTCATATTTTACAAGTACGGTTTAAAAAGTATGACTAGTGGCATTTTTGTAAATATAAGAAAAGTCTTACTTTTAAGACTGAATGTTTAAAAAGTCTGGTCTTAAAAGTCTAAAAGATGAATCTTCTATTTTCCCGCGTCGAAAATTGAATTTTGCTCTCTAAACCTTTCTTCGACTTTGTAAATTTTGCCTCATACTCTCTTCAACCTCGTCTCAACTCATCTCAAGGACCTCGCTTACAAATTTTCTAACGCCGCAAAAATTGCTCTTGCCTCCTTTTCTCTTATGGTGTCTTGTTTTGGTTCTAACTTCTCCAGGTTCATAATTCTTGTGAAGGTAACAAGCATTCCTCTTTTTTCAGCCAATGAATAAATCTTAACGCTTAGTTATTGATAGTAATCTGCATATTTAAATACATGCAGGAAAAATTGGACTGTCTTGCTGCTAATTATTCCGGTCGTTTCAAAGTATACTATGTCCTGAATCAGGTTAGTTTCTAACTTGGAATACCATTTCAAAGAGAACTCAAGTTTTCATCCTTCATTGAATCTAGGATAGCCTACCTTGAATGATGAAATGATATGATCTGCAAGCCTCTAGAAGGATGGGACGGTGGTGTTGGATTTGTATCAAATGAGATTATTCAAGCGCACTGTTCTCCTTTGCACATGATATCAGGGTAGATAATAATCCTCTAAGCTAATCTCTTTATATAGCTTCTTTGTGTTATCATAAAAGGAAGGTTATTGATTAAAATGATTGTTTGTGAAATTTGCAGATATTTGTTGGATATGATTAGTTTTGATGATGTCTTATATAGATGCCATTATTAAAAGCAAAAATATTGTATAATATATTTATCTCCTACATTGACTAACTACTATGTATTTAATGTAGATTAGTTCAAGATGAATTATAGAGATTAATAAAAAAGGAGATAGAAGATTACAGAAAGAAGAAATTGCAGAAAGTGTCAAGGAAGCAAGAAGTTATCAAAGTATTTTGGGAATAATTAAGAAGAAGAGGAAATATTGAAGAAGGAAGAACTCACAAAGAATGATTAGTTCAAATTAAATAATGAAGAATGATGAAGAGAAAAGAAGAGCAGAAAGAAAGAATTGAATTGTGGAAAATGATCAAGAGAAGAAGAAGAAGAAGAAGAAGAGAAGAAAAATTGAATTGTAGAGAATGATCAAGAGAAGAGGAAAGAAAGAAGAACTTGCTAAATGGAATGATAAAATCATTATACAAGTTTTTAGATTGATTCTAGAAGTCTCCACGATGATATGGAAGTTAGAATGACTCAAATCGAAGTTAAAATAAGCAAAATCAAGCTTTGAGATTATTTAACTCGAGCCAGGAGGTCTAGACTCGAGTTAGAATGGTTTCTACAGTGTTTTGGGCATCTGGTACGATTTACCTCGAGGCAAGAAACTCATAGCCTCGAGTCTGGCTTGAACCTCGAGGCATACATTATTTTGCCTCGAGTTAATAGTGTTTCAGCAACTCTGTTTACCTCTGTTTCACGTTTCAGCGGGGCGATGTCTAGTCATTCGATGATATCTCCTAAACCAAAGATCGGATTGAGATGAAACAAAATTTTTATGAAACTAGACTCCAAATGCGTCATTGTGACATAGTTTCAAGCCAAAAGGAGTTGAGATGAGAGATCTATGAATTTCACAAGTTGGTACATTAATTAACGTCACACTACTGACCAACCTTCGGTGTTTTGAGTGTATCTCACAATCTACAAATCCAATTGAGCTGAAACCGGTACTATTTGAAATTAGAATCAAAATTAAATCCATCAAGAGTTGAAACAACCAAAATGGAGTTCATACCAGGGAGTTATGATCTTCGAAAGTGGACACTCAAAATTATGGAACCATTTCAGAATAGGTTCGGTTTCCTGGATATAGCTCACACTATACAGAACCAAATGAAGTGAAACCAATTCCATATGAATCTAGACTCAGTGTTTCACAAGATTTTGGAAGCAACCAAGTTTTTATGAGCTCTTACCTTGAGTCAACAAGCACACCTCGAGTCAGAAGGATCGTTTCTCAGAAATCTCAAAGTGGTTTGTTGAACCTGACTCGAGTAAGGATTTTGGTTGCCTCGAGGTTGGGCACAGGCTCAAGCCAAGGATTTTGCTGCCTCAAGTTAGACAGTGTTGTGATTAGTCTTCTCATTTTTTAAACGGTGGATTAACTCGAGGCACGTAATTCACCTCGAGTCAACAGGCAACCAGAGAATGAAGAAATTATGAAAAAGGGATAATTGCCTCGAGGTAGTGATTTCACCTTGAGTCAATAGGCAACCAGAGAGTTTGAAGAATGGAAGAAGGTTTTTACCTTGAGGCAACAAGTCCACCTCGAGTCAGAGTCGTTTCAAGCGTACAGTTCAAACTCACCGTGTCTGAAATATTGGCTTCTCATCAAGAACACGCAGATGGATTCCAAAAGAACTTATACTACTTCTTAACATGACTTGTATCATTTTTGTGTAAGTTTCAAATGATTATATGAAGTAATCGAACACAGTTTATCAGTTAGACAGCAAAGCTCAGTAGCAGCAACGTCTGAGATTTCAGAAATAATTGCTATCAATTGATTTCTACTTGCTATACTTCTCAATGCTATTAATCATGTTTGTTGGCAAGTTTCAACGATCAAACAAAGGATTAACATTAGATTATCAAAAAGCAGATGATGACGTTAGAAGCTCCAACGGCTATTTCTCCAACGGACTGAAATTTACAACGGTAATATTCTACAACAGACCAATGCTTCAACGGATTAATTTCAGTTGTCTATAAGTAGAGACACATTCGAAATGGAGATAATAACGATGAGAGCTTGCACTGTCGAAATGCTGATATTCTGAATCCAACGTTTATCTCATACACACTCTGTTTCTCAGTATTTATATAGTTTTCACTAAAGAGTGAAATAATTTGTAATGTACTTCAGTGTTTATCATATTCACTTCTAAGAGAGAAGATTCATTGTAATCATTTTATCTGAGAATTACTCAAGATTGGGTGATCTTGAGTGGGAAATCAATTATATCCTTACGGTGTGTAAGGGGGAGTATCTCGGTTGAGATTTGGCTTCACAAGTGCCTATGTGAACTTGTGGTTTGTAAAGGCTTCTCTTGTACCGGGTTTAAACAAGGAAATAGTGGATTGAAAATCTCAAGTGGAGCTTGGGGACTGGATGTAGGTCAAGGATTTGGGCTGAACCAGTATAAATATCTGTTTGCATATTCTCTTCCCTTATCTCTTATATTCCTAGCATATATATTTGAATGTTTGTTTATTGTTTTATAAATCATTGCTATCTTACGAACTGCTTTCAGTAAGTTGCAAATAGATTTTCAAAGTTATTTAAAGTTTTATCAGACACCCAATTCACCCCCCTCTTGGGTGATAGTCAGGTCTAACAATATTGAGATGTGGTGCACCACCCATGAACAAGGCTATAATTACTCACATTGAAGCCCTTGGATATGACCCTGATATGCTGCTCATCCCGACAAATTTCTTATTTCCAGTTTTTTTTTTAAAGGAAAGGACTTTTAAGACCAGATGTTTTTTATATCTGGTCGTAAAAGTCCCTTCTTCTTCTTCTTCTTCTTCTTCTTTTTTTAAGGAAGAGACTTTTAAGATTAGATGTTTTTCATATCCGGTCTTAAAAGTACTTTTAAGACCGGATGTGTTTTCACATCCAGTCTTAAAGGTCCTTTTTTGTGTGATAGAAATGGAGTTTTAAGACCAAATGTTTTAAAAGTCCGGTCTTAAAAGTCTGACGTTTAAGATCTCATATTTTAAAGGTCCGGTCTAAAAAGTATTTTTTTTTAAACCGGTTGCGCATCCGGTCTTAAAAGTTACAGACTTTTAAGACCGCCTATAACAAGATCGGTCGCAGATTCGATCTTACGATGTCTCTTTCGTCCGGTCTTAAAAGCCTTTTTTAAACCCGTGATTGCATTTGTAATGGAATGGAGTTAAGTATATGATAATTGGGATTGGCTACGGTCCTCTTCTCTTCCCATCCTCTTCCCCATCTCAACCTTTGAATTGAAATCTGAATGATTCAAATTTAATGTTTTATAAAAATGTTATTTTTAAATATTTATAAATACTTTATTAATATTTTTATAAAACATTAAATCTGAACTATTCAGATTTCAATCCAAAGACTACGATTGATAGGAAAGATGATGAAAAAGAAAGAGGACCGTAATCAAACCCATAATAATTTTGATTATTGAAAGTCATTATTTCATTGCAGGTTGCAGCAGTCGAAAACTCCCAAAATGTTCAGTTGTTTTTTTGGGTTACACATACTGTTAGACATTTGTTAGAAAGCATATCTGTATGTGAACGTCTGTCTGTTGGTATACGCAAAGGGTCAAAATCAATTTCATTTGAAATTCCTAATCACCCGTTTCCATACACATTAACAAGCCCTTTCAAACAAATACTACATAGACGGGGCTAACTGTCTACCTCACTACTCTATTCTTTTAAAATAGAAGAAATTTTCAATTAACACCTCAACCTTGTTAATGCCTGAAATATGGACGCAGGAATAAAAAATCAGAATCACAGTTCATATACACGTCTCATTGAGTCCGTCCTGGAATTAGTTTTTCTCATCACAATGATGATGAGCACCAAGAATGATACAATGGGGGAGACTAGATCGACTATAAAATAAGTTTGAAGACATGAACAAGATGGATGATTGAAGGTAGGATCTTAAGAGAAAATGTCTCTTACAACTTTTGTTATAAAGACACCATAAAGATTATCAGCCCTTAATATTGTCCAAGTACTCAATGCAAGCAAAGCTCACACAAGGAAAACAAAATTCTCAATTATCATTCATCAAGTGTGAATCCTAGTATAAAAATGTAGCCTTCATACATAGGCAACAAAAGAACACTTTAGAATTGAAAACCTAGTGATGAATGCATTAAGTGATGCCTTGATGATGAATATTGATTGACACCATTCAAGTCTAAAGGAATTAGGAAATTACTTATTTTTCAAGACTAAGTCAACTACCTAAAAATAGGAAACAAAACAAAGTCTTCTTGAACAATCTTTGATCAAAAAAGGCCTTATTCAACGCAAATAAAAGAAAAATAAACTAATTCAAAATGAAATTAAATCAGATTTGATGCATAAGGACACCTTCTAAATGCTTCTTGAGGTGTCTTGAGCGTCACTTTTGTTCTTTCTCCAAGGCACATGCTCATCAAATGGTATTTTAAGTGAATTCTTTAATCTGGATTGCACATGAGCCTTGTACATCATCTTGTTGGGCATATTAAAAGATGCATCTTCCAAGCAAATGGGTTCCAATTCTTTAAGCTCTCATCAAATGATTCAAGGCCTCCTTTTCTTTTGATATCTCATCCAATTCACCGAAACTTTCGTAGCTTTAGTCCTTGCTCTTGTCATTGGGCCTCCAATACTTTGCAATGGATCTTTTGGACATTGGACTTCCATCCTTAAACTTGGGCTTCTTGCTCCACCCCATTCTCTTTGGAGATCTCCGTCTTGCCATGCTCCTCCATCAAATAGTTTATCATAATGCATATTGTTAAGATCTAATTTCAATACCCCTCGTCCTTGGATTCAACTGGCAAGGGGGTCGGACTTCCTCACCTCAAGGGAGGGGGTTCGATCCCTGCGTTGGTCAAGGCGCTGGGGGAGGCATCCTACGGGTCTGGGAAGCAGTGGAAACGCTGGTAGAGGTGGATGCATGTGTACTCTCTGTCCAATATGCCCTGCGGACTGGGCTCCAAGCGCCCTGCCCTTGGATTGTGGGTGAGCCCAACCCCTTTCCTAAAATTTTTTATAGCAAAAAAAAAAGGATCTAATTTCAATGTTTCATATTAGTTTTTTTACATTTAAATTTTCAAAAAAAAAGTATTTTAATGTGTACAAATTTTAAAATAAAAATAATTTCTTAATTTTCAGTTTTTCAAAAAATGATTTTTTATATAAAAATTATTAGTTGAAAATCATAAATCTTAACCGTTAAAATTCTATTAGAATTATGTAAATCTCAACTAGTTTTGTCTTGCAAAAGGGTAATAGGAATTTGATATAATTGATATAAGGAATTGGCTTAAATATATTCAGGAGCACAAATTATCAAAATATTCGAAAGTCACTCATTGAAGTTGAAAAAATACTCGTTTTATGATTAGGAAAATGACAAAACAAACCCGCTATATAATTGTATCCATTAATTAATTAAAATATTCTCTTATTGCACATTACACACACACATACTTACTTATACGTAGACATTTATGAATTTGATTCAAAAGCATACCACTCTGATCCTATTTATAAGTCCAGTTTGACCAAAAAATTTGATCCTATTTATAAGTCTATTTTGACCAAATAAATGAGATTGTGACAATTTTACCCATATTAATTATGATGAGAGAGATTGGCTAGCCATGTTGGAAAAAGAAAAAGATGAGAGGGTCTTGACAATAAATTTTAAAAGGTACCCATTCATAAATGAGGGTAAAGTTGGAAATTTGTTCCATAATCATTGAGATACCTAACTCTCATTGGTATATGAGATTTAGTCAAACTGGACTTATAAATAGAACCAACGTGGTACACGTTTATGAGCTGAAGAACACGAAATTCACCTAACCCCATACAACTACCCAACACTCTCCTTTCCTGCACGTCAACCTTACCTCCTCCTATGGATCGGATATAGACATTTCCATAATTTCCGTCATCAAATATAAGAGATAAAGTAAATTATTACTCCTTCATGTCCTTTTTGTATATTACAAATAACCAAATTATTATGTAGATTGAGATGAACATGTTAAAATCAATTAAAAGAAATAAATATGTAAAAAATACATTTTTTTTCCAAATATACCCTTATTTATGAATATGAAGGTGGGGTATGGGAAAAAAGTTGAGAGAGAAATAATTAATCCATAGACATATAGTTAATTAGGGCAAAAAAAAAAAGTACATCAAAATTTGAGACATCTCCAAAGTATATGGTACCACCTCTGGTCTTTAATATAAGATATTGTTTATTGTGTAA
Source organism: Acacia pycnantha (assembly GCA_025563575.1). Lineage (NCBI taxonomy): Eukaryota > Viridiplantae > Streptophyta > Magnoliopsida > Fabales > Fabaceae > Acacia > Acacia pycnantha. The sequence goes on from JAMWYP010000009.1 coordinate 4,791,055, forward strand.
GTTACACTACAAGATAGTCAATATTAAAATGTAACCACTAAGGAGTGATGAGCATCTAGAAAATTTTTTGAGGAATAATTTTGTCTTCGAAGTAACCAAAACATAGTAATTCAGCTTCTTACCATTAAAATGTTAATCGTAAACGTCAATTTTTTTTATAGTCAATATTAATTTCTTAATAGTTAGGTTGAATTTACTCTTTTTTAAATACTTCTAGGGCAAAATTATTCACCAAAAAAGTTAGGGCACCTAGCACTCATAAGTGATTATTTTTAAGACAAAATTACGATTTAACCCAAAAATAAATTGTAACTCAAAAGTGAGTATCTGTTAAGATACTGGTTATGTAGTTAAATTGAGAATAAGGGAATTATGATAGATTTATAGGAAGGTTAAACGAGAATGAAAAAGTCAAGAAAACTCTAATAGGATAAACTCTGATCCTAGAGAAATAGCAAGAATCTCACTACTTCAATAAGAACAACCAATCTCTGATCTTATTATATAAGATCAGTCAACTCTCTAATAATTAGGAACCCCATTAATTACTAAAGCCTAAGGAGAATCTCCCGTTTCAATTTACTCTCTGAAATATTCGACACTTTTTAATGAGGCACTAGGCCTATTTATAATGATTTACAAAGAGTAGACTCTATTCAAAACTTAAATACGAAATCTTAAAATATATCTAAATCTAAGATTTAGATAACTAATAATCCTAACAACTATATCTTATCTAATAAGATATTCCTAAAGATAATAATAAAATATAATTAAAACAAACAAACTAATTAATAATCCTAATAACTATATCTTATCTAATAAGATATTCCTTAAAATAATAAAATATAATTAAAACAAACTCGATTAATAAATTAATTCCTAATAAATTAAAGAATAGCGAGTTAGATTTGGATCCCTATCGAGTATCATGTAATATTTGATTTGTTTCAAACATTGCAATTGGTAGCTTGCATGCTACGGCTTCTGGGCTTTCTACAGTATGTCCATTTCAATATGCATATATCCATACTCCTTAAATTTCAACAGAGTATTGTAAGCTTTTGACCACTGTTCTCTAATTCAGGTAAAAAAAAAAGGACCACTTTTCTCTGATTACAACGGTTTGTGCAGAACAAAGAAGAACTGAAAAATGAGACATACCGTGAGGCTGACATACATTATTATTACATTCTCAAATACGTGTTCAGCAGATTATACAGAAACTATAGTATTATATGAAGAAAACCACACTCCTTCAAAAGAAAATTTATATGGTTAAAAAAAAACATCCTAACGTATTGGCAGAGGAGCCCCATTCCACTCCTTAAGGCACTCCAATAAAGGATCAATCAACTTCCCTTCACACATTGCAGTGAAGACTTTGTCAATTTCTTCACCAGGTGACCTAACTTTCTCACCAGTTAGCAAACCAGCCCCAAGTTCTTCTCTCACAAATCTGTACAGTGGATAAGATCTGCATTCTTTGATCCTGTTAGGGATCACAGATTTTCCATTTTCAACCTCAATCCTTGCACTTTCTACTTCGTTGGGCAAATGGGTCTTTAGTTCTTTCTCAAAAGCTGCAATCTTTAAGAAAATGGAAGTGTTTGAGTCATTTTCTCTGTCACCATTTTGCAGGGCATGATCAACCAGAACTTGTCTCAGTTTCTGCATTAATGGGTATGTTGCGCTGCAAGGATCGTCAATGTAAGTGAACACGTGTTCGCGATCCACCGCGGTGAGTAAATCCTTTTCGCAGAATCTTGAAGGGAGTAATTCTCCATTGACGCCCATTGTTAGGACCTTCTTGGCCACTTGGTTGACAGTGTTCTTCACTGTGTTCTTCAAGTTCTCTTCCAAATGCCTCAGATCAATGGCTTGGCATAGTGCAATTAAGAAAGTGGAGGACATGATCTTGAGAATGTCAACAGCTTCAGCTGTTTTTCTTGAGGAAATTAGCCCTAAAGAGTTAACATCTTGGTTGTGTTGCTCTGCACTCTGAACATGATTGGTTACAGGGTTGGCAAGGAATTGAAGCTCTGAACAATACGATGCCATGGCGATTTCGGCTCCTTTGAAGCCGTAATCCAAGCTCGGGTATCGGCTCGCGGAGAGGTTCGAAGGCAAACCATTGTTGTAAAAGTCATTCACAAGCTCAGAGAATTGAGCAAACATGAGTTTTCCAATAGAAGCAAGGGCCAAGCGAGTGTTGTCCATGGAAACACCAATTGGGGTACCTTGGAAATTTCCTCCATGAAGAGCCTTGCCCCTTGAAACATCAATCAACGGATTGTCGTTTACAGAGTTTATCTCTCTCTCGATCATCTTCGTCGCGTTCCTTATCACTTCGATCTGAGGCCCGAGCCATTGAGGAGAAGTTCTCAGAGCATACCTATCTTGTTTAGGCTTCTGAAGAGGATCAATCTCATGAAGATTTTGAGCCGCCTTAACATAAGAGCTTCCATCTAAAATGTGTTCCATTATAGCAGCAGCCTCAATTTGGCCAGGGTGGTGTTTGAGCTTATGTGTCAAGTGGTCGGTAAACTCCGGCTTGCCCTGCATGACCTCAGCGAAAATCGCCGACATGACTTCCGACAGGACACCAAGGATGTTTGTCTCGAAAAGAACAATGGAAGCTAAAGCAGAACCTACGGCAGTGCCATTAACAAGAGCTAAGCCTTCCTTGGGCTGAAGTTCAAAGAAACCACCGTTGATTCCGGCGAGGTGGAAGGCTTCTTTAGGGGAGAGGACTCTGCCATCGGGGCCGATGGATTTGGAGTTGGGGCGGCCGATCAAGAGGCCGGCGACGTAGGAGAGAGGGACGAGGTCGCCGGAAGCAGTAATGGTGCCCCGGAGAGGGAGGCATGGGGTAATGTTGTGGTTAAGGAACTTGGTCATGGCTTCTAAGATCTCAAATCTGATGCCGGAATATCCTTGAAGAAGAGTGTTGATCCTGACCAACATGGCGGCTCTTGTGGCCGTGTGAGGCAAAATGTGAGACGATTCTGTGCCATTGCCGAAGATTCCAGCATTCAAGAATCTGTTATTGCACCATCAGAATCAGAATCAAAATTTTATTTTATATAAAAGAATAGGTGTTCTTCAATAAAAAAGTTTATAGGATTCGGACATACTTCTTCAAAAGTTTATATACCTTATATTTAGGATCAGATAGAATATTATATTTCAAATGGCTTGTGTGAAATGAAAAAACAGGACAAATATGCTATTATGAAAGTCAAAGTCAGATTTTATTGCTCACCAAGTAGTAGTATTACGTTACGATGGTAAAAGTGCAGATTCTATAAAGTATTAAACTACTATTGTTTTTCGAGCAAAAAAAAACTACCTTGAATTCTTCCATTTCGCTCACCTACTAACCTATATTATGTGTGCGAGTGTTCCCTTGAATTTAGATGACAGATTTTATTTTTAATTTTTTAGTTAAAATGATAGATATTAAGGACTTAAGGTAATAAGTGAGATCAAATTTGTAATCTCTTACTTACAAAAGAACATTCATATTACTAAATTATAAGGTTATTGGCTTTATTTACAGAACGGAACCAATTTCAATACTTATCTCAATGATTAGCACCGAGAGCTAATCCCTACTGCAGTCTTTCATATCTAATTTGGATAGATTAGATTGAGTTTTTTCACTTTTGTTTCTTTCTAAAAAAAAAATTTATTTTAATGTATATAAAATTTAATATAAGATAATTTTTTAATTGTCAGTCTTTTTAAAAAATATTAAATTTAAACCATTTAAAATTATATTTATTATGTGGGTCTCACCGTATTGATTAGCTCTCAGTACTCGTGATAAGCACGCTAGAGGATGTGACGCCAAATTGCCAATAACCATAATATCGGTTTCTACTTTCTATAAATGTTCTGCCCCACAGAACCTAACTAAAGACACATGGTACCCCTCTATTTATTTGGGACCCACCTAAGTCCCCATTAAAACCAATCACGATTCATGTACATCAAGTGATCCTAGCTTTCATCTTTCTTTCTTTTTTTTCTTTTTCTTTTTCACTTAAATAAAAATTAATTCCCTCTAAAAAAACAAAAATATTTGAACGTGGCCATCTCATCTGTTGTTTGATTAATTGATTAAGGTATCTAGAGAGTCTGGTGTGTTTTGATCAGAGAGAACAACAGTACTGATCGCACTGATTAATAATGCTTTCTTCCAAGTAACTTCAAAATTAATTATTAATTATTTGATTTAATTAATAAAAAGGGAATATTACTCACAATGAATATCTATTCATACAGAAACTTGATGCTCCCATCCCGATTAATACCCTCTATATATATAGATTAAAGGTTTAATGTTTCTGTTTTTGCTGTAAAAATATTTTTTCTGTTACACTCACATAAAAATGAGTGGGTTTCATTATAATGAGAAAATATTAGTGAGGCCACAATTATTTTTATGTAAACATGACAGAAAAAATATTTTTACAGCAAAATCAGAAATATTAAACTTATATATTAATACCCTCAATACAGACCCACACACACTCCAAATATATCAGATCAATTGTGGGTCCCTCATTTACTTCCCATCTTTTTCTTCAGTAACAATACTTAAAAAATTCCATTTATATTAGGAAAGTTTAAATTCTCAACATGTCCCACCCTCTCCCATATCCCACTCATCTTTATTATCTGAAACAAGTTTAAGAATTAATTACTTCATGTTAATTTCTAATTAATTATTGATTATTCCCTTCGGTATCATATATAGAACATCTTTTAAAAAGTATTTTCCTTCTGTATATATAAAAGCATATAGAAGGAAATAGGGTTATGATCTTTTGTAGTTATAACTTATAAGGGTACAAATTTCAAATCAACTAAATTTTATAACTAATTTAATATTTTTAACCTGTTTTTATTTTATTTTTTCTAAATTCCTAATTTTACCGTCGTCAAAATTAAACTTTCCCTGATAAAAATCCTGGATTATTTTATGATTGTGTCCGCTGCTTATGCAAGGACAAACATACCATACAAGTACAAACTCACGGAAGGAGATTTTCTCTATATCTTCTTTCTCATTTTCTTTCATCGGCACAATCTAGACCGTTGATTGAGAAAATGAGAGAAAAGTAAAGTAGTACTGTATTGATTGGACATATGTGATTTAGAGATTATGAGAGATAATAAAAAAAGGATGATGAGAGAAACTCAACCCACAAAACTCCCAAACCTAGCGGGACATGTAGGAAATTTTTTAGCAATCATTAAAAGCGAGTAAATAATCAAAAATAACTTTTTATGTGACGTAACCTTCTATGCAATCCTCCTAGTTAGAAATTAAGAGCTTCTAAAACCAGAATTTATTTAAAATAGCAATTAAATCATTTAAAAGTAACTTTTTTTAATTGTGATTTATGATATACGATATAAATATGTGAAATGAATTTTAACTCGATTTACATATTTACGTAAATAAGCACTGAAATCTCAAACATGAATCCAAACAAGGACTGAGAATGGGAAAAAAAGACTCAAAGATAGATGAAGTGATGAAATTTTATGCTAAAAAAACAATAATGAAATTTAATTACCTGATGAGCTCGTTCTGGAGGGCCCCACCCTGCTTGGTTCTCCTGTGTGAGGTGGCCCCGAAGCCGGTGGTGACACCATAGCTGTCAGTGCCTTTGTTCATGCTTTCCATGACCCAGTCACTGCTGGCATTCACACCGGCACGAGCCTCCTCCGACAGCTCCACCGCCACGCTAGCGTCATGGTTAGCAATCGCCGCCACCTGCGATATCCTCAGCGACGTACCGGCGATTTGCACCACCGGCTTCCGATACTCCTCCACCATCTGCTTCACCTCGTCCAAATGGCTCCCCTTCAGAGCCTCCGCCGCCATCCCCCAGTTCAGAGGATCACCATTACAAAGCTTAAAGGCCCCATTATTACCGTCATTGACCTTCGAAAACTCCATCGTAAAAAGAGATAGCTATAGATATAATCTGGCTTAAGAAGTAACGAATTGAAGGTGAGGGATTCAGGGATTTGATTTAAGTGAGGGGAAGGAAAATGGAGTATTTTCCTGAGGAAGGTAAGGAGTGGGTGGGGAATTTATATAGGAGGGAGGAGGGGAGGGAGTCATTGAGTGAGGGGTGGGTAAGCCGAGCGGTTAGTTGAGAAGAAAGGGCGGCGGTCGGATGGTCATGGAGATGGAAGGTCAGGATGTTGACACGTGGAGGGAAGGGGTGGGTGGTAGTGGGGGGATCGGGTTTGATTCCAAATTAGAGAGCGACCAGAGAGAAGGTGATTGTCAATGCAAGTTCGAAGCAAGTTACTCGTCAAAGACGATTGTGGAAAGAGGGGGAATGGTAGAAATGGTTGGTGGTAACAGGGGTAGCGCAATGGGTAGGTTGATTAATGCATGTCTAAACTTATAGTTTACCCATTTAATTTTAAATGTATATAGGTTAGCTCATATCTGTACCTCAATTCATTTAAATTCATGTTAAACGGGTTAGCATATAAATGGGCGGGCTAACCGGATTTTAGGTAACTCATTTATGTTTGAGAAGTTTTTTTTTTTTTTTGAGATAAACATATATAATCATTAAGTATCCATCCAAATTTATCATTCTGAAATATGAATATTCAAAATTCAATAATCATAATTCACACAAAAAAACCTAAATTTAGACAAGTATCATCATAACATAATTTTAATGTTCAAACTCCAAGTGGGGAAATGGGGAATGAGCATTTCATGGTAATGTGGTTTATTATTGTCCAAGTGTCCATATAGTTAATAAAAAATATATATATAACTAAATGGGCGGGTATAGGTAACCCGAAGGTATGTCTACTCCCATTTAAGTTTTAAATGGGTGGGTTTTAACCCAACCCGTTATGAGCCTTTTTAGGCATGCTCAAAATGACTCAATTACATTGGGTTATAGACGGGCTCACCGGGTTACTGGTTTCATGCTCAACTCTAGGTAGTAATATGAGCATGGACCTGATTTTGCTGAGTGGGGAGAATTAAAGTAAATCTTACTAAGTGCTTGTCGAAACTTTTCATCATATAAAAAAATTAACATGAATTTCTAAATTTAATTTAATTAAACGTAATTTCTTTCATTTTTTTTCATCACTTACGTGGATATAAAAAAAAAACAAATAACACAAATATGTTTCGATTTTATAATTTTATTTTATAAACGTCAAAAAACGCTATATATATATCTTTCTTTCCTTTTAATTGACAAGGTCATGTTCAGCATGAGGAAGTGAGCAACCCTTCCAGGTTTTGATGGCAGAGGATTGAAATTCAAACCCTCTATTCATAAAACTATAAATTATTTTATAATATTACTTATTTTTCATAACATCATTATATGAATGTTAACATGTTATAATTTTAAAATTAATATAGATATTATATCAATTTTTATTAACATATTATGATATTTCATTTTTTGACAAAATCTAGAAACGTTTTATTTTTATAATTTGAGCCTACACAACTTGTTTAGATAAAATATGAAATGGGTTTAATTTTTCGTTTTGATTGATAGTTTATTTGATAGTTTTTCCACCTCATTTGTATAAAATTATATAAATCATGAAAAAACCTTAATGATATAAATGGGTCAGTATCTATGTAGATGTTAGTTAAATTAAAAAAATGATGATTTTGACGGTTGTAATTTTGGTGAAAAATAAAAATAAAATTACTTTTAAAATTGAATGTAGGAGATATCGAATGAAAGAATGTAGGAAATTTAATCAAGGGTAATTTAGTGTCTATTTAGGTAAAGGGGAAAACAAAAAGAACTTTTAAACTTAAAACCATGGTTTGGTGAAAAGGTAACCAAACATGTGAAAAAATAGGAGAAGCACATTTTTATCCCAACCATTAGGATGTTTAAAACCTAGGATAGGACCGGGATTAGGGTTCGTGGGACAAGACCGGGATTAGGGTTTCTGGTCCCCTTTTTGGACAGATGATTGCATTCCAGTCCCGATCTCGGTAGTATCGGGATAGGGCGGGAAAATCCCAATTTATTTTTTTTTAAAAAAAATAATAAACTTAAAAAATATTATTATATTAGTTCTTCACATTCTATTGCTTAGTTTTTATTTAACAACTAATAATGTCATAATAATTACATAAATTGATGTTGAATAATGATATTTATTTATTTTTATTGTTATTATTTATATTTGTTATTATCTTTTTACAGAAAGAATCTAACTAATGAACCATAAGTGATGCTGAGTGTATAACAAACTTAGATGATGAAACTCTCTCTTGATGTGTAGAGATTAGTGTCCAAACTTGGCCCTACGAATTGAATGAATCTAATGGATTTATTATTATTATTTTTTTTTTTTGCAAACACATTCCGAATATATGTTTAGTGGGGTATTAAAGAGATCATGTTATTCTCACCTATGAATTATTATTCATTTCCCATGGTTACTTTACTTCTTTTTGTTTTTTGTTTTTGCAAACACATTCCGAATATATGTTTAGTTGGTTATTAAAGTGAGATCATTTTATTCTCACCCATGAATTATTATTCCTTTCACACGGTTACTTTATTTCATCTTTTTTATATTATCATATGTTATTTAGTTCGGGTTTTCCTTGCTACCTTTCATAATACAAATGTTTCTTCTAGAACTTGAATTCAAAACCCAAATGGATATGGGCATCTAGCAATTCCTTACACCGTTGGCCTGTAGGGCCGAGGGCCTAAAAGGGTCGGCTCGTTAGGCCTTTTAAATATTTTTTGTTTGTTTTATTAACTTGACTTGACCATTTAATTTAATAGTTTATATGTATTTTGTATTTGTTATAGAGTAATTTATTTATTTAACTGAACAGTCTGATGTCTCATAATTCTATGCCGTAATTATAAATATATAATAATTATACTTTAATTTTATGATTTGGTTAAGGTGCAGATTTGCCAACCAACTATTACCCGAGGAGCATCTGACACAAAAAACAATTGAGGGGACCAAAATTACCAATCAACAATTAAAAAGTGAAAAAAAAAACACCAAATAACTATTAAAGAAACAACTATCACAATTAAGTTAAAACATGAGGTACTGGCGTAAGACAATGGCGAAGACACTGGAGAAAAGAGTGGTTAAGTCTTCTTGTTGGATAAGGCAAACACCAACAGAGATGGGACCTATGGGAGCAGGCGCTTGGCAGGGACAGGTGCTGCTTATAGCATCGGAGGGATGGAATCAGGGTGCAAGGCGCATGCCGATCGAAAGCTGTGGACTATTGGATGAGCTCAAGAGGGTGAGTGGAACACCCAGCAACAATGGAAGCTTTGGAGACGCCGACGTCGCTAACACTGTGACAGTCAATGGAAGACGGAGACACCAAAACAGTGACGAGGTAATAGTTCGTTGACGAATTTACACCAAATTGTGTTTTTTTTTTTCACTTTTTAATTGTTAATTAGTAATTTTGGTCCCCTCAATTGTTTTTTGTGTCAGATGCTCCTCGGGTAATAGTTGGTTGGCAAATCTGCACCTTAACCCTAAAAGGTATTCCGTAACTACTGGCAGATAAGAAATGGTACAGTACTTCCTAGAATTAAACGAATCTTTTCTGCAAAAATAGAATGAGCAGAACTACAAAAGATAATACTCCCTCCGTCCCTAATTATAGGAGCAAATTTTGGAGTTGGTTTTGGTCCTAATTATAAGAGCAAGTTTTAACTTTTGTCAATTTTTTCCTATAATACCCCTATTTATACTTATTATTAGGAGCATTATATTGTGCATATAATATATATGTATATTTGTGTTTATGTGTGTCAATATATATATGTGTGAACACACATACACATATAAACATGTGTGTGTGTGTGTGTGTGTGTGTGTGTGTGTGTGTGTGTGTGTGTGTGTGTGTGTGTGTGTGTGTAGATATATGGGTGTGTGTCTCTATGTATATGTAGATAGATCTATATGTACACATATATATACACACATATATGTATACACATGGTTATATAAAAAACAACTAATATACATATATAAACTAATATATCATAGATATCTAACGTAAGGCAAATTAGAAACACTTATAATTAGGGCAACTTGTGTCATTTTAAATTTATATAAGGACATTTTAGGAAAATGAGTAAAATTAACTAATTTAACTCCTCTCCTTAATTCTCCCAAAATCGGTTAAATTGCTCCTATAATTAGGGACGGAGGTAGTAAAACTCAATAGGTAAAAGAATATACCAGAGGAAGAAGATAGGAGCTTAAAGTTCAAGAACTGTATGAGGAGAACCGTTGGCTCATGGCAATACGTTTTAAACAATCAAACATATTAAAACCATTAAAAAAATAATGTTAAACCGTGTAAAGAAATTTCAGCAGTTAAAGCCCATCAAAGTTTCAACGTTTATATCAATCATAGTCATTCAAAACATTGAATCCACAAATGGGGTTGGTACAAGTGGTATGCGGCTTGTGTCGCTTAAGTAAGGTCTCGAGTTCGAGCATTGTGAATGCAAAAAAGCCCCGTTAGGAGGTGGGCAACCAAAACAAAACATTGAATCCGTTTAGAACCTTAACGTGCAGATTTCTCACAAAACATAATCAATAAATGGCATTAAAAATTTGCAAAGTATTTTTTTGAACACTTCTAGGAACTTCATTACTTAAAGGAAAAACCAATACAAAGGACGCATGGACATCAAATGCCAGCAAAGAAGAAAGAAACAGGAGCAACACATACAACGAAACAAAGAAAGAAACAAAGGCGAAACAAAACGGAAACCAGAAACAAACAAAGAAAATCAAATAAAAACCCAGAATAAATCAACCAGGATCGACTTGTCTAATTGGAACTGAGGGGTGGTTCGACAGAAACCTTGCGTTCTTCGCGTCTTCCTCCAGAAAAGGTAACAAAGGGGGTAAGGGTCTTTCCACCCACCCAATTGGGCACAACCCCTTACAAGTAGATGCAGCAAGACAATCTGCTGCTTTGTTTCCCTGGCGAGGGATGAAATGAATCGAGAAACAGGGCTCGGACCAAAGAATGTTAAGGATATCAGTAAGAACTCCACAGGATTTCCACTCACACAGAGCAGGCTGGCATTTCTCCAAACAGTACACAAGGCTTTGGCAGTCCGTTTCGAAAATGACGTTTTTATTCCCCAAGTCTTGAGCAATCATCAGAGCTCTCTTAAGAGCTAGGGACTCAGTCATGAATGCAGAAAGAGACTTGATTTTGTCAACAAAGGCCCACTTCATTACCCCCCAATGATCACGGCATAGGATACCTATAGCAGCTACTTTGGTGTGCTCATGAAACGCACCATCCAGGTTAATTTTGAGGCAAAGATCCGGAGGAGGAGTCCAGTAAACTTTTTGCTTATGGGCTTTGGTGGAGTCTCCATTGCTCTTAGGATAGTTGGCTTTCCAATGACTTGATAAGGACTGTGAGGCTTTTTCAATGACCAGAACTGGGTTAGGCTCAATGTCATTAAATACTTTATCATTACGACATTTCCATATGAACCAAAGGAGCCAGCTGATATGAGCTAAATCAAAGTCAGTAAGAGGGCAATGAGGGCTCATCAATTCCAGCCACCACCTTTTGAAGCATTGAGTATTATCAAAGTCATACTTAATGGATAGCCTACATCCGAACCAAACACAGCGCACCCAAGCGCAATGAAAAAACAGATGCTCGATTGTTTCACTAGCTGCATGACAGATGGGACATAACTCAGTACTTCCCCTCTTACGAACGGCAAGGGCTTTATTCGTGGCAATAGAATCTGATAAAATTCGCCATAGGAAATTAACCACTTTTGGGAGCGCCTTGATTTTCCAGCTATTTCTCCATCCTTCCCTGGTTAGAGAAAATGGAGAGCCATGTGAAAAGGAGGGAACATCGAGAGTGGTAGTAGCATTGTAATAACCCATTTTTACCGAGTAGATTCCATTTTTAGCCTTGGTCCATTTCAGCTTGTCGTCAGTTGGGATCCGAGGGAGGGGAATTGTCGAGATGGCCTCCCCCATCTGTTCACAAATGCTCGGCCTGATAAGAGTTAAGTCCCAACTTCTGTCTGTACTGGAAATTAGGTCAGCTACTGGTCTCTGTGATTTCATAAGAGTCTCATCCTCGGTGACTAGTCTATATGTGGGTAGAGAAGGGATCCACTTGTCTTGCCATACTCGAACAGACTTCCCGTCGCCTATTTGCCAACACAAGTCATTTTTGATGAGGTTCCGACCCTCAAGAATACTATTCCAACACCATGATGCTCTGTGCCCCTTTTTAGCTTCAAGAAAAGAGCCATTAGGGAAGTAAAGCCCTTTAATCACCCTTGCCCATAGTTCATTAGGATTCTGTGATAAGCGCCAAGCCGTTTTTGCAAGAAGAGCGTCATTAAAATTTATGAAGTCCCGGAAGCCCATGCCGCCTTTGGATTTGGGCCGAGTTAGTTTGCTCCATGCTACCCAGTGAGTTTTATTTTGACCTTCCCACCAGAAATGAGCAATAAGGCTATTGAGATCTTTACAAGTCTTGACTGGGAACTTGAAGTAGGACATAGGGAAGACCGGGATGGCATTGATGACTGCTTTAATCATGACTTCTCTACCTGCAAAAGAAAGGTGCTTGCTACTCCAGTCGAGAACTTTTTTGTTTATTTTTTCACGGACGTACGCGAGTGCTTGATGCTTTGTTTTTCCCCAAACACTTGGGATGCCCAAGTATTTGCCTTGATCTAAACTTTCTGCAATGCCTAGGATTTCAAAAATAGACTGTCGTAGAGCATCAGGGGTGTTCTCAGAGAACACAATGCTGGATTTTCAAGGTTCGCCTGTTGCCCTGATGCTAAACAATAACTCTGAAGAATATCTGACAAGACTTGGCAATTTTGAATCTCTGCATTCATAAAAAATAAGGCATTATCTGCAAAAAAAAAAAAAAAAACTATGAGATAAAAGCGGGCAGTTGTTACTTAGCTTGATCCCAACAAGCCGACTTTGAGAGAGGGATTTATTGATCATACAAGAGAGGGCTTCTAAGGACAAGATAAACAAATATGGCGATAATGGGTCCCCTTGACGGAGGCCTCTTCCAGGACTGATTGAGGCAACTTTCTCTCCTGCAATACAAAGGTTAAGGTGCACAGACTCCACACACTGCATAACAAGCATAACCCATTTATGAGAAAACCCAAACTTTAATAACACAACTCTTAGAAAGTCCCACTCAACACGATCATAGGCTTTACTCATGTCCATTTTTAAGGCAAATTCATATTTATTACCATTTTTCTTACGCCTCAAGTAATGGAAAACTTCATGGGCTATGATAATGTTATCTTGAATTAACCGGCCCGGTACAAAGGCTCCCTGGTTGTGGGAGATACATTTATCAAGACACCCTTTCATTCTATTGGCCAGAACTTTAGAAATGATTTTATAGGAGAAATTACATAGGCCAATAGGACGGAAGTTTGAGACTGATTCTGGTTTATCAATTTTAGGGACGAGAGTGATATTTGTTCCATTGATGCTTTCGAGGGAGAGGGCACTATCAAAATAATCTTTAACCATTTTAACAACTGTTTCACCTACCTCCGACCATGAAAATTGGTAGAATTTACCTGAGAAACCGTCCGGACCAGGGGCCTTGGAACCCCCGAGATCAAAAGCTGCAAGACGGACCTCTTCACTAGTAATAGGACAAAGCAGGAGCTCATTTGTGACCCTATCAATTTTGGGGTCTATGGAATTAGTAGCATCTGAGAGCTGTCTCGGTGCTGAAGAGGAGAAGAGATTAGTGAAGAAAGAAGTGACCATATTATTTATAGTACCCTTATCAGTGGTCCACACCCCGTTGTCATCTTTAATACTTAAGATTGCATTCTTCCTTCTTCGGATGAGAGTAGAGAGGTGAAAGAAGTTGGAATTCTTGTCTCCGAACTGGAGCCATGAGATTCGGGATCGCTGCCACCAGTAGTTTTCCTCTTGGTCCATTAGATCCTCAATATTCTGCAGAGTTTAGCTTCCTCCTTTTTGCTATTGGCATCTTGACAACCCTGTCGAATAGAGCTCAAACATGATTACAAAAATTCAATAGCTTTTTCACGATTAGGGAAGGTTTGTTTGCTCCAATTAATAAGGTATTTCCTACAATTATTCAAATTTAGAGAAAATTTATCAATAATATTTGTGCGTTGTGAGTCACACGCAGTCCAGCTATTATGAACAACCTGCAGGAAATCATTATGACCAGTCCAATAATCCTCAAACCTGAAAGGTCTTATTTTATTAATAGAGACATGATGAAAAACAAGATGTAACAGGTGGTGATCAGATCTTAGAGGATCAATATGGAATACTTGAGCAAAAGGGAAATTATGACAGAAAGATTCATTCCCCATAGCGCGGTCTATCCGTTCTCTAATTGTTGCTTCCGCTTCTCTTCTGTTACACCAGGTGAACCAAGAACCGTTGAAACCCAAGTCAATGAGAGAGCAATCCAAAATAAATTATTGAAAATTAAGAATCTTCCGGATGGCTCTCGGATTTCCCCCTTGCTTTTCCTGATGAGATGTAATGTCATTGAAATCACCCAAACAGATCCAACTCTTCGACCGGCATTGATCAAACCTGATGATATCTGCATATACTGATAACCTGTCTTTTTCTATTGGGGGGCCATAGACAAAAGAGATATAATAAGGGAATTTAGCGGAGGGGTCAAACACTGAAGTATGGATGACATAATTGGACGAGGAAAGAATGTTCACAGTAGTATTTTTATCCCAAAACAAAGCAAGGCCTCCACTTAATCCCTGGGGATCAATTATCCATTCCTCATCAAATCCACATCTTTTTCTGATTTTGGTAACAAATGGTTGTTTATTTTTTGTCTCCATAAGAAAGACCAGTTGGGTTTTTTTTTATTTTGCAAACCTCTTTCAGGTGTTTAACTGTCAGGGGAACCCCTAACCCCTGACAGTTCCAGGCTAGAAGACTCATGGCGAACCGATGGCTGCTTGGTGGCAACCATCGGCGTTGTTGAAGGGTATAGGTGAGGAAGGTGTATAGGCCATAGCATCATTATTCCTTGGATCCAAGGGCATCAGAGGAGGCGAACTGTGGCTAGGATTTAGTTCAAGTATTTTTGCTTGGCGGAGGCCTTTCTTACCACGTAAGGACTTTTTCAATTTCCTCATATTCATTTTTTGGGGCCCACCAGAGGTAGCAGCAAGTGTCTCACTAGATATGGTGACAACGTCCTTTTCATGGAAGGTAAGTCTCTTTTTCGAAGGGGTAGGCCGTTGATCTTCATCCAGGGGAACCGAATGCCTCTTTAAGTTGATTTGCTTAAGGCCCGAGGTAACTGCAGAGATTGGAGACAAACCTGAAAAAGGAATAATTGTTGTTTGACCATCAGTTTCATTGTAAGGGAATTCAACCCGATATGGTGGGATATATTTATTAGAGTTCAGGCAAGGTGATTGGTGTTGGGTATCTGGGATAGGAATATTAATAACTTGGATATTCTCGCTGGGTGAATTTGGGAGAGGCTTAATCTCAGGCTGAATTTTTGGTGTCTCATCGGTGAGATTGTGGGAATGGACTTCAACCTGATATGATGGGATATAATTGCTAGAAACAAGGCGAGGTGATCAGTGGTGACCCTGGGTATCCAGGATAGGAGTATTGATATCCTGGATATTCTCATTAGTTGAATTTGGGAGAGGCTTAAACTTAGGCAGGGTTTTCGGTGCCTCAACGGTAAGTTCCGTAATTCTTGGGGGATCAGGGGGATTTGAAAAAACCTGGCGATGCTCAGTAATAACAGAGTTAATGCGTATTTGCCCGTTCACAGCAGAATCACGCCGCAAATCACGTCCTCCAGGTTTTTCGCTCAGGTGGGCAGACTCTCCATGCTCGGTTGCTACGTTGCTGCTCCGGCAACGTGGGGGTAATCCGGCTGCCGACAATGGTTTCCGCTGGCCTAGCGCCGCCTCATCCCAAGTAGGATCAATCACAACCAAGGCGTCCTCAATAGTTTTTACATGTGCAGTACCAAGACCATTACCAAACCGATGATCAGCATCTTCATTCTCAGCAAGGTCGAATTGAAACTTACAATTTCGCGAGTCATGGCCAAGCCGCCCACAGTCATATCAATAATTCTGGAGACGCTCATAGCGAACTGTAACCCATATTGAATCACGGTGAGGTCTAGGAACCCAGAATCCAGTGGTTAGGGGCTCGAAAATTTTGATGATAACTCTGGCCCTGATAAAAGTACGCGTGAGCTTTTCCTGTAGGCGTGGAGATTCATACATCACTGTTCTTCCGGCTGCGTTTCCAAGCTTAAGTGCATTTTCACCATTGAAGGAAGCATGGGGGAGGCCATGGAATTGGATCCAAAATGGACACCAATCAAATTGAACTTCATGAATAATCATAAACTCGTCCCAGTGTTGAAGATTGAGCAGAGAGCCTTGTATAGACCACGAGCGGCCTTTCAGAACGCGGAGGTAATCATCCTGTTTGGAAAATCGGAACAGATAGGCGTTCTTATCTGGCATGTCATGAATCTCCATGTCCCTGTCAAGGCTCCAGCCTTTTCTAATCATCGAAATCACTATTCCCTTGTTCAGGGTCTTATCTGTCTCCAAGCGGCCCACGAGAGCGTGGCCCTTTTGCACAGTGAGGGAGGTATTCAGATCAAGGTGCACCTCTTTGCCTCACCTGTTAGCACCACTCTGATGTCGGTTATCCATTAGAGGTCTTCTGCACACAGCGTCTGTTATAAACTAACGAAAAATAAGACTGGAAGGGATGAGATCTGGGGGTAGGGGAAAACTATCTGAAGGGGGTGGCTGATGGATCACTCACAAGGAGGGGTTGGACTGAGTAGGGGAAGGGGATGCCGGAGTGGCTCACGGAGGAGCAAAGAGGCTCTCACGGAGGAGAGGGAAAACTCTCACAGAGGAGAGGAATACTCACAGGGAGCGAAGCGAGCCATTTAGAATGTTATGGTTTGATTCATAAAAATTTGCAAAGTATTCAATGTGCATATTTCACTAAGTATATTAGTAAAAAAACTTTTTTTTTTTCGGTAAGCCATTTATTTTAAAAATAAACCTGAATTTTTCAAGAGGTCTCATAAAAACACCAAATTCACTTTTAACTTGCACGTAGGAGAAATTGTCGGATTTCCATGTGGCCCGTCATTGTGTGTGAGTTCATTCCTTCTCTTGGACTCCCACAATCTCAAGTGGTACTTATTCCTTATGACACACTCATTTATTATTTCCAACAATTATACTTTAACTGTAATTATAAAAGTCGTAATTAGATTGTTCTTGATAAAGTCATAGGTTTTATAATTTTTCATATCTTCATGTCATATACTTATTCTTACCCCTTCGTCCATATTTCATTTTTTTGGTCTTCTTTAAGGAATAATTACTAACTCAATGGCAAAAGAAAATTACAAACTCAACCTTTGCACACCTTGTACTTATTAGGGTTATTAAATTCAGACTAGACCGGCCAGTTCAAACCAGAAACCATCAAACCGGCCAATAAACCGGTCTGGTCCGGGCATTAACCTAGTTTACTTAAGAAAAATCATTTTTTTTAATTTTCTTTATAATTTTATATTAATAACCATGAAATCTTCACTTTCTCACTGGTTTGACCCTAGTTAGCTCTGATTTGACTCCGATCTGACCCACTGACCTATGACTCAATAACCCAACCGGTTCAATGACCATTCCAATTTTAATAACCTTGGTACACTATAGTAAAATCTACAATTTCTATGCACATGGTGTAACATCCCAATTTTTTATAAGCTTAATTTTCAATTCTTAAGGCTAGTGATAAGCAAGTATGGTCTCTTGGGATAGTTTAGTAAATAAGATTAAGTTTAATTGGGGTAATAATATAATATGATTAAATCAGTAAGCAAAGTTTCAGAACAAAGTAAGTGAACTCAGCAGAAAATAAAACATATTTAGGCCGGACGAGCCAAGACCTAATAAAAAATGTAGTGTTACTAATTGTACCAATGTTGAACTAGACCGTACCATTGTCTAGATTTCATTTTGTTAAGGATATATCAATGAAGATAAAACTAGAGGGGTGTAATCAGGGGTGGAGCCAGGAATAAATATTAGGGGGCGAAAATTATAGAATAAAATTCAGTGGAGTCAGTATTTGAAATTAGGGGGTGAAAATTATAGAATTGGACCCAAAATTTTAGGAAATTATGCTTTGACCTTATAAATATTTCAATATTTTCAGTTTAGTCTCTTTATGACACTTTAAATAGGGACTAAAATGAAAAGATTAAAATTTTTAAGAGACTAAAGTATAATTTCTAAAAAAATTTAGTCCAATTATGTAATTTTAGGGGGGCGGGGGCCACCCCTAGCCCCCCTAAATCTGCCCCAGGGTGTAATTAAAATAAAACAATATAAAGGGACTTATTTCAAAACTTGCTAAGAGTAAAAATGTAAAAATGTTCTTTTTGTTTTTTCCCCCACCAAGTATAAATGTTCTCTTAAGACATTGGCAATAACAATCTACTTTATAAAACTTGGGGTTGCAGAATTATTCCAATAAAAATATTATAGCTTTCAATTTTGTCTACCTCAGAAAGGAAGTTATATTCCACGCAAACATTAAAAATATATTTACTCTATTAATAATTAAATAAATAATTAAAAGATATGTAAAATTTGACTTAAGTATACATTTGATCATTTAAGTTTATATCAAGTTTCAATTTGATCCTTTAAATTTTAAAATTACACTTTTAGCCTTTAATCCTAACACCATCAGTTTTTTTTTTTTTTTAACGAAAAATGTTTACTCAACAAATTTAAATGGTGATTATGTAATGAAATGCGGATTAATCATACTTAAATTTTGAAGTTATTGTATTAAAGAATTAAAATTCGAGCGTATTTCGTCAATATTTCATTATAGAATCACAATTTAAATTTGTTGAGTTAGCAATGTATTTAATAAAACCAAAGATATTAGTATTATATGACTAAAAAGTGTACGTACGTTTTAAATTAAAGGAATCAAAGTGAAACTTGATGGAAATTTAAAGTAACGAACATATATTCTATCCTATAAAATTTTCTTCTAGATCGTTCGATTTTGAAAAGTTACAAATTAGTACAAACAAATAATAAAACAAAGTGTCACTAATCAATGTGGAATAATTTTTTTCTAAATTATCTACCAAAAAATAAAAGGCAAAAAAAGATTCTGATTATTTCTTAGTGCGCGTACGAGGAGGGGAAGATTCGATGAAAGCACAGGGATGCTTCTGCTTCATGTTCGTAGTGCTCTCAGTGTGAAAGTGTGTGTTCTCACTTTTTTTTAATCTTCCAAATTCCTTAAACATGGTTTGTTGAGAATTTCCATGGTTCTTTCATACGACAACTTTTTCCACACCTTTTTATCCCAACATTCCTTTTTCGAAAATTGACATGCAATAATTTTTTTTATACTCCGTTCTGTTCTAATTATAAGATACAGTTGACTTTTTTTGGAAAAGTTAAGGAAGTTAATTAAATTACTTTACAGTATTTTTATTTTTATTTTTATTTTTTCTCCAAACTAATTAGTTTGACTAATAAACTAATATATAATCTAAGGATGCATAACATATAATATGATTAAGTTGAAAGCGGAGCTGAATCACCAAGAGGGGGGTGAATTGGGGATTCTAAAAACTTTTTCGTGTGGCTCTGTTTTCGTGTAGTAAAACAGAGGTGAACAGAGTATAGAGAAGAGAAGCAAGACACAAAGAATTTATACTGGTTCGGTCCAATATCTTGGACCTACGTCCAGTCCCCAGACTCTCTGGGATTTCTCACTATCACAATTGATTACACACTCTGCACTCAAGAGTAATTCTCTCACTAGAACTTACTCCCCCTTACAAGTTGTAATCAATAACCCAATCTCCAAGTCCCCTGACTTGAGATTCTTTACAATGAATGATTTACAATCAATAAACTCTCTCAAAGAGTGGATAAATATAAACACTGAAGTACAATTGTATCAAAATATACTTCTAACAAGAAAACTCAAAGAGTAGTTGAAACTTTAATGATTTTCGTTTTCTCTCAGATTGGTTGTTGAGAAGAATTGAATGCATCTCTATTTATAGCTAGAGATCATTAAATGACCGTTGTAATTCCTAATGTAACCGTTGGAAACATTAGAGATTGATTAGTTGAAGGTTTGATCTTCTTCTCTCTCTACTCTTTGGTTAATCCTGCTGCACAGAAGTTCAGGCTTGACTTCTTGACTTTTAATCCGTTGGAAGAGCAGCTACTGGATGTGGAAATGAAACATTAATTCCTTCAAAACGTGTGGAGAATGATTGTCCAAAAGAATGCAAGTTTTCTGAACTTTGCATTTAATGTTCTGACTTCACTTTATGCTTTATGCTAATTCTCCATTTAATCCTTTCTAAATCATTTGAAACTCACTAACAAACTGATTAAACATAGTTTGGAATAGTAATTAGTGATGATATGAAGTATTGGAATCAAACACAAAGGTTTTGCAAATTCGTTCATCTTGAAATTCAAATTCAGCGATGCAAACTCGAGTTTGTTCTTCAAAACTGGAGTTTTCATTTTTCATTAAAGCCTAAACTCGAGTTTTCAAAACTTAACTCGAGTTTTCTCATTCCAGAGAAGAATGTCGCAATTTGGTCTTTGAAGTAGGTTTTGTGAATAGTGCAAAAACTCAAGTCGTTAAGTGACTAACTCGAGTTTTGGACCTTTGATGAGAAATCATGTTTTAGTCCAAAATCTCAAAACTGGAGTTTTCATTCCAAAACTGGAGTTTTCAAAATGTTCAATTTTAGCAGAGCTCCCTGCTTGGCCTAAACTCGAGTTTCCATAAATCTTTGAAAAATGGAAACTTCTCTGCTTGTTCAAAGTTGGAGTTTTCAAAACATTAGAA
Organism: Acacia pycnantha; assembly: GCA_025563575.1. Classification (NCBI taxonomy): domain Eukaryota; kingdom Viridiplantae; phylum Streptophyta; class Magnoliopsida; order Fabales; family Fabaceae; genus Acacia; species Acacia pycnantha. The sequence goes on from JAMWYP010000009.1 coordinate 4,812,091, forward strand.
ACTTTGAGTTCTTCTCTGTAAGACCGAAACTCGATTTTTCAAAACTAAACTCGAGTTTCCTCATTTATGAGAAAACATTGAAAAACCTTGTTAAGTCAAAACTGGAGTTTTCTATCAAAACTAGAGTTTTCACAAGTTCAGAATTGAGCTTTGTTCTCTGTATGCTGTAAATTTGAGTTTCCAAAACTAAACTCGAATTTCCAACAAACCTTGGAAACTTGGAGAACTTTCTGTGTAGCCTAAACTCGAGTTTTCAGATGGAAACTGGAGTTTTGCCATTTTTGAAAAATTGGTAGCTCTTTGCCTTGCCAAAACTCGAGTTTGTTAAAACCAAACTCGAGTTTGCTTTGTCTGTGAAAAACTTGGATGCTCTCTATATGGTCAAAACTCGAGTTTGGATTTCTTTGCAAAAACTTGAGCTATTCTCTGTCAAGTCCAAACTCGAGTTTCCAAATCGAAACTCGAGTGTTTACAATTGTCCGTTATCATCAAAACCAATAGAGAACTAACATTCTCCCCCTTTTTGATGATGACAACACTTGTAAACCAGAGTTGCAACTTGTTTCGAAGGATTTGGATTTTAAAAACAAATTTTATGAACATGATTTGAAATGCAATATGACAGTTATACAGATTGACAATTTCAGCAATTTGAACCAGTAGTACAGAGTTATATATATATAGAGCAAAGCGAATGAAACAGAAGAACATTGCATTTCATTTCAACGAAAAACTTTTACATTAAGAATTAGTCAAAACATAGCAGAAACAGAAGTACATAGCTAACAACAAAAACACAAAGCTAACAACTCAAACTAAACTCTTCAACACTCTAATGCTCTGGTTTCTCTAGTTCTTCTCTCCTTTTGTCATCAACAGAAGAGGATGGAGCTGAGATCGAAGGCTCATCCAGAGGAGTAGAGAGTTTGACAGTAGAGGTAGGGGATGAAATTTGGATTGGAGAGACAAGAGGGGTTTGTAGAATCTCAGTGGTTGGTGAAGAGGTAATGGGTTTAGTGGAGGGGCCTATGGGAGTGGTAAAAGCGAATGAATGTGAGGTAGGAGGGGAAGAGGATTCAGTCTTCAACCCGGTAGGAATTCCAAAACCAGAAGTGGAACCAGTGTCCAGCTTCTTGATAAGCGCATTTAAGCGATTATCCATCCGTTCTTGGGAAACGAGGAGAGTGGACCACTTAGCATCTTGATCTACTAGATGGCCAGAAATATTCTTAATCTCATCCTTCATTTCTTCTTGGGCATCCACCACATCAGAATTGCCCTTGGTCACTTCAGAAACCAATCGATTAACCTCCACTTGAATTCTTTCAGTCATATCATCAATGGCCTTGTCCACAATAGCCTTCACTCTAGCATCAAAATCAGGAGGGAGTGATGATTGAGGAGGAGCAGATTGAGCTTCCCGAGCTCTTGCAGCCGAAGCTCTTGATCTAGTAGGAGCCCGAGACTCATCTGATCCTTCAGCTTCAAATGTGATCCTCATCAGATTAAGTTGAGCTTTCCCAAAGATAGTAGGAGTTTTCATTGTGTCAGGAACACCCACATACCAGATTTTGTGATAAAATAAGATTACAGACACAAGAGAAGGGAAAGGAATGTGTGAAGCCTTTCGAAATGAGAATTTAACTTTGGTAATCTCCTGGAAAATCCAGTGGCCTAGATTTATCTGGACTTTGTTTACTATGGCAGCAAACTGGGGATAGTCTTTTATGGGCAAAATGGGTAAAGTTGCTACCCTTCTGAATCATGTTCCTAGAATAGATATACCACAAGACTCGATGAATCGGTGGCATAGACACTGGAGTAAAAGATAAATGGGCCAATTGATTTTCAGGAACAGATTCATTTGGCCTCAAGATTTCAAAAATCTCCTGGTTTGAATATTTAATCGTAGGAGGAGGAGGAGGATTAGTAATTTTCAGAATGGAATTTATGATAGAAGCGGACAAGGTGAACTTGATGCCCTTAACTTGAGTAGAAACTCTTTCTTCTACCAAGTTGTGGTCATTATCCTCCAAATTGTCTCATTCCATATTGAAATAGAACAATCGAATGATATTAGGACAGTATTGTGCAGTGATAGACAAGAAAGATTCATAGGGCTTCAACCAAGGAGAAAGATCTACATTACAGGGGTTCCCTAATCTTGTCTAAGTCTACAGATACTATGGGACAAAACTCCTTTTTCAAGTAGGTTTCTTTGAATTTGATAGTTAAATCATTGGTAAGAAAGGTGTTTTCGAAGACGAAACCTTCAGGTGCAGAGGTATGCAGGTAGATTTCTGTAATAGCATCTGGAACTATCGGGGAATTCTGTGAAGACTGAGAAGGATTGGAGGTAGCTTTTGATGATCCTTCTCCTCTGCCAGCTCGTTGCTTCTTCTGTTTCTTGTGTGACTGTGAAGCTTCACCTTCTTTTTGTTTCCCCTTTCCTTCATCGTTCAGAGAATTAGAGACTCGCTTGGATTGAGTCTGGGATGGTTCTTGAAACGAAATACTCTTAGGTTTGGGCGAAGAGGCTGTCTGGTATGATGGAATTCCAGGAATTTGTTTGTCAACCCCATAGTGGTATCGCCTGGGGGTACTCATCATCCTCTTAGGTCGTGTGAGTGGAGGGGGCGAAGGTGAAGCTGAAGAAGCTTCATAGTCAGCATCGTCGTTGGAGGTTTTGGTAGTTTTCTTAGGAGCCATTTTCGAATTTGGAGTTCAGAGAGAAGAAGAAGATGAGAGGTTCAGAGAAACTCTAGGGCAAACTTGAGTTTTGAGGGGAGTTTGGTCGTACAATGAACGGTCAAGTTTAAATAGAGCGCGAAAGCTTACCTAAACTTCAAAAGTGTACTGTGAACTTTTGAACTTCCGCGACCAAAACTCGAGTTTCCACTTATTAACTCGAGTTTTGATGATGCTTCAACAAGTGTGTTGCTCTCTGTCTGACCGAAACTCGAGTTTCATACTTAATGACTCGAGTTTTCATTTTGCACAACTTCACAATTCTTCTCTGGCCCCGAAAAACTCGATTTTTGTTTTCAAAACTCGAGTTTGCGTCATTTGACAGCAAACTTCAGGATCTTAAACATCCCGCATAAAACATTACTACATACTCCGAAGCTTAAATTAGCATCTAATAATCATCAAAACCATAACTAACATTGAGAGAAGAAATACTTACAGCTCATTGGGATTTACCATTCCCAATTCTCTTCTAATAAAATTGAATTGCTTCCTAACCAATGGTTTGGTGAAGATATCAGCAAGTTGAAGATGAGTTGGGATGAACATGACTTTGACATCTTTCTTTTGAACATGATCCCTTATGAAATGATGTCTCACATCAATATGCTTGGTCCTTGTATGTTGAACTGGATTCTTGGCCAAGCTTATTGTGCTTGTGTTGTCACACAAAATTGGGATCCCCTTCAAATTGATTCCCAAGTCAGAAAGTTGTTGCTTGAGCCATAGGACTTGAGCACATCAACTTGATGCAGCAATATACTCAGCTTCAGTTGAAGATACAGAGACGGTTGTTTGCTTCTTGCTGAACCAGGATACAAGTGAGCCACCCAGAAATTGACATTGGTCACTTGTGCTCTTTCTATCTGTCTTGTAGCCAACATGGTCTGAATCTGAGTAGGCCACCAAATGTTCAGGTTGACCTTTGGGAAACCACAATCCAAGAGTCTTCGTGTCAGTAAGGTATCTGAAGATTCTCTCCACATTTTTAAAATCCTTAAATTTAAATCTAATTTTTAATTTTACAGTCCTAAATAAATCGCATAATTGAATGAGCAAATTATAAAATTACAAATCGTAAACATGTGTCTTTGAGCCGCATTTTTGTATCTATGGATTTAAAATAAGAATTTGCCTATGACTAACTCCTAGTTACAATTGTTTGAAATTTGAGTTTTACTCGTAACTAAACAAATCCTTTTCAAGACATTGGTTTAATAAGTTGTGGTTGAATTATGTAAGCGGTAGCTCCTAGATTGTCAACAATTTAGTAGATCTTCCAGCTTCTTCTAGTGTTATACAGATTCTATTAGTAGTAACACCTGTAAATAATAGAGTTGATTTGAGTCGTGCTTGAAAACACTATCTTTAAAAGGTAGGGTTAAGGTGTAGATTTGCTAACCAACTATTATCCTAGGAGCATTTGACACAAAAAACAATTGAGGGGACCAAAATTACTAATCAACAATTAAAAAGTGAAAAAAAAAAACACCAAATAACTATTAAAAAAACAACTATCACAATTAAGTTAAAACATGAGGTACTGACGTAGGACAGTGGCGGAGACACTGGAGAAAAGAGTGGTTAAGCCTTCTTGTTGGATAAGGCAAACACCAACAGAGATGGGACCTATGGGAGCAGGCGTTGTGGCAGCAACGGGTGTTACTTATAGCATCGGAGGGATGGAACCAGGGTGCAAGGCGCGTGCCGATCGAAAGCTGTGGACTGCTGCATGAGTTCAAGAGGGTGAGTGGAACACCCAGCAACAATGGAAGCTTCAGAGACACCGACGTCGCTGACACTGTGACAGTCAATCAAAGACAAAGACACCAAGACAGTGACGAGGTAATAGTTCGTTGGCGAATATGCACCAAATTGTGTGTTTTTTTTTTCACTTTTTAATTGTTGATTGATTAATTTTGGTTCCCTCAATTGTTTTTTGTGCCAGATGCTCCTCTGGTAATAGTTGGTTGGCAAATCTGCACCTTAACCCTAAAAGGTATTCCGTAACTACTGATAAATAAGAAATGGTACGGTACTTCCTAGAATTAAACGAATCTTTTCTGCAAAAATAGAATGAGTAGAACTACAGAAGATAATAAAACTCAATAGGTAAAAGGATATACCAGAGGAAGAAGAGAGGAGCTTAAAAGTTCAAGAACTGTATATATGAGGAGAACCTCAGTCCAAAGCACCTTTTTATTGGCGACCAACCACTGCACGTCTATTTCAAAATCACTGCCTCAAATGTCTTTAAAATCAGAGTCAAGCGTTGCAGCAATAATATTCAACATTTTCTGACCATGAGCAATGAGCTAGAGTCAAGCGTTGCAGCAATAATATTCAACCTTTTGCTGACCGTTGGCTCATGGCAATACGTTTTAAACAATCAAACATATTAAAACCATTAAAAAAATAATGTTAAACCGTGTAAAAAAAAAAAAATCAGCAGTTAAAGTCCATCAAAGTTTCAACGTTTATATCAATCACATAGTCATTCAAAAACATTGAATCCGTTTAGAACCTTAACGTGCAGATTTCTCACAAAACATAATCAATAAATGGGATTAAAAATTTGCAAAGTATTCAATGTGCATATTTCACTAAGTATATTAGTAAAAAAACTTTTTTTTTTTCAGTAAGCCATTTATTTTAAAAATAAACCTGAATTTTTCAAGAGGTCTCATAAAAACACCAAATTCACTTTTAACTTGCACGTAGGAGAAATTGTCGGATTTCCATCTGGCCCATCATTGTGTGTGAGTTCACTCCTTCTTTTGGACTCCCACAATCTCAAGTGGTACTTATTCCTTATGACACACTCATTTATTATTTCCAACAATTATACTTTAACTGTAATTATAAAAGTCGTAATTAGATTGTTCTTGATAAAGTCATAGGTTTTATAATTTTTCATATCTAGCCCTTCGTCCATATTTCTTTCTTTCTTTCTTTTTTCTTCTTTAAGGAATAATTACTACTCCCTCCGGTCCTAATTATAGGAGCAAATTTTGGAGTTGGTTTTGGTCCTAATTATAATAGCAAGTTTTATCTTTTGTCAATTTTTTCCTATAATACCCCTATTTATACTTTTTCAATAATAATTTAATAATACACCTATATATTTTATAAAGTGAATAATGTTTGCAACTCATTAATGTCATATACACCTAAATTATACTTTTTATATATATATAAAATAATAATTGTAAAAGGTTTTGTTCAATATATAAATTATATTTATATACTCATAATTAATTTAGCTTTTTTCATTTGATTACAAAATGCATTGGAGAGTGAAAGAGATTCATGTTTTCTTCTTCTTCTTCTTTTTTGGATTAATTATATGCAGGAGTGATATCCGGGGCTCTTCTGTATATAAGGGACGAGTTCCCTGTAATGCAACAAAAAACATGGCTATAGGTGACATTCTTGTTTTGCTTCAGTTTGTTAAATATTATACTCAGAAAGAAAGATTACAGGAGGATTTGGATAAGGGTATTTTAGGAAAATACACATAATTAACTAATTTAACTTCCTTCCTTAATCTCTCCAAATTCTGGTAATTTGCTCCTATAATTAGGACCGGAGGAATAACTCAATGGCAAAAGAAAATTACAAACTCAACCTTTGCACACCGTATACTTATTAGGGTTATCAAATTTAGACCAGACTGGCCAGTTCAAATCAGAAACCACCAAACCAGCCAATAAACCGGTCTGGTCTGGGAATTAACCTAGTTTTCTTAAGAAAAATCATTTTTTTTAATTTTCTTTATAATTTTATATTAATAACCATAAAATCTTCACTTTCTCACCGATTTGATCTTGGAAAGCTCTGATTTGACTCCGATCTGATCCACTGACCCATGACTCATACCTCAACCGATTTAATGACCATTCCAATTTTAATAACCCTGGTCCACTATAGTAAAACCTACAATTTCTATGCGCATGGTGTAACATCCAAAGTTTTTATAAGCTTAATTTTCAATTCTTAAGGCTAGTGATAAGCAAGTATGGTCTCTTGGGATAGTTTAGTAAATAAGATTAAGTTTAATTGGGGTAATAATATAATATGATTAAATCAGTAAGCAAAGTTTCAGAACAAAGTCAGTGAACTCAGCAGAAAATAAAACATATTTAGGCCGGACGAGCCAAGACCTAATAAAAAATGTAGTGTGTTACTAATTGTAAATGAAGATAAAACTAGAGGGGCGTAATTAAAATAAAACAATATAAAGGGACTTATTTCAAAACTTGCTAAGAGTAAAAATGTAAAAATGTTCTTTTTGTTTTTTTCCCCACCAAGTATAAATGTTCTCTTAAGACATTGGCAATAACAATCTACTTTATAAAACTTGGGGTTGCAGAATTATTCCAATAAAAATATTATAGCTTTCAATTTCGTCTACCTCAGAAAGTAAGTTATATTCCACGCAAACATTAAAAATATATTTACTCTATTAATAATTAAATAAATAATTAAAAGATATGTAAAATTTGACTTAAGTATACATTTGATCATTTAAGTTTATATCAAGTTTCAATTTGATCCTTTAAATTTTAAAATTACACTTTTAGCCTTTGATCCTAACACCGGCAGTTTTTTCTTTAACAAAAAATGTTTACTCAACAGATTTAAATGGTGATTATGTAATGAAATGCGGACTAATCATACTTAAATTTTGAAGTTATTGTATTAAAGAATTAAAATTTGAGCTTATTTCGTCAATATTTCATTATAGAATCACAAATTAAATTTGTTGAGTTAGCATTTTGCATTTAATAAAATAAAAGATATTAGTATTATATGACTAAAAGTGTACGTTTTAAATTAAAGGAATCAAAGTGAAACTTGATGGAAATTTAAAGTAACGAACATATATTCTATCCTATAAAATTTTCATCTAAATTGATTCGATTTTGAAAAGTTACAAATTAGTACAAACAAATAATAAAACAAAGTGTCACTAATCAATGTGGAATAATTTTTTTCTAAATTATCTACCAAAAAATAAAAGGCAAAAAAAGATTCTGATTATTTCTTAGTGCGCGTACGAGGAGGGGAAGATTCGATGAAAGCACAGGGATGCTTCTGCTTCATGTTCGTAGTGCTCTCAGTGTGAAAGTGTGTGTTCTCACTTTTCTTTAATCTTCCAAATTCCTTAAACATGGTTTGTTGAGAATTTCCATGGTTCTTTCATAAGACAACTTTTTCCACAGCTTTTTATTCCAACATTCCTTTTTCGAAAATTGACATGCAATAATTTTTTTTACTCCCTCCAGTCCTAATTATAAGATAAAATTGACTTTTTTGGAGAAGTTAAGGAAGCTTATCAAATTAATTTAGAGTAATTTTTTTTTCTCCAAACTAATTAATTAGTTTGACTAATAAACTAATATATAATCTAATGATACACAACATATGATATGATTAAATAACTTATTTAGCTTCCTTAATCTCTTCAAAGAAAGTCAACTCTATCTTATAATTAGGACCAGAGGTAATACTTCTTTTCCTTTTTCGAGAATTTCCATGATAGTTGATAGTTGATACTTCTTTTCCTTTTTACAAGATGCTAATTTTTAAACTGATCTAGTGATCTGATTCTTTTCTTAACAATTTTACACCTAATCAATTCCTATATTAAGTTTTCAATTTTTCCTATATTAAGTTTTCAATTCTAAAATATTAAAGAAAACTCATTAACTCTATCTATAATTTATTTAAGTTTTCAATTTTTCTTTCAATCAGATCACTAAAATCAAGAATAACTGTAAGCTCATTAACTCTATCTATAATTTATTAAGTTTTCAATTTTTCCTATATTAAATGTACTTATTTTAAAAATTACTCTTATTGTCCTTTTTTATAGGTCACTTTCAATATATTTCACTATAATAAAGAAAAATATTAAATTTATCTTAAAATTCAACAACTTTTTCAACTTTACTCCTACTCAATATGTACCATTATACCTCATGAGTACAAAGCTTATATAATAATAAATAAAAAGGTAATATTGTATATCCATATAAAAAATTTAATGAGATGCGTCATAATTAAAATATAAAAAGAAATTATCCACCTTATAAATAGGATAAGACTGGTATTTTTGTTTCCCCTAACCCTTGTGGGGAAAAAAGTTAAATGGTAAACATAATTTTAATTTTTTTTAACCGTAAATAGGAATTTGAGAATTCACAGAAAAATTTTCACGGTTATCTCGTTATGTTAAACAAAATATAACGAGAGGCAAAATAATTGAGGAATAAATATTGTGCGTGGCCAAAGCAGTTTATGCTCTCCCCATTAAAATATAATAAAATCAGGGAAAAATAAAATAAGAGAAACGAATTTTTTGGGGGCCCCTTCGATAGATTTCTACCGTCAACAGAGGCCACGATCAAAATTCTAGGCTTCTTTAGTTTGCTTTGTGTGTGTGGTCAGTGTGGAAGAATTTTCTTCCAAAATAAAATAAATATTATATTAAATATGTCCCACACACATTAACGCATAGGTTAGAGCTGAGAATCAAGGCTGGCCCGGCCTTCCAAGGTCGGTCCGTGAAGGGCCAGGGTCTGAGGTAAAAAAAACATCTGTTTTTCAAAGTCCGGCCCAAGAATACTAGGACCAGGGCCCGAAAATTACTATTCCAAATTTTAACTATTTTTCCTTTATTTTTTTAAAGAAATATAATTAGTAAATTACGACATAAATCATTCAACAAATAAACACAGTCACTAATTCATAATCAAAAGTAAACTATATTTTTCCTTTATGGGCTTATCTTAAAAAGTGACTTCTATCAGAAACCACGATTTTTAACTTCTGACATCAAAGACCGAAAGCACAGTGCACAATGCTAAGAGCTCTAATTGGAGAGGGATGACCACCACGAAGCTCAACACAAAGAAGCTTAGAATCACACTGTGAGGAAGGATGAAGAATCAGACCACCATCACTGCCTCACCTCTGTCATTTACAATGAACAAGAAAGCTCGAGAGACGGGAAAAAAAAACAGAGGGAGCTTCATGGACGACCGAGAGTGACAAAGTCGCCATAGAGGTGGAGTTCAAAACCACTATCACCTCCTTCCTTCACTACCATCATACCTCGTCGTACCCACCACCACCTCTGTCTTCTCCTCTATCCACCTCCACCATGCTGATCTTCTATTGTTTTTCACAAACCCTTATTGGCAAGATTTGCCGGTCTTGTCGTCGGAATTTGAGTTGTGGTCCCTTCATTGTCCTCTCTTCGCCATGATCAGATCAAGCCACCTTTATAAAAAAATAAAATATCTGCAACTGTTATTCCAAACACAAATCATATTTATAATATAACTTTTATCATATCTTACATTTATAAAAATCATTGAAAATAAGTCACTTCTATCATCACTATCTAAAATGGGCACGGTGAGAGACTATCCAAAATGGGCACGGTGAGAGAAAAGGGGACAAACTTGAGAGTTGGAAGTCAAGATGGGAGGAAGAGAGAGAAATTAATTGGGAGACAAAAATTGTAGAAAAATAAAATTCGTGGGACCCACAATTTGCCATGTTAAACTAACAATGCCACGTGTGACTGAATAGCAATTTAATTGGAAAGACCATAAATGAAAATTTCTTGAGATCAAGTGCTCTTGATCAATTTAAGCCACACAAATGGCAAAAAAGCTTAACTATTCCCTTCGGTTTAAAATGTAATACTTTATTGACTAATAAAACATACTCCTATTAGCTAAATTATTTAATGTGCTTGAATTAATAAAACTTACTTATTTTATGCTTTGTTTTTTCGGGGTCAAATGAAAAAAAAAAAAAAAAATTAATTACAGTATCAACCGCCTTTATAGTTTGGACCAATTTTTTCTTCTAAAGACTTTTTATTCTTATACTATGGACCGGATGGACTATCTTACCAATACTATATATATCCACAATATAAGGACAAAGACACACACATATAAACAATTAATAAAATTAACCTTTTTTTAGGGCAAGGATATATGCTTTAGATTAATTTACGTGCACCTTAATTAATATTATTTTGTTTAATTAAGTTATCTTAAAAGAGTATGCCTCATCCATGGCCCATGGAGTTATATTAATATTGTACGTATTTGCGTGAATAATGCATTTTTTGCCAATATTTTTTTTTTAAAATATCATCAAACCACATGATATCCAAATAGACTCTGATTAATTCAGATTAAAATGGGTAAGACCATAAGAACTCCTTTTGTAAACATTGATTTAATTTTTTTTTGTTCAAAATTGATTTAATGGTTTAAAAACTAGAAAATGTGTGTGTGTGTGTCATACACCCCCTTCGTTTATTAAATCAATGGATTAAGATTAAATGAGACATGTTTTAGAATCAAATATTACGCTCATCATAAGTGTGGCCCAACAGGAGACATCCAATACATTTGGGCTTGGAGGCATAAGAGGCCCAACAAGTCCAAACCCTAACCCTAAGGTAGCCTCTATATATAGTAGGTTAACCTAAAAGGTACACATCTCTTAAGCTCTCTCATTTACAATTCAGCCACACAGAGCACACACCCCACCCCCTTTGGTGAAAGCCTTCATGTGTGAGCGAAGATCACTCATCCTCTCAGGTATCTCATCCATGGATACCTTGGGAGAGAGCTATTTGATCCTACATCAATATATCAAATTCGATTCCCGCGACCAAAAGATGGTCAATAATTTCATTCGGAGACCGAAATTGAAAGAAAATTAAGAAAAACTTCGCAGCTGAGTATGGCTTCTATTCGGTTCCATTTGTTGCAATTGGAACTGGGGGTTCCATCTTTCTGGAGCTAGTAGATTGTGCCCTTGTTTCCATCTGTTTGAATCAAGGGGGCGAGAAATGAATTCCAAGAATGGGAGATAGATCTTTCTGATCCGAGATTAAAGTCTGAAATCCGAGATGATAGCTTGAAATCGTCTTGGGTGATAGAGTATGAAGCCAAAGATGAAAGTTTGAAGGAGAGCAACCGAGGACAATCCCGTATTGCTTATTCATGTCGAAGGAAAACATTTAGAATTCAGGGTAATGAAACCCGTTTTCGAAAATCATGTACAAATAAAACATGTAGGAATCCGAGGTACATAAACTCGTTTCCGAAAATCATGTCGAATTAAAACATGTAGAATTCAGGGTAATGAAACTCGTTTTCGAAAATCATGTACAAATAAAACATGTAGGAATCCGAGGTACATAAACCCGTTTCCGAAAATCATGTCGAATTAAAACATGTAGAATTCCGGGTAAAGAAACCCGTTTTCGAAAATCATGTACAAATAAAACATGTAGGAATCCGAGGTACATAAACTCGTTTCCGAAAAGCATGTCGAAGGAAAACATGTATAAATTCAGGGTAAATAAACCCGTTTTCGAAAATCATGTACAAATAAAACATGTAGGAATCCGAGGTACATAAGCTCGTTTCCGAAAATCATGTCGAAGGAAAACATGTATAAATTCAGGGTAATGAAACCCGTTTTCGAAAATCATGTCAAGTCTGTTTTATACAATTAAATCCAAGCTCCTTAATTGGATCCCGGATAGATTGTGGAGTCCGTCCTTACGAAAGGGACGAAGGCGGACCCCGGCTTAACTGAATCTGGTTAAAATTCGGGCTCCGTAGAAATAATGGTCAAAACATGCACCCTTTGGGACACGGTAAAGCCGAGATAAGTTCGTTTAAAGTTTTGCAGAAACAAAGACAGAGGCGGACCCGATTTTAACTAAATCCAGTTTAAAATTCGGGATCCCGGTAAAGTTTTGAAGTGCACCCGATTTAAACTCGATTCTAGTTTAAATCGGGATCCGTAAAGTTCCGAAGAAGGACTTGGTTTAACTAGATCCAGTTTAAGTCCGAGTTCCGTGTGAAGATCCTTGCCATAATCAATCGGTTAAAATCGGGCCTTGTGTAAAGGCGGCAATGCTGCCAAGTCATGAAAGTCCTTTATTGGATTATTTGCGACGACAATGTCGCCAAATTTATTTGAATGATTGAGTTCTGGGTAAACAAACCCGTTTTCAGAAATCATAAATCCGGAATCTCGGTGTTAAAGTATATCAATCCGGAATCTCGGTGATAAAGTATATCAATCCGGAATCTCGGTGATAAAGTAAATAACCCGGAATCTCGGTGTTAAAGTATATCAATCCGGAATCTCGGTGATAAAGTATATCAATCCAGAATCTCGGTGATAAAGTAAATTACCCGGAATCTCGGTGTTAACGTATATCAATCCGGAATCTCGGTGATAAAGTAAATAACCTGGAATCTCGGTATTAAAGTATATCAATCCGGAATCTCGGTGATAAAGTAAATAACCCAGAATCTCGGTATTAAAGTATATCAATCCGGAATCTCGGTGATAAAGTAAATAACCCAGAATCTCGGTGTTAAAGTATATCAATCCGGAATCTTGGTGATAAAGTAAATAACCCGGAATCTCGGTGTTAAATTATATCAATCCAGAATCTCGGTGATAGAGTATATCAACCCGGAATCTCGGGGTTAAAGTTTATAAACCCGAAATCTCGGTTCAAAGTATATAAACCCGGAATCTCGGGTCGGCATGCACAGAATCCCAACAGTCGCGAACACCTAGTCCGGGTTTGGAAAGTAACACATCCTGGCAGCTCAGGAACCTGAACTACCAGGCTGGGGGGCAACAAAGTGGACAACGATATGTTAAGTGGAAAAGCGTGCTATCAATAACCGGCATTAATGCAAACCAGAAAGTTTAATGCAAGCTCGGACAAGTATCCGAAATGAGCACGTTGAACGATTTGCACAAACAGTAAGTATTTTCCTTTTATTGTGATTTGCTTACATGTTATTAAATGTAGGAATATAAACCAGACAATTAGCCCGGGAAAATTGCTACGAAAGCAAAGTCGGATTCAGGGGATCTCGGAAAGCAGTCAATTAATCTCGGCAGCTCAGAGACCTGAACTACCGAGTTTGGGGGCAACCGTTATGGAATCAAATATTACGCTCATCATAAGTGTGGCCCAACAGGAGACATCCAATACATTTGGGCTTGGAGGCACAAGAGGTCCAACAAGTCCAAACCCTAACCCTAAGGTAGCCTCTATATATAGTAGGCTAATCTAAAAGGTACACATCTCTTAAGCTCTCTCCTTTACAATTCAGCCACACAGAGCACACACCCCACCCCGTTTGGTGAAAGCCTTCATGTGTGAGCGAAGATCACTCATCCTCTCAGGTATCTCATCCATGGATACCTTGGGAGAGAGCTATTTGATCCTACATCAATATATCAGCTTACCTAGGGCTAGACACTTATGTTCTACAACAGAACAAGACAAAATCATGTTAAGATGTACTCTATCTTATCTCTATTACTCCAGCCAGTTTTATATATAATATCAGAGGAGTAAGTTACAGTTTTTTTTAGGGCAGTATAATTTTATGGGTTTAATGTTTCTGTAATTGCTACAGAAACATTTCATATTTTGGACGGGAGGGAGTATTATATATCTCCCATGCAATCATTCAATGCTCCCTTTTGGTCCTTTATATAAAACATATTACCTAATTAATTGGATTAAAGAAGTTAGCTGAATTAGTTAATATATATGCATGTATTTTCTAAAACATCATAGTCGTTTTCTTTAATTCTCTCATTCATTTTCCTCCTTTTGAATATTATTGAGAGAGTATTAATAGGGGTAAATTATGAAAAAATTAAAAAATATGAAAACTATGTTTTATATTTAGGATAAAAATCAATTTTCCAAATATATTTTATATTAAGTACAACAAGGAGTATGTATGAAAATAGGATTTTTTTTTTGGGTCAAAATGTATGAAAATAGGATTGACAAATCTATATATCTCTGTTTATTACTCCCTTTGGTCTTCAATATAAGACATATTTGTGGAGTTGATTTTGATTCTAAATATAAGATATATTGATCATATTTGTTAATATTTTCTTAATATATCCCTATTGATATTTCCTTAACAATAATAATAATAATAAAGAGAGGGAATGATTGAATTAAGGAAGATGATTGAGATTTTTAAAAAATACATATCATATTAACTAACTTTCTTAATCTAATTAAATTAGGTAAATATATCTTATATTAATCTACACATGGACGAACGATATTAATAGGAACCTCATAAACGGCTTCAAGTGTTGAGTTTTGAAATATTTGATTGTCAAAAATGGCTTCAAATAACGACGTTAATTCCCAGCAAAGTTATGTACGGCAGCATCAAGCAGCCATACAAGTTACAACCCTCCTCCCTATAAGTATACAGTGTGTGTATCTTAATTAATGTAAGTACCTTGTATATAAAAAATAATTATGTCGGTACCAAAACATAGGAACCATCAAAGGATAACTATAACTCCTTCGGTTCTTATTATAAGGTACTCCCTCCGTCCCTAATTATAGGAGCAAATTACTAGAATTTGGGGAGATTAAGGAAGGAAGTTAAATTAGTTAATTATGTGTATTTTCCAAAAATACCCCTCTAAAAATTAAAAATTACATAAAAGCAATGTGTGGGGTGGCGGGTTACTGTTTGTTTGCCTTTCCCTTTGCCTGTATCTTTCATATTCGACCCTCTCTGTTTCTTCTTTACTTGCTTCTAACCTTTTTCTTAACTAGCTTCCTCATTTTCTTACCAGATTTTTTATTGTCTCATTTCACATCACACCCCCTCAATTACCATATTGATATTAATTGAAAATATACCCTTTAACTTATCACGTGTTGTAAATAGATTGAAAATATTAACTTGGAGCGACGTACGCTATGATGTTATTTAATGACTCTTTAAAAATCATTAGTCCACCGACGAATTTCATTAGCTGAACACTGTGTTAAAAAATAATGAAAATGAATTGACTGTTAAACTATTAATAGTATTACAAAAATAAATAAATAAAGGAATATTAAAATTATTTTATTTAAAAATAAAAATTAAGGTAGAATCTCTCACTTGATATAATATAAGTGTGTTGTAAATTAATTATTGTGGAAGAAGTATTAGTAGGGTGATATGGGAAAAATATGACAAAAATTTATCAAAATTATTTTATATAAAAATATATAATTTAGGTGTATATGACATTAATGAGTTGCAAATATTATTTACTTTATAAAATATATAGGTGTATTATTAAATTATTATTGAGAAAGTATAAATAGGGGTATTATAGGAAAAAAAAATGACAAAAGTTAAAACTTGCTCTTATAATTAGGGACAAAACCAACTCTAAAATTTGCTCCTATAATTAGGGACGGAGGGAGTACCAACTAGCAAGTTTATTTGATCTTTTTTATAAGGTACTTGCTTGTTCTCAATGAACATTGATTATTATTATTTTTTTCATGTTTGTCCCTAATTAATAAAAGTAATGAGTGAGAATAATAATTAATATAATATTAGAGTTTAGTGCAATTAGTAGGGGTAATATTGGAAATTACTTAGATTTTAGAACAACTTTATTGACTTTAACTACTTTTATTAGTTTATGAGAAAAATTAGTTGATGCCTTATAATAAGGACTAAAGGGAGCACCTCTGAATCCACATGGGATTGAGATGGATTGATCATTAAATGTTACTATACCTCCTGTGATTAATTGTAATACCCTAAAAATCACACTTAGGGTAAATATCAAAAATTAGGAAATATACCTATTGAAAATAGGTGAATATGAGGTCTCAAACACCTTGTATTAAGTTTACCTTGTTGTTAGGGTAATTTCCCTTGAAATTAGATAATTTGCAATTAGGTCCCTAAAACGTTTAAAGATTTGCAAATAGGTCCCTAAACACATTATGGGTTATAAATACCCTGTGAAAGCTATAAAAGAAGCAAGTAAAAATCTATTTGAAATAGGGAAGGATATTGTTCCTAATTTAGGTAATTTATTAAGTTACAAACTTGGAGAAGTTGTAGAAAAATACTCAAAAAGTAAGGAAATGACCGTAATACCCCCGTAAATGCTAAGATAATGCAGAGACATGAAAGCAAAAATGTCAATACAAAGGTTATAAGGTAATGAGGCGTCCTAAGTAAGAAAATTATCAACTTATGATAATTAAGTAATTAAGTATTTTTGGGCTAATTACTTAAGCATAAGCAAAGGAAATTCAGTAATAATTACAAAGAACCCTAAAATTAGTGGTTTTTGTCTTAAAATTAGTAAAAACATGTTTACTAATTAATTGAAAATTTTTGAGAAAAATGGTTCAGTTTAGGTATTTTAAAGCCTAAATGCAAGAATGGACCAATAGGAAAATTTTGTAAAAAATTATGTAAAAATAATTATTTAATTAATTAAATAATTAATTAAATAATTAATCAAAAAAACGAAAAAAAAAATAGGCAGAAAAAAAAGAAAAAAGAAAAGAGAAAAAAGAAAAGAAAATGCATTTAAATATTATATAAAGAGTTTTAAAAATAATAAACTCTAATTTAATATTAGGAAGGTGAATAGTAAAATGAAAATTAGGAAACGGATCCTATCTGGAGATCTAGGAATGAGATTTCCAAAGTCAGGGTAAAATATTGATCAGTGGAATTTTATCTTCCGTTAGACTCTTACTAAGTTAATTCTAAAGCCGTTTGTGCTTTTTCCTAATAAGACGAAATAGGGAAATTCTGAGAAAATGCCAGATAGCCAAGAGGACGAAAATGTTATGTTGTGACATTTGGAAAAGAATTGGGAATTTTCATGGACATATTTGGAATCGGTGAATTTTTCTCTAGAGATTAATGATTCCGAAAACGAGTTTCGTAACCTAGGACCGTCTGAGACACGTTTTTCGAGGAACTTCAGACTGACAGTTGGAGCCCTATATGGAACCAAAATTTAGGTTAACTTGGACATTTCTAATAAGTGAGAAAATGTCTTCAAAGTTGTAAATCCAGAATTTTGAGATTTCTCCAAAATTACGCGAATCGGGTCCCATTGGCCAAGCACTCTTGGATTTCGGCCTAGTGTGAATGCAAAAGGGAAGGAAGGGTTTTTGAAAAGTTGCTTTGGACGGTCCGGATCGTTTCTCACAAAGTTGATCCGACAGTAGAAATCCTGCAGCCTAATCTATAAATACCCCCTCCACTCCTCTTCATTTTCACACCATTTTCTCCTCCTTGGCCGAATCTAGAGAGGGAAAGAAGAGAGAGAAGCTCTGGGCAAAATTGTGCAGAAGTCTTCAACGGGTAAGTCCTTCGGTCTTTAGTCTTTAGTTCTTTCGGTAGTTTTAGTAGAACTATTAGTTAGATCTAGGAAGTAGGAGATGAGATTCCTATTCTTGTTTTTAAGCCTCATTGCATTGAAAGATGCCTGACGAGGTAAAAACATAGTAGGGATTGAGTCTCTGAAAGTTGAAAGTTAAAATAGCGAGCTTTAAGCTTTCGTAGTTCTTTCAATAGTTAAAGTAGTACTGCTAGTATAGCCTTTAATTTTTCAAGCATGATTGGATATCATATGATAGGGCTATATTAGTCTAGAATTTCGAAAATTATCATTGGGTCGAAGTTCGCAAAATTTTGGAAAATCGGAGTCAAAGTAACGAAGTGTTGGCAATTCGCCAATTAGGGGTCAGGGGTAAAATGGTCATTTGGACTAAAAACGTCCGTCGTAATGATAGATCCTTAACAAGTACATTGTTATGTTGATAGGATATCCCTGATTACGTTTTGACCAACCGTCGTGTCGAAATACCGTAAAACGTCAACGAATGTACGTTCGCGTACTGTAACACTAACTCTGATGGATATAGTATGCTGTATATGGTATGTATGTGATGTGTGTATGGTGTGTATATGTGGGGTGTTGTTGGGATGCATATTATGTTAAAAGATAACTGTATGCATGCTGGGAGCGATATATCTGTAAGGCTGGGAGCGATACATTTATAATGCTAGGAGCGATACATTTATAATGCTGGGAGCGATACATGTGCATTGGTTGGGTGTGGTTTATTTGTTGTTGTTTGGTGACCCATATGTGTGTATGTATACATGAGGTTAACCGTTACCTGAGATCCGGTGCGGATCTCAGCTCTTAATATAGCGTGAGGGTCGGGAGGACCAAGGACCGAGGAGAGAGGCAAGCGGCCGAGTAGAAGACCCAGTGAAGACTTCCTTTCATTGTTCGCGAAGCTTTCCTTTTGTTGTTCGGCGGAAGCTTTCCTTTTGCTATTATATATTACTTCTGAACCACGCGGTTTCTGTACCGCTGTTGTAACCAGCCAGACTTACGGTGTTTTATATATACATATCAGTTACTCAATCGCTCTGTTGCTCTACTCTGATGTTTTCAAATGATGTTTGTTTAAAAAAAAAATTATACTGCTTTTGAAAAGTTGGGATGTTACATTAATATAACATCAAGTTCATTTTTTAAGAAAATTAAGGAAACAAAATAAATTACTTTAAAATATTTAGATTTATTATTTTTATACTAAATTAATTTGTCCGACTTATAAAATAATATATAATATAATAATATACAACATATGTTATGATTAAGTTATCTATTTAGCTTTCTTAATCTTTTTAAAATAAGTCAACATGTCTTATATTAGGACCAGAGGGGGTATTATATTACTAGTTCCGGTCTTTAATATAAGATAATAAGATCCATTATATTGTTCATTTTCTTTGTTAAAGTAGATCTTAGAACTGAAGCAAGTTTTATAATATTACTCCCATTTGTTTATAATATAAGACCTAATTAATTTATTTAAAGATATTATATATTAGCTTTTAAGTCAAACAAATTAGTTTAAAAAAACGATAAATTATAAATATTTTAAAGTAATTTATGTAGCTTTTAATATGAAACACCTTTTGCCGAATTTATTAATACCTCCGGTCATAAATATAAGACAAAATTTATAGTATAATTTAAACTATAAACTTTGTTCTATATTTAAGATTGAGAGAAGTATAATACTATACACACTGATACAATAACAATATAGCATCTATGCTTACCCATTCTCCTCGCTATTCATGCAGTTATTGAATTACATTTAAAAAACGCCGAGAAAAAATATGCTGAATTTTCACATATAGGCAGGACCGCAAAAGAAAAGACTACGTCCGGTGATCCTATCAATATATTCTCTTGAGTTCATAATATAAGACATATTTTCTTATGTTCTTTTATAAAAATTCAAAATTTAAATTGACTTGGTCATTTTTATAAAGGGGACGATAAAAGTTATTTCAACTTTAACGGGTTTTTCTATTTGTGTTCCTCATTAATTATATATATTATATCAATTAAAGATGATTTGGTGATACTTATATTTACTCTATTTCCACTGGCTTACGTCCCATCATCATCATTATTATCATCATATGCTAGGTTGTCACTCACAGAGACTACTAGAAGGGAGGAGGAGTCCTCCCAATCCAAAAAGGCCTATTCACCACGACACAATGCAATGCAGAGCCAAAAAGAGTCCTCAAAGTGAGTGATGACTAAGTAAGATGATGAATCCTTTCGCAAAGCTATACAAAAAGCTCATCAGGTAATGAGACCCTTAGAAGCCTAGAAGCATCTGTTTTTTTTTTACTTTATAAATAGGACTGGAGGGAGTATTTAGCTAATTAAAGGAATGAATTGTAATTAGCTGTCTTTTTCTATAACGTAGCAAACTGGGACAGACAACATTAACATAATGTGCCGCTTAAACTTGTCTGCCTAACATGGGATTACTATTCTTTGTGGAAAATATAGGATCATAGGAATTTGTTTGTTGTAGCTAATCTCTCTCTCTCTCTCTCTTTCTCGTCTGTGTTTTGTAATTTAGTGCTTCGGCAAATGCTATCTCCTTCATAGGTACTCCTTCTCGTTCTTATTATAAGGCACCAACTAGTAAGTTTATTTAGTCCTTTTTATAAGGCACTTGCTTGTTCCCAATGAGCATTGATTATTTTTTTCCATGTCTGCCCCTAATTAATAAAGGTAATGGGTGAGAGTAAGAATTAATATAATATTAGAGTTTAGTGCAATTAGTAGGGGTAATATTGATAATTACTTAGATTCTAGAACAACTTTATCAACTTTCACTACTTTTATTAATTTATGAGAAATGTTAGTTGGTGCCTTATACTCCCTCCGGTCCTAATTATAGGAGAAAATTTTGGAGTTGGTTTTGGTTCTAATTATAAGATCAAGTTTTAACTTTTGTCAATTTTTTCCTAAAATACCCCTATTTATACTTATTATTAGGAGCATTTATATATGTGTGTACATACAGGGGCGGAGCTTGGGACAAAAATTTGGGGGGCCAAATAGTGGTGCTGCCCCCGAAAATTTTTTTTGAGGAAAGTTTTATATGCATTAAAAAAACAAAAGAATATAAACAAGAAAAGAAAAAAATATAAAAAAATACACCACAAACATTGGAAGCCAAGAGACTTTAATTTATGTGATTGTGAATCTTTGGTTCAACCATAAACTTCATGTAATTGAACACCATAACATTGGAAGGCAAGAGGCTGAGGTTTAGAATGAAAAATCAATTAACTTCATCCATAGATGTAGTGTAAAATGGGTAAAAGCATACTAAAGAATACACCACAAAAGTAAATTTTATGATAAGCTAAAAATTTCAGGTAATTAGAATGAAATATAAAAAAAAAAATGACAAGATTAAAATAAATCATACTAGACCTCACATGAAACACAAATTGAATTATAAGCCCCAGAGATATAAAAAGAGGGGGGGAAATTGAGGGGGGCCAAAATTTAATTTTACATTATATTAAATTTTTTTAACAAAAAAATTCCAAACAATTTTTTTTTGGGGGGCCATGGCCCCCACCAGTCCCTTGTAAGCTCCGCCATTGTGTACATATATATATGTATATCTGTGTTTATGTGTGTCAATATATATGTGTGTAGATATATGTGTGTGTGCGCGCGCACATATATATTTGTGTACGTGTCTATATATGTATGTATGTATGCGTGTGTGTGTGTCTATGTATGTGTGTGTGTGTCTATGTGTGTGTGTAGATAGATTTATATATATATATATATACACACACACAAACACATATATGTTTATATAACAAGATCATTATTTAAATTAAAAAGCATGTGGAAAAGAAATTCGATCTATATGTATACACATGGCTATATAAAAAGCAACTAATATACATATATACTAAACTAATATGTCATGAATGTCTAACGTAAGGAAAATCAGAAACACTTATAATTAGGACAACTTGTGTCATTTTAAATTTATATAAGGACATTTTAGGAAAATGAGTAAAATTAACTAATTTAACTCCTCTCCTTAATGCCCCCAAAATCGATTAAATTGCTCCTATAATTAGGACCGGAGGGAGTAATAAGGACCAGAGGGAGTAGTAATTAATTTCTCGAGTTATCAAATAATAATAATTAATAGACCTCGTCTTATGAAAAAATAAAAAGAATCAACCAATGGAGTATTAATTATGTAAATTGTTTTTTTAAAAAAAAATCGTCCCTGTCTCTCGTTAATTTCATTTTCAATAATTTTTTGAGATGTACTAACTCCGATTTTTAATATAAGCTATAGTTTAATGAATAAATTAAATTACAAAATGAATTTATATTAAGAACGGGATGGAGATATAAGTCACTTTTAAAAGATTTTCTTATCCACATTATCAGTCGTCATTCAAAGAGTAATTGATATTTAATTTTCAATTTTGCCTCATAATGTTGCTATGTGACTCCTTGTATATATATTTTTTTCCTTTGTCAAAAGCTCATCTAACCGTGTGAGTGAAAGTTTGAATTGTTGAGGCCCAAGTCGTTTTCAAATGAGTTGTTGTTTAGGTTATTCTTATCAGCATCACTTGTTCCTTGTAAGGTTGAGACAGCTTCCGCAGCTGATTAGGAGGCACTTTAATGTACCTTTTTATTGTTGATAACAATAATAATTCCCCATACGACTTTTCATAACGTTTTGGGGTTAAGGTGTAAATATATATATATGATTTTATTAAAAGTGTATTTAACATCAAATGCTTTTTTTGGGTGTAAAAATAATTATGTGGTTCTAAAAGTGGAGTAAAAATACTCATTAACTGTTAGTTTGACTTTTTTGTATTTTTAAGGCAGGTATGGACGATAATTCAGCTAAATTTCATCTCAACTGGTAGTGGAAAATTGGAGAAAATTACAGAAAAGGGCCCAGATAGTTTTGAAAATTACAGAAAGGCGGCAACGACAGCGAGGAGGCGGAGATGGGCTGAAGTGTAATTTCCAAAATATCTATGTCATTTTTTGTAATTTTCTCCAATTCTTTATTGTCAGTTGGGATGAAATTTAGTTGAGTCATCATCATGTTAGCCTTAAAAATACAAAAAGTCAAACTAACGGTCAACTAGTGATTAATGAGTATTTTTGCTCTACTTTTGTAAACTACACTTGTTTGGGATACCGGTAGGAAAAATGACTTATAGTCAATCTGACTGATGGAAAAGTTAGATTGTGAAATGTGATTTATTTTTAGATTGACGTTAACATGTGTAGCTTTTGTGATTTAAATTTATAGTCAATCTGAAATATTTCTAAGGGTGCTAAATGGTACTAAAAATATACTTTATGATACTTAATTGTACTTAAAAAATACCTCACGATCTTAAAAAAATTATTTTTTGTACAAGTTAGTACCCTAAAATATTTTTTAGGATACTTAATGGTACTAAAAATATACTTCAAAATACTAAAAGGTACTAAAAAAAAATATCTCATGATCTTGGTCTATAAATCCAATTGGAACAAAAGCTCCACAAAGTAATTTTTCAAATAAGTTACTTTTGGTCCGATTGGAACAAGTTTAATTTTCAACCAAACATGCATACACCCATAAGTCTGATTCAAACAGTGCATAAGTATTGTGTTATCCAAAAGTCATACCAAACATGCACAATCACTTTTGCACAAAAAAAAAAAAGATATTGAATGCACTTTTAAAAAACTACATATATATTTTTGCACCTTAACCCAAACGCATTCGGGTTAGGTCTCCTTTGGGTTGCCTCTGGTGAGGGTATTTTTGGAAGAGGGAGATTTTATATATTACAAGTAAAGGCTATAACTGTTAATTGACATTTCAATAATTGGAGGGTTTAACTCTCAGTCTTTGTGATCCTCATTTGTAATTTTCCCTATATTTTCAAGGACAGATATTGGGCCATTGGACTTTAACTTAAACTTTTATTAAAATTGGCCGTCTGAATTATTCTCAAAACATTAAAACCTAGTACCCTCTAAAAGCCCATTTTAAATGGGCAAATTTGATCTTAATGTCAATGATAAGCCCCTTTTTTACATTTTTATTTTTAATAATTCTACTTGCTATGCCACATTTATCTACAATTTATATGTAAACATATTTAAATTAAAATTTATAATGAAATGAACTAGTAGTTTGTGTGACTCATTTCCAAGTGATAATGGAACTGCACAAAGGAACAAAACTAATACGTTGTACTTCATTAAATTTATTCCAAATTTCCAATAATATTAGTATATAGGATACCAATTTGTAGTGTGTGTTGTGTGTATAAAAGCGCCGCTACTTTAATTTTCGGTGATGACTTTTTAAGTAACCAATCTAAAGGTCATTCTGACGGCAGAAAAAAATAAAAATAAAAATTGTCAATCTTTTCTTGTGGCCAACACTTAAAAGTAGTCTCTTAAATCTAGATTTTTCATTACTCTAAAAAAAATTTATTATTTTGTAGCGGTTAAAATGAAGAATATGTAGCGGTTCTGAGTTCTGACCAATGCAAACACAAGTAGTAGTGGTTGGACAAGTGACAAACGGCTTTGTAGCAGTTTGATGAAACCGTTATGCATGGCAACAAAATTCTACGCTGTTTGTAACGATTTTATCAACCTTGACATCTTCTAACGGTTGCATAACCGCTACCACTTTCAATTAAATTTAAGCTAATAATATTAACTAAAAAAATATCAGTCACCATTATAGTTGTTTTTATTGTAAGTCATCAAATGGGGTGTTAAATTACATTTTCTAGAATTGTCCATATTTAAATTTTGATGCATTTTTTTAGCTTATTAAGATGTAATTTATGGTTTTAAATTAAATAGGCGTAAAATTTGAATATTTTATTTCATTTTTATATAAATTTAATGACTTAACCGTACTCTCTTGATTGTAGTGAAATAATTGGAGGTGATTTATAATAAGACCTAGCGTGGGATTAGCACGAAAAGATTCCATGACCATGAAAACAATTTAAATACCGTTGTGGAAAAATATATATCACCATGAAAAGAAAAAATCTTTTGAAATCACTTTATATGTTTTTTTTCTTAGGGTGGAGGAACCTGTTTGGATGTAATTTTTGGAGAATAGTTTTTGGGATTTACGAGGTAAAAATGACTTTTGGAAAATAACTTTTGAAGGATAGTTTTGGGGATTTAAGAGGTAAAAATGACTTTTTGTTAAAAATGATAGTGTTTGGATATTGTTTTCAGAATAGTTTTTTCATGGTCAAATTTACCACAAAAGACATTACCTTTTGGTATAATTGCATATAAAGGATAAAGTTGTATTTTAGATATTGTAAACATTATATTTCATAATAAATACCAAAAATTACATAAATTTTTGTACAAAATTAAAATACTTAAGGGTACTGACTGATACAAAAAAAAATACTTTATGATCTTAAAAATTTATTTTAGGATATTAAAAAATATTTTAGGGTAATGATTGATCTTGAAAAAATATTTTAGATATTGACGGGTACTAAAAAGATACTTAAGGATACTGAAAAAAATATTTCAGGGTAATGACTGATCTTGAAAAAATATTTTAGGGTACTGATGGGTACTAAAAAGATATTTAAGGATACTGAAAAAAATACTTCATGATCTTGAAAATTTATTTTAGGATATTGAAAAAATATTTCAGGGTAATGACTAATCTTGAAAAAATATTTCAGGGTACTGAAGGGTACTAAAAAATTACTTAAGGATACAGACTGGTACTGAAAAATATTGATGGCAGAGGAGAGAGAAAAATATAAAAAAATTAGTTTTTTTTTTCAAAACCTAGGTTTTGATGCAGAATAGCTTCGGGACAAAAATATGAGTGTTTGGAAAACTTATGACAAAATTCAGGTTTTGATGTAGAATAGCTTGTGACAAAAATATGAGTGTTTGGTAAACTTACGACAAAACCTAGGCTTTGTTTCAAAAACCTAGGTTTTGATTCCCCCCAAACAAGCCCCACCAGCACTTGGCAAGCCACTTTTTTTTTTTTTAATTAAAAAAACATGTTTGACAATAAAAATACATAAAACTTTTTTTTATCCATAATTAAGGATTAAGATCTTTAAATTGAATTTCATTATTTATTGTAATTATCAATTTTTTATGATCCTTATTTCTCATTTTTCCAAAGAAAAAGTATGATGATCCAATAACTTTTTTTTGGAATGAAAATTGAAATCTATTAATAACTCAAGAGCACCTACAACATGAAATACTACATCTTACTATCCTTCACCAACTACTGCCTCCATCATCCAATATTCAAATGTAAACATGATCAAGATCAAGTCACAATAAGTCAACAAAATAGCACTACAGCGATCAACATGTTAAAAATAGGAATTTTATTTGGAATCAACATATGAACCAAGAAAGTTCAAACCTAAAAATTTATTACTCATCCGATCTTAAATATAAAACAAAGTTTATAATGCAAATTACACTATAAACTTTGTCGTATATTTAAAACCGGAGGTAGTACATATAGTCTTCCATTTCCACCCTATCCCAATATAAGATATATTTATTTAATTAGATTAGATTAGTTAATATGATTTTTATTTTCTAAAACATCCTAGTAATTAATACTTCTTAATTCTTTCATTTCCTCTTCTATTTGATTATTGTTGAAGGAGCATCAATAATAGTAAATTAGAAAAAGATTAACAAATATAAAAAATATGTCTTATATTTAGAGTCAACATCAACACCTCATGTCTTATACTAGGGACCGAGGAGAGTACAGTATAATTCCCAAACTGCCATAAAACATGACCGATCTCTCATTTTTATTATATACCATCATTGGCATCTTTTTGTTGGCTATGAAATTAAAGAGGAAAGAACTTGGTAACGGCGTGTAGGCTTCCTTGAAGCTCCATTATCATCTTCATTTTTTGCTAAAGTTCTTAGGTTGTTCATGGCTTCCTCAATGAAAACGAAAAAACCGATATGTCATATATATATATAGGACAGGAGGCTGGCGGAACCAGAAAAATTTATGAAGTATAGGAGTCATCACTTATCACTTATCAAGACATATAATGGTTATCACTTATCACCACCCATATATCATCATACACTATGGTAGACCGGAGGGAGTATTCCATTTCTCTTTTTTTTACTTACCCTGTATTAAAATAAAGACATACTCCCTCCGGTCCTAATTATAAGACATATTTAACCGATTTTGGGGAGATTAAGGAAAGAAGTTAAATTAGTTAATTTTACTTATTTTCCTAAAATGTCCTTATATAAATTTAAAATGACCTAAGTGAAAGTAAATTAATAGCTCCTACCACATGCCTCTCCAACCTAAATTTTTTTTCTTCTACATGCTATCTAATTAAAATAATGGTCTTACTATACATACATACATATATATATATATGTGTGTGTGTGTGTGTGTGTGTGTATAGATACACATATATATAATATGTGTGTGTGTGACTATATATATTTGTGTGCACACACACACATAAAATATATATGTGTAGACACACACACACATATATTTGTGTGTACACACACATATATACATTGTAGACACACACATATATGTACGTGCACACACACACAAAATATATCTGTGTAGACACACATATATACATACATACATATATGTAGACACACACATATATGTGTGTGTGTCTATAGTGTCTATAGATATTTGTGTGTAGACACACACATATATACATACATAGATACACACACACATATATCTAAAAGTTTCATTGACTGGAAGAGTATACGCGTCCACATACATATATTCACAAAAAATCAAACACACTTGAGAGAATAAAATAGGGGTATTTTAGGAAAAAATTGACAATTATTAGAATGTTGTCTTATAATTAGGACCAAAACCAACTCTCAAATGTTGTCTTATAATTAGGACTGGAGGAGTACTTGATTTTGTTGTTGTTGTTGATGATATATCTATTACTTATAACTAATTTTAACTAATTTTTTAAACTGTATAGTTAGGTTATCAAGTCAAGTTCTTGTAAAAAAAGAGGGGAGGAAGTATTGTTCATTTACCAATGATGATACAATAGTTTCCACACTCACATGCTCCACGCTATGCTACTTAAAAAATTACTCATGCATGCTCCACGCTATATAATAAGGACCAGAGGGAGTATTTACTCATTAATATCATATAACCTTGAAAATACAAATAAATAACAACCGACAATTATAAATCAAGACAATATATAAGATGATACTAACCTTTTCGGTAGGTATCTCAAACAAGAATTTTACTTTCTTCTCACAGCCCAATGAGTAATGAACCAAACATTAATTATCCTTATAGAAAAGATAAAAAATTAGTTGGGGCCAAATTATTGGCCAAGTAAAATATCATATAATAAATACATATACTCCCTCGGTCCTAATTATATGAGCTATTTAACCGATTTTGGGAGAATTAAGGAGAGGAGTTAAATTAGTTAATTTTACTTATTTTCCTAAGATGTCCTTATATAAATTTAAAATGACACAAGTTGCCTTAATTATAAGTGTTTCTAATTTGCCTTACGTTAGACATCTATGACATATTAGTTTAGTATATATGTATATTAATTGCTTTTTATATAGCCATGTGTATACATATAGATCTAATTTCCTTTCCACACGCTTTCTAATTGAAATAATGATTTTGCTATATAAACATATATGTGTGTGTATATGTGTATACATATAGATCTATCTACATACATAGAGACATACACACCCATATATCTACACACACATATTTTGACACACATAAACACATATAAATGCTCCTAATAATAAGTATAAATAGGGGTATTATAGGAAAAAAATTGACAAAAGTTAAAACTTACTCTTATAATTAGGACCAAAACCAACTCTAAAATTTACTCCTATAATTAGAACTGGAGGAAGTATATACTAACAAATTTTAAAAGGCCAGTTAGGCCTTCCACAAAGCAGTTCCGCTACTGATAGGAGGAGTATATTTTTCCCGACTCATTCCCTATCATGCAGAATCGTTCCAATGTGCTTCTTAAACCACCAAGCTAGCCACGAATAGGACTGAAGGAGCATATATAATTGTGTGTGTGTGTGTGTAAGTTTGAATTGTTGAGGCACAAGTCGTTTTCAAATTAGTTGTTGTTTAGCTTATTCTTATCAGCGTCACCTGTTCCTTGTAATAGTTGAGACAGCTTGCGCAGCTGATTAGGAGGCACTTTAATGTACCTTTTTATTGTTGATAACAATAATAATTCCCCATACGACTTTTCATAACGCATTTTCCCCCCATAAAAAATAATTAATATAAAGTGATTTCAAAAGATTTTTCTTTTCAGATGGCGATATATATTTTTCAACAATATTTAAATTGGGAGTATGGGTCTAGGTCCCTGTGATAAATCAACTCCAATTATTTCACTAGAATCAAGAGAATACGGTTAAGTCATTAAATTCCTATAAAAAAGAAATAAAATATGTTGAATTTACCGTTATTTAATTTGAAACCATAAATTACATCTTAATAAACTAAAAAATTGCATCAAAATTTAAATATGGACAATTCTTAAAAGAAATTTAATTAACACTCCGTTTGATGACCTACAATAAAAACAACTAAAATGGTGACAAATATTTTTTTTAGCATATATTGGGTCTGTTTAGGTTAGCAGTAGAAACTGTGACTTATTTTTTATTTGACTTTTGCAGAAGCAAGATAAAAAAAAAGGCAGGTTGTAAATATAATTTGTATTTAAATTGATGGTGGTAGAAATGATGAGACCCACGTCAAAAAGTTGAATTTTTTTCCTAAAAGCTACCCCATGGAGATTTTGGTAAAAGGAGCTTTTTTTTTAAAAAAAAAAAGTTAAGTGGGATAAAAGCCAACCCAAACACTTCCCACTAGGCTTTTTATCTACTGCTACTTTATTTATTTATTTATTTTTTTACTTGAAGCTCACTAACGCTCTCCCTAAATAGACCTATTAGTGAATTAAATTCAATTGACAATTGTAGTGGTTGCATATGGTAGTTTTTTTTTTTTTGATAGAAAAAAGTTTTGGAGGGGTTCGACATCAGTCCCCCACCAAGGCCAGGGCACGGCCCCGGGCTTTATGAGCACTTACTGGGGACTTACGAGATCGCCTACCAAAGGAGTCCCAGCGACAACAGAGGGGATCGAACCCACGACCCAAGGGCCTAGTTCTGGATCTCTTACCATCTATGCCAACTCACATTGGCTGCATATAGTAGTTGACAATTATAGTGGTTGCATATGGTGGTTTGATAAAACCGTTACAAACGTAGTAGAAGTTTTGTTGTCATTACTACTTGTGTATGTAGTTATCAGAACCGCTACATATCCTTCGTTTTAACAGCTACAAAACACCGAATTTTTTTTTAGTGTAATTAAAAATCTAGATTTGTGAGACTACTTTTAAGTGTTGGCCACAAGAAAAAATGGACAATTTTTACTTTTTTTTTAAATATTTCTTTTGCTGTTAGAACGACTTTTAAATTGGTTACTGAAAAAGTCATCACTGAAAATTAAATTAGCGGCGCTTTTATACACAACACACACTACAAATTTGGTATCCAATATACTAATCTTATTGGAAATTTGGAATAAATTTAATGAAGTACAACGTATTAGTTTTGTTCCTTTGTGCCGTTCCATTATCACTTGGAAATGAGTCACACAAACTACTAGTTCATTTCATTATCAATTTTAATTTATTTTAAATATATTTACATATAAATTGTAGATAAATGTGGCATCGCAAGTAGAATTATTATTATTTTTTAAAAGGCTTATCATTGATATTAAGATCAAATTTGCCCATTTAAAATGGGCTTTTTGATGGTAATAGGTTTTAATGTTTTGAGAATAATTCAGCCGGCCCATGTTGATAAAAGTTTAAGTTAAAGTCCAATGGCCCAATATCTGTCCTTAAAAATAATTGGGATATTACAAATAAGGATCACAAAAGACTGAGAATTAAACCCTCCAATTATTGAAATGTCAATTAACAACTATAGGCCTTAATAACTCAACAAAATAGCACTATAGTCATCTACATGTTCAAAATAAGAATTTTATTTGGAATCAAAATATGAACAATGAAGTTCAAACCTTAAACTGTATTATAATAGTCTTCCATTTCCACCTATCTCAATATAAGACATATTTATTTAATTTGATTTGATTAGTTAAGTTAGTTAATATGATTTGTATTTTCTAAAATACTCTAGTCATCTTCCTTAATTCTCTCATTTCACTTCTTCCTTAATTATTGTTGAAAGAGCATCAATATGAGTAAATTAAAAAAATAAATTGACAAATATGTCTTTTATTTAGAGCCAACATCAACTCCCCTATATCTTATATTAAGGATTGAAGAGAATAATTCCCAAACCACCCTAACAAACATGATCGATATCTCATTTTTTATAATATATCATCATTGACATCTCTCTCTCTCTCTCTCTCTCTCTCTCTCTCTCTCTCTCTCTCTCTCTCTCTCTCTCTCTCTCTCTCTCTCTCTCTCTCTCTCTCTGATATGAAATTAACGAGGAAAGAACTTGGTAACGTGTAGGCAGTGGTGGAGCCAAGTTTTTTTATTTGTGTCTGCACAATTAGTGGGGGTATTCGGGGTTCGGAGGCAGCGCCCCCAAATTTTTTTAAGGAAATTTTTAAATGTATTAAAAAACAAAAGAATATAAATAAGAAAAAGAAAAAAGAAAACTTCAACTTAACATAAAAAAAATACTCCCTCCAGTCCTAATTATAGAAACATTTTTGTAGTGCAAAAGTGTTCCTATAATTAGAATCGGAGGTAGTAATAATCAAGAGTCAACTAAGTTATTACAAGAATACTAACAAGACAGAGAACACTCGAATATTTTACAATCTTTTCCATCTAAATTTCTCAACAATAAAAAGGAAATCAGTATCTAAGGCTACACCCTCATCGCAACAGTGTGGTCACTGTCAGTGCTCATAACAAAACGGTTTACTAAATCAGGATCAGTTCTGAGGAGTCCACATCACTTTAAGATTTCACAAGGAGGATCATTACAGTGGAAACTATTTTCCTACAAAAAAAGGGCAAATTGAAAACAACAACTAGATTTGATCTAAAAAAGAGTAGGAAAATGCTAGCTTACAGGCTTGGATGGCTTGAGGATGGACGACATCCTAATAGGTTCCTCAAGAAGCAACGGACTACAATGTATTTTCAATGATCACCAGCAAGTGTGAGATTAAGGGTTCGAACTGGCGGGAGAAAATAATTAAAAAAAATTGTCTCAGGGATTCGAACTGGGGACATCTAATGTGTGAAATTAGCTAACCAACTACACCACTTATGATCAAGTTGTTAAGAGAATTCTTCAAAATATATATATATTGTTGCGTAAGTGTGGCTCCACCACTGCGTGTAGGCTTCCTTGAAGCTCCATTATCATCTCCATTTTTTGCTAAGGTTCTTAGTTTGTTCATGGCTTCCTCAATGAACACGTTTATTGATTCAAGTGATTTTTAATTATTAAATGGGAATTTTATTAAGAATTTGGGATGTTACACATCTAACACCATATATACTTTTTGGATGTGAAAAAATACCTATGAACATTCAAAATGGAAGCAAAAATGTCAAACCGTTAAATATAACTTAATAGATGCAAAAATACCAATAAACATTCAAAATAGAGGAAAAAATGTCAGGAATGTCAAATATAAGCTACCACCGTGTTAGGTCATATATTTAACGGCCTGAAATTTTTGCTCCCATGTACATCCAAAAGTTATAAAATGCTGGACGCACGTTTGTTAAAGTTCACGGGTATTTTAAAATCTTAATTTTTGTTGAAAATATCCTCGATCGTTTGAGTAGACTTGCCTCGTTTGAGTAGATTTGAGAACTATCAGAAAACCTTATGCGAGCCATTTTTTTATAAACAAGTTTGACAAAAGGAAACTTTTTTTTTATCTACAATTAAATATTTTGTTCCTTACATTGAATTTCACTGTTATGTTTTATAAATTGTAATTGTCAATCTTACGTGGTCATTATTTATCATGCATTTTCCCAAAATAGTATAATCATCAAACATATAGGGTTAAGGTCCATTAAAAAAATCTCAATTTTAATTTGTCCCATAATTTTTTTAAGCAATGTCGCCCCGAAAGTTTCCAAGTAGTAGCAATTTCGCCCCTGCACTACTACAAAAAATGGATATTACTTCCCTAAAGGACATCCTTATTTTAAAAAGGGAAGTAAAAAGTGTAGGCGGTGACATTCTCATAATTATTTGCTTGAACTTTGAGACTTAGGTGTCCCAAAATAATTTTAAGACACCTAAAATTAATTTAGGCGTCCCAAAATATATTTAGGATGCCTAAAATTAATTATTTGGCACATTTTGGGAAATGTTTTGGCGCCAGGAAATTTTTTAACGTCCTGAAAAAATATTTGGAACGCCTTACATATGATTTTTGGCTTCCCAAAACATGTTTGAGGCACCTAAAATTAATTATTTAACGTATTATGAAACATTTTTTGGCGCCAGGGAATTTTTTGGCATCCTGAAAATTATTTGGGACGCCTTAAATCAGATTTTTGACGTCCCAAAAAGGATTTAGGACACCAAAAGTGATTTTTAAGGCATCCCAAATTCTATTTGGGACGCCAAACTCAGAGCACCGTGACTCTTGTGTGTGTGTGTGTTTTTTTTTTTTTAATATCGTGATTTCATTCCACTTTCTATCTTTCATCTCATATCTCCATCACCTGCCTTCTTTTTCATCTCATCTCCTTCGCCTTCTCTCATTCTCATTTTCACAGCCTCACCGACTACATCGACTTCATCATTTCCCCGACTCCCATAGCTCGTCGGATCGGCCTGGGTCGCGATGAAGGCGCCGCCTCGATTCTTCTCCCCAACTTCCGTAGCTTGCCGGACCTGCTCGGATCTGCTCACAAGATGACGAGATCCAGGGTTGCAAATCGGACTTCGCCGTCGTCCGAGGTTTTTGTTCATCTAGATCTACAAATCGGATCTGTAAACCTGATGAGATGATTTTTGTTCATCCGAGGTTTCAGTTTCTCTCTAGCATCTGGGTTTTTGGTTTAGATTTTGATTTCCATCTAGCGTCTGGATATTGGTTTATATTTCGATTTTGAACATTGATTTCGATTTTGATTTCTATTCGGGCAAAATTTTGGTGCGATTTCCATTGCCGATCTGGATATTGTTTTGTTTTTGGCTTTTGCTGAGAGACATTTGGCTGGTTCGGTGATGGTGATTAGATCTGGAAGTCTCTGTTGTGTAAATCTGATATTATTTTTGTTTTGATTATATCATTTTTATTTCAGTTTGATTTGCATTTTGATTAGTGAGTGTTAGATTGTTGATGTGTTCTTCTATCTTACGGTATGTTCCTTGCCTGGTTCGCTATAGGAAGTGCTTTCAACAAAGCAAAGGGGGAGGGGAGGGAATTCGATGAATCTGAAGCAACTTCTTCTTCCACTGCCAAGCTTCCCACGAGTTTTTTTTTTTTTAAAAAAAGCACTATGACGTTCTAAATGGTTTTAGGACGCCATAAGTAAAGCACTACTGCGTCCTAAAATTTTTTTAGGACATCGTAAGTCTTATTTTACGTACTGTGTCTCCTAAATAGGCGTCCTAAAAAAAAATGGACGTAAAAAGGGTTAAAAAATGACATTAAAACCTCTTTTTGTAGTAGTGCCGGCCGTTATTGAAGTTAATTTTGATCGTTAGTTGACTCAATATGTCGAGCTAGTAGGTCCACATGTCATCCACGTCATTTTGGTTAAGGTACAAATTTGATTTGAAGTTTTTGCTCATGAGAAATGTTGCCCCGAAAATTGTTTAGCAATATTACCTTGGAATTTGGAAGTTTCCAAATTGTAGCAACATTGACCTAACCATTATAAAGGTTATATTTGATTGTTACTTAACTAAATATGCTAAACTGGCAGAGTGAACGACATTGGAGAAGAAGACGTAGATGGAGGAGGAGCTCACGTTCGTTAGAGAGAAATGAAGAAAAATATTGAATTATTGGATCCAAGACACATTGAGCAAGATTATTGAGAACATGTTCACTGGTAACTCTCCGGCGACATAAACCAACAACGTCGAGATAAATAGGCACCTCTTCGATTTTCTCTTCATTGCACAAGATCCTTTCACCTCTTTGACTTCCTCCAATCTTTCAGATGGAGTGTTTTTTTTTTTTTTTTAAATTCCTTATTTATAAATCTAACCTAGAAAAAAAAATGAAAAGAATGACACATGGACTTGTCAGATAAGTATATTTGGCCATCTAACTCGTAAACTTAATTGGATAACAATCGAGGTGAAATTGCTAAAGATTTGGAAACTTACAGGGTAACATAACACTTAAGTGAAAACTTCTCGGTAACTTTGCACCTAAACTTAAAACAAAAATGACATGGATGTCATGTAGACTGTCAGCTCAACATATATGATCAATTAACAGTCAATCTTATCCTGCATAATGGCCAAGGTTGACGTAATTGCTTTGATTTGAAAACTTTCAATGCGACATTACTCCAAAAAAGACTTATGGGACAAAATAGATATTTTTTGGCAACTTTCCGGACAAAAAAGAACCTTAACCCGACACACACACACGACATGATGAAGAAAAAGCCCCGAACTCAAAACAATAACAGTCTAGTAATCTACAAATTCAAATAGGAATCTTATTTAGAATCAAAATGAACCAATAAAGTTCAAACCTTAAAACTTTGTGATAGTAATCTAATTCTCAAACCTAAAACATGATCGATCTCACAATCTTATTATTATTATCGTCACACACACTCTCGCTTAATCAATTTTTGTAGATATGTTTTTTTATGTGCAAAAATACCCATGAACATTTAAAATGGAAGAAAGAAAATGTCAAAACCATCAAATATAACCTAGCACAGGCTAAAATACCTATGAACATTCAAAAGGGAGACAAAAATGTCAGGAACGTTAAATATAACCTAACATCGTGTAAAGTTCAAACCTTAAACTTTATTATAAGAATTTGATTCCCAAACCCTAAAACACATTTCTCAATCTTGTTATCACACACTCTCTCACTCTCTCTCAACCAATTTATTACTCTAAAAAACTATAAATACCCATCAACGTGAAACTGCAGGATTAATGGAAGCATATGTGAGAAAGTCCTTATCTTTCTCCAAGACAGCCAAATATTCTTCAGGCATAGCGATCCAAGCCTCAAATCCTTGGCTTGTGTCAATGAGAACAACAGTATTCGGATCTATTTCTTGTGTTGCTCCTCCATAAGACACCCACAATGGCTTCCCCCACCCAAAATCTAACTCATTGAACCCTAAATTACACCAACTTGTGAACCCAAATGACATTGGCTTCTTCTTCTCCTTCGTCCATTGTGCAATCATCTTCCCGCAAAATTCATCGGCCAACAGAAATTCTGGGTCCTTTTCGATCTTTAAGAACAAGTCCTTATTGATCCTTCCTATCATCTCTCTTGTTATTTTCACAAAGTTATTGATATTGATATTATTATTGACTTTGTTTTCATACAGTCTCATGGCTGGGTAGATGAGGCTTCCCATGGAGTTACTGGTTAAAGGTTCACCTCTTCTTCTTCTTACGTCCATTACATGAACTAATAATACCAAATTACAACTTATACCTTTTGTACTATACGCAAGGATCATGTGCTTGGCGATGAATGAAGAAAGAACTTGGTAACGTGTAGGCTTATTCGTTGAAGCTCCATTATCATCTTCTTGATCTTTTGCTAAGGTTGATCTCAGGTTATTCATGGCTTCCTCAGTGAACACGAATCTGTAAGATAAAAATTGATTTGTCATATATCAATTCAGATAATCAATAATGCACCCAATTAAATTGAGATTCATGTTGTTGACAACAAAAGTTGACACAGTTGATAAGAATTTGACCCTATAATAAGGACATAGATTCAAATTAACCCCACGGCTAATATGAGAGTTTTATTCATAGAAAACCTATATAAATACTTTTATAAGTGTATAACTAGGGCTAAACTGACTAATTGGTTACACTTATGATATTTTAGTTAAATATCTAAAATAATACTATCTCTAGCTAGTCCTTATAACAAGCTAAATATGTAATAACAAATTTATATATATTATAGTTATTTCTTGAAATACTAAAATTAACCTTAATAAAAGTCATTATATATTGAGGGGGACTTGGAAATTAGTTAGGAAGTTTTAATTTATAGTTTGTTAGCG
This sequence comes from Acacia pycnantha, assembly GCA_025563575.1. Classification (NCBI taxonomy): domain Eukaryota; kingdom Viridiplantae; phylum Streptophyta; class Magnoliopsida; order Fabales; family Fabaceae; genus Acacia; species Acacia pycnantha. The sequence goes on from JAMWYP010000009.1 coordinate 4,849,512, forward strand.
ATACTTATTGAAAAACAAAATTAACGCTATAAACAAAACATGTTATATTATCCGATTCTCCATTCTGTCCTTTTTATAATTGAATTTTTTTTTCTAGTTGCACAAAACGAACTGGTGGTTAAGTTTAGTTAAAAATAATAAATGGGTAAAAAATGTTATTATTTTCCAAATATGCCCCTATTTATGAAAAGAGGATATGAGAGAGAATAAGTATGAAAATATGAGAGAGAATGAATAATAAATGATTGAATGAAAGAGAATTAGTGGTTTATTAATATAAAGATTTGTTTTTAATAGGAGTAGAAAAAGAAAACAATAGTTTAAATTTTGAGACAAAAAAAGTTGCTTATATTAACGGGCAATCCAAATAAAAGAGAGAAAGTCTTGCTTATAAATAGGACAAGTGGGAGTATTTAAAAACTAAAACATCTAACGCAACATATCCCCATAAAATTGTTTATCATAATTTAGATTGTTAGAAAATCACCTCCTCATGGAGCAAATGGATTCCACCTCCTTTGGGGAAGAAGAAGGAGGGCCGGCAGGCATACAGGAAAAATCTTTGGGAGGGAACAAGGCGAACGAAGAATCGAAATCTGGCCATGCGATCTCGTCTCTCTGATTCTGGTGAATCGCAGACCACGTCCTCAACAACACACGGCACGAGGTCGCATCCATGAGCGTATGAAGACAACAAATTGCAATGGCGACACCACCACACTCAAAAGTGTTGATCTGAACCATCAAATGAGGCAGCGATTTCGATTCTTCTCGTTTAGGTGGTGGATGAATAATCTTGTGTTGAGGCTCGCATGGAAGTAGCTTGTTCAGAGATTCGAGGTTAGGTGGGTTGAGGAAGTCGGAGATTGTAGTGTTGACAGTGGCTTCATTGTAGAGAGCTCCTTCGTCGTTGCAGGAGACCGAAACAACGTCTTTTCGTCGGCCAGCGAGAGGGTAGAAGATGGTTAGGGTTTCTGAAAGTGAGTGTTTGAGATCATTATTATTATTAGGGTTTGTGAACGTTGGGTAGAATAAGATTACAGGGAAGTAGTAGTTGCGCTCGAAGACTTCGAAGAGACTAAGGTTGTGGGTTTTGTTTTCTGGAGAAGTGGGTTTGGATGGTTTGATCATTTCACTACAAGTCACTTTGATTTCCATATTTCAAAATGATTGATCTCAATAAAAGTGATTTCTAGCACTATTCGAGTTAGCTAGAGAGAGAACTAGAGACGATATATATAGACAGGAAAATGAAAAGGTTGTGAAATCTCAATAAATTTCACCTGCACTTTTTTAGCGGGGTCCACATTTTTTTTTAAATATATATATAGACATGTTGGTTATATTTAACGATGATGACATCTTTACTCTCATTATTTATGGGTATTTTTACACCTTTAAAATATGGGGTTTAAACTTCTCATGTTGCATGAGAAGAATAAGATTTCTACACATACATGATATAGTGGGACCCACATCTATATATAATGTTAATTATATATATATGTGGGTCTCACCATTTCATGTGTGTGTGACATGAGAAAACACTTCTCCTACAACATGAGAAGTGTTTTTCCCTTAAAATATATATAATGGTTGACGCACTTTTTGTTAGAGTTTATAAGTGTTTTTACTCTTTAACCCTATTAATTACTCTATTAACTAAATTAGAAATTGTTTTTATTATTAGTACATTGTGAATTGCATTGGTCTTTTTAAAAGATTTTATTTAGGGTTATCTGAGCACTTAATGTTTTTTTTTTTACCATTTTTGCCCCTAACTAATTCTATTATCTCTCCTCATCATTAATTTTCCAATACTACATTCTCTTTCATATTTTCTCTCATTACTAGTACTCCTTCCGGTCGACAAATATGACATTTCAACTATATCACGGAAAAAAGAATTCATAGTTAATCATTTAATATGTCCTAAAATATAATTTTTTTCACTTTTACCCTTCTTGAGAAATGTGTTTACTTGCATTGGGATGTCAATTTAGAGAGAGTGGGTATAATGAGTGGGCAAAATTTGAAAGTGAGTATAATCACAGGGGCAAAGTAGGAAAAATAATTTTAATTAAATTGAAGGTTACTTATATTCTAGACCATACTTTCATTCTAGAAGTGCGCTATATTGTAGATCAAAAGGAGAATTCTATTTCTCTTTCTTATTTACCCCCTTCTTAAAATAAAGGCATACTTGAAAAAATAATAATAATAATTTTTCACATATTTATTACCTGTAACTAATTTTAACTAATTTCTTAATCTGCATATTTAGTGATACAATAGAGTATCTACGCAAGCATGCTCCACCCTATGCTACTTAAAAAATCACTCAAGCATGCTCCACGCCAAAGATACTGCTACTTAAAAAATTACTCATGCATGCTCCACGCCACAGATACTGCTACTTAAAAAATTATTAAAAACAACACACGTTGGATACTAAATATTATATTTTTCCCGACTCATTCCCTGTCATAGATACGCAGAATCTTTCCACGCCATAGATACGCAGAATCTTTCCAATGTGCTCCTTAAACCACCAAGCCACGACTAGGACTGAAGGAGCATAATTGTGTGTGTGTGTGTGATAGTGTAAAATGTTGAGGCACAAGTCGTTTTCAAATTAGTTGTTGTTTAGGTTACTCTTATCATCGTCACTTGTTCCTTGTAATAGTTGAGACCAAGGTTGTCAAACTCACGAGCTTAAGCAAACTCGTGACAGTGACATAAACTCGTATCGTAAACTCGAATCGGTAAACACGTAAGAGTTTACTTTTATCATTAAATATGTATTATCAGTGTATAATTAAATAATTTAAATATAAAAATAACAATAATTTGATTGATTATATTTAAAATATATCAACATTCATAATTTACTATATTTATTAAAGAAATTTCTATAAAATTCATATATAAAGCCGTTGAAGATGACAAAATTAAAAACAATTAACACAATTTTGTAAGCTACAAACGTAAAAACGGTAAATTCGGTGTGTAAACTCATGAGTTTATCTGAGTTTACAACTAACATGATTTTACTAGAGACTTAACTCGATTTAGTAAGCTAGGAACGTAAGAACGGTAAACTCAGAGAGTCAACTCACGAGTTCGACAACAATGGTTGAGACAGCTTCCCCAGCTGATTAGGAGGCACTTTAATGTACCTTTTTATTGTTCATAACAATAATAATTCCCCATAGGACTTTTCAAAACGCATTTTCCCCCACAAAAAAAAAATAATTAATATAAAGTGATTTCAAAAGATTTTTTCTTTTCATGGTGATATATATTTTTCGACAATATTTAAATTGTTTTCATGGTCATGGAATCTTTCCCGGCTAATCCCACTATGGGAGTATGGGTCTAGCTAGGTCCTTGTTATAAATCAACTCCAATTATACGGTTTAGTCATTAAATTTATATAAAAAAGAAATAAAATATTTTAAATTTACCCTTATTTAATTTAAAACCATAAATTACATCTTAATAAACTAAAAAATTGCATCAAAATTTAACTATGGACAATTCTTAAAATAAATGTAATTAGCACTCCGTTTGATGACTTACAATAAAAACAACTAATCAACACATATTGGGCCTATTTGGGTTAGCGGTGACTTATTTTCTATCTAACTTTCGCAGAAGCTTGATAGAAAAAAAAAGTCAAGTTGTAAATATAATTTGTGTTTAAATTGATGATAGTAAAAGTGGCGGGGCCCACGTCGAAAAGTTGAGAGTTTTTTTTCCTAAAAACTACCCCATATGGAGCTTCTTGTAAAAGAAGTTTTTTATTTAAAAAAAACCTAGTTGGATAAAAGTCAACCCAAACACCTCCCATTGGGCTTTATATATATATATATATATATATATGTATGTATGTATGTATGTATGTATGTATGTATGTATATTACTGTCAGGACGACTTTTAAATTGGTCACTTAAAAAGTATTCACCGAAAATTAAATTGGCGGCGCTTTTATACACAACACACACTACAATTTGGTATCCAATATACTAATATTATTGGAAATTTGGAATAAATTTAATGAAGTACAACGTATTAGTTTTGTTCCTTTGTGCCGTTCCATTTTCACTTGGAAATGAGTCGCACAAACTACTAGTTCATTTCATTATAAATTTATAAATTGTAGATAAATGTGGCATAGCAAGTAGAATTATTTTATATTATAAAAAAAAAGTAGAATTATTTTTAAAAAGGGCTTATCATTGACATTTTTTTTTTGATAAAATTATCATTGACATTAATATCAAATTTAAATGGTCTTTTTGACGGTAATAGGTTTTAATGTTTTGAGAATAATTCAGACGGCCCATTTTAATAAAAGTTTAAGTTAAAGTCCAATGGCCCAATATCTGTACTTAAAAATAATTGGGAAATTACAAATAAGGATCACAAAAGACTGAGAATTAAACCCTCCAATTATTGAAATGTCAATTAAGAATTATAGGCCTTAATTGTAATATACAAAGTCTTCCTCTTCTGAAAATACCCTCACCAGAGGCTCCCCATCCGAGACGGGGTTGGCTACGGTCCACTTCTCTTCCCGTCCTCTTCCTCATCTTAGCCCTTGGATTGAAATCTAATCATTCAGATTTAATGTTTTATAAAAATATTTTTATATATTTTTATAATAATAATATATTTATAAAACATTAAATCTGAACGGTTAAGATTTCAATCCAACGTCTGAGATGAAGAAGAGGACAGGAAGATGATGGGAAGAGAAGTGGACCGTAGTCAAATCCTTCATTTCATTTGGGGTATAAGAGGAGTTTAGGGCAATGTAATTTTATTTATAAGATGCATTTAAAATGAAAATTGAAATTTTAGCCAACTTTTTATTTATTTAATTACATGTTAAATCATTGATTTTTTTTTTTTCAATTTACTCCTATTTAAAACGTAGAATTGAAGTACAACTTGAAAAGCTAAAAAAATTGCACCAAACTTTAAATATAATTATTTATCCGAATTAGACACCTATAATAAGAATTATTCATTATTTTTAGGAAGTCTATAATAAATTCATGGGCCAATGCATTTCTAAATCAATTAGCTAGTTAATTCCAGCATTTGGATAGAACTTTAAGGCACAGCTAATCGCTAATCGCTAATCGCCACTCGCCACTCGCCACTGAGTCTGAGAGACCACATTAGTTAGGAGCAAGGTTTTGAAACCCAAATCAGTCACTAGATCGACCAGTTGGGGTATTGGGTCAAGAGTCAATGAGTCAGACCAGAGTCAAACTGGTAAAAAATGAAAGATTTTAGAGTTGTTAGTATGAAATTCTAAAGAAAAAAAAAAGATTCTTTCTCAAAAAAGAAAAAAGTGAATTGGTTTGACCCCTGGACCGAACCGGTTCACCAGTTTTCGATTTGGTTCGGGCGGTCCGGTCTGGGTTTGAGAACACTGGTTAGGAGTTCATTTTCTTCTTTTTGAATTTTTATAATTATGAGATTAAGGTCCTATCATCATTGAGTTTCCAATCATTTGTGTTGAATTATTGTTTTGGTTAGGATACACATATCATACTACTCCCTCTGTTTCATAATATAAGAAGCCTGTTAGTTCTCCAGGTGTTTTGATGATAACTGACAATTGTAAACACAAGATGAAGTCTGTCTTTGTAAGTTGAAAAACTTACTGTCAAAGACAAACTCGAGTTTGGTATTACAAACTCGAGTTTAGATCTGACAGTGAGAAGCTCAATTTTTCACAACATAAGGCAAACTCGAGTTTGGGTTTGTAAACTCGAGTTTCCATCATACAGAGAGCTTCCAAGTTTTTCAGATACAAGACAAACTCGAGTTTGGGATTGCAAACTCGAGTTTAGACAAGGCAGAGAGCAACCAACATTTTTGAACTAGGCAAAACTCCAGTTTCCATTTAGAAACTCCAGTTTAGGCCAAACAATGAATTCTCCAGGTTTCCAAGTTTAGTTGGAAACTCGAGTTTAGGTATGTAAACTCGAGTTCACCACATACAGAGAATCATGCTCTACTTTGATCCTTTCTAAACTCCAGTTTAGTTTTCTAAACTCCAGTTTGGACACATCTTGAGACTCTAAGTTTTTCTCACTCAAAGCCAAACTCGAGTTTGGGTATTGAAACTCGAGTTTAGGAGTTCTGGTTTACCACTCAATATTTCTAAGTTTTTGCAAACTCCAGTTTTAACTTACAAACTCCAGTTTTGATCATACAGAGAAGTTTTCCATTTTTCAAAGAAATGTGGAAACTTGAGTTTAGGATTGCAAACTCGAGTTTCGACCAAACAGAGAGCTTTGCTCTTTTTCAACATTTCTAAACTCCAGTTTAGGATTGAAAACTCCAGTTTAGAACTCATGGCAAAGTTTCCATTTTTCATAGAATATGTGGAAACTCGAGTTTCAGTATGGAAACTCAAGTTTACACCAGGCAGAGAGCTATGCTCTATTTGAAACTTTGTAAACTCCAGTTTGGATTTTGAAACTCCAGTTTTGAGGTTTTGAACTTAAATTGATTTTTCATCTCAATAGTACCAAACTCGAGTTTGGTACTTAATGACTCGAGTTTAGGCCCTATCTCAAAAATGGTTCAAAGATCAAATCGCGACATTTTCCTCTAGACAAAGGAAACTCGATTTTCCATTTACAAACTCAAGTTTAGGTTTTAATGAAATATGCAAACTCCAGTTTTGGTTACAAAACTCGAGTTTACATCGCAGATACAGAAAACCAGTTTGCTTGCTTTTGAAAATCCTTAGTGTTTGCCTTGAATATCTCTTATCATCATTCACTATTATACTTTATGTTGTTTAACCCAATTGCTAGTGAGTTACAGATGATCAAAAGAAGGTTAGGTTCAAAGCACAAGGATTACTTTCTCAAAAGCACAAATGTATTATTTTAATACCCACTAAACAAGAGCTAGTGGATGCCACCTGGAAAGATACACAGTCTTTTTGACATGGAAGACAACAAAGATCATGCTAAAGCTTCCAAGATAATATTCTTCCAAGATAAGCTGCCAACATTCCATCATGGGTGAATTTCTTGAAGACTCGACTTTGAATTCACAAACCAAGAATGTCTTCAACAACTATATTCTCCACTCATGGACACAACAACCATATTTTCGAATAGAGACACTACAGAATGAAGAAGCAACGGTCATATGGTGATCTTCCTCAATATAAGCTGCTGCATTCATGTTTTTAACAACAAGAAAATGTACACAGAACAACAGAACATATCAAAACGAAAACTACTTCAACTGTTATCTATATGTCAGTTTTCATTCTGTAAAAGTATCTATTGATACTTAGAGCTTCAGAGATTATCATTATCTACTCTTAGAGAGAGTTTATTTCTGTTGAAATCATTTTATGTAAAGAATCTCAAGTCAAAGGGACTTGGAGATTGGGAATATCAGATTACAACTTGTAAGGGGGAGTGTATCCTAGAGAGAGGATAACTTTCGAGTGCAGAGTGTGTAATTGATATTGAGAGATAGTGAAAATCCCAGAGAGTCTGGGGACTGGACGTAAGTCAAGAAGATTGGACCGAACCAGTATAAATCTTGCTGTGTCATTCTTCTTCTCTTCCTTGCGCTGCTCAGTTTAGTGTTCTAGTTTCATAACACTTGGAAAAGAATTTTTCAAATCCCCAATTCACCCCCCTCTTGGTGATTTGCTCCATTTACAAAGCCTTCTAGAAAGAAATTTTGGTCCAAAATATAAGAGGTTGATAGGGTAATTAATAATTGTTTTTCACTTTTACCCCCTTGTAGAAGTGAGAAAAAGATTACATATATTAAATGCATATTTGAAAATCATCTTTTTAGAAAGGGAAAAATAAGTAAACTTTATCAATTTAAGACACATTAAATAACTTAACTAATATTCATTTGATCGTGTGAATTAATTAATAACATTTTATATGTTGGACTAGAGGGAGTATTATATATCTCTCTCTTGCAATCATTAAATATTCTTTTTGGTCCTTAATATAAAACATATTTACATAATTTGATTAGATTAAAGAAGCTAGCTGAGTTGGTTAATATACATGCATGTATTTTCTAAAACACCTAGTCATCTTCTTTAATTCCTTCATTTTCTTCCCTCATTTTGAATATTATTGAGAGAGTATTGATAGGGGTAAATTAAGAGAAGATGGACACATATGAAAACTATAGCTTATATTTAAGATAAAGATCAACTTCTCAAATATTGTTGATAATAAGTACATGGAGGAGTATGTATGAAAACATGATTGACAAATCTATCTCTGTTTATTATTCCCTCTGGTCATAATATATAACATATTTAGGGAGTTGATCTTAATACTAAATATAAGACATATTTATCATGTTTGTCATTATTTTCTTAATTTATCCCTATTGATACTCCTTTAACAATAATCAAGAAGGAGAGAGAATGAGGGAGTTAAGCAAAATAATTAAGATGTTTTAGAAAATACATGTCATATTAATTAACTTCTTTAATTTAATTAAATTAGATAAATATATCTTATATTAATGACGGATGGACGGTCTATATTACTAGGTGTTAAGATCGAGCTCTAAACTTAGCTTCAAGATCGGCCCAAGAATTGATAGACCCTTCCGGAAGATTGTTGAACCAATCTCTGGCCTTGCCTTGTAGAGAAAGAGGGAATAACCGTAGCTTCAAAACATCTTGGGGAACTCCATTTTGCTTGAAAGAATCACACACTTCCAAGAAGTACATCAAGTGCTTGTTGGCATCTTCATTGTAAAGACCATGGAACATCCCATGCATTTGAAGCATTGTTATCATAATCGGCTTGATCTCAAAGGTACGTGCTTGCATTTCCGGCATCCAAATGCAAGATTGAGGACCTTGCATATTTCGACTAGCAAAATCATTGATGGTAGCTCTATCATATTCATCATCTGCCATGGTTTCAGATGCAGATTCAGTCTCTTATTCAATAAGAGGCACTTCGCCAAGTACTTCTTCTTCAATGAGAGGCACCTCGTCAAGTGCCACTATCAATCAGTCCGGATGCAAGTTTTGCATATACTGAAATGGTACCTACAAGAGAAACAAGCAAGAGCGAGTATCAAACTAAAACAAAAAAATCAATAAAGGACAAAAAGAGAAAGAAAAATTGTAAAGCTAACTAAAAGCTCAAGTGAAATTTACTAACACAAGCCTGAGGTTGACCAAAGGATTTGTTTACACAAATCCCCGGCAACGGCGCCAAAAACTTGTTCGCCTCGCAAGTGCACGAGTTTTGTAAGTAATAAAGTGATAAGTAAAGTATCGTTCCCACGAGGATTTGTTTAACAAATTGGTCAAGCAAGAGGCTTAGTGAATTTCATCAAGTTGAGTTAGAACAAAGTTTTGATTTGGAATGTGAATTTTTAAAGACTATTTTTTAAAACTTAAAATTAATAAAGGCAAATGATTCTTTGACTTCAAGGATAATTGAGCCTAGGATTCTTTTTCCCCTTTTGCATTTCATAAAACTTAGTTAATTTCCTCTCTAGTAGCATTTCAATACATATATGTGTTAGTCTAAGGTTCTAAAACACTTGATCCGCTTTCTCAAGTCAAAATCAAGTTTCTCTTCTCATTAAAATGCACAATCTCTTGCTACAATTAATGAGAATCAATATTTAAGCAACAACCCTAATGTGACAATGCAAGGTTAGTAAATATATCTCTATTTTACCAACAAATCATCCATTTATCAAGTAAACTTCAAGACAAGCATGATTTCAATCAAGTTCTACACCTAGATTAGCTCTTTCAAGTCACAACCTAAGTGAATAAATCATCTAAATGGATGTCAATCACTTAGAAGCATTAAGCCAAGGTTGAAATCAACACACACACACACACACACACACACACACACACACACACACACATATTTATCTACCAAAAGAGAGGAATATTCAAGTATTAATTCATACAAGGGTCAAAAGAACCCTAGAATGAAAGATTTAGCTACTTATATTCCAATACAAAGAGATTCTAAGCAAAGCTAGTGAATACATGAGGAAGCTAAGAGGAACAGAGGAGAAAAGAGAAAGAACCAAGGTGAGCACCCAAGCCTCCAAGATTGTCTCAATCTCTCTCCCAAGCTCTTCCCTGTCGTGCCCACTTGCTTTCTTGTGTCAAGAGTGTGTTTTTCGGCCCTTCCCTTTAGGTTAAATAGGGTTTTTCTGATTCTGAAATCAAAACGCGCAGCTGTATTGTCACGGCTGACTACGGCCAGTTGGTCACTTGCTACAGCGAGTTTACACAGAGAGCAATTTTTCTTGACTTGTTGCGGCCAGTCTGTCAACTTGCTGCAGCCAGTTGTACAGGTTCCCTCTAGCTTTGCAATGCTTCACTTCCTTTATTTCTATCATTGTTTCAGGTTCTTATAGAGCTTCAAAACTTGTCTCCATCCTCCTACAAAAGAGGGAGGATTTATCAATTCTCAATTGAATCACAAACTCTATAAAATTTAACAAGAATATTTTGATTTTTGTCTGATACTTTGATATGCACATTTTCTTCTATTTACTTCATTTGCTATACATATTTTGAACCAACAATAGGTAAAAGAGAGGGAAAATGTGCTGAAATGTTGTCAATTTCTAAGAGTTAACATTTCTCTAACGAACCTTGATTTAAACGCCGTTGATAGATCCTATCTATGAGATTCATAAAATTTTAATGGATGAGAATCTTTCTGCTGCGTGTACGGATCCCAACACTAGAAACCTCATAAACAACTTCAAGTGTTGAGTTTTGAAACAGTTGATCGGCCAATGCACTTTAAGGCACAACATTTGTATAGTCGCTATTCGCCACGGAGTACTCTGGGACCACATTTGTTAGCTAGTAGGTCATTTTCTTCTTTTTGAACTTTTCTGCTTCTCATATTGTGGGCCTATTATTATATATCATTGATTGTCCAATTAATTATTGTTCTAATTAGGATACAAAAATTATACTACATATCTCATATATATTTCTTCTATAAGGAGATGATTTATAATATGGACCAAAGTGTATACCTATATTAGTAGGACTTCTTCTACCGAAATCTCAATTTTTAAATATTCTCTTATTAATGTTTCTTACCTAGAGAATGATAATATTAAAAATTCCATCCAATATGATTTTGATCTATTATACTCCGATCATGTCCCCAACTTAAAATTTGAATTGCATCGGTCTTTTTATAAAATTTTATTTAGGGTTTGTTTAAGTACTTAATGTGTTTTTACCATTTTTGCCTCTAAATAATTATATTATCTCTCCTCATCATTATTTTCTAATACTACGTTCTCTTTCATATTTTCTCTCATTACTAGTACTCCTTCTAGTCTACAAAATAAAAGCACTTCAACTATATCACATAAAACAAGAAACCACAATTAAATCATTTAATATGTCCTGAAATATTTTTTTTTCCTACTCTTACTCTTTTTGAGAAATGTGTTTAATTGCATTGAAAATGTTATTTTAGAGAGAGGGGAATATAATAAGTGGACAAAGTTGAAAATTGAATACTAATCACATGAGCAAAGTAGAAAAAATAACATTAATTAAACTGGAGTTGGTTTATATTCTGAACAACGATGTGCCTTCCATATCTAGAAGTGCCATATATTATAAACTGAAGGGAGTATATTCTATTTCTCTTACTTATTTACCAGCTTATTAAAATAAAGGCATATTTGGAAGGGAAAAAAAAAAGAATTTTTAATAGATTTATTATTTATAACTATTTAACAAATTTCTTAAACTGTATATTTAGATTATCAAGTCAAGTTCTTATAAAAAAAAAGGGAGGAAAGTATTGCTCATTTAACAATGGCAGTGATACAACATCATGCATGCTCCACGCTATGGTACTTAAAAAATTGCTCACGCGTGCTCCACGCTCTAGATACTGCTATTTAAAAAATTATTAAAAACAACACACGTTGGATACTAAATACTCCCTCCAGTTCTAATTATAAGACATATTTATCTAATTTTAGAGAGATTAAGGATAATAATCAAATTAGTTAATTATATTTGTTTTTCCAAAATGCCCTTATTTAAAATTTAAAATGGCATCCATTTCTCTGATTCTCTATTCTTTGTTGGATTTCTCCTACTTCACATACTACTTCTCCGAGCTCTCATACAGTCCGACGTTGTTGGTCTCCCTCAACAACTTCCGGTTTACTCTTGGAGGTTGGAAGTGTAATTTAATAGTGATGTCATTATTAAATATGACAAAAATTGCTCAAAATTATTTTATTAAAAAATAAAAAAAATAGTATAATTGAGGTCTATGTAGCATTAATGAGTTGCAAGCATTACTCACTTTCCAGAATATATAGGTGCATTAATAAATTATTATTGTATTTAATTATTATTGAGAAAATATCAATAAAGGTATTTTGGGAAAAAATGACAAAAATTAGAACTTTAATTTGTCCTATAATTAGGACCAATATCAGCTCACAAATATTGTCATATAATTAGGACCAGAGGAGGAGTATTATATTTTTCCCGACTCATATCATGTCATGTATGTAATACCCTAATTTTCATAATCCTTATAAACATTGTATTTTAGCAAATAATTAGCAAAATACAAAGGTGAATATGTGTCTCAAAGAATTATAATCTATTGATTATATTTTTATCCAAATTTTATTTTGGAATTAATAAACCATTCCAATGGTTAATTATGAGACAATATTTAGAGGCTATTTAATGTGATGTAAATAGCACATAAAATAGTGTAATACCCGGATATTTATCTGGAATATTATAAATAAAAGTTGGATATTTCTGATAAGTGAAATTTCAATCTCCGGTCTTGTATAAATACAGTCTATTTTCTAAGTAGAATTTCTGTAAGAAATTAGGGAGTTTAAGGGCCAAAGTGCCAAAATGCCCCTAGAAAGGGTAATTAACTTAGAAAATTTATGGAAAAATCCTAAAAGACAGTTAAATGACCAAGTGAGTTAGGAGAGTATATAATCTCTAATTATTGTAATTTTATAAATTATGAAATTGGAGAAATTGTTGGAAAATACTCAAAAGAAGTAAAAGACCAAAATACCCTTGTAATTATGGAATAATGCAAGAGGCATGAAAATACTAATGTTAATACAAGTGTATGAAGGTAATGAGGCATAGTAATTAAGAGAATTATCAACAGGTGATAATGAAGTAATTAAGTAATATTGAACTAATTACTTAAGTATAAGCAGAGGAAATTCAGTAATAATTATGTGAAGCTCAAAAATTAGTGAAAATTAGTGGAATATTAGTAAAAATGTATTTACTAATTAATTGGAAATTTCTATGAAAAATCATTGAGTTTAGGTATTTTTAAGCCTAAATACAAGAATGGACCAATTAGGGATTTTTGGGAAAAAGTAAAAAAATAAATGATAAAATAATTAATTAAATAAAAATAAATATTTATTAATATAATTAAAAGGCCAACCGAAATTTGGGCCAAATAAAAAGAAAAAAATGAAAAATGAAATAGGAAACAAGTGGCCAAGTTGCAACATATTTTAATAATATAATTAAATTAAAGTAAAAGTATGAATAGTAATTTTAAAATTAGGAAACGGATCCTATCTAGAGATCTAGGAATAGGAATCCCAAGGTCAAGGTAAAATATTGATCAGTGAGTTTTTACCTTCAAGTGACCTCTTCCTAAGTTAATTCCGAGGCCGTTTGTGCATTTTCCTAATAAAACAAAATAGGAAAAATGCATATAGGCATATTTTGGAAATAAGGAAAATAAATTCTAACTCAACATTTAGGAATGGGTTTGAATTTATTTAGACATATTTGGAATCAGTGAATTATTTCCAAGAGTTTGATAGTCCCGAAAACGAATTCTGACACCGGACGTGTTCGGACACGTTTTTCGAGAAAACTTCAACAGGAATACTGGAGGCCTATATGGAATCAAAATTAAGGTTAACTTGGACATTTCTACTAAGTGAGAACATGTCTTCGAGTTGTAAATCCAGAATTTTGAGATTTCTCCGAAATCACGCGAATCGGTACCGATCGGGAAAAACTAGTGGACTGGGCATAAAGTAACAATTTTGGAAATTCCCACCTTGTCCCTTCAAAACCCTATAAATACCCCCCCTCCTTCATAATTCTCACACCTTTTCTTCCTTCTCTTGGCCGAAATTTTTGGTTGAGAAAGAAGAGAAAGGAGCTCTGGGGGAATGTGCAAACAAGCCCTCGTAGAATTGTCCTAAAGTCTTCAACGGGTAAGTCTTTTAGTCTTTAGTTTTTAGTTTAGTAGTTAGTAGAATTGTTAGTTAGATTTAGGAAGTAGGTGACAAGATTCCTACAAATGTTTTAGAGCCTTGTTTGCGTTGAAAAAACATGCAGAGGTGTAAACATAGTAGGGATCGAGTCGCCGAAAAGTTGAAGCTTTCGCAGTTCTTTTAAAAGTAAGGGTAGAATTTGTTAGAATAGCCTTTAAATTTCAAGTATGATTGGGTATCATATGGGAGGGCTATTTTAGTCATTATTTTCAAAAATCATAATGGCGTCGAAGTTCGCAAAATTTCGGAAGAAAATTTGTCGAGTAACGAAGTCTTGTGGCGAAATTCCGCCGATTAGGGGTAGAAGGGCAAAATGGTAATTTTTACCTAAAATGCCAGATATTGTGTCAAATCACTAATGGAAGTGATATTACTCTTATAGGATATCGAATCTCGATTTGCTGCCACGACGTTGTTTGAAGTTCACGTTTTCCGTGAAAGTACGTTTTCGCGGTAGTACCTAACGTTGCCAACGAAGGTACGGACGCGCATCGTAACACTAATCTTGTGCTTCTTAAATGCATATATGTCAAGGATATGTCGTAGACCGTTATACGAGCAGTTTTAAACGGGTTATGTTTGGAATGCCGTTATGTTTTCCTAGCGGCGAGGACACGAGTGTTTATCGTGGCACCGGTGAATAGTGCAGTTTGTTGTTGTTATTTACCCTATGGGGCTTTACATATTGTTCGTGCTTATGTTTTGTCGGCATAATGATCATGCATCTCTAGTATGCTTATGATATACCGTTGTATTAGCTCTAGAATATCTCGTTGGTTGTATCTTGTGTTGTTTGGGTATGAGGTTAACTGTTACCCGAGATTCAATGCGTTGAATTGAATCTCACCGTAGCTTCGTGGTCGGGAGGACCACGGTTCGTGGATCGAGGCAAGTACCCTGAGTAGGCTTGCGGTGAAGATTTATCTATCTTATCGCTTCTGTTTCTTTTCGTTATTTCCTTTCTAAACCTTAGGATTTACTGTAATCATTACAATGTTACACAATGGTTGATGTTTTGGCTAAGAATCCAATTACTCTTTCGCTCTATTGCTCTACTATGATTGTTTGTTTGAAAAAAAAAATTGCGCATTTCAAACTTGGGATGTTACATTTTATGGTATAAGAGCAAATCATTCTGGCAAGTATTTAACTATGTTACCACGGACAGTTTGGTGCCGAAGGCAAGGCTAGTCTACGTGGGTGTGCCATAAGTCACTGCTAATCCGGTGAGGCCCCCATGGTAGACACTTACCTGGCCATTCTGTTCGGATAACGGAGTTAGGTTCTTAAGCCTTATAACTTTGAGCATTTTTGAAAACGAGTATTGATACGACCATTGGTGTAAATGTGTAAAGATGAACAGAGATAATGGCTGGTACGCCTTTAGAGCCGGAGAAACCTGTCAGATCAGATCATTCATCTGATGATGACAACTGTAAGTATTTCCAGCTGTTAAGCTGTCAAGACGATTCGAGAGTGAATCTTTCTTTGAACTTAACATCCTAGACAAGTTCTAGCTACGAACAGAACGCTGATAAGCACTATACGATCAAAGCATTGGATGGCGGAACAACGCAGCAAGACTATTAGAAGAGCGTATTTCCGATATGAAGTTATGAATTACGAACGCGAAGGATTTTAACCACTGGTCATAAACCGGTGGATGATGTAGTATACGGTTGCATGTGCATTACATCTAATATAAAAATATATAGGTTTTGATGCCACGTGATGTGTTACTTTCTGACACATATATCTGTTATTTAATTAAAGGAAAGAGATAAACATGGCAATCTTAAGAGGTGCCGGTGCACCAAGAGGCCGAGGCCGTGGTCGAGGCCGAGGTCGAGGTAGAGGCAGACAGCCTCAAGATAGAGCAATACCTGAAGTTGGACGAAACCAAGAGGACCAACATGCACACGGCGAACTTTGCAAGAGCAGAGAGCTCTTATCGATGCATTAAAGGCGAAAGAATTTGGAAAGACAAAGACAAGATGAAGAGCGCAACAATGAGGAACATGAAGAAGAAGACCACAATGATAATGAAGAAGAGTATGATGACAACGAGAATGATGAAGAGCACGAGGGTCCGAGAGATCCCAATCACCACCTAGGCGAAATCAAAAAGAGAGAACCACCGAGAGTTGGGTCAACCAGTTCTGCAAGCTGAAGCCACCCGGTTTCCGGGGAAAGAATGAACTAGCTGAGGATTGGCTGCTAAGCCTAGAAAGATTTTTGAAGTTATCGAGTGCCCTGAAATCGGAAGGCACTGCCGGCTATCTACAAGTTGGAGGCGATGCCCACGGATGGTGGGAGAGCGTTTCCACAACCCCGCCAAGCCTGTTACATGGGAGATGTTCTTGGAGCAATTCAACGAACAACACTTTCCTCCCTCAATTCAGGTGATTAAGGAGGAGGAATTTCTGCAGATACAACAAGGGAATGAGGAGTCATTTGACGACTACTTCACACGTTTCACCAACCTGTCCCGATACTCTTCGTATCTGAAGAGCAATGTGAACGAAATCGGAAAGCGAACCGATTGGTGAACGGCCGAGGTACGACATAAGATCGAGCTGGTATCTCATTAATTCTCTAGGATGGCCCAAGCCGTGGGATCATGCAGATTGACAGAGCGCAACTTAAAAGAACTGCGCAAGTCCCGGAGCCAGGAAGGCAACAATGCTGGTCGCGGTGGATCCAACCGCGGAGGATCCTCACAGAAGAGGAAAGCGCCTTGGAGCAACAACCAAGGTGGAAACAAAAAACCCTACCAACAGTACAATCTGAAACAGCAGGGATCCCAGACATGTCAGAAATGTAAGAAGTACCATCCAGGTTGCGTTGACAAATTCAGAGGCCAAGAAGTCCCCAGAGATGGTTCAAGGTACCATCTATCTCAATGGAAATCTACTTGAAGCATTGTATGACTCGGGTGCTAGTCACTCGTTTATTTCCTATGATTGTGCAAGTCGTTTAGGATTGCATGCCCTGTAGATTACCATTTGATCTTGTAGTATCTACACCGTTGGGTGTAAAGTCTTTAGCTTCTGATGCGTGTATGAATTGTACTGCTGACGTGGATGGACGAGTTTCTAAAGTGGATCTTATCCGTCTACCTCTTCACGGCATCGACGTCATATTCGGTCTGAACTGGTTAACGGCCAACGGCGCAATGATTGATTGTGGCAAAAAGGAGATATCATTTGCCGAGACAAGGTTGAAGTGAGCTCGAACTTTCTCTCCGCTACGTAAGCCGATCGGTGCGTGAAGCAAGGATGTCATGCTTTCATGGTATTCTTTTTCACAAAGCAGAGGTGACCTTTCACTCCAGTGATATCCCCGTGGTGAATGAATTTTCGATGTATTTCCTGAGGATCTCACCGAGTTACCTCCTATCCGAGAAGTGGAGTTCAATATTGACTTGATGCCCGGCACAGATCAATATCAAAGGCGCCGTATCGAATGGCTCCTAACGAGATGCGGAGTTGAAAAAGCGCTTGGAAGAGCTTTTGAAGAAGGGGTTCATTCGACCCAGTGTATCACCATGGGAGCCCCGGTGCTTTTGTAAAGAAGAAAGATGGAAGCTTCCGACTCGCATCGATTACGTGAACTCAACAAAGTAACCGTCAAAAATAAGTACCCACTTCCCGGATTGATGATCTTTTGGATCAATTGTGCAGTTCCACGCTCTTTTCGAAAATTGACTTGCGTTCGGATACCATCGGTTGCGAGTTAAGGATGGCGATGTTCCCAAGACGGCTTTCGTAACCAGATATGGGCATTATGAATTCCTTGTGATGCCCTTCGGATTGACAAATGCACCTGCGGTATTCATGGATTACATGAACCGTATCTTCCGACAACACCTAGACCAATTTGTGGTGGTGTTCATCGACGACATTTTGATATATTCTAAGATGTGACGGAGATCCGTAGTTTTCTTGGTCTGGCGGGATACTACCGCAGATTTATACGGGATTTCTCGCGTCTTGCCCTACCATTGACAAAGCTTACGAGGAAGAATCAACCCTTTATATGGGGAGATGATTGTGAGGAGAGTTTTCAGAATCGAGGAGAGGTTGACTACAAGACCGGTATTGATTATCCCCGATCCGGATGAGACCTATGTTGTCTGCAGTGATGCCAGTGGGCAAGGATTGGGATGTGTCCTAATGCAGCAGGGCAGGGTGGTGGCCTATGCCTCTCGTCAGCTGAAACCTCACGAGTTAAACTATCCTACACACGATTTAGAGTTGGCGGCTATCGTGTTCGCTTTGAAGATATGGAGGCATTACCGTGACGGCAAACCGTAGAAGTGTATTGTGACCACAAGAGTCTGAAATACTTGTTTGATCAACGAGAACTCAACATGAGACAACGTCTGTAATACCCCGAAATTTGAATTAGGGAATTTAAGGGCCAAAGTGCCAAAATGACGAAAATGCCCCTAAGGGACATAAATGACTTAGAAAAATTATGGAAAATACCCTTGTAAATTATAAAATAATGCATGAGGCATGGAAATTCTAATGTTAAGGCAAAATTTTGAAGATAAAGGAGTGTCTTAATTAAGAAAATTATCAACAAGTGATAATAAAGTAATTAAGTAATATTGAGCTAATTACTTAAGCTTTGAGCAAAGAAAATTATGAAATAATTATGTAAAGCTCAAAAATTAGTGGAAAATGGTTTGAAATTAGTAAAAATATATTTACTAATTAATTGGAAATTTTGGAGAAAAATAGTTGAGTTTAGGTATTTTTGAGCCTAAATACAAGTTTGGACCAATAGGAAAATTATGGAAGAAATTATATAAAATAATTATAAAATAATTATTTTATAAAAAACGAAAAAAAAAAAGGATCAGAATGTTGACCGAAAATTTGGCCAAGGAAAAGAGAAAAATAAATAAATATATATGTATAAGATATATATGCAAGTTGATAATATTATATTAATATAATTAATTAAAGTAAAAAGAGTGAATAGTAATTTTAAAATTGGGGAACGGACCCTATCTAGAGATCTAGGAATGTGATTGTCAATATCAAAGTAGATTATTGATCAGTGGAATTTTATCTTCCATAATACTCTTCCGGAAGTTAATTAGAGGCCGTTTGTGCATTTTCCTAATAAAACAAAATAGGGAAAAATGCATATAGGCATATTTTTGGAAAAGAGGAAAATAAATTCTAACTCAATATTTAGGAATGAGTTTGAATTTATTTAGACATATTTGGAATCGGTGAATTATTTCGAAGAGATTGATATCTCAGAAAGCAATTACACTAGGACGCGTTCGGACACGTTTTCGAGGAAACCTCAAGCTGGTTTGTTGGAGCCCTATATGGAACCAAAATTTAGGTTAACTTGGACATTTCTACTAAGTGAGGAAATGGTTTCAAAGTTGTAAATCCAGAATTTTGAGATTTCTCGAAATCACGCGAATCAGTGCCGATCGGAGAAATTCAACCGAAAGGCTTCTGGAAGGAGACACTTGGCCTCCTCCCATTGGCCAATTCCTTGGCTGTTGGAGCTTGTGCAGGTCGGCCAAGAAGAATAAGGAAGAAGGAAAAGTTGTTTCAAAAGTTATGTTTTGGACGGTCCAGATCGATTCTCACAAAGTTGATCCCTTTTTCTATAAATACCCACCCCTCCCCTTTGGTTTTCTCACATTTGAGAAGCAAGAGCTGATTCTAGAGAGAGGATTTTAGAGAGGTGCTGCGGGAAACTGTAACATTAACTCTTATGTTTATGGTATGCATATATGTGCTATGTGTATTGTTATGGTATGTTTATTGAATGCAAATATGTTAGAACAGTTTGGTGGCGAAGGAAAGGCTAGTCTATGTGGGTAAGCCATTAAGTCGCCGTGAACTCGGTGAGGCCCCCATGATTCTTTGTATGAGTATTTGTGGTTGAGGGTCGATGATATGTTGTGAGTATTGTTATGAGCTTTTGAATACATGCACTACGTGTGACACATCTACATGCACTACGTGTGACCCATCTACATGCACTACGTGTGACCCATCTACATGCGCTACGTGTGACCCGTCTACATGCACTACGTGTGACCCGTCTTTATGCACTCCGTGTGACACACATACATTATCTTGTTAATATGAATGATCGTGGATGATATCGTATATGTGAATATGAGGTTAACCGTTACACAGGGTTCGATGCATGGACTCCAGGCTCTTAACTTAGCTTCGAGGTCGGGTGGGCCAGAGTATCGAGGAGAAGGACAAGCGGCACACCTAGGAGTAGCGGTGAAGAATTCTTTCTGTTATACTTTGAAACACTCTTGTCTGTTGTTTAAACAACAAGACATGCTGCCATGGGTATTCTAATATATATATCAGTTACTCAATCGCTCCGGTGCACTACTCTGATCATTTTGAAATGATGTTTAGAAAAAAAAAATTTATACTGCTTTAGAAAAGTCGGGTTGTTACAACGTCGTTGGATGGAGCTGATTAAAGATTACACCCTGGAGATCAAGTATCATCCGGGTAAAGCAAACGTCGTTGCTGATGCTCTTAGTAGGAAGACGGTGCAGGTATCATACATGATGATACAAGCGGCTATTTGGAAGATTTCGAGGATGCGAATCTATCAATCAAATCTGCATGGGTGCGCACGCACTGCTGATGCCTATCTTGCTACACTTCTTGCGAGTCAAGGGAGTATGATCTGAGAGATGAAGTGGAGAAAGCTCAGAAGCAAGATGATTGGGCAAAAGAGATACGTGAGAAGATCACTCGAGGTGAGACCCAAGACTATGACCTATCACGTAGTGGTTTGGTCAGGTATAAACAACGAGTTTACATACCGCCAGTTGATGAATTAAGGCGGACGATAATGGATGAGGCTCATAAGAGTAAGTACACTCTACATCCGGGCATGGTCAAGATGTACAGTATGAAATCCGAGCTGTGGTGGCCGGAATGAAGAAAGACGTGGCAGAATACGTGGCCAAATGCTTGACTGTCGAAAGTAAAGATTGAACACCGTCGACCCCACTGGTCTTTTGCAAGGACTAGAAGGCGCGAGTGGAAATGGGAGAACATAACCATGGATTTTGTGGTAGGTCTGCCCAAAATCAGAAATCATGATACAATTTGGGTAGTTGTTGACAGATTAACCAAGTCAGCACACTTTATTCCCATCAGTATCCATTATTCTCCGGAACGATTGGCGGATATTTATATCAAAGAGATAGTGAGATTACATGGTGTTCCTAAGAGCATTGTCTCTGATCTTGATACACGATTCAAATCCCGTTTCTGGCAAGCGTTACATGAAGGTATGGGGACTAAGTTGTGGTGTCGGCAGAACGCTCAAGAGGAAGAAACTGAGTACACGGTATGTTGGACCATTCGAAATTCTAGCTAAGCGCGGAGAAGTAGCTTATCAGATAGCCTTACCCCCGAATCTGAGTAATCTCCACGACGTTTTCCACGTGTCGCAATTGAAGAAGTACCAACCAGACAGTGATCATGTCATCGAGTACGAGGATGTCGAAGTACGGCATGATAATACCTTCATAGTCGGCGGAGCGGATTATCGATCACAAGAAAGCGGCTCGAAACAAGACTATTTTGATTGTGAAGGTGGTGCGGAAGGGTTTGTCACCCGAAGAAGCGACTTGGGAAACCGAGAGTGACATGAAAGAGAAGTACCCAAAGTTCATGGCTAGAAGTTTAGTTAGTATAGACTAAATTTCGAGGCGAAATTTTGTGTAAGGGGAGAAATGTAATACTAGGATATTTATACGGAATATTATAAATAAAAGTTGGATATTTCGATAAGTGAAATTTCAATCTCCGGTCTTGTATAAATACGATCTATTTTCTAAGTAGAATTTACGTAAGAAATTAGGGAGTTTAAGGGCCAAAGTGCCAAAATGCCCCTAGAAAGGGTAATTAACTTAGAAAATTTATGGAAAAATCCTAAAAGACAGTTAAATGACCAAGTGAGTTAGGAGAGTATATAATCTCTAATTATTGTAATTTTATAAATTATGAAATTGGAGAAATTGTTGGAAAATACTCAAAAAGAAGTAAAAGACCAAAATACCCTTGTAATTATGGAATAATGCAAGAGGCATGAAAATACTAATGTTAATACAAGTGTATGAAGGTAATGAGGCATAGTAATTAAGAGAATTATCAACAGGTGATAATGAAGTAATTAAGTAATATTGAACTAATTACTTAAGTATAAGCAGAGGAAATTCAGTAATAATTATGTGAAGCTCAAAAATTAGTGAAAATTAGTGGAATATTAGTAAAAATGTATTTACTAATTAATTGGAAATTTCTATGAAAAATCATTGAGTTTAGGTATTTTTAAGCCTAAATACAAGAATGGACCAATTAGGGATTTTTGGGAAAAAGTAAAAAAATAAATGATAAAATAATTAATTAAATAAAAAATAAATATTTATTAATATAATTAAAAGGCCAACCGAAATTTGGGCCAAATAAAAAGAAAAAAAAATGAAAAATGAAATAGGAAACAAGTGGCCAAGTTGCAACATATTTTAATAATATAATTAAATTAAAGTAAAAAGTATGAATAGTAATTTTAAAATTAGGAAACGGATCCTATCTAGAGATCTAGGAATAGGAATCCCAAGGTCAAGGTAAAATATTGATCGGTGAGTTTTACCTTCAAGTGACCTCTTAGGAAGTTAATTAGAAGTAGTTTGTGCATTTTCCTAATAAAACAAAATAGGGAAAAATGCATATAGGCATATTTTTGGAAATAAGGAAAATAAATTCTAACTCAACATTTAGGAATGGGTTTGAATTTATTTAGACATATTGGAATCAGTGAATTATTTCCAAGAGTTTGATAGTCCCAGCGAATTGACACCGGACGTGTTCGGACACGTTTTCGAGAAAACTTCAACGGGAGTCCTGTAGAATTGTCCGGAAAGTCTTCAACGGGTAAGTCTTTTAGTCTTTAGTTTTTAGTTTAGTAGTTAGTAGAATTGTTAGTTAGATTTAGGAAGTAGGTGACAAGATTCCTACAAATGTTTTAGAGCCTTGTTTGCGTTGAAAAAACATGCAGAGGTGTAAACATAGTAGGGATCGAGTCGTAGAAAAGTTGAAGCTTTCGCAGTTCTTTTAAAAGTAAGGGTAGAATTTGTTAGAATAGCCTTTAAATTTCAAGTATGATTGGGTATCATATGGGAGGGCTATTTTAGTCATTATTTTCAAAAATCATAATGGCGTCGAAGTTCTGGCAAAATTTCGGGAAGAAAATTTGTCAGAGTAACGAAATCTTTGTGAAATTCGCCGATTAGGGGTAGAAAGGGCAAAATGGTAATTTTTACCTAAAATGCCAGATATTGTGTCAAATCACTAATGGAAGTGATATTACTCTTATAGGATATCGAATCTACGATTTCTTTGCCCGTCATATTGTTTGAAGTTCACGTTTTTCCGTGAAAGTCGTTTTTCAGCGGTAGTACCTAACGTTGCCAACGAAGGTACGGACGCGTCTTGTAACACTAATCTTGTGCTTCTTAAATGCATATATGTCAAGGATATGTCATAGACCGTTATACAGACAGTTTTAAACAGGTTATGTTTGGAATGCCGTTATGTTTTCCTAGCGGCGAGGACACGAGTGTTTATCGTGGCCTTTGGTGAATAGTGCAGGTGTTGTTGTTATTTACCCTATGGGGCTTTACATATTGCTCTGTGCTTATGTTTTGTCGGCATAATGATCATGCATCTCTAGTATGCTTATGATATCTTGTTGTATTAGCTCTAGAATATCATTGGTTGTATCTTGTGTTGTTTGGGTATGAGGTTAACAGTTACGAGATTCAATGCGTTGAATTGAATCTCAGTTGTAGCTCAGTGGTCGGGAGGACCACGGTTCGTGGATCGAGGCAAGTACCGGAGTAGGCTTGCGGTGAAGATTTATCTATCTTATCGCTTCTGTTTCTTTCTGTTATTTCCTTTCTAAACCTCAGGGTTACTGTAATCATTACAATGTTACACAATGGTTGATGTTTTGGCTAAGAATCCAATTACTCTTTCGCTCTATTGCTCTACTCTGATTGTTTGTTTGAAAAAAAAAAAAAAATTCCGCATTTCAAACTTGGGATGTTACAAATAGTAACCAATTTATAATCAAAGGAGATAAAGAAAGGGTTATGAAGACCCTTAGCCAAATTAACATAAATTAGTAATTGATAATTTTCAAATTAGCTTGT
The DNA here is from genome assembly GCA_025563575.1 of Acacia pycnantha. Taxonomy (NCBI): domain Eukaryota; kingdom Viridiplantae; phylum Streptophyta; class Magnoliopsida; order Fabales; family Fabaceae; genus Acacia; species Acacia pycnantha. The sequence goes on from JAMWYP010000009.1 coordinate 4,874,123, forward strand.
GCTAATTGAGGTTAGTGGCTTATGATTTCAACTTGATTAAGGGGGTAATTAAGCTTAATCAAATCAGCCCCAAAAGTCAACAATTGCAACTAGCATCAATGGTTGAGATTGTTGCCCATATATAATTCAAATCCAATGGTCCCAATTAATCACCTAATTAAGCTAAATCCTTGTGAAATTAATTGGACCAATGAAAACACTTGAACCAAAGGAATTTGCCACATAAAAAACAATTGAAATGGCTAAAGAAAAGGGAGTATGTCGACTGAATTATATTAATGGAGGGAGAGAGGACTTGTCATATAAATTTAGGTTGAAAAGTCAAATTTGGCAACTAGCCAATTGGGTAATTGAGCTATTAGTCATTTTGTTAATTAAAAACACATTAAATGGCTAAATGGGGGAGTATGTCGACCAAATAGTAAATGGATGAGATTAAATTTCATAAAGTGATTTTGAATCTAATGGTTGAGAGAATTTTGGATGAAATTTATTATTAAATAATCAATGGTATATTTAATTAATAAATTGAGAACATTAAATGGCTGAATAAGGAAGCATGTCTGCAGTCCTCATGGAAGGAGGAGATCTGATTTTACAAAGTGAAAATGATCCTATGGTTGTGAAGAAATAAGAAATTTTGGATGGCTTTGGTAGTTACCATTGTAACCTTGGAAGATTGCCTATAAATAGAGGCTTTTCCTCTCCAATTTCTTCACACCAAAACAAATAACACATCTGATCCCAAGTGAGAAGGAGTGACGAAATAGATAAGGGAAAAGGAGGAAGAAAGAGTGTTCAAGATCCAAAGGTGAGTTCTTGAGTCTAAAGCTTTTAGCTTTTAATAGAATGGTGTTTCAATCTAGAAAAGTGTGGGGAAAATTCATTTACTTGTTTTTAAGGCCTTCATTGAATTTAAAACTCAAAATGGGGGTAAAACAATGTTGGGAAATAATTTTTGATATTAATGGAACAAGATTGTGAAAATTGTAGAATTTCCAATTTTAAATCATGTGCTGGCAGAAAACGTTTAAGCTATTATTTTATATATGAAATAATCTTTAAAAATCATGAAATTTTATATGAATAAATTAGACGTATAGGGCTTTCCAAATATATAAAATATGTAGCATCTCGAGTTCTACAGAAGGAGATACAATTTGTTAAAGTTAAGCTTTATTTTTGGAGTTATAAACTGGGCAGCGTTGAGAAAAGATAAACCTGGGAATGATTATTGATGTTCTAGCTTCTGAGAATATTTTTCCTTGAAAATAGACATGTCAAGGGTCATGAGGAATTTTGAATCACTCAAAACTTGTAGAATTAATTATGGTTTTGTAAAGTTAATGAAAAATCTGGGCAAAATGCTGGAAATTGCGTTTTTAATAAAATGTAAGGGTAAAATTGGAATAACAAATCCACTAAGGGTAAAAGGGTCAAATATGAAAAAAATAACTCTTAGGATATTATTCTAAGTAATATGGTAATATGTTAGGATATCCGAGGAATCCGGGGTCGGATTCAAAAGGTCAGACGTTTTGGTAAATACATGGTGGAAGGTACTTCAAGCAACTCTGATGGTTGAAGAAGAAAACCAAGGAAAGAAATTAGTCTATAAGGTAGTGGACTTACCCTACTTGCGTGTAGCTGATATTATTCACTAAAAAAAACAGTTTTTGCGAAGGAAAAAATCCGTCGCAAAAAAGGGCTTTTCCGTCGCAAAAATGCTTTGCGACGGATTTCGTCCGTCGCAAAAACCATCGTCGCAATTGCGACGGATTTCGAAATTTCCATCGCAAATTCGAATTTTTGCGACGGATTTTAAATCCGTCGCAAATTTGCGACGGATATGAAAATTCGTCGTTCGTCGCAATTTGCGACGGAAATTAAATCCGTCGCAATTGCGACGGATTTTTATATCCCTCGCAATTGCGACGGACGCATATTTTTATATCCCTCGCAATTGCGACGAACGCAAATTAAAAAGGAAGTTGTTTGCTAAACATCAACAAGGGACATCACTAGTGCTTTCATGTGACTTACAACCAGACAAAGGAAAGAAGCCAATTATGCCACTTCATTTGAGTCTCCAAGATTTTAATAGTCTGGTCGTACTCCATCCTTACTCTTTTACTTGCATTACCTACTATTATTGGTTATATTTATCTTTTGCACTAAGGCCAATGCATGATTTAAGTGTGGGGGAGGGATTTTGTTCTTACTTTTGGTTTTTGTTCTTTGTTTTCAAAATGAGAAAAAGAAAAATGTTTTTGTTTTTGTTTTTGTTTTTGTTTTTGTTTTGGTTTTTATTCCTTGTGTTCAAAAAAAGGAAGAAAAGTTTTCTTTTGTGAATAATTTCCCTTTTCAAAATAAAAATTAGTTTTTATGAATAATACACTCTCTTTCTATGATTGCTTTACCTCTTGTGAACTTTGACATTTTAGTTTTGATGGATCCTTCTATTTGGGTTGAATTTCTGGACTCTTGAATTATATTTCTTGGTAGTTAATTTTGGGATGCTGGTTGCCTAAGTTGGTATTGACTTTGTGAGATTTTGGGCCTACATGAATGGAATTCATCTTTTGTCATTCTTTCTTTCATGTGTGCATTTGCTCATGATTTGTGTTCTCTAGAACTTGCTCCTTTTCTTTTTGAAACTACATTTTTCACTTACGTGTATAAGTATGATGGAAGCTTGTTTTCTTTCTTTTATTTTCCCCAATTTGGCCAAATAGCATTTTCCCTTGCATTATGATTCCTTTGCTAGCCCCTTTGTGCCTTTTTGACTCATTCTTTTCTAAGCCACATTACAAGCCTAAGCGTAAAATCATTTTATTCCGCACTTTGAAAATTTATTGAGCATTGGTTTCACCTTGATTTTGTGTTTAAATGTGGGGGTTACTCAGGAGTGCAATAGTTTAAGTGTGGGGGGAGATATTTGATTTTTTTTTTTCATTGAGATTATGTATATAGTATAGTTTCTCAAAAAAAAAAAGAAAAAAGAAAAAGAAAAGGGCTTGGAAAGAAAAAAGAAAAGAAAAAGAAAAAAAGAAGAAGAAAGAAAGAAAGAAAAAGGAAAAAAAAATACATAGAAAGAAAGGAGATATATGAGTGAAATAAAAGTTTTCATACATAGAGAATGATTGTGTTAATTAGTGCTCTTTTTAATTTCTTTGGTGCTTAGCCTCTCATTCCATACTATTACTTACCTTCACCCTAGCCCCATTACGACCTTTAATAACAAGCTCTCTTGATTTGTGCATGCATGTGTTATGAGTAGTGGAGAAGTAGAAATTGAGCAAGCTTATGGTAGAACAATTTTCTTGAGTAGAATTTGAGCGATACACTTATTTACCCTATACACTTGAGAGATTGATTGAGGGCATCCTTGAGAGACCATCTTGTGTGGTTAGCATCATTAATTGAGATTGTCATGCTTTATAATTTGAGATGAAAGAAATTCAGTCTTGATTGGTTGATCTTGAGAAGCTTTGTGATCTTTGTTCAACTTTTGAAGTTTGGCAATTGTTAGAAAGAAGAAGTTTTTCTTTTACTTTCTTTTTTCTTTTAATTTTGCCCAGGAGTGCAAAAGGATAAGTATGAGGGAATTTGATAATTGAATATTATTTCACTTATTTGTATCTCTTGGTTAATAATTTAGGAATGTTTAATAGAGAAATAATGGGTTTTATTACTTAATTGGGCTTTAGGCTTTTAATTAGATTAAATTCGTTTTTGGTAATAAAATTCCAGATTTATAGTGCTTTACTATTTTCACCATAACTTTTGATCTAGATATCAGATTAGCTTGATTCTTCTTTCATGTTTTAGATGATTCAGAGAGCTACAATTGTTATGAAGACTCGGAAGGTTGATTTAGACAAGAATATGGACGAAATTGGAGCTAAAGACAGATGCATTTTTCTGGATTTTTATTTTGCCCGAATTTTGTAATAAAAGACCAATTTTTAGAGGTTTCCTATTTTTTAGAGATTTCCTATTGATTAGAGGTTTCCTATTTGTTAGAGGTTTCCTATTTTTTAGAGATTTCCTATTTATTAGAGGTTTCCTATTATTAGGGGATTCCTATTTTTGTTTAGTCATCTCTCCTATATAAGGAGGATTAGATGGTGGCTACAAACATATTATCAATTACGCTTTATGAGACTTTTGAATTAAATTAGAAGCTTATTATTTTCTCTGAGTTGTTCATCATGTTCTTCATCTTTTCTTCTGAGTTTTGCCTAGCCATGCTTGGCTAAGCTTTTGTGGTTGACCCATGGATTGAGGATTCTGTGAATCCAGAGGGCCCGCACTTCAATCGATAACGTAATTCGTTTCGTTTATTTTAATCGGATCCGATTATGATTGCGGAATGGGTATTAGATTTAATACCAGATTGATATCCCAAGGACATAGGTCGGACCGGGTTACAGAGAGTGTTGTGCGATCGCACAGCGAGCTCGCCATGAGTTCGATCAAATGCTAGGCGATCGTCTAGTCGAGGGAGTTTCTGGATAAACGCAGAGATTTCGGTTTGTCCAGAATCAATCACAAGTTCGATTATTATGTTTTCGTCCGATGAAGGTTATGGAATCTCAATTCTGGGTTAATCGTTTTTAATCTAATTAATCTCGTTTTCTAATATTCTGTTCTAGCTTTGCTTCGTTTAAATTGCATCGAAAAACTCCCCCATTCTGGTTACTGTGTTACTTGTTTACTGTTGATTTTAGACCTACTGTGAATTCCTTGAGAGAAACGATCCAGGTTCACTATACTGCAATCTTTATTGAACTTGGTTATTTTGTGAGGGCTCGGCAACTCTCATCACACATATAAAATTCAATTCTCATACTTGTATATTAACTCTATTATTCTCAGATTCATTAAATAAAAATCTTCTCCTTTATTACCTGACATTGGGGTAGGGCATAGCCATTTCATATTTGAGGTCCAAAAGATTCAAAATGCATAAGTATGGTAACCTAGCAATCAATCTATGGGTAGTCACATTCAACTGCAGGAATGCTCACAATATAAATCATGCATCAACAACATGCAGATGTTAGGCCTAAAATTGCATCCACTAAATCAAACACTAAAAAATCATCTAACTCCTTTGGTAGTGGGGGAAATGCAAGCAAAAAAGTAAACCTTGAAAAAAGAAATGTCAGAATGAAGATTCACTAAGATCGGACCTACTAATGATAGACTTTTTAATCCAGCGGATATAAGACCGGACCTAAACTTAGTCTAAAAAGCAATTTTCAACCAGTCTTAAAAGCCTTATTTCTAGTAGTGTTTAACCTGCAACGTTTTATCTATGTAATTTGATTATTTATAGTTTATATGAGACTGGAGGAAGCAAAATAATATATAACCTGCAATTATTGAAATTTCAATTAACAATCATGTTCCTTAATTGTAATATAGTGCAAAAATACCCATTAACTTTTACCCAAAGTGTATATTGCACCATATGCTTTTTGGAGGTGAAAAAATACCCATGGACATTCAAAATGGAAGCAAGAATTTCAATACCGTTAAATATAACCTAAAATTATCATATTTGAATGTTAGGTTATATTTAATAGTCCTAATATTTTTACTCTCATTTTGAATTTTCATCAATATTTTTGAACTTTAAAAAAAAAATATAGTGTTGGACACACTTTTTTTGAAGCTTGTGGGTATTTTTAAATCTTAACTCTTGCCAAAAATATCCTCATTGGAGGAGACCTATCGTGGCAAGCCTTTTATTTTCTTTTCTAAAAAAGTTGGACAAGAAAAAACTTTTTTATCTACAATTAAATATTTTTTCTTTAAAGTGATTTTCACTATTATGTTGTTGTAAATTGTAATCGTCAATCTTATGTGGGCACTGGTCATTATTTATCTTGCATTTTCACAAAATAGTATAATCATCAATACACACACACTATAACACTTTAGTGATCTACGAATTCCGGTTAGGAACCCTCCTCCTCCCTCTTCTTCTATTTTTGACCATTAGATCAACATTTGAATGGTTTAAATTTGATGTTTTATAAATTATTATGAAAATGTTAGATTATAAAAAATAATTAATTAAATACAAATTGCTAAATTTTTATATGAATAATTCAATACTACAATAAAGAAAGTTGAAAAAAAAAATTGTGTAAAACTTATTCTGAACCATTCAAATATTGATCTAATAGTTATAAAAGAAGATGAGGGAAGAGGATGAAAAAAAGAGAGGAGGAATTCATCAGACCGTAAAAATTCAAATACGAGTTTTATTTGGAATCAAAATATGAACCAATAATAAAGGTGAAACCTTAAACTTTATTATCATAATCTAATTCCCAAACCTTAAAACATGATTGATATCTCTCAATCTTATTATATATCATCACTTTCTCCTTTTATTAATTAAACTTCACTATATCCTCCCCCCCCCGAAATTTATTACTATAAAAATCTAAATACCATCAACATGAAACTGTAGGATTAATGGAAGCATAAGTGAGAAAGTCCTCATCTTTCTCCAACACAGCCAAAAATTCTTCAGGCATAGTGATCCAAGCCTCAAGTCCTTTACTTGTGTCAAAGAAAATAACACTATTATGAATTGTTTCTTGTGTTCCTCCTTTATAACCAACCCACAATGGCTTTCCCCATCCAAAATCCAAGTCATTGAACCCTATATTACAACAACTCGAAAACACGAGAGATATCGGCGGCTTCTTATCCTCCATCCCTTCCATTAACATCCCTCCACATTCATCACTAAACAGAAAATCCGGGTCCCTTTCAATCCTCAAGAACAAGTCCTTATCGATGCTTTTGATCTTCGCTCTCATGATTTTCACTAAGTCATTGATACTAATATTATTGTTATTAGTATCCTCTTTTTCATAAAGTATCATGGCAGGCCAGAGAAGGTTTCCCATGGAGTTAGTGGTTAAGGGTTCACCTCTTCTTCTTCTTATGTCCATTATGTGAAGTAATAATACCAAATTAGATGTTATGCCTTTGGTACTATACGCAAGGATCATGTGCTTGGCTATGAAAGATGACAGAACTTGGTAACTTGTAGGCTTCTTTGAAGCTCCATTATTATCATCTTCATCTTTTTCCAAGGTTCTCAGGTTGTTCATGGCTTCCTCATTGAACACGAATCTGTAAGATAAAATTGATTTTTCAATTCAGATAGTATAGAATGCATCCAATTGATATTGAAATTGTTGTTGCCAACAAAAGTTGATGCAGTTAATAAGGATACGAGGTCATTCAAATCGGTAATAATATGAAAATTTTGATGGTATACTAATCTATATATCTATAAGTGTTGTTTGAGCAGGCCAAGACTTGAAACTCAGCCTAAACTGTTTATTAACAAAAAAAAAAACATTAGCCTATATTACGTAAAAGTTTAATTTCCTGAACTTAGCACCATATTACAAATGAAATTTTATCAAGCGTGATTTTTATTATTAATTAATGAAAATTTTACAGGATTTTGAAATTTTCTCCATCTAAATTTTTTCAATTTGAAAAAATTCATGTGTTAAAATTAATTGATTAAAGAATTGGACCTAACAGATATAAGCAAATTATGAATCTAACTTTTTTATAATAATAACCCCCTTAACTTTTTTAGTTTTTGCAAATAACCTTAATTTATCAATTTTATAATATTTGAAACTTTATTTTGATATGCATATAACTTTCTGAAACTTTTAGTTATATACAAATATATACAAATAAACCTCTTAAACTTTAAAGATAAATAATGAATAAAATTAATAGAATAGAAGTTACTACCTAAATGTAAAAATTGAAGGAGGATTTTTTGTTGTTTTAAATCTTTGAAGGTTAATAAAGCTATTTACTTATGAGATAAAGTTATGATGGATTTTGTATAATTTAACCCAAAAAAAGTTATTAAGATTGTTACGAGATGACCTTCTTATTGTGCAACTGGCTTCAATCCCCTTTGAAGAAGAAGTAACAATGCCACCACGCAGACGAGAGAAATCTATGGGAGGGAATAAGGTGAACGCAGATTCGAAATCGGGCAGCGCGTTATCGCCTCTCTGATCCCGGCAAATCGCCGACCACGTCCTCAAGAAGACGGCGCACGAGTTCGCGTCCATGATCGTATGAAGATTACTCACTCCAATGGCCACACCACCACACTCAAAAGTGTTGACCTGAACCATCAAATGAGGCAAGGACGGCGATTCTCCTGGCGGAAGAATCTTGTTGGGATCACATGGCAGAAGCTGGTTCAGAGATTCAAGTTTTGGCGGGCTGAGGAAGTCCGAGATTGTCGTGTTGATGGTGGCTTCGTAATAGAGCGCTCCTTCATCGTTGCAGGCGACGGAAACGAGGTCTTTGCGCCGGCCGGCGAGAGGGTTGAAGATGGTTAGGGTTTCTGAGAGTGAGTGTTTGAGATTGTTATTAGGGTTTGTGAATGTTGGGTAGAATAAGATTACAGGGGAATAGGTGTTGGGATAGAGGATGTCAAAGACACAAAGCTTGAAGATTTTGTTTTCTGGAGAAGTTGGTTTTGATGGTTTGACCATTTCTCTTGAAATCACTTTGATTTCCATTTTGAATGATATGTTAAAAAAACACTGCTTTTTGGTTTGATTTCTAGCTCAATTCTTGTTAGCTATAGAGAGAACCAGCGATGATATATATAATGATATATATAGAGAGAGACACACACACTCAGAGGAAAATGAGTTGATGAATGTCTGTTTCATAATATTATTAATTATCAATCAATATTAGAGGGTGTTTTTTATATCATCAATAGAGGGGTTATATTTTTTTTATAGAAACATTAGAGGTTTTTTTTTTTAACCTGTAAACATTAGAGGGGGTTAGAATAGAATGAAGGGAGTTATATATATATATATATATATATATATATATATATATATATATATATATATATATATATATATAATGAGTTGATGAATGTCTGTTTCATAATATTATTAATTATCAATCAATATTAGAGGGTGTTTTTTATATCATCAATAGAGGGGTTATATTTTTTTTATAGAAACATTAGAGGTTTTTTTTTTAACCTGTAAACATTAGAGGGGGTTAGAATAGAATGAAGGGATATATATATATTTATTTATTTATTTATTTATTTATTTATTTATTTATATAACTCCCTTCATTCTATTCTAACCCCCTCTAATCATTCGGTTATACAAAAGTATGCAAATTATAACTCCATGGATATGTTTAATTTAGGCCCTTGAATTTATAGGATGTTACTGAAGTGCGTAATTTATATAATATATGTGTGTATACACACATATCTACACAAATGTAGGTACATATATATGTGTGTGCGTATATTAATTATTTGAACAATAGTGCGTAGCCAAGAATAGGCTAAAGTATACTTTTAGTCATTTAAGTTTACATGAGGCATACTTTTAGTCCCTTAACATTATAAAATAAACATTTAATCCTATAATTCTAACACCGTTAATTTTGTTAAAGAAAATGCAAACTCAAGTGATAATTGTAACATCTCATTTTCAAAAGCCGAATAAAAAATTTTCATTTAAAATCATCAGAGTAGAGCATCGGAGCAAGAGAGTAACTGATACTTATATTCAAAATGCCAACTGGCTATTGAGCAAGAGAGTAACTGATACTTATATTCAAAATGCCAACTGGCTATTGCAGTAACGATACATTGATCCGAGTGTTTAACGTAAACGTAACTACATAACAACAGAAAGTCTTCAGCCGCTTCTCTATACGTGCTGCTTGCCTTTATCCTCGGTCCTCCCGACCCTGAAGCTATGTTAAGAGCTGAGGCCCAATGCACCGGACCTCAGGTAACGGTTAACCTCATGTTTACATACACACATAGGTATTACAGATATTCACAATCTTAACAGTATATAAACACACAACAAGTGTATCTCACAAACAAGCGTATCTTATCAGCACATAAGCCCCCTGGCAGATGTGTGGCCCTTAGCAAACATATCCCAACAGCACATAAGCCCCCTGGCAGATGTGTGGCCCTTAGCAAACGTACCTCATCAGCACTTAAGCCCCTTGGCATATGTGTGGCCCTTAGCAAGCGTAAACATATCAACAGTACATAAACATACCACAGAGCTATCAGCTACCTCATATAAGCATACCATACACATAGCACATATACGCATACAATAAACGTCAGAGTTAGTGTTACAGTACGCGAACGTACGTACCTTCGTTGATGGAATTTTGGTACGACTGTTGATCAGAGCGTAATCACATATATCCTATAAGGATAATAACGTTTCTATTAATGATCAACATCATAACAGTCATTTTAGTCATAAATGACCATTTTACCCCTGACTTTACTAATTGGCGGAACTTTGCCAGAGCTTCGCTACTTTGACTCTAATCTTCCAAAATTTTGCCATATCTCTATTCCCAACATATTTTCGAAATAAATATCATATTTAACCCTAAAACATGATATCAAAATCATACTTGGAAGATTAAAGATCAAACTAACATTTCTACTATAACTACCGAACTAAAACTAGAACTTGAAACTAGGGACCGAAGAATTTACCCAGCACTTCGCTACTCCTTCTCCAGAGCTCCTCCTTCTCTCTAACCTCTCTCTAAATTCGAAATCACTCTTTGGATTGGTGAGGAATGAAGTGAAGAGATGGTGCCTATTTATAGAAAAAGTTCAAAGGTAACCATGGTAACTTTGGCAACCATGGTTAAATCTCATCCTTCTTCTAAACCATTGTATCAAAACTTAGTGAAGAAGTTTTGATCTCAACCATCCATTCTCTCTCTCTCCTCAAAAATGACGTCATCCAAATGATGTCACCCATGTACTCTTTATGATTTTTACCGATTAATTCCCCTGCTCAGTGTTCTAATCGCGTAATCTTAAATAATCTCACATATTCCTTGACATAATCTTGGAGGTCTATGATATCACTTGAGAAATATTTGGATTAACAAAAATTATGGTCCCATTAAGGGTATTTCCTAGCCTGTTAACCATTTTAGGATAAACGCCGTCGGTTACGGAAATGACAACGGGTAACACCAACTTCGGGACAAAAATTCACTTGTTCATAAAAAGTCCTGATCTTAGAGACCTAGTTCAAGGATTTCAAGATAGGATTTAATTTTTATCGGTTCTCATTTATTCTATTTGCTTTTCAACAAATATCACAAATATCTCTTCTTTTCAAATATCTTCAACTCTTTTCACACACACATACCCCTTTTCACACGTACATCTTTTCCTCTTCCTTTTTCCCTAAAAAACGTCCCCCTCCCCTTATTTTTATTTTTTATTTTGTTTATTTAACTATCCCACATTATCTTATATAAATTAGCAAGAAATTCTCTCATTGGTAGATTCATTATCTTATGGATTAAGGTTCAATTAATTAGAACCATTAGATTTACTTTATTAGATTCAATCTTGGCCTTTCATTGGTTACTAATCTTTAATTAGGGTTTATACATAATTAACTTTGAATATCACCTTTATTCATGCTTAAACAATTAGCCATTAATAATTTATTTAATCACTTACTAATTGTTGATAATTTTCTTCATTAGGATTAATCATTTTCTCACAACTATTGCACTGACATTGGTAATTTATGCACCATGTATTATTTTAAAAATCATGGGACAACTTATGGTCCCCAAAATAATATTTAATTTTTCCTCTTTTATTTCCAAGGGAAATAATCCCAAAAATTACCTAAATTAGAGACAACATACTTTCCTATTTTTAATAAATATTTAATTGCCCCTTAAGATTTATCAGGGTATTTTATGACCCATAAGTTCACGTAGGGTTTTTGGCACTTTATTTCTTCTTATTTCAAGAGAATTTACCCTAGAAAATAAGATAAATACATCCCAATGTTTGAGACCACATATTCACCTATTTCCAATAGGTATTATTTACTAAATTATGATGCTTATCATAAATGAGATTTTTAGGGTATTACAATAATGGTAAAAACTTAAGGGAAAATTATAATAAAGGACCTAAGAAAAATAATATTTATTAAGAAAGACCATAAAAATGATAATTATTTTGAAATACCAGAAATTAAAATAGAAAGACTAAATTGCTCTTAGCCAGATCTTCTTTATCCTCTTTAACTAAATCAGAATCTAATCTGGAGTGATTAATGAATAATGATAAATAGAGACGCAACCAATCAACAGATCCCTTCACCCTTCGGGTCTCTTCAAAACATCACCACCCAGTTCACTTCCAAAGGCCTCATCCTCTACAATGGCCACACCATCCGATTCACCCAGTCTTTCATTTATTTGTCTCCCAGTATTGTTGGTTAACAGCCACAAGTTTTTTTCCCCCAAATAATTCTTAGAGCGACACAACAATTGTGCCTCATTCAGGCTAGCTCCCACACTTTCTACTGCTACTGCTAGTACAATTGCTATTACTATTACTATTTTCTTTTTGTCTCTCTTAATGAGAAGATAAACATTGTAGACCAGAGTTGTCTCTTTTCTCTTGTTTTCATCATCGTAATGAGAATATACCTACGAACAGATCACCTTTGATGCAGTAGGTTACTATATATGTGATTAGATATGGATTTTGTGGGCGAATTTGATGGTGTAGCCGTTGGAGAGGACGACGACGTCTCTAAGGTCGAGGCCTTTGGAAGGGAACTTGGCTTTGATGTTTTGAAGAAACTCGAAGGATGAAGGGATCTGTGATTGGATGCGTCTCTATTTGTCATTAATTATCTATCAATCATTCAAGATTATATTCTAATTTAATTAGAGAGAATATAAAAAATCTAGTTAAGGGCAATTTAGTCTTTCTATTTTAATGTTTTAATTTCTGATCCTTCAAAATTATTACCACTTTTATGGTCTTTCTTAATAAATATTATTTTTCTTAGGTCCTTTATTATAATTTTCCCAAAACTTAAGTGATGATTGTGTAATTAAATGTTATTAGACTTAAATTTAAAATATAGATAAATTGAAATATATATATATATATATATATATATATATATATATATATATATATATATATATATATATATATATATAATTTAATTAAATGCTATTAGTCATCATGAGTTCGCTATGTCATTATTTTCTGTTAGCAACATTAATGTAACGGTGTTAGAATTTTAAAACTAAAAGTATACTAATTAGTCTCAAGAATATGTAAAACTTGATTTGAATCCATGTCCTATTATCATTCTTTTAAAAAAAAATTAAAACTAGCTGAGATGGAGAAAATAACACAGAATAAATATAATTTGTTTTAACAGTCAATTTCAAAATAAATAATAGTTTAAATTAAAACATAAAAATAAAATAGTATATAACGTTTGTGGCCTAGATCGATCTCCACCACTAGAGCACTTTTGAAAGATATTACATGAAAAATGTGCGGCACTATATTTACCCAAATAGCTATACACACACACACACTCCTCCTATATTTCAAAAAAGATTCTTTTGTTCATAATATGCGAAGAGTCATTAATATTTATTTGCTAATTTTATCCAAATAATTAATGTATAAATATAGCTCATCATATTTATCTTGGGCAAGACCTGAGCAACCCTAGCTAGGCAATGTTGTGATGATCAACAAGCTCGAGAAAGTGTGGCAAGTTGGTGGCGTGCTCGGATGTCCGGCAGGCAATGTTCTGGCAAGTGCGTGCAAGGTTCATGGGGGCATGCTTGAACAAGGTCCAGGAAAGGTTTTGGCAAGCTTGAACAGGATCCATACAAAGTTTTGACAAGCTCAAACAGGCTTCAGCCAAGTGTGGGCAACACCGGAACAAGTTTTCCCGCTCGTCAACACTCATCCTTTGGGGAAGAGATCTGGCCATCCAAATATCATCTGGATGGTCCAGATCTCTTTGTTTTTAATTAAAAAAAATCAATATCAGTTAGTATCCTCAAGTATTTTTTTAGTATATGTAAGTACCCTGAAATATTTTTAAAATAATTTTTTAAGATCATGAAGTATTTTTCAGTACTCTGAAGTATCTTTTTAGTCGCAGACTCGCAGTCAGTACTCTGAAATATTTCTTTAGGTTCTAAAAAAAATTAGTGTGTTGACTGGTACTTAAAATTACTTTATGATCTTAAAAAATTATTTTAAGGTACTAACTGATACTAAAAATATACTTCAAGATACTGATACTAAAAAAAAAAAGTATTAAAAAAACAGAGATCTAGACCATCAAAATGAGATCTAGATGACTAGATCTCTAAGAAAGTCGTTCCGGGCAACACCAGGCAAGGTCCAAGAAAACTTGAATCTCTAGTTTTCAAAACCTCATTGATAGTGGTATGTAAAGTTGAAATTTTATTTTATCAAAACATCAGATATATTTAATAAGTTAACTACCATTTTTTATTCAAGTGAATTAGTTGGAAGGGAAATATACTTAGGGTATTGGGTGGAGTACATATTTAGGAAATTCAAAGGTAAGTAAATAATTACAATTTTGAGAAGCTGAGTAAGATTTCCTATACATTTTTAAATTTTATCTTGATTTCATTTTTTTTTTTCTTGCAAAAACTGTTCTTCCTATTTTTTGACAACTGAATAAAAGTGAATAATTAAAATGATTTCTAATATTTAAACGCATAACGTTCGAAAATTAATTGTAGAATCTTGGCTTTGTTTGGGAGTTTGGAAGGAAGGGGAAGGAAAGGAATGCAAGGAGAATGAAGGGGAGGGGATGGAAGGGAAATGAAGGATATTTTCTCCCCTTGTTTGGGAGTTAAAAAAATAGTAAGGGAAGAAGATGGAGGATTAATGATTTATTTTTACCATTTTGTCATTTTCTTTAATAATTAATATAATTATTATATTTTTCAAATAAATTTAAATTTTCTAAAAAATTTATTTATGTAATTTTTATATTCAAAAATTATTTATGTGGTGGTGGTGGCGGCGGTGGCGGCGGCGGTGGTGGGGTGGTGGTGGTGGTGGCGGCGGCGGTGAGGTGGTGGTGGCGGCAGTGGCGGTAGTGTGGTGGTGGTGGTGGTGAATAAGGGTAACAAAGTAATTATTCTATTTCCCCTCTTAAAACCCCTCATATTGGGGGAACTTTATTTTTTAGAAGAATGAGGATTTTGGGGGATTTGTAAAAATCCCTAATTCCCTCCCCTCCTATTTTTAAAACTTGCAAACAAGGGAATGGACTACCAAAACCCTCCATTTCCTTTCCTTTCCCTCCAAAATGGAACTCCCAAACAAAGCCGAGATAGGAAGTTATCAAATCAGTAGGCTTACGTTGAATATAAGATGTTATAGTTACTTGTGCTAAGCAAATCAAGGGTGAACAAATTTAAAAATAATCTAATTTAACCAAAACACTCAATATGTTGCTTAAAAATTGATTTATGTTATAAATATTAGATTATGTGGTGATAACCATACCTACCCCCAAACTCTTAGGGTGTGCATGAGAACCATTCTATTCCCCAGCACTAATTCTGAGATGAAACAGTTTTTTCTAATTCTGTGCCTGGGAAAAGTTTTGAGAATCAGAATTACGTTTGTTAACTCATTTTATTTTTACTTAGAGAATCAGAATTACGTTTGTTAACACATTTTATTTTTATTTATGTAATTTTTATATTCAAAAAATTATTTATGTGGTGGTGGCGGTGGTGATGGCAGTGGGGGTGGTGGCGGGGTGGTGGCGGCGGCGGTGGGGGTGGTGGTGGTGGCGGTGACGGTGGTGGCGGTGCGGTGGGGGTTGTGGTGGCAGCGGCGGTGGTGGTGGCAGCGGTGGTGGTGGTGGTGGTGGTGCGGTGGCGACGACGACGGTGATGGCGGTGGTGGTGGCGGTGGTGGTGGTCGCCGCGGCAGCGGTGGTGGTGCGGTGGCGGTAGCGGTGGTGGAGAAGAGAGAAGGGGAAAAATAGATTCTGGCTTTGTGTCCTGGAATAGAAAAGCAGAAATTTTCTGCTTCTTTTTTTTATTCCCCAGCACAAAAAAGAAATTGGTTCATCCTAGGAACAAGAAAAAAAAAAACCGGATTTACCAAACACAATTCCTATCCAATTTTGTTCCTGGGAACAGAAATAAAGGAAAAACTCATTCTGGGAGCGTTATCATGCACACCCTTAACCTTTCATATTTTACACTCCATAACTTCTCTAATGAATTTTTTTTTGTTTTTAAGTTCAAATGTTACATATTGTACACTTGTGAGAATTCATTTTATTATATGTTCTGTGTAATTTTTTATTGAGGTAGGAGGCCTATAAATATTTATGAATCTCTTATGTTTTCTTATTTTCATAATTATTTATGGATTAAATTAATTATAAGTGACAGTATGGAAGGGAGTTGATGGGCTCTAGTTGGGATGTTTTAGTAATCACAATTCACGGAAGATCGCCCATTAATTGAGGAAATGGGCTTTCCTTCTTTTCTTTTTTTGTGCATCAATTATTTGAGGAAATCGGCTCTCCTTCAAGAATGGGCCCAAGAAACAATATTAAAAAAAACTAAGAGATTGGGTAAAAAAAATAGGGCATTGGTACTCTGTATATACAAAATTTACTGAGATATATCAAAAAAAAAAATTTACTGAGTACCGATAAAGGTTGGTCCAATGTATAAAATTTAATTTAATGGGTAAAGAAGTTGGCTCACAAGTCTGGAAATGCTCACTCGTCATCTCCCCCTCTGGCTTGGCAACCCCCACCGAATGGTTGGCTCAAGCTCAATGTGGATGGGGCGATGGTTTTAAGTTCTAGGAGGGCTGATGCGGTGGTGTTTTACGTGACAGCAAGGGCAAGTGGTTGGTGGGTTTCACAAAGATGCTTGGTATATGTAGTGCTCAGTCAGCTGAGGGGTGGACAATGGTTGAGGGTTTGAGTTTGGCTTGGGATCTTGGTTTCAAACGTATAGTTCTCGAGTCAGATGCTGCTGATCTTATTATTCATTTAGCTGATGTGGCTGATTGTAATGACTCTCTGTTGATGTCAAACATTAGATCGCATGTAACACCCCAAATTTCATACGTCAAAAGGTGTCGGATGACACTTGGTTTTAGAAAATTCAACAGAGTTTGAGGTGCTACATCAGAGTACTGCGGAAACGGAGAGCAATGCACTAACAATTGGACAATGATGAGTAGCTGATATGAAATACCCCGACATATGATGATATCAGGCGTATGTTGGTTAAATTGAAAATCTCGAAGGAATATTCATGTGATACAATATACAGAGCTTTGTACAATTACATTTCTCAAAAAGTAACTATACAACCTAGACCAAGCCTTGACTAGACTTGGGGCGATGAACCTAACTCCGTTAACTGAACAGAATGGCTAGGTATGTGTCTATCATGGGGGCTTCACCGAGTTCACGGCGACTTATTGGCTGACCCACATAGACTAGCCTTGCCTTCGGCACCAACTATTCGAAGTAACTTTATTAGATCCATGCCTGATAACAGGCTCTGATAATCTTCTTCCGGCTCTTGACTCGACCCTCGGCGCATTATTACGACTTTGCCCCTTGGTTCCTCTCTAAGGCTCCGTCTACCGGTGCCTTCTCTGTTCATGATCCTTACATGTACTATCATTTAAGACTGAGGTCTAATGCCCACATACCGGACCTCAGGTAACGGTTAACCTCATGTTTACATACACACATATGTATTACTGATACTCACAACCTTAACAGTATATAAACACACAACAAATGTATCACACACAACAAGCGTATCTCAATAGCACATGAGTCCCCTGACAGATGTGTGGCCCTTAGCAAACGTATCCAGACAGAATGTGTAGTAGCACATAGGCACCCCGGCAGAACGTGTAGCAACACATAGGCACCCCGGCAGAACGTGTAGCAGCACATAGGCCCCCCATGAATGTAAACTTATCAACAGTACATAGACATACAGCAAAGCTATCAGCTACCACATACAATACACATATCACATATATGCATACAATAAACATCAGAGTTAGTGTTACAGTACGCGAACGTACCTTCGTTGACGAAATTTCGGAGCGACTGTTGATCAGAGCGTAATCACAGATATCCTATAAGGATAATAACGTATTTGTTAATGATCAACATTATAACAGTCATTTTAGTCACAAATGACTATTTTACCCCTGACTTTGCTAACCGGCGGAATTTCGCCAGAGCTTCGCTACTTTGACTCTAATCTTCCAAAATTTTGCCATATCTCTATCTCCATCATATTTTCAAAATAAATACCATATTTAACCTTAAAACATGATATCAAAATTATACTTGGAAGATTAAAGATCAAACTAACATCTATACTAAAACTACCGATTGAAAGACTAGAACTTAAAACTAGGGACCGAAGAAATTACCCAGAACTTTGCTACTCCTTCTCCAGAGCTCCTCCTTCTCTCTAAACTCTCTCTCTCTCTCTATTTCGAAATTGTTCTTGAATTGGTGAGGAATGAAGTGAAGAGAAGGTGCCTATTTATAGAATTTTGGCATGGCATGCTTGGTAAATAACTCCAACTTCTTCTTCAATATGAGCCCTTAGATCTAGGTTTTCCTTTCATCTTTAATCTCCACCCTTCATCCTTCCTTCTTTCCTCCATATGACATCATCCATATGATGTCATCCATGTGCTTCTTTATGAATTCTACCGATAAATTGCCCTGACGGTAACGAAAATGACTTCGGAGATAACCAACTCCGGGACAAAAATTCTGTAACATCCCAGTTTCAAAAGCAGTATATTTTTTTTTCATCAGAGTAGAGCATCGGAGCATAAGAGTAACTGATATATATTCAAAATGCCAACTGGCTAATTACAGTAACAGTACATGATTCGAGTGTTTTCAAATGTAAACAACAACAGAAGTGTCTCCTGGCGATTCCCACACCGTGGCAACAAAAGACAGTCTTCAGCCGAGTCTCTATGCGTGCTGCTTACTCTTCTCTTCGGCCCTTGGTTCTCCCGATCCTGACGCTATGTTAAGAGCTAAGGTCCGCACCGGACCTCAGGTAACGGTTAACCTCATGCTTACATACACACATAAGTATTACAGATATCCACAACCTTAACATTATATAAACACTCAACAAATGTATCATACAATCAAGCGTATCCTATCAGCACATAAGCCCCCTGGCAGATGTGTGGCCCCTAGCAAACGTATCACATAAAATGTGTGGCCCTTAGCAAACGCATCCCAATAGCACATATAATGTGTGGCCCTTAGCAAACGTGAACATATCAACAGTACATAAACATACAGCAAAGTATTCATCCATCACACATAGGCATAACATAAACATAACACATATACGTATACCATAAACATCAGTGTTAATGTTACAATACGCGAACGTACCTTCGTTGACGATATTCGGTACGTCTGACGGTCGGAACGTAATTACAGATATCCTATAAGGATAACAGCGTATTCATTAATGATCAATCATTATAACGGACATTTGAGTCCTAAATTACCATTTTACCCCTGACCCTACTAATTGGCGGAATTTCGCCAGATCTTCGTTACTTTGACTCTAATCTTCCAAAATTTTGCCATAACTCTAACTCCAACATATTTTTCGAAATAAACATCATATTTATCCCTAAAACATTATATCTAAACTAACTTGAAAGATTAAAGATCAAACTAACATTCCTACTATAACTACCAAACGAAAGACTAGAACTTAAGACTAGGGACCGAAAAACTTACCCTTGAAGAACTTCCTACTCCTTCTCTAGAGATTCTCTCTCTAACTTCTCTCTAGGATTTTTTTTGAATTGGTGAAGAATGAAGAGCAAATGGAAGGCTATTTATAGGCATTGTTGGGGGCAAATTTACACTTTTCTTCTTTATTTTCTAGCTATTGATTTTAGGGTTTTAGTTCAAATCCAATCTCCTTCATACAACAAGGATGCCGACCTCCCATGCCCCAAAATTCAACAAAATGATGTCATCCCCCTTATGTCATCCCTTGCTTTATGGTATTCAACCGATAAAGTTCCATGTTCGGTGTTCTAATCGCGTAATCTTGAAGAATCTCAGAAATTCCTTAGCATAGCCCTGAAGATCTAAACTTCCTCTTTAAAAGTATCTGGGTTAACTAAATTTTTGATCCCATTAAGGGTATTTCCTATCCTGTTGAACATTTTCGGATAACTGCCGTCGGTTATGGAAATTACTTCGGGTAACGTCAATTTCGGGACAAAAATTCACTGATCCATAATATGTCCAGTTGTTTACCACCTAATCCAAGGATTTCAGGGTAGGATTTAATTTCTATCGGTTCTCATTTATCCCATTTGCTTTTTACACAAATATCCCATTTTATATTATATTTTATTCAATAATATCATGATATTATTTTGCAAAACTTACACCTCATTATCCCTTAAATTTCGGCCAGCTCCCTCTTGGACTTTTTTATTTATTTTTTAATCAATTTATATTATTTCAATTATCTTATATTTATTCCACAAATTCTCCCATTGGTCCTTTCTATTTAACATGGATTAAGGCATTTTAATTGTTAGAAATTATGGTAGCCTTTGATCTTGCTTTATTAGATTAGATCTCATCCATTGATTAATGTTTAATTTGTAGGAATTGATTAGCAAGCTTAATTAGGGCCTTAATCCTATGATTAGTAATCTTTTAGGATTAGGGTTTTCATATACTTAATCTCATACATTTTTCTTAATCTTTTCTAATTAATTAGAAAGTATCTTTTATGCTAATTTTAGCCATAAACATTTAATTAAGGGGTTTTACATAATTAACCTTGGATATTCCCTTAATTCATGCTTAAACAATTAACCAATAATTATTTATTTAATCACTTACTAATTATTGACAATTTTCTTAATTAGTACTAATCATTTTCTCACAACTATTTTACAGACATTGGTATTTTATGTCCCATGTAAAATATTAAAAATCATGGGGTCAATTATGTTTCCCAAAATAATATTTAATTTCGCCTCATTGTTTTCCAGGGAAAATAATCCCAAAAATTATCTAAATTAGAGACAACATACTCTCTAATTTTTAATAATTATTTCATTACCTCTCCGGATTTATCATAGTATTTTACGACTCATACGGCATTTAGGGCTTGTTTGGCACTATATCTCTTCTATTTTCAATAGAAATAGCCCTAGAAATAATACCTAATTTTGAGACCACATATTCACCTATTTCCAATAGGTATTATTTATTAAATTATAATATTCCAGATAAATGATTATCCGGGTATTACAAATTCACTTGCTTATAATATGTCCTGATGTTAAATAATTAGTTCCCATATTTCAAGATACGATTTAACTTCTATCGGTTCTCATTTATAGGATAAACCCTGTCGGTTACGGAAATGACATCGGAGATAACCAACTCCGGGATAAAATTACACTTGTTCATAATATGACCTGATGTTTAATACTTAGTTCAAGGATTTCAAGATATGATTTAATTTCTATCGGTTCTCATTTATCCTATTTGCTTTTTACAAAATATCTCTTCTACTTTTCCATTTTTCCTTCCACTTGCAAATGCTTTCATACTACACCATTTCAACATTTTCTCTCTCTTTCCCTCTTCAAAATTTCGACTCCCTCCCCCCAAATTTTGACTTTTCAATTCTCTTTTTAATTACTTAATTTATGCTTTAATTATCTTAATTTAATTAGTAAGAAATTCTCCCATTGGCTCTTAAGCATTATCATGGATTTAGACATTTTATTTGTTAGAATTTTTGTAGGCCTTTGATCTTACTTTATGAGATTAAATCCCAACCATTAATTAATGTTTGACTTGTCAAAGTTGCTTAATAAAATTGCTTAGTGTCTTAATCCCCTGATTAGTGATTTTTTGTTGATCAATTATGCTTTAGGAATTTCATGTATCTAATATTATACATTTCTTTAATCATTCCCAATTAATTAGCAATTATTCTTATGCTAATTTTAACCCTTTATTGGTCATTAACCTCTAATTAGGGGTTGCATATAATTAACTTTGGATATTACCTTTATTCATGCTTAAACAATTAGCAATTAATTATTTCTTTAATCACTTACTAATTGTTGACAATTTTATTAATTTGGATTAACTATTTTCTCACAACTATTGTACTGACATTGGTAATTTATGCACCAAGTATTATTTTAAAAATCACGGGGCAACTTATGTTCCCCAAAATAATATTAAATTTTGCCTCATTATTTTCCAAGGAAAATAATCCCATAAATTACCTAAATTAGAGACAACATACTTTCTAATTTTTAATAAATATTTAATTGCCTCTTAGGACCTGTCATAATATTCTCATGGTATTTTATAACCCATAAGTGTATTTAGGGCTTTTTGGCACTTTATCCCTTCTAATTTCAAGAGAAGTCACCCATAAAATACACTATAAAATTTGAGACCTCATATTCACCTATTTCCAATAGGTATTATTTACTAAATTATGATACTTATCATAAGTGAGATTTTTAGGGTATTTCATCGCAGTTGGGAAGAGACTGGTCTGTAGAGCTGAGATTTGTACCGCGATAATTTAACCGTGTTGTTGATGCTTTAGCAAAGCTGGGTTTGTCAAAGTCTGACTTTTTGAAGGATTGCCCTCTTATAGGGTTGATCAAGAGTCTTTGGGAGTTGTCTCCCCTAGTAGTGTTATTTCTTAACTTTTCTGTATTTTGGCTCCTAGCCATCATTTGTATCCAAAAAAAAAAAAAAGTTGGGTCACAAGTTTAAATCCTACTGATATTAGGACATTATTGGTGAGTAATCTATAAGTATTATTTAAGTTTGAAGGCATGTGCTTTAGTGAATAAGTACCACAACGTTGAATATTGTGAGTTTGAAAGTGGCAACGATTTCGTTCCCAGATGTTACATGGGGTTGTCAAGTCAAATTGACATATATGACTATGTTACTTCCTTGGCCATAACAACTTCTTTATTTTCTTGTTTAAAATTACCTCGTGTTTCTAACATATAAGAGCTAAGCTAGTTACTAGTTGGATTGGACCCAAAATATAATATTTTTAGTCTATTTTACCTCTCATATTTATTATTTTCCCCCAAATTAATATATTACATAAAGATATTTAGAAAGATCATGTCACAAATGTTTAAAGTAACTAATTTATTTTATTTTCTTAGCTATGATATGAGGGAGTGAGGGTACATATTTGTTTTTCTTATTTTGAATAATAGCATGTGTAACACCACTACTAGAAAAAAGGCCTATAGAACCGCTATATCTAAACCTTTATAGGTAGAGATAGTTTAAAAAATATGATCAGTGATATTTTGGTAAATATTGATACAACTTAAGACCAATCGTACTTCCTCGCGGTCTAAATAATATTTTCTAGACTAATTGTAGCATAATGTGGTCTCAATAATTATAGAATATTATGAAAATTTAAAATTTTAAGTTCTTTTTAGACTAGACACTTATAATCTGGTTTAAATATCCTTTTAAAAACCATCATTTCTATATACCTTATCTTAAACGTTTTAAAGTTTTTTCAGTTTCCAAGGTAAACTTCGCAACTACACATTTCTTCGAAATCTAAAATTACTTCAATAAATGTAACATTCATTCATCTTGTCTATTTAAACTTCTCGTTCCTTTTCTTTCTTCAAACCTAGCTCCCTTATCTTTTCCTCTCTTGAATATCATCAATATGGTGAGACACATGAGAACTGCTTAAGTTCATCCTCCTTCTCCTTCTCGTTCTCTACTGCCTCCACTGCCTCTTCCACAACCGTTAGCCAAGCAACTTCTTGAGAACCTCAATGAAAGGATGACTCACATAGAGAGACGCCTCGAAAGGCTCTTCACCTTGCTGTACACTATCAACAACAAGTTGAACCGTATGCTCAATATCAATAATGATGTCAAGTACAATTTTTTCAAAGAACCCTCTTCCTCTTCCTCTTCTTCCACCTTTGCCTTCGACGATGAGGAGGAAGATTGAGGGTTTTCTTTATTATGTAAAATTTGTTTTTTAATATAATCAATGAGGTTAACAAAAAAAATTATAACATTAATGAAAACAAAATATTTCTAATCTTGATCTTGAAAGTCTCTTGTATCTTTGTTCCGTTATTGTTTCTATCTCTAGCTTGCTAAGTTAATTTTATAATAGATATAATTCATTAGTAAATTAGATTATCTGCAATATTGTTAAATATATAATTTGATTATATCCACTTGTTGTATTAGCATAAGGTCTAAATATGTTAATATAAACTGTCATTTAACTATTAACCAATCTAAATGTCATTTATTTTTCTAATGTTCAATTTTTATTTATACCGGATAAGATGTGCATCCAGTCTTATAATAATTATTTAGATTGCGTTTTCAAAGATGACCAGTCTAAACACGTAACATTTCAACTTTACGACATGGGCGATGGTGATAACATCGCCTTTGAGAGTAAGTCGTTCCAGCCTACCAATTTCAAAAATTTCTTCCCTAAAGGCGATGAAAATTTACCTATCGTTCGGTGCGCTTTTTAAAATTATGCTTTATTATCACTTAATTTAAGTTTAATTTGTTTTCAAACGTATTAAACTCACAACTAACATTTTCTTCCCACCTTTTTTGTAGCAACGGCGATAAAGATTGATTGCAAAGCATATGTTTATCTTACTGTAATCACTCTATATTTTTTTTATATAAAAAAAACTAATAGATTTTTTGTAGCAATTTCACAATCACTACAAAAAAAATTTAAAAAAAAAAAAACTGCTACAAAAATAAAAACAATTATAAACACCATCACTTTAAGGGTTACAAATTAAAATCGCTACAAAATTGTCACATAAACTGCTACAAATTTGACGTAGATATTCCTATAAATACCATCGTCACACCTCATTTGACACACTTCTTCATTTCTTTCTCCCAACTTCTCTTTCGTTTTCTGTTTCCATCAACGTTTTCTAGAGACATTAAGGTTGAGCGAGCTTATCAAATATGGTAAATATTTTTTCACTTCTCTTCTTTTCATTTTTTCACTTTCTTATAATTCTTTGATACTATTTTTTTTATGCAAAACGTTAAGGACATTCCCTCAAAATTATTCTATAATCATCAACATTCATTTCATAATCCAATATCATCTAGTGAACATCATAATATAATTTTCTATTATCTACACATTCTCAGTATTAGAGCTATATAATATCCATAATTAAATATCATCTACTAGTACTCCCTCCGTCCCTAATTATAGGAGCAATTTAACCGATTTTGGAAGAATTAAGGAGAGAAGTTAAATTAGTTAATTTTACTCATTTTCCTAAAATGTCCTTATATAAATTTAAAATGACACAAGTTGCCTTAATTATAAGTGTTTCTAATTTATCTTATGTTAGATACTCATGACATATTAGTTTATATATGTATATTAGTTGCTTTTTTATATAGCCATGTGTATACATATAGATCTAATTTTCTTTCCACACGCTTTCTAATTGAAATAATGGTCTTGCTATATAAACATATATGTGTGTGTGTGTATATGTGTATACATATAGATCTTTCTACACACACACACACACACATATATGTTTATATATGTGTGAGTGTTCACACATATATATCTACACATATATATATTGACACACATAAACACGAATATACATATATATGTAAACACACATATATATAATGCTCCTAATAATAAGTATAAATAGGGGTATTATAGGAAAAAATTGACAAAAGTTAAAACTTGCTCTAATAATTAGGACCAAAACTAACTCCAAAATTTGCTCCTATAATTAGGAACGGAGGGAGTAATATTTTTTAAAATGTTAATATTTATCATATCAATTATCACTTAAATAATGACACTAAAATGATAACATAAGAAAAAAATGACTCAAATTACGGATTTTTTTTTTTTAAATGTAATGTTTTTGTAGTGGTTTTATAAAACCGCTACAACTTTTGAGAAAAAAAATGGCACATTTTTTAAAATTTTCATCTAAATATGTAGCCATTGTACAACCGCTACAAAATTAGTATATCCTATAGTGGTTTCATAATTTCATCCAATATTGTATAGCAGTTTAAAAAATCGCTACAAACTTTTGCCGCCAATTTGTAAAAATTCGTGGACATAATTAGTAGTGGTTTATAACCGCTATGAAGTTGTCCAATTTCATCTTTTAGCCGTTTCTTAACCGCTACAAAATGTTAACACAATATGGTATCTGGATGTCATCCTGTAGCAGTGATACCGAATTCCTACAGTTTCAGTAGCGGTTTTGTAACATCCCATTTTGAAACGCGGAGTTTTTTTTTTCAATCATTAGGAAAACATAACGGTATTACAAGACATAACCCGTATAAAACTGTCTGTATAACGGTCTACGAACATATCTAAGACATATATGCATTTAATCTGCACAAGATTAGTGTTACAGTACGCGTCTGTACCTTCGTTGATGTACGTAGATGTTTCTGGCGAAAACTGTACTTTCTGACGGAAAACAGCGGTTTGTCCGACAGCAGTACGTTGGACAGCGTAACGGCAGCAAACTAGGATTTTTGACGTCCTATAAGAGTAATATCACTTCCATTAGTGATTTGACACAATAACTGGCATTTTAGGTAAAAATTACCATTTTGCCCCTATACCCCTAATTGGCGGAATTTCGCCAGCACTTCGCTACTTACACTTTTCGGGGACTCAATCCGTACCAAGTTTTACCTCTTTAGGCATCTTTCAATGCAATGAGGCCTAAAACAATAGTAGGAATTTCACTCCCTACTTACTAAAACTATCTAACAATTCTACTAACTACCGAACTAAAAAGCTAAAGACCGAAGGACTTACCCGTTGAAGACTTCTGCAGAACTTTTTTCCAGAGCTTCTCTCTCTACTTTCTCCCTCTAGATTTCGGCCAAGGAAGAAGTGAAAATGGTGTGAAGAAATATGAAGAAGCACTTGGCTATTTATAGAGAAACCTAGGGATATGTTGGGAATTTTCCAAATTGTTCTTAACCTTGGAAAATCAAGACAAAAATGGTGTAAAATTCTTGTCCACCAATGCCTCTTGGTCGACATACTTGAGTGATGTGGCAGCCCAAGATTGGTCCAAAATTGGTGAATTGGCTTGCTTTAAGCCTGGTCTAATAGAATTTCCCCGTTCGGTACCCGATTCGCGTGATTTCGGAGAAATCTCAAACTTCTGAATTCATAACTCTGAATATCTTCTCGTACTCATCAATAATATCTAATTTAACTTAGATTTCGGTCTATTACAGGGTTCCAACAAATCCAGTTGAAGTTTTCGAAAATGTGTCCGAACGCGCCCGGTTTGAACGCATTTCGGAATCATCAACTTCTTCGAAAAATTCACCGATTCCAAATATGTCCAGATAAATTCAAACTCATTCCTAGATATTGAGTTAGAATTTATTTTCTTCAGATCCTAAAATGTGCCTATCTACATTTTTCCCTATTTTGTTTTATTAGGAAAATGTACAAACTACTTCGAATTAACTTCTGGAAGAGTCTAACGGAAGATAAAATTCCACTGATTAATATTCTATCCTGACTTTGGAAATCCCATTCCTAGATCTCTAGATAGGATCTGTTTCCTAATTATTAAATTACTATTCATCATTTTTACTTTAATTAATTATATTATTAAAATATTTGCAACTTGCAACATTTTATCTTTCATTTCTTTTTTTTTTTTTTCCTTTTTCTTGGCTCATTTTCGGCTGGCCCTTCTTTTATTTTTAATAAATATTTATTTTTTATTTAATTAATTATTTACTTATTTACTTATTTACTTTTTTCCCAAAAATTCCACAAAATTATCTAATTGGTCCATTCTTGTATTTAGGCCTAAAAATACCTAAACTCAACTATTTTCCTCCAAAATTTCCAATTAATTAGTAAACATGTTTTTACTAATTTTAAAACACAAACCACTAATTTTAGGGTTTTACATAATTACTTGTGAATTTCCTTTGCTTATGGTTAAGTAATTAGCTCAATATTACTTAATTACTTAATTATCACAAGTTGATAATTTTCTTACTTAGAACACCTCATTACCTTCATACTTTTGCATTAACATTAGGACTTCCATGCCTCTTACATTATTCTATAATTTACAAGGGTGTTTTGGTCTTTTATTACTTCTTGAACATTTTTATTCAATTTCTCCAAGTTCATAATTTATCAAATTATCATAATTAGAGATAATATATTCTCCTAATTCACTTGGTCATTTTGCTGCCTTTTAGGATTTTTCACAATTTTTCCTAAGTCTTTTACCCTTTCCAGGGGTATTTTGGTCATTTTGGCACTTAGGCCCTTAAATTCCCTGATTTCCTACAGAATTTCAACTTAGAATAATAGGCTAAATTCACATAAGTCAGGAGACATTACTTTCATTTATCAGAAATATCCAATTTATTCATAATAGTCCAGATAATAAAATCTGGGTATTACAGGTTTCGATATGTGAGTAGCGGTTTTTATAAACCGCTACAAAACATCTTGTCATGGTACATTTTGTAATGTTTTTTTGTGACCCTTACGCATGTCGTTAGTAGCGGTTAAAATCACTACAAATACGCACTTTTGAACGCTACAAAAGGCCCTTTTTTTTAAGTGTCGGACGTAGGTCTACTCTTAATAATGACAGACTTTTTAAACCGATTGATACAAAAATGGACCTAAACCCAGTATAAAAAACAATTTTAAACCGGTTTTAAAAGTGTTTTTTCCAGTAGTGTTTAACTAATATGTTTTATCTATGTAATTTGATTATTTATAGCTTATATATGAGACCGGATGAAGCAAAAATATATAACCTCCAATTATTGAAATTAACAATCATGTTCCATCATTGTTATATTAAAAAAAAAAAAAAATCATTGCCAAAAGGGTTAAGGTGCAAAAATATCCATTAGCTTTTTCCCAAAGTATATCTTACACCATATGTTTTTTGGAGGTACAAAAATACCCATGGACATTCAAAATGAAAGCAAGAATTTCAATACCATTAAATATAGGGAAAAACACTTCTCATGTTGTAAGAGAAGTGTTTTCTCATGTCATACACACATGAAATGGTGGGACCCCCCCCACGCGCGCGCGCGCGCACACACACATATATACATATATATATATAATTAATATTATATATATACGTGGGTCCACCATTTCATGTGTGTAGGAATCTTTTTCTTCTCATGCAAC
Organism: Acacia pycnantha; assembly: GCA_025563575.1. Taxonomy (NCBI): domain Eukaryota; kingdom Viridiplantae; phylum Streptophyta; class Magnoliopsida; order Fabales; family Fabaceae; genus Acacia; species Acacia pycnantha. Next base: position 4,903,427 of record JAMWYP010000009.1, read on the forward strand.
ATGAGAAGTTTAAACCCCTTAAATATAACCTAAAACTAAATGTATATTTGATTGTTAGGTAATATTTAACGGTCCTAATATTCTTACTCCCATTTTAAATGTCCATATTTTTTAACTTTCAAAAAATATATAGTGCCGAAGCGAACGCACTCTTGTTGAAGCTAGTGGGTATTTTTAAATCTTAACTCTTGCCAAAAATATCCTCGTTGGAGGAGACCTATCGTGGCAAGCCTCTTTTTGCCTAAAAAAGTTTGACCAGAAGAAACTTTTTTGATTTACAATTAAATATTTTTTTCTTTAAATTGAATTTCACTATTATGTTGTTATAAATTGTAATTGTCAATCTTATGTGGGCACTGGTCATTATTTATCTTGCATTTTCACAAAATAGTATAATCATCAATAAATATATATATGTAAGGGGACAGGCCCCAAACTCGATACAATATACTCCCTCTTATCCTAATTATAGGAGAAAATTTTGGAGTTAGTTTTGGTCCTAATTATAAGAGCAAGTTTTAACTTTTGTCAATTTTTTTCCTATAATACCCCTATTTATACTTTTTCAATAATAATTAAAAACAATAATAATTTAATAATACATCTATATATTTTATAAAATAAATAATGTTTGCAACTCATTAATGTCATATACACCTAAATTATACTTTTTATTATAAATACGAAGCATGTAATCTATAAAGAGAATTATGTGTATTTTCTCATTAATGTCAGAGTATTTTATAAGTTGCGTAAATTCTACTGAATCTATTATAAATACCCAGTGAAGTGGCGGGTTGCTTCAAAGGGCAAAACCAGAGGAAAAAAATCTGTAGTGTATCCTAATGGCGATAAAATTTAGGAGGCAAAACAATCACCAAAGGAACAACTGAAATATCAATCAATATTCCCTTAATGAGAAAATACACCTAAAATACTTTTTATAGATTATACACTTTAAATTTTGGGTAAGGGTATTTTAGGAAAATACACATAATTAACTAATTTAACTTCCTTCCTTAATCCCTTCAAATTTTGATAATTTGCTCCTATAATTAGGACGGGGGGAGTAACACTTTAGTGATCTACCCCTCTTCCCTCTTCTTCTATTTTTAACAATTAGATCAACATTTGAATGTTTTAGATTTGATCTTTTATAAAATTATTATTAAAATATTAAATTATAAAAAAATAATTAATTAAATATAAATTGCTAAATTTTTATTTGAATAATTCAATACTACTGCAACATACAAAAAAAAAAAATTTGTCGCAAAAAAGCTTTGCAACGAACTCACGTCTGTCACAAAAAATCTCATCACAAAGCAGATTTTGCGACAGAAAATTGAAGTTCCGTCGCAATTTACAACAGAATAAGATTTCCGTCGCAAAATATGAGTTTTGAGACGGAATACGATTTCAGTCGCATTGATTTTTGCAACGGAATCAGATTTCCGTCACAACCTTAGATTTTGCGACAGAATCCTGATTCTGTCACAAATCACAGAGTTTTGCGATGGAATCGTATATCGTTGCAAAACTCAAGTAATAAAAAAAAATACAAAATAAAAAAGAAATGTATATAATGAAAATATGTAATAACAATCATAAGAGTTAACATATAAAAACCGAAATATAAATAATAATGTTGCCAACAAAATGGACTAAAAAAAAGGCCTAAACAGCAGCAGTATGGTCATCATCACCAAGAGCCGACCCCGTACCCTTGCCTTTCAATAGGGACTAGAGAAGATCCTGCATTTGCTTCATCATCTTTGCTTGCTAAGCCATCATCTGCTCTTATCGGTTCAGCTTCTCTCCTTGCTGATTCAGCTGATCTACTTGCTGACTCACCAGCTATTCTAAAGCCTTCACTGAAAGACTTGGCTATCACCCAAGAGGGGGGTGAATTGGGTGTCTGATTAAAAACTTAGAATTTTAAGAATCTTTTCGCAACTTACTGAAAGTAGTTTGAATGACAATAATAATTTACAAAGTGATAAGCAATCATTCAAACATATATGTTGGGAATGTATGAGATAAGGGAAGAGAATATGCAAACTGTGATTTATACTGGTTCGGCCCAATCCTTAACCTATGTCCAGTCCTCAAGCTCCACTTGAGATTTTCAATCCACTATCTTCTTTCAACTTGATTACACGTTCTGTACTTGGAGTAATCCTCTCACTAGAATTCACTCCCCCTTACAAACTGTAATCAATACACCCGTTTGATTACACACTCGTACTCAAGTAATCCTCTCACTAGGATTTACTCCCTTACAAGCTGTAATCACTACAATGGGTTTCCCACTCAAGATCACCCAATCTTGAGTAACTCTCAAATAGAAAGATAGGATGTTTACAATGAATCTTCTCTCTCTCAGAAGTGAATGGATAAACACTGAAGTACAATACAAAACATTTCACTCTCTATGATAAGCTATGTAGACATTGAAAACAGAGAGTAAATAATCTGAATATCAGAGTATGACCATTTTGAAGATGTAGGATTGTGTCTTGCTTCTTCTGTCTTGAATCTGTCTTCTTTTATAGGTAGAGATTAATATATGATCGTTTTAAGATTCAATGACTGTTGGGTAAAGAAATATAGCTGTTAGACTCAGATGAAACTAGCCGTTAGAACTTTTGCACAGCTTTCTATGTTCGGACACAAATATGAGATTTTGAGATTTGCTTCTAATCCTTCGTTTTAATGTTTATATCTGTTTAAGAACATCACAGTCGAGCATTCAACTTCATTTGTTCAAGTTCTTCGTTGAAATCTGTCTTCTTTCCCATTTCTGAAATTCTGCAGCAAAGTTCATTTTCACCCTTTTGATAGATCTTGATTTCTGTCAAGTTTGATGTTATCTCAAGCTTTAATCATCTGAAACTCACTAACAAATTGATTAAACATATTTAAGAAAGGTAATGAGTGATGATATGAAGTATCTAAATCATCTATGAAGATTTCGCAAAATCCAGAAAAACTGATTTTCAAACAGAGCGTCAAAAACTAGAGTTTCCAAATGAAAACTGGAGTTTTCAACTGTTCACTTAAGTGCAAACTCGATTTTTGAAACACAAACTCGAGTTTTGGTCTTTCTTAGGTAAATGTCGTGATTGAGATTCGAAGAACATTTTGAATTTGAAGCAAAACTCGAGTCATTAAGTGACCAACTCGAGTTTTGGAGTTCCTCGGCCCTTGGTTGCTCTCTGTCTGATGGAAACTCGAGTTTCCAACTTAATGAATCGAGTTTCGATCTTTCCCAAAATCATATTTTGCTCTCTGTCCCCAACAAACTCGAGTTTTGATTCCAAAACTCGAGTTTGCTTCATTTGATAGCAAACTGTGCAACATCTTGAACATACAGTCGAATTTCGAGGGTCATATCTCCCTGGTCTGAACTTCGTTTTGGTCTGTTCAAAAATTTTTGGAAATATCTTTGAGTCTTCTTTAATATGCCACTGGTTTCAGCTTAATTGGATTTGTATTTTGTGAGATACACTCAAAACATTGAAGCTTGGTCTGCTGTGTAGTGTGAATATTACTGTCAACTTCATAAATTCATAGCTCCTTCATATGAACTCCTTTTGGCTTGAAGTTTATATCAAAATGAGTCATTGGGAGTCTAGTTTCATATGCCACTGGTTTCACCTCAATCCGATCTCTGGTTTAGGATATATCATCGAATTACCAGACATCGCCCGAGTGAAACGTGAAACAGAGTTGCTGAAGTGCTGAAGACCGCTGTAAACTTGAGTTTTGAAATGGAAACTTGAGTTTTCCTTGTCCAGAGACGCCAGAGATGCTGAAGACATTGAAAACTCGAGTCATTTAGTTATTAACTCGAGTTTTGAGTTCCAAACTCGAGTTTTGAGTTCCAAATTCGAGTTTTCTCATACCAGAAGAGAAAATCATTGTAGCGAAGTAGGAAACTCGAGTTTTTAGATCTGAACTCGAGTTTTCTCATCATGGAACTGAATTTTTGCTGGTTTTCACTCCAAATTAAGCTATTCCAACTTCCATATGATCTTGGAGACTTCTAGCATCAATATAAAAACTTGAATAATGGTTTTCTCAATCTATTCAACAAGTTCTTCCTTCTTTCTTCTCTTCTCTTCATCATTCTCCATAATTTAACTCTTTTCTTTCTTCTTTTCTCTTGATCATTCCCAAAATCATTTGATAACTTCTTGCTTCCTTGACATTATGATATTCCCATTATATTGTACAAGAACTTCTTTCTTCAATCTGTTTTCTTGATCATTCTCCACCATTCAGCTTGGACTCATCATTCTCTGCAAGTTCTACCTTCTTCAATATCTCATATTCTTCTTGAACTTGACATTCTTTCTGCAACCTTCTACCTTCTTCAATATCTCATCTTCTTCTTGAACTTGACATTCTTTCCAATTTCTTCTTTCTTTAGTCTCCTTTATTGATATTTTCCATTATTAAACTTTGCATCTACATTAAATATAAGAATTAGTCAAAGCTGAAGATAAATGTAGCATGCAACCTTTTTTGCTCTTAAGAATGACATCTATATAAGACATAATCAAAACTAATCAAAACCAACATTCACCCTCTTAGCATCTGCAAAACCAACATTAAGAAATCGGTTTATTTTTTGTACTTCATTTAAATGTATGAGGAAATGAAAATGTAACAATGAATATCAAAAGTAGTATGTTTACTTGCAAAAACACCTCCAACATCATTGGATGAGCGCTTTGTAGATTTCACTCGGCTGGCAGAGACACCTATCCCAAAGAGTCTCACTTTCTTGTTAAATTCGCCTGCAGCCTGAATGAAGAGACTCTCGTTATCGGACTGAAATGATATGGGGTTGTTCTCAAGCTGTGAGGCTCTCTCCTGTGACAACTTCTCATAGGTTTCCTACAAGCACCAAAATACATCATAAATAAGGCATGTAAAATGAAATAAATTTGTTGGTGTGTCTGAAACTAATAATAAATGTCTCACTGCTAATTGCTGCGATTTGGCGTTAATCCAGCGCTTCTCACGATCTGCAGACTCCTAGGAATGGGTACACTCAAAGGTAGTCCAATCAACCAATTTTACAGGTACCTCCCCAGAAGCTTCCTGTAAACACAAATGATGATCGTTAATTTATTACTTCAAAGTACAAAATATCGAATACCGAAATAGAAAATAACGTATACTTACATTTTTTTTCTTCGATGCTCACTAGATGGAATGGAGCCGCCAGTATATGACGGTCCATCCATTAGAGACCTATTTAATTTAATTTGGTCATATTTCTTCTGAAATTTGTCATTGATGGCCCATCTTTCAAATAATTGTTCTGCAACCTCAGGTTGAATCCAAGTTTTCTTGCCTATATTATATATGAATGCGAAATTTTTTATCACACCATTTTGCATGATACACACACTTGTATATATATAACTGCAGAAAATTAATAGGCATTCAAAAACCAAGGCTTACATGGAGAACGGAGACGACAACGGCGGGAGAACGATGACGGTGATGGTGAGAGAAGGCAAAGGACCAGAGTCACTTGGAGGACGCAGAGGGCTGGAGGTTTTCGAGGAGGAGGCGTAGGGCCGAAGGAAACAGGAGAGGTAGAGGGTTGAAAAATGGAGGAGGACGCGGAGGTGTCGGACGGCTGGAGGTGCCAAAGGTGCCGAGGACGATTAGAGGTGCGCACTAGTGGAGAGGAGAAGAGCAACCAGTTTGATTGAAATGATCCCACATTTGGGATAAAAATCACGATGCAAAACGGTGGCCCTAGTGCCACCGAGTTGCGATGGAACGTGAGTTCCGTCACAAAAAGGCGGCCCTAGGGCTACCCACTTGCGACGGAACTTTGTTACGTCACAAAAGGCAGCTTTTTGCGACAAAAACAATATTCCGTCGCAAAAAGCTTTCCTTATTTTGTGACGGATCCCCAAATCCATCATAAAACTGGAAATTTGCGACGGATTTTCCTTTCCGTAGCAAAATTGCTCTCTTTTTGCGAAGGAAATAATTCCATCGCTCTTTTGCTATTTTCTAGTAGTGCAATAAGAAAAGTTAATTTAAAAAATAATATTTTGTATAAAACCATTCAGACCGCACAGGAATTTTATTTGGAATCAAAATATGAACCAATAATAAAGGTGAAACCTTAAACTTCATTATCATAATCTAATTCCCAAACCCTAAAACATGATTGATATCTCTCAATCTTATTACATATCATCCCCAACCCCCCCCCCCCACCCCTTTTCGATTTATTACTGTAAAAATCTATAAATAACGATCAACATGAAACTGAAGGATTATTGGAAGCATAAGTGAGAAAGTCCTCATCTTTCTCCAACACAGCCAAAAATTCTTCAGTCATAGTGATCCAAGCCTCAAGTCCTTGACTTGTGTCAATGAAAATAACACTATTAGGAACTGTTTCTTGTGTTCCTCCTTTATAACCAACCCACGATGGCTTTCCCCATCCAAAATCTAAGTCATTGAACCCTAAATTACACCAACTCGAAAACAAGAGCGATATCGGCTTCTTCTTCTCCATCCCTTCCATTAACATCCCTCCACATTCATCACTAAACAGAAAATCCGGGTCCCTTTCAATCCTCAAGAACAAGTCCTTATCGATGCTTTTGATCTTCGCTCTCGTGATTTTCACAAAGTCATTGATACTAATATTATTGTTATTAGTATCCTCTTTTTCATAAGGTATCATGGCAGGCCAGACAAGGTTTCCCATGGAGTTACTGGTTAAGGGTTCACCTCTTCTTCTTCTTATGTCTATTATGTGAAGTAATAATACCAAATTAGATGTTATGCCTTTGGTACTATACGCGAGGATCATGTGCTTGGCAATGAAAGATGACAGAACTTGGTAACGTGTAGGCTTCTTTGAAGCTCCATTATTATCATCTTCATCTTTTGCTAAGGTTCTCAGGTTGTTCATGCATTCCTCGTTGAACACGAATCTGTAAGATAAAATTGATTTTTCATGTACACACACATGTATACAAACATACACACACACATGTATACAAACATACACACATATATATAGATATAGATATGTGTGTGTGTGTCTATAAAGAATGCATCCAATCAATATTGAGATTGTTGTTGCCAACAAAAGTTGATACAGTTTAGGGCAGACCAATAGGCGGGTTGGGCAGTCCGTGCTCAAACCCATAACCCACTCATTTAACTTTACATGGTACCCGTACCTCAACCCATTTAAATTTCTGTAAACAGGCTACCACGTAAATGGGCGGGCTAACCGGGTTTTAGGTAACCCATTTACACTTGGCTTTTTATTTTTGAAAGAAAACATACATAAACATTAAGCATCCATCATTCCATACAAATTCATCATTCTAAATTGTGAAATCTGAATCTTCTAAATTTAATAATTATAATTCACACAAAAAGAATCTAAATTTAGACAAGTACCATTATAACATAATTTTGATGTTCAAACTCCAACTTTTAAATTAAAAGTCAGAGTCACATAGAAAAGACAAAACAAAAGAGAGTGAGAGACTGAGAGTCGGGCTGTCAAGAAAAATGGGTATTACACTATTACTTAATGTCCTCAGTATTGTCCTGTCCTCTATCCATATATTTAATTTTTTTAAAAAAATATTAAATAAATAGGCGAGTACGAGCAACCCGAAGGTGTGCCTATAGCCCATTCATTTAAGTCTTAGATAGATTTTAACCCAACCTATTGTGGGCCTTTTGGGCGGGCTCAAAATGACCCAATTACACTGGATTGTGAGCGGACTCACTGGGTTGTGAGTTCCTTGCTCAGCCCTAATACAATTAATAAGAATACGAGGTCATCCAAATCGGTAATAATATGAAAATTTTGTTGGTATACTAATCTATATATCTATATGTGTCACTTGAGCAAGCCAAGACTTGAAACTCAGCCTAAACTGTTTATTACCTCAAAAAAAAAAAAAAAAACATTAGCCAAAATTACTTAAAAGTTTAATTTCCTGAACTTAGCACCATATATTACAAATCAAATTTTATCAAGCGTGATTTTTATTATTAGTTAATGAAAATTTTTACAGGATTTTGAAATTTTCTCCATGTAAATTTTTTTAATTGAAAAAATCCATGTGCTAAAATTAATTGATTAAATTAAAGAATTGGACCAAACAGATATAAGAAAATTATGAATCTATTTTTTTTATAATAATAACCCCCAAAATTTTTAAGTCTTTGCAAATAACCTCAATTTATCAATTTTATACTATTTCAAACTTTATTTTGATATGCATATAACTTTCTGAAACTTTAAGTTATATACAAATAAATCTCTTAAACTTTAAATTAAAGATAAATAATGAATAAAATTAATAGAATAGAAGGTACTACCTAAATGTAAAAATTGAAGGGGGATTTTTTGTTGTGGTAAATCTTTGAAGGTTAAAAAAGTTATTTACTTATGAGATAAAGTTACGATGGATTTTGTATAATTTAACCAAAAAAAAGTTATTAAGATTGTTACGAAATGACCTTCTTATTGTGCAACTGGCTTCAATCCCCTTTCTAGAAGAAGTACCAATGCCACCACGCAGACGAGAGAAATCTATGGGAGGGAACAAGGTGAACGCAGAATTGAAATCGGGCAGCGCGGTATCGCCTCTCTGATCCCGGCAAATCGCTGACCACGTCCTCAAGAAGACGGCACACGAGTTCCCGTCCATGATCGTATGAAGACTACACACTCCAATGGCCGCACCACCACACTCAAAAGTGTTGACCTGAACCATCAAATGAGGCAAGGACGGCGATTCTCCTGGCGGAAGAATCTTGTTGGGCTCACATGGAAGAAGCTGGTTCAGAGATTCGAGTTTTGGCTGGCTGAGGAAGTCGGAGATTGTCGTGTTGACGGTGGCTTCGTAATAGAGGGCTCCTTCATCATTGCAGCCGACGGAAACGAGGTCTTTTCGCCGGCCAGCGAGAGGGTTGAAGATGGTTAGGGTTTCTGAGAGTGATTGTTTGAGACTGTTATTAGGGTTTGTGGATGTTGGGTAGAATAAGATTACAGGGAAATAGGTGTTGCGTTGGAGGATGTCAAAGACACAAAGCTTGAAGATTTTGTTTTCTGGAGAAGTTGGTTTTGATGGTTTGACCATTTCTCTTGAAATCACTTTGATTTCCATTCTGAATGATATGTAAAAAAACACTACTTTTTGGTTTGATTTCTAGCTCAATTCTTGTTAGCTATAGAGAGAACTAGGGATGTTAATATGCATATATATATATATATATATATATATATATATATATATATAGACACACAAAAGTATGCAAATTATAACTCCATGTATATGTTTAATTTAGGCCCGTGAATTTAGGACTAGAGGGAGTATATATCAATTTTAACGGACACCTCTTGATTAATTAGTTTTATACACATAGTGGTTAATTTGTCATTTTAATAATAAACTATAATAGATTCAATCAAGAAATGAGGCGATCGAGGGTGAGGTATAATATATAGGTATATTAGGCGATCGAGGGAGGTATACTAATTTTTAAATATATATATCCAATTCAAATGCTGAATCTGTCGATTTGTCATAGGTTTTAATTTCTTATTTATTTTTTCTTTTTCTTTTTCTTTTTCTTTTTGTCCCATTCACTTCAGTCCTCAATTCGTCAATTGCTTACTTCACTTGGACTCGTTTTTAACATCGTTATTAAGTAGCTACTTGTGCATCATCCAACGGTCTTCTGACAAGAATTTCAAAACATGGGATCGTTTTGTTTAATTTAGTCTAATACTAATTTTTTATTTCGCAAGTTGCTTATTGTGTAAAGAAAGAATAAACCATGGAATATTCTTTTTTGGTGGACTTGGCTATTTAATACTCCTATTTGTTATATTTTTATATTATTGTTTGATATTATCGTTTGTTTTCTATTATTATTTTAAAACAAACAAACAATACTTTCAAATCAAAATAAAATTATTTTTAAAAAATATTATTCTTGATTATATTTCATAAAATTTAAATATAGAACAATATTTTGTTGTGGATCAAGAGTACTAGAGTAGGATACATTGTCTCGAAGGAAAAGGAACAAGTTGAGAAATTTCATGAAAAATTGAATGATGATACGGTTTAGGTCCTTTGTTCCCCCCCCCCCCCTTCAAATAAGCCTGATATAAATTTCAGAGTCAACCTTAATGAAAAGAATGATAATTAAGCTACTCAGGTCGGCCTGATTAAGATATTCTTATTTAATTTTCAATAATTATTTTTAAAATTGAGTCATTGAGATAATGGATCGGAAGAGATATGATTGAATATGGTTTAGTCCTTTGGTGATCGAATCAGGAGCCAACTTCTCTCAAACAGATGCTTATTTTGTTTTTCCATTATTTACTATTAATATTATTTACTTCCTCATTTGTACATTTGTGCCTTCAAATAAAAAATTATTTTGAGAATAATTAAATAATAATAATTTGTGCTGATAGACCAACTCATTAACCCCAAATGATTAAGGGCCATCCATCATGCATATCCAAGCTTATTCAGACAGATGACAAATAAAACTGTGTTTTGGTTTGACTTTGCGTCAATCCAACTATCCTAATATTATTAAAAGATCAGATAATACTCTCTCTTATCTTTATTATAAGGCACCAACTGACAAATGTAATTGGTCCCTTTTATAAGGTACTTGCTTATTTTCAAAGAGTATTAAATATTTTTTTCCATGTATACCCATAATTAATAAGGGTAGAAGATGAGAGTACCACTTTGATCCTATTTATAAGTCCCTTTTGACCAAAAATTTTGGTCCTATTTATAAGCCTACTTTCAGGGTAATAAATGAGAATGTGGCAATTTTGCCCATATTAATTGTACCAATGAAAATAAAGAGAAAGAAAAAGTTAAAAGATACTCATTCATAAATGAGTGCAAAGTTAAAAATTTATCTCATAATCATTGAGCTAACCACCTCTCCTTAATATGTGCGATTTAGTTAAAAGAGACTTATAAATAGGACCAGAGTGGTAATATTAATCTGATACTACAGTTTAGTGCAATTAATAAGGGTAATATTGGAAATTAATTAAATTTTAAGACAAATTTAATAACTTTAACTGTTTTTATTGATTTGTAAGAATTTTTAGTTTGAGTCTTTAATAAAGACTAGAGAGAGTAGGTTTGAATTGGGGAAAGCTTCACACACACACATATCTATCTACACGCAAATGTCATAATCTCTCCAACTAAAACATAACTCTTTCTTTGTTTTACTGAACATTGAGTTTTATTCTGATACAAATCTTAATCGCTAAGGTTGGTTAGGTTGAATAAATATAAAAAATATATTAATTGTGTATCATGATTCATGCATGGACCAACAATTATTATAATGGGGATCCTTCTAAGAAAATGTTTTGAACATAGGGAAGGTCGCATTTGACCATGCAACCAAAATCCCTTTGTCTTGTTTTATTTGTCCACCATGTGCCTTTGTATTTGACTCTGATATGCTCAAATATGCCCTGATTATCTCATACAAGCTATTGAAAATCGGAACTTTCAATAAATTGATTGAAACAATAATTTAAGAGTCACTACAAAAAAAGTCATGTTTTGCGACGGATTTTTTCCGTCGTAAAAATGGTTTGCGACGGCTTTTTGTCTGTCACAAAAAATGGCGTCGCAGACCATTTTTTACTACGGAAATTTGGAAATTTGCTTTTCTGTTGCAAAATTTGCGACGGAATAGGATTCTATCACAAAATTCATTTCATTAAAAATATATATATATATTAGGGGAAAAAATATAAAAAATTACGAAATAAAAAAGGCTTGTATATCATAAAATTATTAGAGTTTACATAGAGAAAACAAAATATAAATAATAATGTTGTGAACGAAATGAATTAAAAAAAAAAAAATCTAAACAGCAGCAGTGTGATCATTATCATCATCATCACCAGGAGCCGGCCCTGTACCCTTGTCCTTCAATAGGGACTGAAGTAAATCTTGCACCTGCTTCATCATCTCCGCTTGCTGATTCATCTGCTACTCTACCCAGTTCAGCTTCTCTCCTTGCAAATTCAGATGTGCTGCTTGCTCTTGCACCAACGCCTTCATCCTCTTAAGCTCATCTGCAAAAACAACATTAGGAAGTCATTTTTCTTTGTACTTCATTTAAATGGACGAGGGAATGAAAATGTAACAATCATTATCAAAAGTATTTCATTTACCTGCAGAAACACCTCCAACACTGCTGGATGAGGAGCGCTTCGTAGCCTTCACTCCACTGGCAGAGGTACCCATCCCGAAGGCTCTCCCTTTCTTGTCAAATCTGCTTGCAGCCTGAATGAAGAGACTCTTGTTATTGGACTAAGAGGATGCGGGGTCATTGTCAATCGCGAGTCTCTCTCCTACAATAGCTTCTGATAGGTTTTCTATAAGCACAAAAATACATCACAAATAAGGCATGTAAAATGAAATAAATATGTTGGTGCCTGAAACAAATAATAAATGCAATAAATGTCTCACCGCTAATTGTTGCGACTTGGTGTTAATCCAGTGCCTCCCACTACCTTCAGACTCCTGGGAATGGATCCGCTCAAAGGTAGCCCAATCAACCAATTCTGCAGAAACTTCCCCAAACTCTGCCTGCAAACACAAATGATGACAGTTAATTAATTACTTCAAAGTACAAAATATTGAATACTGAAATAGAAAATAACGTATACTTACAATTTTTTGTCGATGCTCACTAAATTGAATGGAGTCACCAGCATATAACGGTCCATCCATTTGGGCCCTATTTAATTTATTTTGCTCACATTTCTTCTTAAATTTCTCATCGACGACCTATCTTTGAAATAACTGTTCTGCGGTCTCAAGTTGAATCCAAGTTTACTTGCCTATATTATTTCTCAATTTATAAAACTTATCAGACAACCACTGGCTTCCCTTGTAGTTATAACCTTTTTTCAAATATCCCCGATGGTCAGGCAACCACCTGAACTTTCCCTGAAAATCAATAATGAACAATTAATGCTCCAAATTATAAAAGTACTTAATCAGTTTGCATTTTGATGAGAAGAAATTAATAACCATAAAGCACATAACTTACCAAGAACTCACTAAACCAAGCATCTCAAACACCCTGAGGAATCTCTATCCAATTGGCCCAAGGCTGATTGTAATTACGGAATATTTGGTCCCCTATGAAATCTGTCACCAGACCATAAGGCTCAAACCTGAAGACAAAGGAAATGTTGCAAATATTAGCATACAAACTAAACTTAAAAAATTGTAACATTACTAGTAACTTGACATGACTTATTCTTGGTTGCCGATAGGACGGATCCACACCAGCCCTGTCGCAGGATCAATTGATCCCGAAATTGGTGTATCGGAGGAACTATCTTCCCCGACCTGGCTCCGAGGCGACACAATGTGCTAAAGGAATAAATGTGAAGTATTGAAAATGTTAGTACATAGATGCTTAAAGAAAACAAAATATATGTAAATCAATCAGAAATCGTAAAATAAACCTGCTCTGCCCCTTGCTGTGGATAAGTGGGAGTGACAGACACACATGTACCACTCATAACAGAGTAGGTAGTAGACGGTGAAAATGACATATAAAGTGGTGGCAACTCTGGGGAAGAACTAAGCCCTCTGCCTACAGAGAGGGCAGATGATGTCGCCCTACCCCCTCTAATAGGACGGGATCGGGCTCTACGACCACTACTTGAACGCCCTACTAATTCTACATCTCTGAACACTTATAAACATTATGTCAAAATATATATAAATATAAGAAATATATTTAATATGTCACTAGCGAAGTAACGAAGTATCTAGTATAACAGATCGTATAACACCCCAAATTCCATACCTCAAATGGTGTCGGATGACACTTGGTTTTAGAAAATTTGACAGAGTTTGAGGTGCTACATCAGAGTACTGCGGAAACGGAGAGCAATGTGCTAACAATTGGACAATGAGTATCTGATATAAAATACCCCGACATATGATGATGCCAGGCGTATGTTAAGACTGAGGTCCAATGCCCATTGGACCTTAGGTAACGGTTAACCTCATGCTTATGTAAACAACATATGTATGACAGATATTCATGACATTTCAGCAGTACATAATCACATATGTAAAATACTAACCACACATAGTCAACGCTCATGCATGTTATTCACTGTCTGCACTATTCAACAGTGTCACGATGTACGGTCGTGTCCTCAGCGCTAGGAAAACTTATCGGTGTTATTATGACATAACCCGTGTAAACTGAATGTATAAGTAGTGATCTAAGTCCCATACCTTAGTCACAGTGCATGACCTAAGACTAGGTCTTGTCCATGTCTTTATGAAATTAACCATCACATATAAGCATACAATAAGCATCAGAGTTAGTGTTACAGTACGCGTATGTACCTTTCACCGTGTAATGGCCAAACGTCCGGCCTTTTGAACCCGACTCCGGACTTCCCAGATATCCTAAAGGGTAATACCGTATCTATTAACTCACGAACAATATCCTAACAGATATTTTAGTCACAAATGACTATTTTACCCCTGACTTCGCTAACCGACAAAATTTCGCCAGAGCTTCGCTACTTTGACTCTAATCTTCCAAAAATTTTCCATATCTCTTTATCCATCATATTTTCGAAATAAATACCATATTTAACCATAAAACATGATATCAACAATATATTGGAAGATTAAAGATCAAAACAACATCTAAGCTATGAACTACACTAGAACTTAAAACTAAGGACCGAAGAACTTACCCAGAACCTTGCTACTCCTTCTCCAAAGCTCCTCCTTCTCTCTTTCACTCTCAATTTTGAATTGCTCAAGGAAATTTGGTGTGAAAAACTCAAAGGAATGCAGGGCTATTTATAGGAGAAGCTTATGGCAACTTTGGTAATTCTTCCAAACTTTCTCTACTCCATTTTAAGCCATTAGATCTAGGGTTATTTTGAGACTTCATCTCCACCATCCATCCTAGAAAACGTCCCTATCTCCCTCTCTCCCTTATCTCTTCCTTTTTCACAAAATCTTATCCTTTAGAGATTTCCTCTTACCGATAAATTTCCTTGCTCAGTGTTCTATTTGTATATGCTTATAAATCTCAAATACTTTTAGAGGTAAACCTTGAAGTTTATGTAGCTTCTTGAGAAGTATTTGGATCAACAAGGATTATGGTCCAATTAGGGGTCTTTAATAGCCTTTTAGTCATTTTAGGATTAACCCCGACGGTTACGGAAATGACTTCGGCATTTCGGGATAAAAATACACTTGTTTATAATAAGTCCTGATGTTAGATAGTTAGTTCACATATTTCAATATACGATTTAATTTCTATCGGTTCTCATTTATCCTATTTGCTTTTCAACAAATATCTTCTTTTCTTTTCTTTCTCTTTCCTCTCACTTGCACATACACACACTCACATACACTCTCTCACACACACACAAGTCGGCACCCCCCCCCCCTTTTTGACTTTTTCAACTTTGATTTTAATTAGTTTATGCTTTAATATATCTTATAGTTAAGTATCCCATTGGTTCTTTTCATTTCACAAGGATTAACTTTATGGTTAATTTAGAACCCTTAGATCTAGCTTTATGTAGTTTTAATCCTACCCATTGATTTAGGTTTGACTTGTCAAAGTTGATTAGTGTCTTAAACTTATGTTTAATAATATTTAACATATCCTATTTTGGTTAATTAGGCTTTAGGGATTATATGTAATTCATCTTATACATTACTTAATCATGCCTAATTAATTAGCAATTATCTTTATGCTAATCTTGACCCTTCATTGGTCATTAAATCTTTAAGTAGGGGTTTATGTAGTTAACTTTGGACATTCCTTTATTCATGCCTATACAATTAGTAATTAAGTATTTATTCAATCACCTACTAATTGTTGACAATTTTATTAAATTGGATTAATTATTTGCTCACAACTATTGTGTTTACATTGGTCATTTATGCACCATGCATTATCTTAAAAATCATAGGGCAACTTATGTTCCCTAAAATAATATTGGATTTTTGCCTCTTTAAATTTCCAAGGAAAATAAACCAATAAATTCCTAAAATTAGAGACAGCATACTTTCCTATTTTAAATAGGTATTAATTGCCAAAATATAAATTTTGGGGTATTACAGATCGTCATAAACAAAGAACTAACACAAATCAACTGAACGATTCCTATTCTACGACCTCTACTTGCACGCCTTCCTCTAGAGTCTCATAGTCGTCGAATTCAGATTCACTATCAGAGTAAATCTCTTGTGCCTCATCGTCTAATTCCTCATTGTCAATATGGATAGGAATCAACTCTAACTCCACAGCAGAATCAAACAGATTGCTTGGTACATTGTCCTCGACAATATTTACGGGTAGTATATGTTCCACATCAGCTTGGAATGGTTCAATCATATCGTCATTTGTTTCTGACTCTTTCAATTTGGGTATAATATTTTGTGCTTTGATTTTGATAACTCCCCTCCACGGGGTATGATGTATAACAAACTTGTTCCGCCTGTTGAGAAAGTATGAATGGGTCATAACCAACCGTATATCTCCTTGACCAGTGGATCTCAACATTTCCATATTTGTCCACTTTTGTCCCATGAGGAGTGTTATCAAACCACTCACATTTTAACAGAGTCACCGACTTTTTCCACTGGTAATCCAACTGAATTATGTCAATTAACTTCCCGTAGTATTCGCCCTTGACCCCATCAACTTGGCCACCTCGAAAACATACACCGTGATTGCAACTTAGTGTATTTTCGTTCACTTCTAGAGTTGCAAACTGATACCCATTAATTACATATTTTCTGCACTAGGTAATAATTGTTGCAGCTCCGTAAGATAAACTCCACGCAACATCATGGGGAGCTGATTGATTTTTCACGAAATAGGATCAAAACCATTGAGGAAACTCAGCGTTCATGAATTGATCAATTTCGGAATTCGACATCAAAGGATTTGTTGATCGGACCCAATTAGAGAAGTAACTATAACAAAAAAATGAAATTAATACTTTAATACTTACCGTAACAGTAAAAAATAGAGGAAATCTTACTCTAACTATGGGGCGGCCTCTTCACAGTTGTTTAGAATGTACCACTCCGCTACTCACTTATCTCTTCCTTCCAAAATTGACCTACAATGTTTTCCCATGACTTGGCCTGGAAAATTAAATATTGATATCTGATAACTCGTATCACCGCCATAATCGTTGCGAGGTACCCCTCTCCATCTTGATATAATTTCAGGGGGATAATAGTATGATGCAAATTTAGTGGCTTCTTCGACTAGATACGCTTCAGCATAGATCCTTCAATGTACCTTTGATTTTTTATCTTGTACTTAAGTGTGCGTATAAACCTATAATGGACAATCACAGGGTATTTATAAACTATAGCACCATGTAGGTCAATTAATAACTATGCGAAAGAAGTATATATATTACCTCTCAAACGGATACATTCACCTATATTGTTGCGGACCTCCGGCTCTTGCTTCATAGGCCAAGTGAATAGGAAAATGTTCCATTGAGTCGAATAAGCTAGGAGGAAACACCATCTCTAACTTGCATAGCGTTATTGGCATGCTTGCCTCCAGCTGCCGTAACTTTTCAACATCAAGCTCAGAAGCACAAATTTCTCTAAAGAACATGGAAAATTCTGTCAGAATAGTCCATATATGCTTCGGTAGTGCTTTGAAGGCCCACGGCAACCATCTCTGGAAAAAAAACATGACAATCATGACTCTTCATACCAAATAACTTTGCCTCGTTCATGTCGACACATCTTGAGAAGTTTGATGCATAACCTTCCGGGAGTTTCAGATCTTTAACCCATCGTAACAATTCTAAATTCTGCTCTTTGTTCAATGTGTACGGCGCTCTAGGTTTGCAAGTCCGGCCCGTGGCATACTCCACCAAATGCAAATCAGGACTTCTGCAAATCGCTTCTATGTCCCATTTTGCGTTGACTGTATCCTTCATCTTACCCTTGTTGTCCATCACTGTGTACAGAATATTGCAAAACACATTCCTCTCAATATGCATGACATCAAGGTTATGTCGTAACAATTGATCTTTCCAATATGAAGATGTTGTGTTTGTTCCAATGACGATCAATGCCATATCCCTCAGGTTATTTGGAAGTAGCCCCTTCTTCAACACTTTGAATGTGCTTCACACTGTCCCATATTTCTTGGCCACTTAAACGGCGAGGTTGATTTGACCGTTCGACCATATTTCGCCTGAAGTCTTTTTCATTTTTCCTAAGCGGATGATCGATGGGCAGGATTTTCCGGTGCCTGTCAAACCAACAGACCTTGCGACTGTATTGCAAGCTAAAACCCACGTTCTGTTGAAAACATACCGGACATGCAAGCTTCCCCGACGTTTGCCAACCACTCAACATCCCATATGCAGGGAAATCATTTATTGTCCACATTAAGGCAACCCGCGTGGTGAAATTCTGGCTCAATGATACATCTTACGTAAGAACCCCTTCACTCCACAACATCTTCAACTCATCTATCAAAGGCCTGAGGTACACATCTATCATCCAGGCGCGGTATTGCCCCAGTAAATCACCGACCACGTCCTCAAGAAGACGGCACACGAGTTCGCGTCCATGATCGTATGAAGACTACACACTCCAATGGCCACACTACCACACTCAAAAGTGTTGACTTGAACCCAGGGGCGGACCCATAAAAATAGTGAGGGGGCACCATTGGTGGGGGGATGCGGGGGTTCACGAAAAACAATTTAAGGACATTTTTAAATGCATTAAAAAATAAAAGAATATAAATAAGATAAAAAATATATTTATGAAATCAAGTGAATATTGATGATGTAATAAGAGAGACAATTATTTTAAAACCTGTCATTTAGAAAAGTAAGGATAAGTGCTGTTAAAAATGCAGCTATATAAATTACAATGAAGGGTGGGCACTCAATAAGTTCAAATACATATATTTTAATAACAAAAGTACATTACAATAAAAATAATTACAATGTCATCCTTCTAGGCTTTATTTTTTGGAATTCCATCATAATTGCCTTATTATCAATGCTATCAAATAAATCTTTTCAATAGAAGGCACTAAACAATCATTCAACCATTCATCTCATATCTGATTACAAAGTGCAATCTTAATGTATTAAGGGTAGACACCAAACAATCATTCAAACATGTATTTTTTTTTTTTAAGTTTCCCAAATTCAAGGGGGGGGCACTTTCCCCCCTTATCTACTACCTAGGTCCGCCACTACCTGAACCATCAAATGAGGCAACGACGACGATTCTCCCAGCGAAAGAATCTTGTAGGGCTCACATGGAAGAAGCTAGTTCAGAGATTCAAGTTTTGGCTGGCTGAGGAAGTCAAAGATTTTCGTGCTGACGGTGGCTTCGTAATAGAGGGCTCCTTCATCATTTCAGGCCACAGAAATGAGGTCCTTTCGCCGGCCCGCGAGAGGGTTGAAGATGGTTAGGGTTTCTGAGAGTGAGTGTTTGGAGACTGTTCTTAGGGGTTTGTGAATGTTGGGTAGAATAAGATTACAGGGAAATAGGTATTGCGATGGAGGATGTTACAGACACAAAGGTTGAAGATTTTGTTTTCTAGAGAAGTTGGTTTTGATGGTTTGATCATTTCTCTTGAAATCACTTTGATTTCCATTTTGAATGATATATAAATAAATAAATAACTGCTTTTTGGTTTGATTTCTAGCTCAATTATTGTTAGCTATAGAGAGAACTAGGGATGATATATATATATATATATATGGGAAAAGTGTTTCTCCAGTCATTAGAGATAAGTTATCTCCAGTGATCCCCAAAACTACGTCGTTTTGGATTAATGAAGGGTGTTCTTGTAATTTTGTTTATTTTTTTATCATATAAATTTTACTAAAACACCCTTCGTTAATTTACCTAAAATTACAAACCACCCTTCATTAATTCAAAACGACGTAGTTTTAGGGGTCACTGGAGATAACTTATCTCCAGTGACTGGAGAAACACTTTTCCCTATACACACACAAGAGACTGTGTTGATGACTGTCTGTTTCATAATATCATTAATTATCAATCAATATTAGATGGTTTTTTTTCAATCAATAATAGATGGGTTATATTTTTTTTTATCGAACATTATGGGTTTTTGTTTTTAACCTGTAAACATTAGAGGGGGTTAGAATAGAATGGAGTTACATATGTGTGTGTGTGACTCCCTTCTTTTTATTCTAACCCCCTCCAATGTTCTAATGTTGTGTGTGTATGTGTGTGTGTCAATGCAAATTATAACTCCATGTATATGTTTAATTTAGGCCCGTGAATTTATAGGATGTTACTGAAGTACGTAGTCTTTTTTGTTTGTTTTTTTTTTGGTTAAGGTACAAATTTGCTAACCAACTATTACCTGAGCAGCGTCTGGGACAAATAACAATTGAGGAGATCAAAATTGACAATCAACAATTAAGAAGTGAAAAAAAAAATACCAAATAACTATTAAAAAAAACAACTACCACAATTAAGTTAAAATATGAGGCATTGGCGTAGGATGGTGGCGGAAACACTGGAGAAAAGAGCGGTTAAGCCTTCTTGTTGGATAAGGCAAACACCAACAGAGATGGGACCCATGGGAGCAGGCGTTGTGGCAGCGACGGTTGCTGTTTGTGCCATCGGATCGATGGAACCAGGGTGTAAGGTGCGTGCCGGTCAAAAGCTGTGAACTACTGGATGAGTTCAAGAGGGTGAATGGAACACCCAGCAACAATGGAAGCTTTGGAGACGCTGACGTCGCCGACACTGTGACAGTCAATGGAAGACGGAGACACCAAGACAGTGACGGGGTAATAGTTCGTTGGCGAATCTACACCAAATTGTGTTTTTTTTCACCTTTTAATTGTTGATTGGCAATTTTGGTCCCCTCAATTGTTATTTGTGCCAGACGCTCCTTGGGTAATAGTTGGTTGGCAAATCTGCACCTTAACCCTTTTTTTTAACAATAGTGCCTAGTCAAGAATATGTAAGACTTGATTTGAATCCATGTCCTATTATTATTCTTTAAGAAAAATTAAAACTAGCTGAGATGGAAAAAATAATGCAGAATAAATATTGTAACGTCCCATTTTCATAAACGTTTTCATAGCGTTTTGATCAGAGTTGAGCATCGGAAATTTTTTTTCATATTAAAGAGTAACTGAATAACATAACTTGCGGTGAATCTGGTTGTTCATGAGCAAGTGAGTAACTGATACATATATTCAAAATGCCAACTGTCGTATGTCTGGCTAATCACAGTAGCGGTACATTTATCCGAGTGTCTAACATAAAAGTAAACACATATCAAAAGAAAGTCTTCAGCCGGGTCTCTAAGCGTGCTGCTTGCCCTTATCCTCGGCCCTCGGTCCTCCTGACCCTGAAGCTATGTTAAAAGCTGAGGTCCAACGCGTACCGGACCTCAGGTTGAAAACGAAAGGAAATCACCAAGAGGGGGGTGAATTGGGGATTTTAAAAACTTTTAAAATAACCTTGCACCCAAGCTGAAGCTAAACGTAAAGAGATAGGGAAGAAGAGCTTGACACAGAAAGTTTATCCTGGTTCGGTCCAAACTCTTGAACTACGTCCAGTCCCCAGACTCTCTGGGTTTTTCTACTATCACTCAATTCAGATACACACTCTGTACTCAAGGATTATCCTCTCTCTAGGATACACTCCCCCTTACAAGTTGTAATCTGAAATCCCAATCTCCAAGTCCCCTTGACTTGAGATTATTACAATGAATGAATAATTTGTATAACAGCTCTCTCACAGAGTAGATATTGATAAACACTGAGGCTCTTTGTATATCAAATACAATACAGAAAGAAAACTGAATGTATATGTAACTCTTGAGCTTGCTTTTCGTTTCTGCTTGAATTCTCTACTTTCAAAGTTTGTAATCTTGTTCTATATATAGTGGTCAATTGCTATGTGACCGTTACTTCTCAATTCTGCATGTTCTTCATTTGAAATTCAGGTTGATGAGGATTATAGCCGTTGGGTTCTGATTTTCAGCTGATTTAATTCAAACGCGTGAAATCCTTCTTCATTCGATTTGTCGCGTGAATTCAATGTCTTGGTTGATCCAACTAATACCTGAAACATTCTTAATTTAGAGTGGTTAAATATACATATGAATTCTCTAAATGAATGTAATCAATTCGCATAGAAATGGTAATTTTGTTGTTCAAACTAATCAGGATGAAAACAGTAACGATTATTTTTTCTGACGTCTTAAACTCGAGTTCGCCAAGTCAGGCTTGAGTTCGTAAGGCACTTTGAGTATTTGGTTTATCTTCTGTGAGGAGCAAACTCTGGAGTTTGATGTAAACTCTGGAGTTTGTAATTTGTTTCATCATGTAAACTCGAGTTCACAAAGGTAGGCTCGAGTTCGAATCATCGCTGAGCATTTTGTCGGGCGAGCACCTGAAATAATATTTCACAAACCAGGAAGGCTCGAGTCCATTAGTGATTAGGCTCGAGTTTAACACTATTCATGCCTAAGAAATTTGATCACTCGAAAGAGTGGGTGGAGCACAAATATGAACTCTGGAGTTTGTGCATTTGCTTTACTCTTTTTCAATGAAGGGCTCGAGTTCATAATGACAGGCTCGAGTTCGACTTTATTTATTTCAGGGCTTATCGGAGTGAGCTGGAGGTTTGAACTTAAACTCGGAGTTTGTGAATGAAGAAGAACTTGGAAGCTCTCACAAGGGAAAACTCGAGCTTGCAATAACAGGCTCGAGTTTACCCATTTGGTAAACTCTTCTTTGTTTTGTCATACCATAGAGTAAACTTAACAAAAAAGTATTAGGCTCGAGTCCATATACTTAGGCTCGAGTTTTCATCAATTCTGACCATAGAAATAAGCAAACTCTACACAAAATATAAACTCTGAAGTTTAAAGAGATGATTTTCAATTGGAAAATGTTTCCCGGCAGAGGCAAACTCGAGCTTGTCTATACGAGGCTCGAGTTTACTCATTTGTAAACTCTTTAACATTATACCATGGAGAGTTTAGGCTGGAGTTTATTTATTCGGGCTCGAGTTCGTCATGCTGAAATAGCCTGATATGCTCTCTGTTTGCAGCAAACTCGAGCTTGCCTAGTTAGGCTCGAGTTTTGCGATGACAAAATGTTTTTGACTCTTTTGTCTTATTAAAACATTCATACTTGTTTAAAATTGTTATTAATCATCAAAACACATAGAGAACTAACATTCTCCCCCTTTTGATGATGACAACACTTGTAAACAATTAACTCCTTTTAAAAACATTGTTTGATCATTTGAAATCAATGAAGCATAAATGTTCAGTGTAAATGCATCAGAATTGGAAATTAACATTAGAAATCGATTCTGATGATCAGAGTTAGCAGCAGTCATACACATGAATCAAATAAGCATTGTTCATAACTGATATGAGGAGCATAATACATATTGTCATATTGCATAAACTAGAGTATTCAATAGATTACAAGATGACATTAGAGTTTCAAAGATATAAGAAATGATAAAAAAACATTTAAGTTGACTGCTTCTTCACTTCAACTCTTCTCCCCCTTTGTCATCAGCAAACAAGGGAGGATCAGATGGGGTAAAGGTTGGCTGAAGAGCAGGATCATGTGTAGATGGTTCAGGGGCTATGGAGGTGGTTGGTTGGATTGGGATTGTGATAGAAGGTGCAGAAGTAGGTGGAGGGTCCGAGGAGCTAGGGCCAGCAGAAGTGATGGACTGATGTTGTAAGACTTTGTCCATTTTGTCATGGAGGCTAGCCATAGACACCAAAAGGGTGGAGATGCTCACTGAATGATCTCCAATTTGTTCACTGAGACCTTGCACTTTGTCTTTGATAATCTCATGCTCAAGAATTAGATCTTCTTGTGCATCGGTCAACTCCTCATATCCTTTCTTTACTTGGGTGAATTCTGATTCCATCTTGGAAGAAAGATCAGAAACAACTTGGGCAATGTAAATCTTGATTCTTTCATCCAAATCAGAAGGAAATGATTGTGGTGGAGGTGGTGCACTCTGTTTTCGGGTTTCTCATTGGCGGTAGGTACCATACTCTTTCATGGAACATGATTACGAGATAAGGCTAGCAAAGGGTATCTGAGATGTTTTCCTTCCATGAAAATGAAATTTGAACATTTCTTTGAAGATCCAATCTCCTATATTGTGAGGAACTTGATCAATGATAGAGGCAAAGATAGGAAAGTCCTTCTTTGCAAAATGGGTGAAGTTTCCTCCTTTTGAACGAGATTCCTAGTATATATGTACCAGGCAGCTCTTTGCTTAGGGGGCATTGATACTGGAGTGAAATTTAGAATCTCTAAACCATCGGGGACAGGCTCATCGGGTTTGAGGAGTGAGTATATCTGCCTATCGGTATAGTTTGGGGATGCAACAGGAGGAGGATTTTGTATTTGAAGGAGGGAATTAAGGTATTCAGCAGTGATGGTAATTTGTTTTCCTCTAATGGTAGTGGTAATCCTTTCCTCAATTAGATTTCTATCATTATCCAATAGATTGTCACTTTTCATGCAATAATAGAAAGCTTTGACAAAGGATGGACTATATGAGGCTCGAATGGATATGAGAGGTTCAAATTGTCTAAACCAATGAGTAAGATCAAGACTACATTCCTCTTTTAATGTATCTAAATTGACATAAGGCGAGGGACAAAAACTCTTAGACTCATAATTCTCCTGGAATCGAATGGCATCTTCACCCGTTAGAGTTACAGACTCACTAGAAAATCCCCTAGGAATTGAAGAGTGATTGTATATTTCAAATAATGCCGGGGTGTCTCTAGATACCTGAGGAATAGAATGTTCTTGATGATGGGAGGATGATTGAGCTTGAGAGCTAGCCTGACCGGTTGCAAGAGGACTCGATTTGGTCTTTCTAGTTTTATAGACCTTCTCTTTGCCCCTTCTGGATGGTGTTTCAGCATTTGGGGGTTTCTTAGGATTGTCCATCCTGACTGTGGTTATAGGAGTAGCCTGGGTCGAAGGAATACCAGGAATTTGCTTGTCAATTCCGTGCTTGAATCGTTTGGGAAACGATTTCGCTCTGGGAGGACGCTGAGGAACGTTTGGTGGATTTGATTGGGGTTCTTGATGATCAGAGGATTGGGAATCTTGAGTTGCAGATCGTTTAGAAGCCATGCTCTCTGGTTTTTCGTCGAGAAGATTGAGAGAAATTTGGGAGGAACTTAGGTTTAGGCTCGAGGGTGAGATTAAAGTGAAGACGAGCAGTCAGGTTTTTAAAAAATTTTAGTGTCGCAAACTCGAGTTCACAAGTGTAAGCTCGAGTTTTGTGTAACAGTACTAACCTGGAATTCAAGAGTGTATGTGTGAACCCTTGAAATTTCTTGCTAGGCTCGAGTCTAGCAACTTGCAGGCTCGAGTCTGTCAGGTTCTCTGAGCTAAGTTGCTCTCTTTCTCCCGCGACTCGAGTCCTTTAACTAATAGGCTCGAGTCTGTCAGGTTTTCTAAGTTGAGTTGCTCTCTCTCCCGCGAACTCGAGTCCTTCAACTAATAGGCTCGAGTTTGGCGACCTGAGATAATTGCATTTCTCTCTGGTTCTCTCGAGCTCGAGTCTAGCTTAGGTAGGCTCGAGTTTGGATATCTTGACAGCAAACTTGCAGTCGATGGTTTGGAATATTATTCTCATTAAGCATCCTGCATAAAACATATCTACATACTCCGATGCTTAAGTCAGTAAATAATAATCATCAAAAACATAACTAACATTAAATTGGGTAGAGATTACTTACAACTCATTGGGATTTATCATTCCCAATTCTCTTCTTATGAACACAAATTGTTCTTTTGCTAATGGTTTGGTGAAGATATCGGCAAGTTGCAAATGGGTTGGGATGAACATGACTTTGACATCTTTCTTTTGAACATGGTCTCTTATGAAGTGATGTCTAACATCAATATGCTTGGTTCTAGTATGTTGAACAGGATTCTTTGCCAAGCTTATTGTGCTTGTGTTGTCACAAAGAATTGGGATTTCTTTGAGATGAACTCCTGGTGCTTTTTCTGTCAGTCTTGTAGCCTGCATGATCTGAATCAGTATAAGCTACCAAGTGTTCATGTTGATCTTTGGGAAACCACAATCCAAGAGTCTTTGTATCAGCAAGATATCTAAAAATCCTTTTAACATGTTCAGCATGAGACTCCATGGGGGCAATAGATCTTTCAAATACTTGGTGCTGGGAAATGAAAATTCCATCATGACGTTGCTTGATTTGAAGTCCAAGGAAGTAATTGAGTTCTCCCATCATGGACATCTCAAACTCTCCTGCATTGTCTTAGCAAATTCTTCACACATAGTATCATTAGTAGCACCAAAAATAATGTCATCAACATAAATTTGAACTATTAAGACATCACCAAGTTTATTTTTCTTTATAAAGAGAGTTGTATCTGCTTTACCTCTAACAAATCCTTGATCAAGAAGGAAATTGCTTAATCGCTCATACCAAGCTCTAGGAGCTTGCTTAAGACCATATAAGGCTTTCTTGAGGTGATAAACATGATCTGGATGATGTTCATTTTGAAATCCTGGAGGTTGTTCAACATAAACTTCCTCCTGTATAAAACCATTTAAAAAGGCGGATTTCACATCCATTTGAAAAAGTTTGATTCCTTTAACACAGGCAAAGGCTAAAAGAACTCTTATAGCTTCCAATCTTGCTACTGGAGCATAAGTTTCTTCATAATCAATTCCTTCTTCTTGATTATAGCCTTTTGCAACTAGCCTTGCCTTATTACGAATGATTATGGCGGATTCATCACATTTATTCTTGAATACCCATTTAGTACCAATGACCGGATGGTCTTTAGGTCTGGTACCAAGTCCCAAACTTGGTTTCTTTCAAATTGATGTAACTCCTCTTGCATTGCTATAACCCAATCATTGTCTGAAAGGGCTTCATCAATTTTAGAGGGTTCAATTTTAGAAATGAAAGCTGAAAAAGTAACTTCATTTAAGGTGCTTCTTCTGGTTCTTACTCCTTGATTTGCATCACCTATCACTTGATCCAGAGGATGACTCCTACTGTATCTCCATGATTTTGGTTGAGTTTGAACACTGTTTTCACAAGCATTTTCACAATGTTTTTCAGTTTCAGAATCATTTTGCAAATCTTTTCAGTATTTGTTGAGATAGAAGTTGATTTTGAGTCTGGTTGGTTTGTCATAGGAAAAATCATCATCATCAAGGACTTGTTAGATTTGGTTTCACAAAAAACAACATGCATAGATTCTTCAACGGTGTGATTGCGGGTATTATAAACTCTATATGCTTTACTTCTACTTGAATAACCCAAGAATATACCTTCATGACTTTGGGGTCAAATTTTCCCAGGCTGTCCTTACCATTATTGTGGATGAAGCACTTACATCCAAAGATGTGCAAGTGAGCTAAGTTGGGTTTTCTTCCTTTGTAGAGCTCATAGGGAGTTTGGTTCAATTTCTTCCGGAGATCTGTCCTGTTTGATATGTAACAAGCAGTGCTCATAGCATCAGCCCAAAACACTTGAGATGTTTGGTTCTCATTGAGCATTGACCTTGCCATTTCAGTAAGCACTCTATTCTTTCTTTCAACAACTCCATTTTGCTGTGGGGTTCTTGGAGCTGAAAAGTTATGATTGATTCCCATACTATCACATAATTCTCCAAAGGCATGATTCTCAAATTCTCCACCATGATCTGTACGAATACCTGCAATAGAGAATCCTTTCTCGTTTTGGACCTTCTTGGCAAACACAACAAATTGATCAAATGTTTTGTCTTTTGAAGATAAAAGAATGACCCAAGTAAATCTTGAAAAATCATCCACTATAACCAAGGTATAAAGATTGCCACCAAGGCTTTTTACTCTAGCTGGTCCAACTAAATCCATATGGAGTAATTGGAGAGGTCTATTAGATGATATTTCAGTTTTGATTTGAAAGAAGATTTGGTTTGTTTACCTTTTTGGCATGCATCACGGATCATATCATTCTTAAAGAGAGTTTTGGTAAACCAATAACCAATTCCTTTTTCTCGTAGTTTATCAAGTTGAATCATATTAACATATCCTAAACGTTTATGCCATAGCCAACTTTCATCTAAGTTACCAACAAAACATTTTTCGAATCAGAATTGTTTTTAGACAGATTAAGAGTGTAGCAATTACCTTCTCTTGGAGCTCTGAATAATGCTTTGGGTTTAATACTATCTAAGGAGAGAACATCCTTACTTACAATCAAACATTCTTCTGAATCAAAGATGACTAGATTTCCTTTGTCTGTGCTTTGACTCACACTGAGGAGGTTGTGACATAATCCATCCACAAGATAAACATCTTTGATTTGTGGTCCATTGTTATTTCCAATTTTGCCAATGCCGGCAATTCTTCCGGACTCATTTCCACCAAATGTTACTTTGCCACCTTCCTTATGTTTGATTGAAGCAAACTTGGATTGGTCTCAGTCATGTGTCTTGAGCATCCACTTTGTCAATGTACCACTTATTGGGATTTGATGCTCTAAGACAAATCTGCATAAAGAGATATCATCTTTTAGGTACCCAATTTTCCTTGGGTCCTTTTGGGTTAGTTTGTGTCTTAGGAATCATATAGGATCCCTTAGGCACCCATTGGTAGTTTCCTACAGGTTTAATTGTTCTATCCTTTCTATGAAAACATGAGGAAGTGGTATGACCTTTTCTATTACAATAGTTGCAATGTGCAAAAGGATTTGAAGTATGGACAGATTTTTGAAAGTAATTCATGTAAGATCTTTGTCCATGTTTCTTTTTGCCTTTCTTTTTGTCACAATCAGGCTTGTAACCAATTCTGATTTGTCATTTGTGAATCTTTCTTTGTTTCAAAATTATTTCAAGCATTTCACTTCCTCTAGTGAATTTTTCAAGAGTCTTCGTAAGATATTCATTTTCTTTTTTCGAATAAGGCATTCATCACATATGATATTTTCGGGAACCGAAAGATTTTCTACTTGCTTTGTTCAAGTGTTGTATTCCTCCTTTTTAAAGCAAAATATTTTTCAGCAAGTTCTTCAAACTCATTTTGAACAAGTTTGTATTCAGTAGACAGTTCATTATAAGTTGGTTTTGTATCATGATTAGGACAAGTAGAACTTTCCTTTTCACAATCAGAAACAGGTGTAGGAATCGTTTGAACCTGTTCTTCTAATAGTTTGATTTTTCTTTTTGAAAATAAGAGCTCTTTTGCAGTTTTCTTAAATTCAGTGTAAAGAGAGTCATATGTTGAAGATAATTCATCATAAAGTAAATCAGAATTACTTACCTCTTCGTTGTCTGATTCCTCTTGAGCCACAAGACGAGAGATTGGCACTTTGTTCCTCTTACGCCTCATCTTCATCGGATGAGTTGTTGCCCATATAGGCGACACATAAGCTCTTTTCTTGAACTTATTGAATTTCTTTTCTTTGTTTTTCAGTGAGGACATTCGATTTGATGTGGCCTGGTTTCTCACACTCATAGCATATAATTGGTTTCTTAGTTTCAAGTGCTAGAATTTCCTTTGTGAAACTTTACGTGAGATTGGTCCTTTTTGTAGAATTTCTTGAATCTTCGGACCATCATTCCTAGCTCACCATCTTCATCTTCTTCATCGTCATCTGACTTTACCTCTTTGATGGTTTTAAGAGCTATTCCCTTGTTTTTGACATTGATGTCATTTAGCCCTTTCTTGAATTTGATCTTCCCCTCATACTCAGAGAGGCTGCCAAATAATGCTGCTACGGAGGCCATTGATTCGCCTCGAGATTCTTCAATTGCCGTGACCTTGGCTTCCCATTCCTTGGTGAGAATATTTAGTATTTTCCTCACTTGGGCAGGTTGTTCATATTCTTTTCCCAAGGCAATGAGTTGATTGATCAGATGAGTGAACCTGAGTTGAAATTCGCCAATAGACTCTCCGGGCTTCATCTGGAATAAATCATATTCAGTCATGAGAGTATTGATACGATTTTCTTTGATTGCAGCCGTTCCTTCATGGGCTATCTCAAGAGCATCCCACATTTGCTTAGCAGATGGCAAAGTGCAAATTCTGAAATACTCCTTTTGCCCAAGAGCACTTTGCAGCATGTGGATTGCCTTCATGTTGAGAGTGACTAGCTTTTTATCATTGTCATCGTACTCTTCTTCTTTCTTGGGAGTTCTGACATCAGCTACAACTGAGGAAGGAACATAGTTTCCTTTCTCAAAGACCTTCCATAAACCAAACTCAGAGGCCATTACATAGACCCTGAACTTAGCCTTCCAGAATGAGTAGTGTTCTCCATTGAAACCTGGGGTCTGTTGATTGAGGCTCCATCGGGTAGAATTCCTTCCATTGGATCTTTTTGTCTAGGATGTTAATCCTTCAAATAGACAACCTGGCTCTGATACCAAATGAAAAGGAAAGGAAATCACCAAGAGGGGGGTGAATTGGGGATTTTAAAACTTTTAAAATAACCTTGCACCCAAGCGAAGCTAAACGTAAAGAGATAGGGAAGAAGAGCTTGACACGTAAAGTTTATCCTGGTTCGGTCCAAACTCTTGATCTACGTCCAGGTCCCCCGACTCTCGGGTTTTTCTACTATCACTCAATTCGGATACACACTCTATACTCAAGGATTATCCTCTCTCTAGGATACACTCCCCTTACAAGTTGTAATGAAATCCCAATCTCCAAGTCCCCTTGACTTGAGATTATTACAATGAATGAATAATTTGTATAACAGCTCTCTCACAGAGTAGATATTGATAAACACTGAGGCTCTTTGTATATCAAATACAATACATAAAGAAAACTGAATGTATATGTAACTCTTGAGCTTGCTTTTCGTTTCTGCTTAAATTCTCTACTTTCGAAGTTTGTAATCTTGTTCTATATATAGTGGTCAATTGCTATGTGACCGTTACTTCTCAATTCTGCATGTTCTTCATTTGAAATTCAGGTTGATGAGGATTATAGCCGTTGGGTTTTGATTTTCAGCTGATTTAATTCCAGACGCGTGAAATCCTTCTTCATTCTGATTTGTCGCGTGAATTCAATGTCTTGGTTGATCCAACTAATAATCGAAACATTCTTAATTTAGAGTGGTTAAATATACATATGAATTCTCTAAATGAATGTAATCAATTCGCATAGAAATGGTAATTTTGTTGTTCAAACTAATCAGGATGAAAACAGTAACGATTATTTTTGCTGTCGTCTTAAACTCGAGTTCGCCAAGTCAGGCTCGAGTTCGTAAGGCACTTTGAGTATTTGGTTTATCTTCTGTGAGGAGCAAACTCTGGAGTTTGATGTAAACTCTGGAGTTTGTAAATTGTCTCATCATGTAAACTCGAGTTCAGAAAGGTAGGCTCGAGTTCGAATCATCGCGAGCATTTTGTCGGGCGAGCACGAAATAATATTTCACAAACCAGGCGTGCTCGAGTCCATTAGTGATTAGGCTCGAGTTTAACACTATTCATGCCTAAGAAATTTGATCATTCGAAAGAGTGGGCCGGAGCACAAATATGAACTCTGGAGTTTGTGCATTTGCTTTACTCTTTTTCAATGAAGGGCTCGAGTTCATAATGGCAAAGCTCGAGTTCGACTTTATTTATTTCAGGCTTATCGGAGTGAACTCGGAGGTTTGAACTTAAACTCGGAGTTTGTGAATGAAGAAGAACTTGGAAGCTCTGCAAGGGAAAACTCGAGCTTGCAATAACAGTGCTCGAGTTTACCCATTTGGTAAACTCTTCTTCGTTTTGTCAAACCATAGAGTAAACTCTACACAAAAGTATTAGGCTCGAGTCCATATACTTAGGCTCGAGTTTTCATCTATTAACACCATAGAAATAAGCAAACTCTACACAAAATATAAACTCAAGTTTAAAGAGATGATTTTCAATTGGAAAATGTTTCGCCTTGAGGCAAACTCGAGCTTGTCTATACAGGCTCGAGTTTACTCATTTGTAAACTCTTTAACATTATACCATGGAGAGTTTAGGCTGGAGTTTATTTATTCAGGCTCGAGTTCGTCATGCTGAAATAGCCTGATATGCTCTCTGTTTGCAGCAAACTCGAGCTTGCCTAGTTAGGCTCGAGTTTTGCGATGACAGAATGTTTTTGACTCTTTTGTCTTATTAAAACATTCATACTTGTTTACAATTGTTATTAATCATCAAAACACATAGAGAACTAACA